>CM077092.1:105147166-105747166 GCA_039513925.1 Platanthera zijinensis
AAAATTGCAGATCTTAAGATGACTGCATCTGGTTTAGAGAAAGAATTGGATCAACAAATGAATGAGGTTGCCAAGCTGAAAACTATTACAGTTATTCAGATGGGTACAATCACATATAAAAATGATCTAATTAAAAGTCTGGAAGTCAGACTTTAAGTAGAGAAAGATTTGGTGGCTAGTTACTCTAAGACAAAATCAGTCTTACTCTTAATAGATGAGTTTGTGGCTCAAAAGGGTAAGGCAGGAATAGACTATAAAGGTAACACCAGGGCTGCTCATTTCAAGAGAAAGGGCAAAGCACCAGTTCAGCCATTGAATATTAAAGTCCCTGTAGCTTTTAGAAAGGTGCATGAGCCTTCTAACAAGTATGATCTTGAAAACATTCATGGTCATAATAAGACTGATGTTCTGAATAACAAGGGTGTTAATGCCAATAAGTCAGCCCATGTTCATAAACCCCATGATTATAAGAAACCAGTGGGTGTAGCTGCAGCAGCACCAGCACAGAACAGAAATTCTTCTGTCAAAAATGTATCTAGACCTAGATACAACAAGTATGAATGCTTGTGCTGTGGCAAGACAGACCATTTTGCCTTAGACTGCTGGCATAACATAAGTGTCAGGAAGAACAACAGTCTACATGTTAGAAGTGCTGCTGGTAGTTTTGATATGAATGGTGCTAACTTGAACCAAGGACCCAAGACTTACTTGGGTTCTAAGGGAAGGTAATTCTGTATTGCAGGAAAGTCCAAGTTGCCATGCCCTTATATGGTACTTGGACAGTGAATGTTTCAGGCATATGACTGGAACAAAGGGGCTACTGAAAGAGTACACATCTATCAAGGATGGGCCTAAAGTAATCTTTGGTGGATCTGAAAGAGGAATCATCAAAGGATTTAGTAACATCTCTTCCAACCAAATTATCATCACTCAAGTGGCTTATGTAAAAGATTTGAAACACAACCTGATAAGCATAAGTCAGCTGAGTGATCTAGGATATGACATTTCATTTGTTAAGAATGGATGTCATATCAGGAGGTCAAGTGATCAAAAGGTCATATTGACTGGGTATAGAAAGAGAAATGTTTATTGTCTTGATTTTGGGTGTGAGAACAAAGGTTCTCCTATTTGTCTTGTAGCTAATGAGATAGCATCTCATTGTGTCAAATGGTACAAGAGACTGGCTCATCTTAACTACAAGACAATTGACCAACTCATTAGTAAAGAGTTAGTGAGGAATGGTCCTCAAGTTAAGTGTATAAAGGAAGGGATATGTTCAGCTTGTCAAAAGGGCAAGCAGACAAAATCCTCCTTTCATAGCCTTGAAAACAAGGATTCAGTGAGGTGTTTATACCTCTTACATATGGATCTTTTTGGTCCAATGCCAGTTCATAGTCTAGGTAGGAAGGTCTACACTTTTGTGGTTGTAGATGACTATTCTAGATATTCCTGGGTGTTCTTTCTAAGACAGAAATCTTAAACTCCAAGTATTTTAAACAGTTTTGTTAGACAAATTCAGAATGAACTGGACAGTATAGTGGTCAAAATAAGAAGTGACCATGACACTGAATTTCAATCTGAAAGTATGACAAGATTGTGTGAAGAGTTTGGGATTTTTCAAGAATTCTCCTCAGCTAGAACACCTCAGCAAAATGGTATTGCTGAAAGAAAGAATAGGACATTGATTGAAGCTGGTAGAACTCTATTGAGTGACACTTCTCTCCCAGAATATTTCTGGGCTGAGACAGTAAACACTGCATGTCATGTACTCAACAGGGCTTCTATCACTAAGTATCACAAAAAGACTCCCTATGAGATCATAAAAGGTAGAAAACCAAATTTATCCTATTTTAGAATCTTTGGTTACAAGTGTTATATCCTTAACAATGGCAAGTCTTATTTAACTAAGTTTGCTGCCAAATCCCAAGATGAGATATTTGTTGGGTACAACAACAATAGTAAGGATTATAGGGTCTACAACTTGATTACTCAGGTTGTAAAAGAATCTGTACATGTTGTATTTGATGAAACAAGATTAATCAACAGTGAGTTGCCTTGTAGTTCATGCAGTCCAACAAGTATAAGCAATAAGATGGACAAGCTTTCCATTGCAGAAGGCTCAACTGCAGATGAAGTATTGGAAAATGTTGGCTACTGTCCAGGGGGAGTACAAGACTCTCTAGAAGCTGATGACAACCAAGAGGTGCAACACAATGAAGAAACTGGAGGTGTTCAGCCAGAAGAAAGTCTTCCTCCAGCTGTAAGACATCTAAAGGATCATCCAGCAAATCAGATAATTGGTGATCTAAGACATAGAGTGCAAACCAGAAGTAGAAATCTGAATACAGTTCTGCACTCAAATTTTCTATCTCAACTGGAGCCAAAAAAATTTGAAGAAGCTATCCAAGACCAACACTGGATTAATGCTATGCAAGAGGAGCTTAATCAGTTTAGAAGATGCAAGGTCTGGGAGTTGGTTCCTAAACCAAATGACCACAACATCATTGGTACAAAATGGATTTTTAGGAACAAGTTGGATGAGAATGAAGTTATTGTGAAGAATAAAGTAAGATTGGTTGCAAAAGGAAACAGACAGGAAGAGGGAATAGACTTTGATCAAACATTTGCCCCAGTAGCAAGACTGGAAGCAATCCGAATGTTCCTTGCCTATGCGGCATATCAAGGCTTCAAGGTATATCAAATGGATGTGAAATCAGCATTCCTGAATGGTGATCTGAAAGAAGAAGTCTATGTAGAGCAGCCATCAGGTTTTGTAGATTCTCTTAAACCTGGTTATGTCTATAGACTTAGGAAAGCATTGTATGGGTTAAAGCAAGCCCCAAGGGCTTCGTATGAAACCCTGTCAACTTTCCTTATTGAGAACAAATTCTCAAAAGGTAAAATAGACATAACTCTATTCCTAAGGGAATCTAAAGGTAAGATAATCTTTGTTCAGATCTATGTAGATGACATAATCTTTGGGTCTACAGAGAACAACCTTTGCAAGAAGTTTGCCAAACTTATGCAAGAGAAGTTTGAAATGAGCAGTATGGGGGAACTTAAGTTCTTCTTGGGACTCCAAGTAAGACATACTGATGATGGCTTGTCCATATTCCAGTCTAAGTTCACAAAGGAGTTAATTAAGAAGTATGGTATGGAATCATCCTCCTACCATGAGAACTCCTATGGGAACTAGTATGCCTATATGCAAAGATGGTGCAGGTAAACCTGTAGATGAGTCTTTGTATAGAGGAATAATTAGCTCTCTATTATATCTAACTGCTAGTAGACCAGACATTATGTATGCAACATATGTCTGTGCTAGGTACCAAGCATGCCCTAAAGAATCAGATTATACTGCAGTCAAGAGGATTTTGAGATATCTAAAGGGCACACCTAATCTAGGCCTTTAGTACCCTAGGAATGGAGATTTTCTACTAACAGGTTATTCAGATGCAGATTTTGCAGGCTGTAGAGAAGATAGAAAAAGTACTACAGGTACATGCCAATTCCTGGGAGGAAGATTGATATCTTGGAGCAGTAAGAAGCAGACTAGTGTGGCAATATCCACAGCTGAGTCTGAATATGTTGCAGCTGGAAGTTGCTGTGCACAACTATTGTGGATTCAGCATCAGCTAAGGGATTATGGTATTCAGGTAAGTAGAACACCTTTATTGTGTGATTCTAAAAGTGCTATTTCTATTGCAAACAATCCTGTTTCACATAGTAGGACTAAGCACATAGAGATAAAATACCATTTTCTTAGAGAACATGTAGAAAAAGGAGATATCTCATTAGAATTTGTTAAAATTGATTTTCAAATTGCATATGTATTTACTAAGCCTCTGGATGAAACTAAATTCAATAGATTTAAAATTGAATTAGGAATGCTGACCATAGGTTAGTTTTACCAAAAAAATTGGCTAAGTAAAATTGTGTCGACACATTCAGTGATAAGGTGTCGACACAGAAAATTCATGTCGACAATTCAGGGAAATTGTGTCGACACAGAGAAAATGTGTCGACACCTAAGGGACAAATAGTCGACACATCCAGAAATGTAGTGTCGACATAACCAGAGTAATGGTGTCGACACTTACAGATTTAGTGTCGACACTTATAATAAGAGTCGACACAGAATTTCTGATGAACTACTAAGTATCTCCTGTGTCGACATATCATCAATTGGTGTCGACACATAGTAGTCAGCGCCGTGCTCGAGACAATAGAAGTTTGTGTCGACACATTTCAACAGTGTCGACACTTTTAGACAGTTTTTGCCCGCCTTTTGATCTTCTTTGATTAGAAGGGTATAAATAGGTTAAGAACTTATTCTGTCGACACGCTCACCAGGGTTTCAAGACAAAAACCTTGTGTCGACAATCTCTCTCCTCTCCAATCAAGCTTTCTCTTCATTCCAATGGCGCCCAAGGTTGAAGACAACGTCAATGAAGGATATAAGTTGGTTAGGCTTGCATTCAACGATGCCGAAACGGAGATCAAACAAGTCATTTCTCTTCTTACAGACAATGGATTAGAATATCTAGTCTCTGAACCTACAAAAATATGGAAGAAAGAAGTATTTTAGTTCTACACGACTGCATCGGTGGATTCAACCGGATTAAAGATCAAATCAACCGTCCATGGAGAACGAGTCAAGCTGACTCAGAAAAGATTGAGCAATATCCTGCATCTTCCTAGAATACAAGATGCGGAAGAGGTACCAGCCTCAAGGACCAGAGAGGCACTTCAATGGTATGGATTGGATCCAACCATAAAGATAGGATCTGCCATCAATAGGAAGGGCATGAATCCTCAGGGAAATTCCTGTCTGAAATAATAGGAAAGGTGATCTTATGCAAACCAGGTGGACATGATAGGATCTCAGCCTATATGTTTAGTCTGATGACAAGAATTATCTTTAAAATTCCAACCAGTTGGTCAGCAGTTTTGTTTGATAAAGTCAAAGAGGGAATCAAGAAGCCAAACTTGGCTAGAATTTTGAGTCTGTACCTGGTTGGAATCATCCCAGAGGTAATGTAACAGATTCCTGGATCCAAGATCAACCATATGAGGAGAATGGACATGAGGTTATTCTCCAGATGGGATAGAGTTCTATCAAAGGAGTTGCCTGATGTGGATAGGCAGGAGACAACTGAGAAATCACCAGGACATGACCTTCATATGCATGATCATGGAAATCCACCAAATCAAGCAGAACAAGTTAGAGAGTAGACTGAGGACCAGACTGGGTCTACTAAAGTCCAGGAAGAGACTATACCAGCACAGGTGCAGGGGGAGCCAGAGTCTGAACAGGTACAAGAGGAAGAAAAAATCAATTTATCAGAGGACATTGTTCCTCAAACTGATCTTGATATTTCTAGTGCTGCTGCTGCTGAGAAAGTACAATCTCTTGCTCTCACACAACAAGAATTTACTCTTGAAGAGCTGTTTCCTGATATTGGAGGAGAAATAGATAAAATTGAAACCCTTAGGGTTGAGGGGGAGCAAGGTGCTGTTGAGGGGGAGCAAGTACATGTTGAGGGGGAGCAACATGGTGCTGAGAAAGAAATTCCTACCACTCCTCCAGAAAGAGTTCATATTGAATGTACTTCAGAGTCTGAAAATGCAGAGGTCAGGGAGGCTAAGAAAAGAAAGCGAATTGTCTTCAAGAGGAGAAGTCACAGCTATAAGAAAGCTCTCCAGACAACAACTCACCAAGCTACTACTGATTTTGATTACACTAAATTTATGATAAATTTACAGGTCAAAATTGATGAGCAGAGATTGCTTCTTGAAAAGTATGTGGATGAAAGCCAAAAGGCCCTTCAATTTGATCTGGCACAAGAGATAAAATCTATAAGATTTGAAGTTAATCAAAATAAAAGAGAGATGACAGATTGCTTCCACAAGGGAGGTAATGCTGTGGTATTTCTTGCCAAGCAACAAGAAGAAATTAAGAAGCAAGTGGATGAGATGGCTATTAAACAAGGATATGTCCTTGAGAATCAGATAAGAATGAATGAAAATCTGACTGAATCACATAATGTGATAGTCACTGAGTTCACAAACACTGTTGTTGCAATGACTACTGCAAGGGCTAAAGAAAAAGAAGAATATGATCAGAAGCTACAAGTTCCCCTAATGAAGTTAAAACTGCCATCACTTCATCTGAGAAGGTGATTAGTGACAAACTTCAAAAATTAAAGCCATTCTTTAAAGATGGAATCAACTATCTGGATGGACAAATCAGATTTCAGAAAGATGACTTGGGAGAGCATGTGGCTAGAGAAGTCATAAAGGGGGGAGAGAGTGTTAGTCTATGCTGGGTTTGACCATGCCAAATGGGTAACTAACAGCATAAGAGCCACTCTTGGATATCCACTCCTGTGTGATGATCATAATATGGCTGAGTCAGGGGTGCAACCAATTCTACTTGAAGGTAATCAACCTGAGGTTGCCCAAGTCATTTACCCTCCTGCATATATTAGAATGATACATGAGCAGGTTCAGTCAATGTACAACCCTCCACAACCTATTAAAAATGTGATTATTGAAAAGGTTGATATGCTAGATACTGCTATCAAAGCTCAGCAAGATGCTCTATTATCAAAGAAAAGATTTAGAGAGCAAGCAGAATTAAAGCCAGACTTTGAGCAGTGGAGCCCCACTTCAAGGAATATCATTTTAACTGCATGGAAGGCTGTAAAAGATCAAGTACATGAAAGGGGAAAATGGTACAATGAGCATGAACGACAAAAGTATGAAACCAGACACGAATCCATAGTTCAACACAGGAGAAAGGCTAAGATGGGGAAGCTACCTCCTGATACTCAGGAGCCTAGCAAGTATTTCTCAAGCCCTTTCATTATTTTGAAAGACAAAAGATCAAGGCTGAAGCACAGAAGAAAGATGATCTGAAAGGCAAGAAGCCCATGGAAGATACAGAATCTCCTGCTCAGGCTCAAATAATATCTGGAAAAGGGATAGTCATCAAGGAGCCTGCCCAGCCTTAGTCTTAGCTTTACTAGTTTTTGCTCAAAAACTATGTAATTGTTAGTTTGTTAAAAGAAATCAATGTAAACATTTTGTAACAAACTTTTTGAGTTGATATACAAAACATTGTTCTGTGATCATTTATTTTTACATCTTTATTCTGTGATGTAACTATAATATGTGTTTTGTTTATATAGTACCATGTCATATAATGCTTATATACAACATCATGTTTATTTTATAAGTGGTGTATATCATTGGCTAAAGGGTTATGACTTCTCCAAATAGGGGGAGATTGTTGGGTACATTAGAAAATGTGTACCTGATTTGGAGAAGCCTCACTTAGCTCAATGATATACATCAGGGTGTATTTGATATTATTTTGAGTTTATATGTGCAGGTTAAGAATGTGCTAGAATGCAGGAAAAATATTCTAAGTCCATATGTCGACACCTAAAGAATCTGTGTCGACACTTCAGTAAGATTGTGTTGACACTTGGAAATAGCTGTGTCGACACTTCAGAGAATTTGTGTCGACACCGGGAGGCAGTGTCGACACACAGAAGATTATAGTCGACATCGACTGTGTCGACACCGGGAGGCAGTGTCGACACACAGAGGCAGAGTCGACAATAACTATGTCGACACCTGGAGACAGTGTCGACACACACTATGTTCTGAGTCTACATCAACTGTGTCGACACACAGGACTTGTGTCGACACACAGTTGAGTCTAGACCAAGTTGATTGCTGATGAATGGTAAAGTGTTTATGTCGACACAAATCATCAGTGTCGACACATTCTCAAGATGCAGTATCAAGAAGCTGTGTCGACATCAAGGCAGCTTTGTCGACATCACCAAAGGCCGTGTCGACACTTAAGTCACCTGTGTCGACACATATTGACAGATGGTCTCGACACTTTATGCCAGACAGACTCGATGCTTTGTTGACAGAGTCAAAGGCTCAAGAAGTGTTTGAAGACTTGATAGCTGTGAGTTATGACAGGTTTACTGAAGCTGTCAGACTTGTCAGAAGTTAGTTATAAACCGGATCAGCCGGTCACCAAGGATGAAGTCTATAAATAGATGGATTGAGAAGAAGAAAGAGAACAACAGAACAACACATAGAGAAGAAGTATTGTCACCACTAACACAATTAGAGATTATTCTCTTATCAAGAAAGTACAAGTAACAAAAAAGATCTTAGTGAGAAGATCTAAGAAGACGATCTGAAGTAGTTTACTATTCAGATTCTGTCTAAGTGGAATTCAATCAAGAATTCAGAAGTATCTTCAAGAGATTTGGATAGAGAGAGATCCAGCTATTTGAAGACAAGGAGGAGACATTCACAGGTCTCTCAAGAAGCAGATAATGAACTAATCTGTCAAGGAGATTCAGATCTATTTCTGAAGTCTAAGAAGGAAGATGTCAATCAGTTTTATTCAAAGGAAATCAACTCAACTAAGTTCAGATTCAAGAAGCTTTGAAGAAAGCTAAGATCAAGTTGATTTCAGCCATCAGCCTCTTCAAGAAGCTGATCAAGAAAGTTCTTATCCCTTATCTCTCAACAGGGGTAAGAGATTATAAAAATTCCTTATCAAATTCTGTAGGATCTATTCATAGATCTGAGTTGTAAGCCTATTTTATAAAGGCTGAGTGTAGTAGATTTATTCTCTGAGGTAGGGTTGTTTATGCCTGAGTTGTAGGAGAAGGTATTCTCTGAGCTGTAAGCCTTGAGGAAAGGCTGAGGTAGGGCTTGTTAGCCTGAGTTGTAGGAGAAGGTATTCGCTGAGTTGTAGGCCTTGTGGCAAGGCTGATGTAGGGATTGTTAGCCTGAGTTGTAGGAATCCTTCTGGATTCTGAGCTGTAGGATCTGAGGATCTGAGTTAAAGGAAGAAGTTAGGCCGACTCTAGCATACTGCTAGATAGGTGATGGGGGAAAGTGGATGTACCCAAACCTTGGAGAACCACTATAAATCTGTGTGCAATCTGTGATGTGTGTATGTTTGTGATTGCTGTGCTGTGTTAGCTTAGTTATATCTGATTTATTCAAATAACTGTAGTTATATTCTGCCTTAAGTTAAATCAAGGAAAAGTACATATTCACCCGCCCTCTAGGTGTTTAGGTAGTCTTGAAAGTAAAACTATCACACCCTCCGACCCGCGCCTTCCCAGGCGGGTCAGCTTCGGCCCGCGCCCTCCTAAGCAAGCCGCCTCGAACCCGCGTCCCCTAGGCGAGCCAACCCCCGACCCGTGCCTGCCGCCGAGCATAGGCATTGAAGGGATACTCGCCCAGTCCCCAGTGGGGGGGGGGGATTTCTTACAATTTTGCCCCTGCAGGCCTGCCCTTAGCCAACTAGAATGGCGGAGTCTCGCTGTTGACAGACCTGGGTGGACTGTACATAGCTGGTTAGGACAGCGGAGTTTGGCTGTTGGCAGGCCAATCCAAGGGGTTTTCAGTAACTTTTGGCCGGCAGAGGTTAGTTATTTTCAGGCCGTTTCCGGAAATCTATAAATTGAACCCAAGGGATACCTCAGAGGGCATGCTTACTTGTCTCCCAGTCTTCTAGCGCCTTCTAAGGTACCTTACCCGACATTTGACTAAGGAGGGGAAGCGCTCAGTGATCTTCCGGGTGTGTGGTGGGACCTCCGCGCCGGGCCCTTGGTCTAGTCCTTTGCTCTCTTTTTCTTATTATTTTTCTTGCATGAGTGAAGTAGGTGCGCGATCACCCCTTCCCCAAGGGTGAACTCCACAAGAGACCGATTTTCGGTTTCAACATCGCCGGCCTGCTCGGATGCCACCGGCGGACTCGCCGGATTCTGGATAACCCGATAGGGGTTGTCCGGCGGCGCTCCATTCGACGGTGCTCCGGCCGGCAGTGGCCCTGCCGGAGTGCCGCCGGACTACCCCTGACGGGTTCATCGGAGTCCGACTAGTCTGCCGGTGGCATCTGGAAGGCTAGCGGTGGCTCCCCGACTGGCTGTAGCTCACGATCAGGGCCACCTCCAGCAGTGGCCCTACCGGTGCGCCTCCAGACTACCTCCGACGAGTCCGCCGATGGCATCTGGGTAGGTCGACATCAGCTCCGCCGGCAGCGACGACCTATATCTTGACGGCCCGCGACGTTTTTTTCATATATTTTTATTTTTCTTATTATTTTTTTAAAATATTATTTTTTTCTATTATATTAGTAAAAAAATATTTTAATATTAAAAATTATATAATTTCAAATATTTTACAAAAAAATATAATATTTTAATATTTTTAAATTTTAAATAATTTTAAAAATTACATGATAAGAAAAAATAAATATTAAGAATCACCGGGTGCGGGCGAAGCACGCTGGGGGGCGGGCGAAGCCCGGCGGGGGGCAGGCGAAGCCCGGCGTGGGGAGGGCGAAGCCCGGCGGGAGTAGGTCAGGTACTATCGCGCGAGGCACGAGATTCCCCCCGTGCACTTTCACGCATACTATATACAAAGAAATATTTGTGAGGCCCGTGGTGTAATCGTGGAGGACCATCAAAGCAATTCTATGCATTTATTGCATTGAGTATAATTTACACTAAAAAATTCCACTTATTCTCAAGAAATTATAAAAGAATTGACGTTGAGATTTGAACCACAGATCTACAACATTAATACAATACTTTTAACCAACTAAATCAAACATCTTTTATGTAACAAACACAACTTTATGATATATATACTAAAATTTTAAGTTGTAATTAATACAATTTTATAATATTATGAGTGACAGTACATGGGAGAACATCGTGCCTTATGGAGCACCGACACTTCAAAATGTCCAGCGTGTCGGTGTCGGACTTTTCGACACAACCTTTGAAGATGTTGGCATGCTTGAAATTGCAAATCTTTCACTGGATGAGCCTGATACGGAATACATTATTTTTATTGATGATATAGTTCCAAGAGAGATCTTATAGAGAATCTTAGAAAAAAGGTGTAAATGTATCATACATTGATGTAATCAAAGATATGCATACAAATTCAGTGACAGGGGTGAGGACATCTGGAGGATTAACACCTGAAATACCTATCAATGTTGGCTTATATCAAGATTCAGCTTTAAGCCATTATCTCTTTACACATATCTTAGATGAGGCTGATGAGCTCACTAGACTTATCCAACAAACAATTCATTGGTGTTTATTATTTGCAAATGATATCATTTTGGTCGATGAGACGCACGAGGGTGTAAACGTAAAACTTGAATCTTGGCGAGGCACTTTATAAAAGAAGGGTTTTAGGTTGAGCATGACAAAGACAGAGTATATGGAGCTTAAATTTAGCAGTGCAAGAAGTACGGATGCCTTCATTATTAAGTTGGGATGATCAAGATATTTCTCGTAGTCAATGTTTTAAATATCTTGGATCGATAGTTCAAAAAGACGGAGGTATTGATAAAGATGTGACACATAGAATTCAAGCGGGTTGGTTGAAGTAGAGAGACGCGTCAGGGATCTTGCGTGATCGTAAAGTACCATTAAAACTTAAGTGCAAGTTCTACCGTACTGCGATTAGACTAGCGACGCTCTATGGTTCTGAGTGTTGGGCAGTGAATTGTGTACATGAAGCAAAAATGAGAGTTGCGGAGATTAGAATGCTTAGGTGGATGTATGGACACACGATACTGGATAGAATTAGGAATGAATGTATCAGGGATAAGACAGGAGTAGCACCAATTGCAGAGAAGATGTGAAAAGCTCGACTAAGATGGTTTGGACATGTGCAAAGGATACAATTAGAGGCACCTCTTAGGCATTGTGAGAGTCTAGTCACTAGTCATGTTAAACGAGGTGTAAAACCCACCTCCCGGAACACAAGACATGACCGATGAGAGTCTTATGCCCAGAACAGCCGCCTTGCGGTAGCATCAGCACGCGGGCTAATATGTACCACAATTCACCTATTCTGCCTGCTAATTTTCGATATCACATTGCCAACCCGACCATAAGAGTAGAACACAAAAGTCATAGTCCACAATAAGTAAAATTCTAGGATAATACAACAATTAGGAAGCTACACAAGCTCATGTAAATATAAGAGTACAAATCTTGCCTGAAGGGATACAACAAAACACTCAAAAGCTCACATCTATCACTAAGGGGAGTGAAGGTATCGTAGTGTCTGGTCCTGTCTCCCTGGCCTGGCTGCCCTCCTACGCGGGGTGCTGCTGCTTCTTCGTCTATGGGGTTTCCTCCTAAAAAAGTGGGTGTAGCAATTGTTAGTTATAAAAACTAAGTGACTTCACATCTTCTCACCCTAGCGACTCTTAGGCCTCATTTGGCGCGCCGTTTTTGTCCGGTGCGTTTTTGCCAAACGTGACATGACACCTTTTTTCATTTGGATTACCGCTTCGTTTTGAATCGCCAGGGTTTCATTATAGGCGAAAAAATGGCAGACTGAAACCCTCTCACGGAGCTCCGTTTGCCGGTGTTTTGTAGGAGAAAAAAATCGCGAATTACAGTTTTCATCCCGTCTCTCTCCCGTCACCGCCACCGCCACCGCCACCGGAGAGGTGCTGGAGCTTGGCCGACGGCCTGGCCGGAGCCCACCGACGGGGTCGCCAGTCACCGGCAAAAACGCCGGGGTTATCCCGGTGGGGCTCCGGCAGGGCCACCACCATCGTCGATTTGAAACGAAGGTGCTGCTGGCCACCATCAACGGTGCTGCTGCTTGGCCACCGCCGACGGTGCTGCTGCTTGGCTACCGCCGACGGTGCTGCTGCTTGGCCACTGTTGACTGAGAAGAGATGCTGCTTGGCCACCACCGGCTGAGATTTTTTCAGCACCGCCATCGATTGCTTCACCACGGTCGCATGCTTCGCCAAGCAGCAGGCAGAGGGAGGCAGAGGCAGTCGAAAATTTTGCAAAAACTTTTAAAAATTACAAATATATTTATTACTATAGTTTAAATAGTAAATTTATTTACAAAAAATGTATATAAAAGAATCTTTATATATATATATATATTAGATATATATATATATATAATTTAATATATATTTATATATATAACAGAAATATATATAAATACAAAAAAACTAATACATATATTTATTCAAAAATAATATAAAAATTTATATAATAAAAATTATTTTTAAAACACCATCGCTGTTTTGCCAAACGGTTCTCTGTTCTGAACAGCTTTTCAAACGCAGACTTTCCAAACAGATCTTCATTTTCAGCATCCAGTTTCCAACAGCTCCCTTTACAAACATGCATTTACAAAAACTCCTTTTACAACCGCAACCGTTCTACCAAATGAAGCCTTAGACATCGGTCGGAAGAAAAGAAAGGGGATACAATATAATCAGTAATATATAACAAGCAGGTAACATGATGACATTATTAATATAGCAGTTAATATATCAATAGTTCAATAAGTAAACAATTAATCATAGAAGGCATATACATGTGTATAAGAGCGTAATATATAACGAACTGAATTGAACTTAACTTATAAGGATGCTCATATAAACTTATAAGTTAAGCCTCTAGTTTGATAAATAGTAACTTATCATATAAACGAGTCCATACTAATTTATATGATGAGAATCTTATGTGGTGCAATGCACTGCAATGAATATATGATGACACACCCATGATTAAACACGCACTTTGCCTTGCTATGTCAACATAAACCTTTCGTTCCTACTTTTTGAGAGGCAGCGAACCTCTCATGCATCACCTGTCGTAGCCAAACAATGACTATGGAGCAGGCATTTCCACTACTAGGCGGGCATACACACTATCAGGTCTAGGCCTCTGTATGCCTCAACGCTAATAAAACCAACAACGGAGCTCCTGCGTACTATGATACAAAAGAAGTCTTTGGAAGTAAACACCAAGAGCCCAGCCCAACTGGCCTAAACAGCACAGAAGGGGTCTTTGGGAAGTAAACACCAAAGAGTTCAGCCTAACCGGCTCAACTGACATAGAAGGGGTCTTTGGGAAGTAAGCACCAAAGAATCCAACCCAACCGGCTAAGGTCTATCTGCCAGCTTCCGTCGGTGTGACGATCGGTAACCCTATAGACCTATCACAAGTAATCCTCAACTCAGGATCATGCATCAACATACCCACCATGTAATTACCATGTACCAAACATACAAAGAAGCAACCAAGGACATTTAATTGTGTCCTTGCACAAAATATTCCAGGATACAACATATCCTACGGACCAACAAGACAACACCCAATAGAGTGGTATGTTGTCATGACACCTCGCATCAATGCGAGCAAAACATGAAATACTAATTCCAAGGGTCCTACAGGACAACCTGTGCCTTAACAATATGGTGAGGTCATCACCTTACATATGCCCCACACTCAAAAATGTCATCTCCATCATCTTTTACCTCATACAATTATTCGGGCATCATTAAAATTTTAAAAACGCAAGCTTATACGAATGTGAGACAAACATCTAATAAGTATTTATTTGAAAGATCATAAGACATCCATATTCGCTGAGATTTATACTATAGATCAAGTCTATCATTTTAAACATTCTCACAAATTTTCAGCCAATCCGGACATCCTGGTATTCGTTTATGACGTCAATATTTATAATACCAAATATCAATATCTATAAAAATACTTCTCCAAAAATTATGAAATTCAACAGGGGAGATAACAATATCATCAAGCATGTGACTACCAATTTTCATAAGTATCAGATGATTATTTTAAGAGAAATTCATGAAATATCAAAAACGATATATTTACCACACAGCTTACGGAAACTAGATTTCCCAGAGCTACAGACCACCAAAAATTAAGTTTAACCATATTCCAGAATGGTATTTCTAAGTACTACAACTTTCCTGTAAAGTCCCAGTTCCAGACCTAAGTCTATCATGCCTGAAATCGGGTTTGAACACGGCTGCGCAAACCTTGACAGAATTTGTCCTGCACTTACAAGTTAATTAATTTCAGGAAAGTAATTTCGAGCTCACTTTTAGAGAGCCACAGAGCTTCCCAGAAAATGTGCAACTACTCGTTAAAAAGGTCTTTCTGATGGCTACAACTTTCATGTTGAGCCCGAGACCTGAACCCGACTGTATCATACTTAAAATCGGGCTTGAAGTCTGTCATGCATACAAAACAAATTTTCTGTCCAATGATAAAGTAGAGTTTCTGCACGAATCTTAAAGACAATATGTACTACATCTATTCATCTTCTTCATCCAACCAAGCACAGGATGCGTTCAACTTCTCTCCTCCTTTTCTCCCTCAATAGACAACCGTTCTTCGCGAAATCAAGTCTATCGCCTTCTTATTGAAGAGAGGAAATGATTGAAGATATTTTTATGGCGATCGACGCCCTAGAACGAATGTTCTAGTGTGATCACTTGCTAGAAAACTCCATTAAACCCACCAAAATCAAGCTCTCTTGAGCCTGACTTCTCTCATAATTTCGAATCTAAAGATCTAGCACCAAGGGAGAGGGTAGGAAGCTCACCTAGTTTGCGGCCTTGGATCGAGTTCTTCTCCTCTGCGGTCATAACGGTGGTGGCGTTCGGCTTCCGACAACCTGCTTCGATCTTCGTTCTTCCAAGGAGAAAGGTCGATTCTATGGGAAATGACACTCTCAGATGAATGAAATAAACTTAAGGTCAACGGTCTTGAGGTGAGAGAAATAGGGCTGACAACTTCCCATGCTTTTGGAATGACCACCCATGCCATGCGTCACCCCCTATTGGACCAAACATAAGTATAACATAAAATAAGATTATGGAGGTGACAAGAGCCATTAATGCGCCGCTCGCATGATTCCCTGAAAACATTCCCGATCTAGATCGGCCCATACTTCTTCCTAGGCCGCAAACAACAAGACAACGTGCCTGAATTCGACGTCAAGTTCATTTGCCGAGATCACGCGACGAAGAGTTCACTCGATGGTTCGTCGAGTGACATCCGTCGAATTAACTCAACGTTTTGTCGACTCTACTTAGACTTTTGTCGTGTTAACTCAATGATTTGACGAGTCCTCTCGACGATTCGTTGACTCTACTTAGCTTTTTGTCGAGTGAGGTCCGTCAAGTTAACTCAACGATTCGTCGAATCCACTCGACAATTCGTCGACTCTACTTAGCTTTTCGTCGAGTTTACTTGACTGTTCGATCCGTCGAGTTCACTCGACGATCTGACCTAGTAGTCACCCTCGTGAACTTTGAGTTCTCTCTCTCCCGAACATTCCTATTGGGCCAAAGACACCCAATGTGACACAAAACACGCACGAGGGATTTAACTCTAATTGAGATGTTACACGAGGGAGGGGTGGGCCAATAAAGACTTGGAATGAAACTATAAGGAAAGACATAATGTACTTATGCATTAGTGAGATTATGTTGGAACCCCAGTTTTGATTTGGGCAAGGATTACTATTAGGACGGTTAGAATGACCCAATATGTATAGTCTGGGTCATAGGTTTTTTCTGGGTATTGCCTTAGAAGATTTCCAGAGTTCAGAAATTTAGATCGACGAAAGTTGAGTGTAGTTCGACGAGAGCCGATCTCAGCTCGACGAACTCAGAGTTCTAACTCTGAGTTGAGCTCGACGAAAGCTGAGCTCCTTTCGACGAACTCCGATCTTTTCTCAGAATCTCAGCTCGATGAAATTCATCATCAGTTCGACGAACTCCAGGCTCAGGTCGACAAAATGCAGGATCAGTTCGACGATTTCCAGGCAGCATTTTAGGCAGTTATTTTAAGCAGAAGCAGAATATTTCCAGGCTCAATTCCAGGATATTTTATATTCTAAAGGCAGAGTATTTTAATGGGATTAATTTCAGGCAGTTATGACTCTGACATTTAATGCAATATATTCTAACGAATATATCCGTTCAGAGGCAGCATTAATGTGGATATTATCACAGAGTTTATTGCTGATTAATTCCCAAGGGCATTTTCCTTTTCAAGGAATGCTCTAGCTGTATAAGAGTTAATGAATCCAAATATTTGAATTCTGATCAAGCATTCTAGATGTATAGAAGTTTTCTCAAGGACATAGCATGACACATACACACATACAAAGATACAATAAAAATTTTTTTTGATAGACTCTGCTTCAAGCTTTCTTCCAGAGAACACATCTTAATTCTGAGATCAAAAGCTCACAATATCTCAGATATAAATACTGAACAGAGAAGCCCTCATCAAGGCCTACACCCTGAATCAAAGCTTCCATCTCCTGATCATCTACACAACTCAGGGGGAGTTTTGACATCATCAATAATCCACTAGTCTTCTCTGAGATTTGAGACAGAGAAGACAAAATCATTTTCATTTTTCTTTCACTGTGTACAGGGTTTTAACTCCCTTCAAAAGTTAGATCTTTGATTCATAAGTCACTTGATCAAAAGACTTAGATTTGCTAGATCTCCCTTAGAAAAATTGATCTTGTGGTGGCAGGGCACCTGATCAAAAACCTGTAGTGGATTCCTACCAGGGTGGTAGAAGAGTAGATGTACCCAGGTTTATTGGGGAACCACTATAATTTTTGTGTCTTCTATGTTGATTGCTTTTTTTGTTTGTGTGCTGTGATTTTCTTTTTGTACTTATATATATCACTAATTTTTAATCCGCTATAAAAACAAGTTAATAAATTTTTAATACTCTATTCACCCCCCCTCTAGAGTAAAGATAAAATTTATCCCTCACTTTCAGATTATGACACAAGATAGGACACAATGGTGACAAAGGATCCATATTGCCGACCCCACTATAGTGGGATAAAGGCTTAAATGTTATTGTTGTTTGTATATATAATGATAATGTGTTTATGTTTTATTATTTTTTAATCTTTTGTTAAGTTTTACTTTTGAATATTTGATTAGTAATATTTAAACATGACGTAATTTATTTGAATATTTGTTAATTGTTTTTTTTGTTAAATGTTTTAGGATTTTCATAATTATAGAAAATAAAAAAGGCTTGAATGTTGTTGTTGTTTGTATATATAATGATAATGTGTTAATGTTTTATTTTTTTTGATCTTTTGTTAAGTTTTACATTTGAATATTTGATTACTAATATTTAAACATGACGTAGTTTATTTGAATATTTGTTAATTATTTAATTATTTATTTTTTGTTAAATGTTTTAGGATTTTCATAATTATAAAAAATAAATATTTAATGTGTCCCAGCGTGTCGGAATATGATATTGTTTTTAGAATTGATGAGTCACGTGTCGCATGTCGGTGTCGGTGCAACATAGATCGTGTCTTTGCGGCAATATCCTAACCATGATAGTGTCGCAGGGCGGCTTTGCTCGCACCCCCGGAGTTCAGTACTTCGGTTGTCGGTCAATCTTCTAATGCGCTCCATGGGTGTGAGTGGAGGGAGTGTCGCCGCACTGCGACACCAATGTGATCGGGGTACTGTCACGACGGCACCGGTGCTCCCCCCGTACACTGTCACTCATTTATACATAATTACATACAAAGATATTATTTTTAATTTTTGTATTTTAGTATATTAACAATTTAGAATTTATTTAATTTTTAAATTTACCCAATTAGTATGAATATTTTTTGTTACATGGACAATTACAATATAATGTAGGGAATAAATTTGAAAGAAGCAGAAAGTCGGAAGAAGCAAAAAAGTCAAGAAGTCATCGACGATGATGAAAGATAATTAAATTCTCAATAAAAAACGCAGAAGATAAGTAAAATCAAAGTGAAGGATGGATGGACACCGACAAAAAGTCAATGTCTGATAAAAGACATTGACTTTGATTCTTCTTGATTTTTGAATTTTGTATTCAAGGTTTAATTATCTTTCATCATCGTCGATGACTTTTTGGCTTTTTTCTTCCTCCGATTTTCTGCTACCTGCAAATTTATTCCCTATGCTATATTGTTAACATCCACATAACATAAAATGTTTGTAGTAATTGAGTTGATTTAAAAATTAAATAATTGCTAAATTGTTAACATATTAATATATAAAAATAGAAAAGATCATATTTATATATAATTATGTATATAAACGATTGACGGTGCATATGGGAAGCCCTCGTGTCATCACGACAGTACCCCGATCATGACGGTGTCGCGACACAACGACGCACCCTCCACCCACACCCCTGGAGCGCATTAGAAGATTGAACTCCAAGGGTGCTAACGAAGCCACCCTGCCACACCGTCGTGGTTAGGGTATTGTCGCAATGACACGATGTTCACCCGTGCACTGTCACTCGTAATATTATAAAATTGTATTAATCACACCTTAACATTTTAGCATATATATCATAAAATTGTGTTTGTTACATAAAAGTTGTTTGGTTCAGTTGATTAAAGGTATTGTATTAATACTGTAGGTCAGTGTTCAAATCTCTACATCATTTTTTTTATAATTGTTTGAGAGTAAGTGGATTATTTTATTTTAAATTATACCCGATAAATGGCTAGGATTGCTTTGATGGTCCTCCATGTTTCACCATGGGCCTCACAAGTATTTCTTTGTATATAGTATACATACATTATATTTAAATGAGAAACACCTTTGGTTAAACATACATCTTTTCGATTTTATCCTTCTTTATTACAAAATTATCAATCTCATTAATTTATGTGTTTTTTAATTTTAAAACTCGTGCTTTTATGTAGACAAAATCTCTTACCTACATTAAATAATATATTTTCACCACCGCTCGTGAACCCCCATGCATAAGGAAAGTCTAAGCGGCAGGAGGAGTATAGCATTCGGTGATTTGTGAACGGCGAGAGCGTCGTCACGCCGGGGTAATGCTATGACCGGAGTACTGTCACGGGGGGCATTGGCGGTCTGCCCCGTGCACTGTCGCAATCGGAGTACCGTCACGATTGGCTGTAGGGGTAGAGCCCTGTACCTGCCACTTGTATTATGTATATATATATATATACTATATTATAAAATTTTTTACCTATCTACAGTATTCTGTAGAGACGGGGAGACCAAGGAGGGAGAGAGAGATATATATATATATAAATAATAAAATTGATGGGCACCGCCGCCGGCGACCTGAACAGACACAGACGACAGTTCCGGTCAGGCCCCCGTTTGATCCGGCGGCAGCGGCGGAGGCACAAACTTCGATCTAGAGGAGAAGGATGAGAGGAGTTCGGCCATTGAAAAGTTCGGCCATGGAGGTTGAAGTGAGAGAGAGAGAGAGAGACGACGCCAGAGGGAAACCATGTCGTGAGGATGTGCGCTGGAGAAGGGAGAGTTGACGTCGTCAGATCTTGGAGGAGGGAGGAGCTCTGGTCGGATCTTGGAGGAGGGAGGAGCTCGGATCATCAAGGGGCGGCTGGAGCTTTTCACGGGTGGAGGAGGAGATGAACAGTAATATTAATCTGCCTAAACTTTATACTTTAGGCAGATTATTTAATATAATTTTAAAATAAATTTAAGATTCTTTAAAATAATACATAAAAATATTTTAAAATATATATTAACCCAGCGAAGCCCGCCGGGTTGGGCTAGAAGCATGCCGGGGTTGGGCGAGAAGCCCGTCGGGGGCGGGCGAATATCTCTTTTGTCAATTAATAGACAGCGGAATCATTATTCCGGGCTTTATGATCATATATATATATATATATATATATATATATATATATATATATATATATATATATATATATATATTAGTCATGTGCATAAAGCCCGATCGGGTCGGCTTGGTACCGGGCCAACGGGCCCTGACTTTTCTCAACCGGGACGAGCCCGGGCTTTTCTGAAACCGGGCTCGGGCCGGGCTTGGGCCCCTGCCCCGGGAAGGGGCCTGATCCGGCCCTTCGGGCCGGGCCGGGCTTTATAATTTAATTTTTTAAAAATATATCATAATTAAATTATTTTAAAAAAAAATTAATATACTAAAAAATTTTATTACACTAAAAAAAATTCGCTCACATGGACAAAAAAAATCAATTTCATTAATATTAAATTTTTTTTACATTTTACATTTTACATTAATTGAAAAAAATTTAAAAAATGAAATTTATTATCATTTTGAATTTTAGATAAAAAAACCACAATACTAATTAATTTAACAAAACAGAAAATACAATTTTAACTTTGAAGGCTGCTACTAAATGTGCATTTGCTCTTCAATCATCTTGTAAATTCATCGCGTCCATCTCGTCTTCGATCTCCTCTAAGCTATCCTCTAATGTGGTAATGTGCTGCTTTCTCTTCATAACATCCATGCAGTCCTTGTAGTAGATGCACATTTCCAGAGATTCTTCGTTGAGCCGGCTCCTCCGCTCGTTCAAATCCTGCCACTAGAGAAAAAACGGACTTTGAAGCTACCGTACTAGCTTGGATTGTTAGTAAATCACGGGTCATATAGGCCAAAATAGGATACGTATTAACTTTACCTTTCCACCATTTTAAGAGATCGAAGTTTTCAATCTCCTCCGTGCTCATAAAATCACGGAATTGTGTTTTATTGTACAATCCTAATTCATTTAAACTACTAGATATGCGCGCCTTTTTCCTAGATGCTAATTCTAAAATTTTGTTTTTAAAAGTATCTTTATTTTTTTGTTGCGATATTTCTTCCCGGGGTCAGGAGCCGTATAAGTTATCATAATAATTGTAACACTCGGAAAAAAGAGAATTAAATTTTATTATACTAAAGTCGTCACAATCATCGAAATTTAAATTTAAATTTAAGTTTGTATTTATATCTTCTATCAAATTTTCTACACCATCTACGTTGAATAACGGATTTAAAGCGGCGGCGCACGAAAACATTGCAGGCATTTCTCTATAATATTTTTAAAAAATTTCTTTTATTATTTCAATTAATGGAAGTCATCCATCATGTTGCCTATAATAATTAAATTTGTGTGCGATGTTTACAAAATTTTCAATAACTAGTGAGCTAGTGGGATAGTACACGGCAGATAAAAAAACCATCGCCCTATAAAAACATTTTAATAAATTCATGTAATGTCCTAATACGTCCCAATCGGCATCGGTTAAATCATGACTATTTATCATATTATAATATTCCATAAGGAGTGATTTTTTGTTGAAACGCTCTTTTTAACATTTTATATATTGAGTTCCATCTAATAGACATATCAAATTGTGGTTTCAAATATTTTTTATCCTATGCATTTACAAATTTTTTAAAATCTTGCGATCATTGCCTAGAACTATAAATGACTCTAAGCATAAGATGAATTTTTTCAATATACGGTTCCATAGCGGCTAAACTATCTTATACTACTAAATTTAAAACGTGACAATCACAGCGTGTGTGAAAAAACGCACCGTTTAGCATTGGTTTTAAATAGCGTTTTAACCAATCAATAACTACGTTATTGTTAGAGGCGTTATCAAAAGAAATACTCATTAATTTATCTTTTAATTTAAATTCATGCACACATTTCATAATTACATTATATATAGCTTTATTAGTGTGCGGATATTCGAAACCTTCAAAACAAATTACGCGCTTGTTTAACTCCCATGAGACGGGATCGATCCAATGACATGTGATACATATGTACGATAATCCTACTTTTATGTTACTGCTCCAAACGTCACTCGTTAAACTTACACAACCCACGAAATTTTTTAAAAAATTTATTAACAAATGTTTGATTCTAAATAAGCTTTAATGGCGTTGTGCCTAAGAGAAGCTCTACTTACTTATTGATATTTGGGCTGAAGGCCTCCATGTATGTACTCCGTCGCATCCTCATTGTCGTAATGGCTGAATGACAACCCACGTTTGATGACATGTTTCATCTGCAGGTCCTGTTGGCGAAGTTGATCGTATGTCCAAATTTGTCTTGCTCTTGAAATTTGGGCCTGACTGGACTCCAGAGCTTGTTTCGACACGCAAGACTTAAGATGTCTTGATAGTGTCGAGTTGACAGTAAGAGTCAGCAACTTCGAGCATAATTTGCATCGTGCCTTAAATTCGGCGCCAACTTGAACCTTATCGAAGTTCTCCAAAACTGCCGCCTTACGATTGTTCTCCACTACTACAGGCGTACTCTGATAGACGACCCATGCGTTGAGGAGGACGATGCCATGCTATCGTTGAGGGAGTGGGAGCCTTGGAGAGTGAGAGATTGAGTGAGTTGGAGAGAGAAATAGAGAGAGAGAGTGAGTGAGTGAGAGAGAGAGTTGAGAGTGAGTGGGAGAGAGAGTGAGAGAGAGAGTAAGTGAGTGAGAGAGTGAGAGCTGAGAGTGAGTGGGAGAGAGACTGAGAGAGAGAGAGAGGGGGGGGGGGGGGTTCTCGGGTTGGGGAATGGGAAATGAGAGAGAGAGTGAGAGTGTGAGAGAGAGTGAAAAAGAGGGGGGGGGGAGGTTATTAAAAAAAATTAATTTTTTTTTAAAAATAACGAGCCTAGGGCCTAGACTGGCCAGCCTAGGCCCTAGGCTCTATATAACAGTACAGCAGCTGTTGTACATCAGCTGCTGTACTGCTGTACAACAGCAGCCAGCGGGGCAGCTGGTCGCTGCTAACGACTCTTATTAGAGCCGTTAACAGCTAACGGTTCTAATAAGAGCCGTTAACAACGACTCTTATTAAAGCCGTTTAATTAACGGCTCTAATAAGAGCGGTTATGCTCTTCTTTTCCGCCGGGCTTTGCCCGGGCCCGGGCCAGCACGAAATTTGGGCTTTGCCCGACCCGAGTATCGGGCCAGACAGTGGCTCTAAATTTGAGCCATGTATGGGCCCTGGGCCCGGCCTCGGCCCGAGATTTTGCCGAGCCTGGCCTAGCCGGGCTATTACCGGGTCGGGCTCAGGCCGGCCCACTGGGCCCGGTCCTTTTGTACATGACTATATATATATTATATGTGTAACCTATACGCCCGTACTTGATGCTCTCCGGCGGCCTTGGGCCACTTCCTGGCGGGCTTCGCCCATGCTTGACACTCCGGGCAGCCTTCGGCCGCATAGATGAGGTCAAATCTTCACACAGACTATGCCCGTGCTCGAAGCTCGATGCTCTCAGGCGGCCTTCGGTCGCATCCATGCGGGCTTCTCTATGTATGTCTTCCAGGGCTGAGCAGATTTCAACCCTATCTTCTTCACAGTAGCAACTTGAAAAGATCTTCAGTAATGGGCAGTGTGTGCTGGAAGTAACTTGCAGAATCCTCTGCCTCTTCTATATCAGGAATCAGCCCTGACCTTGTTATCACAGATGAAAATCACAGCAGCTATCTCTTTTTTGCTTTCAGGTTGACTGAACTAAGCAAGACCTTCAGGATCGACAACAATGACGAGGAAGAAGACGATGTTCAGCCACAATGCGAAATCAAAAAAACTTTTATTGATCGGCGATCAAGGGCTCTTTTCACTGTGGGCCCCGCCTAAATTGCCGATTTACCACCATCCATATGTAGAATACTATGATAGCTAGCCAACGGTGCCATTAATGGCATTCTCCATCTTTCCCGCAAAGAATTTGAAATGCGTTGACTTTGTTGACTTTTGCTGACTCATGCTAACATCACCATCTGTGGACTTGGTCAAAATCAAGCATCAATAGTATAGGCGTTGAGTGAGTAAGCATCACTCAATTCCAAAACACATAGAAAATTTTTCTGTCGTCAGGCGTTGAGTGAGCAACCTTCACTCAACGCCAAAATACTTAGAAAAAATTTTCTGTCATTAGGCGTTGAGTGAGCAACCTTCACTTAACGCCAAAACACTTACAAAAGCTTTTTGTCTCTAGGCATTGAGAGTGTTGAGTCCACTCAATGCTTTTTGCCTTAAAAAATATTCCTGCTTCTCTAGTATTGAGAGCGTTGAGTGTGTCTTCATCACTCAATACGATATTCCTTGGCCAGACTTTCTGTTACTAGGCGTTGAGTGAGCCTTCATCACTCAATGCCATTTTACTTAGATAGATTTTGTCATTTAGCGTTGAGTAAGTAAGCTTCACTCAACACCAAACTACTTAACATATATTCTTCTGCTATCTGGCGTTGAGTGAGTAAGCTACACTGAACGCATTTGGACTTAGCCAAATTTCTGTGAAATCACAGTCTCTGACTGACTAAGGTTTAGTCAACGCCTTTTATCACATGACATTGAGTGAGTAAGCTTCACTCAATGCCTATGGACTTAGTCAAATATCTACAAAGATTTTCTATGGCGTTGACTGTCTTGGCTATACTCAACGATTTATGTTGTATGGAGTTGAGTGAGTAGACTTCACTCAACGCCTGTAGACTTAGCCACATTTCAGCCAGTTTCTCCTTAGGATTTGACTGCCCCAGCCTGTCTCACAGCTTTTTGTTGTATGGAATTGAGTGAGTAGACTACCTCAACGCCTGTGGACTTAGCCACTTTTCTGTCAAGCCAATAATTAGGCTTAGACTAACCAAGCTGTACTCAACGCTTTTACTTACATGGTATTGAGTGAATAAACTTCACTCAATTCCTGTGGACTTAGGCGATTTCCAGTCTGTCCAGCATCTTCCCTTGCATCTGGCGTTGAGTGAGCAGACTTAACTCAATGTCTGTGGACTTAGTAATATTTTCTTTGTCCAACATTCTTTCTTAAGGCAGCCGGCTTTGAGTGAGCTTGCTCCACTCAACGCTTGTGGACTTAGTATAATTTCTTCCTGATCACCAGATTGCTTGGTGTCCACCTGTCCAATCAATGTAATATTGACTGACTTGCATTCATAAACTCAAACACTCATCAAATACAACTAGTGGGTGGCATTGACTTGTTTGACTTCTTACAAATCTGGGCCATTTAGATCAATGGACCAAAAAATCTCCCCCTATTTGAAAAAGCCAAAACCCTTATTCAATTTGTTCACATTTCTTAGTCAATGACACACATAACATATGCAGCAATAAAATGTACTATTATTACATAACAAATCTAGGAAGGTTACCACATTTCCTGCCTGTTTGGTGAGCATCACCTACTCCCCCTTGGTGGTCGCTATCTTCAAAGGAAAAATAAAAGCAACTGAACTAGCAATCCAATGAGGCAAGTATACCTATGGAATTGTAGCTAGGGGACACAAGTGTTGTATTGAAATCCGGGAACTATTGAGCATGCTTACTCACACGAAGACTATTATCTTATCGACGGAAAAATAGGGGTTTGAGAAACTAATTGCGATTAAGGAAATAAAGCTAATTCTAAAAAGAGAGATATTGCAGTTAATTAAAAAGCTAATAGAAGCGATAACAATGAAAGGTTGAAACTATGAAATGGAAGAGCACTCGATCAAGAATCACCTCAGCTAAAGACGAGTAAGAAAATGCGATAAAAACCTAAGCTTAATAGGATAAAGGTCCTTGACCGTGGAGGTTCCTAAAGCTTGAACACGCATCTCTCGAAGTCGTGCCCAACTGAGTTTAGGAAGGTCCGACCGACTCTCATCTAAATCGGAGGCCTAAAACTCGCTTTACGCGGTGAACCCCACTATTGGATTTTTCTCCAATCCGGGAGATTTGGACGTCTGCCTCTCTCGAGTGGTGCGTACAACTCCATTTACTCTTGAATGCTCACTTCATTCTATCGGCCTCTCGGCTAGCCCAGAATGAAAGCAAAGGTGGAGAGTATATATCGATAATATACCTCCAACCCATGAAAAATCAAGAGTAATTCAAGGCCTAAACCTAAAAAAGAAAAGGTTAATTAACACATCATAACTCAATCGCTCGAACCTCGGATCATCAAGATCGAGTACAAGGAGGATTAGTTAATCATAATGGAATTGAGGGGGGGGGGGAATGAGTACTAGAGCATAAAAAAGAACACAAGTAGAAAAGGGCACTTTTATTAATGAAAAGGAGGGCTACACTTAGGAAAATGAAATTACAAGTGCATGAAAATAAAATCCTATTCTAACCCTACAATTAGCACCAAGCAAGAGCAAGATTACAATAAAAGCTAAAACAACTAAATACTAAACTAGGGTTAAGAAAAAATTACAAAAGGAGAGAGAGAGAGAGAAAGCTAAAAAAACATGAAAAGGGGCCAAGAAATAAAGGGGCAGCACCTCCCCCTCTCAACCCAAACTTGCTGAAATGGAAGGGGGGGGGTCTGAATTTATAGAAATTTTCACGGGTTGGTCACGCCCTCCGACACTCCCTAGTCAGGGGGCGTGTCAGGGGGCGTGACATGTACAGGGTTACCTCGGGTTGTTGAATTTGGCGGGAGGGATGATTGCTTCTGTACGTTGGTCGACACGCCCTTAGTCACGCCCGTGTAGAGTGGGCATGACACGCACGTCGTGTCGAAATCATTGGTCGGAAATCCGTCAGTCATCGGAAAAGGCGATGTCACGCCCCAGGTCACGCCCGTGACGGGGGGCATGACAGTACTGTTGTTGTGCTGAGCTGGAGCAGGCATTCAATGTGGCGGCAGACTTCCGGCAGAGGGCGACACGCCCCATATCATGCCCTGGGACACGCCCTGGGAGGGCGTGCCAGGGGGCGTGACAGCAGTTTTTCTGGGTTTTCTGTCTCTATCATTAGGAGTCCTCGGGATCAGGCGACACGCCCTAGGTCACGCCCAGGAGGGCGTGACAGGGGGCGTGACAGGTCATTTTTGACCAAAAAACTGGAAACCTGCAAAAAGACAAGAAAATGTTAATGACAATAATATTTACATAAAAACGATAAAAGATAAACTAAAAAGACATGATTTGTACATTATAAACTAGAAAAATACGATAATAGTTAAGGCTACAAAACGTATTATCACCCCTATTTTGCTGCAAGGTGTGTGTGTTACCACTTGAATGCTACATGGGAGCATTTATTTCTCCACCTGAATTTGAAACCACTTGATCAACCTCTGATGCCACACTTGATCAATCTTTGAAGCCTCTTGATATGCCACTTGATATGCCACTTGATATGCCACTTGATTAAGCCACTTGATCAATTCCTTCTTTCTCTCCCCTTTTTGACTTATGAAGAATAGTCAGGGAAGAGTTGGCTTGTCTTGATGCACTTCTCCCCCTATCTGATTGTAGTTGATACCCTTGGTGCAACTACTAGATACCTCTTTATATAAGGCTGATTCTGCTCCTTCAGCTGCTGGACTTGCTATCCCTTAATAGGAGCCACTTTTACCATCATTATACTGATGGTCACTTTTGTCTTCTTACCACTTAAGGTCTTCATCTCCTGTAAGAAGAACACATCCTACACCAAAACTAAAATTATAGGGAGTAACTGAAGATAGACTAGTTCAACATACCTAACTCAAATTTGAAGGTGTTGAACTTTGCTTCATCTAGTGGCTTAGTAAAGATGTCATCCACTTGCTTGTCCGTGGGGACAAATTCAAGACTGATATCTTCCTTTTCCACATGCTTCCTAATAAAATGATATCTAATTTCTATGAGCTTAGTCCTGCTGTGTGAGACAGGATTTCTAGCAATAGAAATAACACTAGTAGAATCACAATATAGAGGGGTTCTACTTACCGTGAGGTCATAATCCTGGAGCTGATGTTGAATCCACAACAACTGAGCACAACAACTACCTGCTGAAATGTACTCTGACTCTATAGTTGATATAACAATACTTATTTGCTTCTTGCTTCTCCAAGACACTAGTCTTCCTCCCAAAAACTGACAAGTTCTAGAAGTGTTTTTCCTGTCCTCTTTGCATCATGCAAAATCTGCATCTTAATAGCCTGTTAGTTCAAAATCCCTATTTCTAGGGCACCATAGGCCAAGATCTGGTGTGCCCTTAAGATATCTCAAGATTTTCTTTACAACTGAGTAATGAGATTCTTTATGGCATGCCTGATACCTAGCACAGACACATGTAGCATACATGATGTCAGACCTACTAGTAGTGAGATATAGAAGGGAGCCAATTATCCCTCTATATAAAGTTTGATCAACAGGTTTCCCTGCTTCATTTTTGTTTAAAAGCATACTTGTCCTCATGGGAGTTTTCATGGTGGAGGCATTATCCATTCCATATTTCTTAATCAACTCCTTGGTGAACTTGGACTGGGATATGGATAAGCCTTCATCAGTATGTATAACTTGGAGTCCCAAGAAGAACTTGAGCTTGCCCATACTACTTATCTCAAACTTCCCTTGCATAAATTTAACAAACTTCCTGCAAAGATTGTCATCAGTAAATCCAAAGATAATGTCATCAACATATATCTGGACGAGGATGATCTTGCCCTTAGATTCCCTTAGGAATAAGGTCTTGTCTATTTTCCCCCTTGAGAATTTGTTCTCAATGAGAAAACAAGACAAAGTTTCATATCATGCTCTAGAGACTTGCTTCAACCCATATAGAGCTTTCCTAAGCCTATAAAAAAAATAAGGAGAGTTAGAGTTAATAAAACCTGATGGCTGTTCTACATAGACTTCTTATTTTAAGTCCCCATTTAGGAAGGTTGACTTCACATCTATCTGGTAGACTTTAAATCCTTGGTAGGCAGTAAATGCAAGAAAGAGCCTTATTACTTCTAATCTGGCTACTAGGGCAAATGTCTGATCAAAATTGATCCCTTCTTCTTGCATGAATCCTTTAGCCACCAGTCTAGCCTTGTTCTTCACTATAATGTCATTCTCATCTAACTTGTTAATGTAGATCTATTGAAGCCAAAAATGACCTCTCGTGGAGTTCGGGGTCCCAAAAGAGGTGTGACCTCACACCTAATACACTCGGGGGAACGTCACGGGTCGAAGACTTCAGAAACTATGAACAGACCCTCAGATCTAGCGTGGAGGTCCCACCTCACACCCGGAAGACCTTTGAGGTCTCCCCCTCCCTAGCCAATGCTTGAGCTAGGTGCCTTGGAGGAAGAAAGCCAAGGGGATTTAAGTGGCTAAGAATCAATTCTCTCCAAGGCACCCTCAAGGGTCTATTTATTGATTTTCCAAGTCCTAGGGTTAAAATGACCAAAATGACCTTAGGGCAAATAAGCCTCAAGCCAATAAAAAATCTCCACACCGGGGGGGGGGGGGGTGGTAAAGAGGTAATCCCCCTTCGAGGGCATAATGGTAAAAACAGGTCGGGCGTGCTGGCGGTTAGGCGAGAAGCGAGCGGAGGCCTAGGCGAACAGGCAGCCTGCAAGACAAGACGGCCTACCTGACGAGACAGCCTGCCTGACGAGACGGCCTGCCTGACGAGACGGCCTGCCTGACGAGACGACCTGCCTGACGAGACGGCCTGACTGACGAGACGGCCTGCCTGACGAGACGGCCTGCCTAACGAGACGGCCTGCCTGACAAGACGGCCAGCCTGACGAGACGAACTGCCTGATGAGACGGCCTGCCTGACGAGATAGCCTGCCTGACGAGACGGCATGCGTGACGAGACGGCCTGCGTGACGAGACGGCCTACGTGAAGAGATGACCTGCCTGACGAGACGGCCTGCCTTACGAGACGGCCTGCCTGACGAGACGTGACGAGACGGCCTGCCTGACGAGACGGCCTGCCTGACGAGGCGGCCTGCCTGACGAGATGGCCTGCCTAACGAGACGGCCTGCCTGACGAGATGGCCTGCGTACTGGCTAGGGCCTGGGTGACTCTTCAAGGGGGCCCTGTGGAGATAAATATTTCCTATCCCTAGTATTATATTACGCAGGTCGACCCAAAATTGGCCTCCAGGAGTGCAAAACTCCCAAAAAGCTTAAAACGTGCGCCAAGTCTTGCGCCTTGTTTGGGGCCCTCTTCGCGAATACGAGGTTGTACACAATCCCCGCTCTTTTCGAGCGAGTTCCACGCTCGGAAAGAAACGTCCAATAAAATGTATTCACTACGTAGCCTTCTTGGAGCCGAAAAACTCTTGGCCCCCCGGGGGGTCAATCCGTCCAGCCAGCTAATGGGAACCTGTATGACGAGATGACCTCGGGGTTGAAAACACAGCCTCCCCGAGGGGTCAACCTTTCAAGCCAACTAATGGGAGCCTGGATGACGAGACAGCCTCAGGGTAAAAAACTCATCCTCCCCGAGGGGTCAACCTGTCAAGCCAGCTAATGGGAGCCTGGATGATGAGAAGGCCTCGGGGTAAAAAACACTGCCTCCCCGAGGGGTAAACCTGTCAAGCCAGCTAATGAGAGCTTGGATGACGAGACGGCCTCGGGGTAAAAAGCACTGCCTCCCCGAGGGGTCAACCTGTCAAGCCAGCTAATGGGAGCCTAGATGACGAGACGACCTCGGGGTAAAAACACTTAGCCTCCCCGAGGGGTCAACATGTCAAGCCAGCTAATGGGAGCCTAGATGACGAGACGGCCTCAGGGTAAAAAACAGCCTCCTCGAGGGGTCAACCTGTCAAGCCAGCTAATGGGAGCCTGGATGACGAGACGCCCTCAGGGTAAAAAACACTTAGCCTCCCTGAGGGGTCAACCTGTCAAGCAAGCTAATGGGAGCCTGGATGACGAGACGACCTCGGGGTAAAAAACACTTAGCCTCCTCGAGGGGTACCACCATGTTGGAACACCCTATTACTAATTTGGGTCAGGATCACTATGCCTATAGGATTATTGCATTGACCTTGTTGTATAAAGTAAAGGTCAACTAGTTAAGGTCTAAGGCTTAGGACTTAGGTTTGAAGCTTTCCCCAAGACCTCCTAGTTCAGATGAGAAGCCCAGCTTTAGAGTTCAACTTGTCGTCGAGCTCAGATCGATGAAGCGTCGAACCTAGTTCGACTATCTCTGAGCTCAGGTAGACGATGCGTCGAACTCGGTTCGACGATCGTTGAGCTCAGATCGACACTTTCTGTCTAAGCCTAATTCCAATTTCTCTGAGCTCAGTTCAACGATAGTTGAGCTCAGATCGACGATTATCTTTTGAGATCGACGATTTCTGGAATTCTGTCAGTTTGTTAAGGTTTTCAAATGTTTTCAAGTCAGAGCATTTATTGAAGAAGATTTCTAGCCGTTATATTAAATCTGGAGCAAGTTTCAAGGAAACAAAGAAGGAATGTTATTTAGGTTATTCCTCCAGAGATAGCTGACATTTAAGGAAATCTTTTATGTTTTTGCTAACGGCTATCTAAGAGATTTGAAGACTGGATTTCATATTATTATTCAGAGAAGAAGAAACACATACACAGAAGAAAAAAGAGAAGAAGATCAATAACACTGAACAGAGAACAAGCTTCTATTCCTTCTGATTCCTTCTGATTCAAAGTTTATCAAGTCTTCATCACTCATACTCCAAATAACACAAATTTCAGTTCTTACTGAAATCATCTTTTGCTGGAGCATTCTTTTCATTGAAGACCTATCACCCTTGCAAAGCTTCTATTCCTGAACCCTTGCTAATCTCTGGGGGAGCTTTGACAACATCAACAACCACTTGTGCTTCTCTCTGATTGTTGACAGAGAAGACAACCTAACTTTTTTCTTTTTCTTTCCTGTAAAAGGGTTCTTTAAACTCCCTTCAAAAGTTTTGCTTTGGTTTTTGAGACCTGATCAAAACTCAGTGGTGACAAGACACCTGATCAAAAAATCTGCTTTGGTTTTTGAGCACCTGATCAAAAGCTCATTGGTGCCCAAGGACACCTGATCAACTCATCCTACAGTGGATTCATACCAAGGGTGGTAGAAGAGTGGATGTACCCAGTTTTTAGGAAACCACTATAGTTCCTTGTGTCTTCTGGTTGCTTGTTATTTTGTTTTTTGTGTGTTGTGGATTTACCTCTTGTATTTGTTTTATTCTGATTCCTGTTAAGCACTCTACACTAAGTAAATTAAGTCTTCCACTGCTAAGGTAATTTTTAAATTTGCAAAATTATTTTAAAACACTTTATTCACCCCCTCTAGAGTGAAGGGTTGATCTTACTCTCACTTTCAATTGGTATCAGAGCGAGTTTGGTTGTTCATACAGGCTAACAACTGAACCAAAAGATCTCTCTTAAGATCCATCCTTAATAGAGGGTTATTTTTATTATATTTATTTTAATCTAAATTCATGGCACATAACAAAAATTTTTCTAGCACCAGACCTCCAGTATGCAATCTCTCAAAGTTTGCACTTTGGAAGGCAATGATCAGATTATACATGAATTCCATTGATGAAGATATTTTTAACTCTGTTTTGACAGATTGCCCCAAGCCTCCTGCAAACACAAGCACAAACGTTGTTCCACCTCCTTCAGGGACAGATGCTGACATAAAGAAATGGAAGGTTGCTGATGCTAAAGCTATGAACATACTAGCTCAGACAATGTCTGATGACATCTTCCAGAAGGTAGCTGAATGCAACTCAGCCAAAGAGATTTGGGACAAGCTATCTGAGCTTGTATCAGGATCAGCTGATGAGAGAAAAGATAGGAGATCTCATCTCATTACTCAGTATGAGAATTTTAAGAAAGCAGAAAATGAATCAGTAGCTGACATGTACAACAGACTAAGTCTGATTGTCAGTGAACTCAAGACCTTGGACAAGGAGATCTCTCTCACAGAGATAAATAACAAAATCCTAATGTGCTTCCCCAGCACTTGGGATTCAAGGATCTGGCCCATCAAGGATGCCATAAGTCTAAATGAAATCACTACAGAAGCTCTATTGGGCAAGCTCAAATCTTATGAGAAGCTCATCAAAAATAGAGAAGAAGAGCAGAAGACAACTTCTCCAACAGTCAGGAAGGAGAAGTCAATTGCTTTCAAGGCAACAGAAGAACAACATGAAGATAAAGTCACAGGAAATGAAGAACTGATGAGCCTCCTAGCCAAGAGGTTCTACAAAATGGCCAGGAAGGACTTCAGAAAAAGGTCATCCAGAGGCCAAGAAAAGCCAAGGTATGATAAATCAAATAATAAAGAGATTATTTGTTATGATTGCAGGAAACCAGGCCACATACTACCTGATTGTCCAGAAAGTCAAAATAAGGACAAGAAGGACAAGAGAGAAAAGAGAAAAGATAAAGGCTCTGTTTGGGACAACTTTTGATGATGAATAATCTCTATTCAAAACGCAAAAGCTGTTTTTCAGGTGTTTGTTTGTGCAGCTTATAGAAAATCACTTATTTTAAAATTGATGATAATCTGATTTTTCATAAGCTATCCAGGTCCAGCTTATGGATTCTCATAAGCGCTTATCTCTTAAGAAAACTCAAAGTTGATTTTTTTGCCCGGACGTGATTTTTACGCTCGGGCGTGATTTTTTCGCCCGGGGGCGATTTTTCCGTCCCTGACGCGAATTTAGTGCCTGAGGGCGAATTTTCCGCCCGGGGGCGAATTTTTCGCCCGGGCGTGGTTTTTCCTTCCCGAGCGCAAATTTAGCGCCCGAAAGCGAATTATCCGACCCGGCGCTAATTTTCCGCCCGGGCGTGATTTTTCCTTCCCGGGCGCGAATTTCCCGCCCGGGAGCGAATTCCCCCCCCCCCCCCGGCGCGAATTTTCCGCCCGGGCGCAAATTTTCCGCCCTAGCGCGATTTTTCCGCCCGGGAGCGATTTTTCCATCCGTGCCCGATTTTTCCTCCCGGGCGCGATTTTTCCGCCCGGGCGCGATTTTTCCGTCCGGGCGCGATTTTTTCGCTTGGGAGCGAATTTGACGCCCAGATGCGAATTTTACACCGTGGCGAGAATTTTTTCACCCGGACGTTATTTTTCCGCCCCGGGCCAATTTATCCGTCCATGTGCGATTTTCGCACGACAGCTGTATTTTCTCCCTGACGCGATTTTTTCGCCCGACGGTAATTTTTTCGCATGACAACGATTTTTTTCGCTCAGACACGAATTTTTCGCTCGCGAGCGATTTTTTTGGTCGGACACGATTTTTTTCGGCAGAATGCATTTTTTCGCTTTCGTGCAAAAATATCGTGTGTGAGCAAAAATATCGCGTTCGGGCAAACATATAGCACTCGGGCAGAAAATTCGGGCAGGGGCGGAAAATTTGGTCCCAGGCGGAAAATTTGCGCCCGGGAGGAAAATTCGCGCCCGGGCAGAAAACTCGGGCCCGGGAGGAAAATTCGGACCTGGTTAAAAAATTCATGCACAGGGGAAAATTCGTGCCCCGACGAAAATTTCGCGCCCGGGCGAAAAATTCACGCCCTAACGGAATATTCGCGCCCGAGCGAAAAATTCGAGCCCGGGGGGGGGGGGGTATTCCCTCCTGGGCGGAAAATTTGTGGTTGGGGGAAACATTTGCGCCCAGGCGAAAAAATCGTGCCCGGGCGAAAAAAACGTTTCCGTGAAAAAAATCACACCTGAGCGAAATAACCGCGTCCGGGCAAAAAATTTGCACCCTGGTGACAAATTCGATCCCGGGTGACAAATTTCCGTCAAAAAAACCACGGCGGGACGAAAAATCCGCATCCAGGTGAAAAAACTGCGTCTGGGCAAAATATTTGCGTTTGGCCAAAAAAATCGTTGTCGGAAGAAAACATCGCGCCCGTGTGAAAAATTTGCACCCAAGCAAAATAACATGCTTGAGTGAAAAAATCGTGTCTGGATGGAAAAAACATGTCCAAATGAACAGACTTTTTTGAATGAATACAACTTTAGATAAGCACTTATGTACAAACTATCCAAACATCTTACGACTTATTCATCATTGTTTTTATAAAATCTATATCCAATCATCAATTTTCAATTAGCAGCTTATTCATCATCATAAGTTGTCCCAAACAGAGCCAAAGACTCCATAAGAAATCACTATGACAGATCCTCTTCCAGCAAGAACAAGCATACAAGGAAGGAATTTGTTGCTGAAACATGGAGTGAAACAGAAGAAGAATCTGATGTATCATCAAGTTCAAGTGATGATGAGGATGATGCACAAGAAAAAGAATTCTGCATGATGGCAATCAATGCATCTCAGAACAACACTGATTCAGAACATGAATCTGAATCTGAATCTGAACCAGAGCTAGAAGAAGACCAGGTAATTGATTCATTTGATTTTAATTCTGAGGACTTCAAGTCTGAATTTAAAGCACTATGTTTAGATCTACTCAATTCTGAGAAAGAAATTATCTCTCTCAGAAATCAGTTATCTGAATACAGTACCTTAAGTTCAGATAACCTCAAACTCTCAGATGAGTTAGAATGTTGTAGGGAGCAGATAGCTTCACTGAAAAGTGAACTATCTGAGGCCAAGAAGTTTGAAGAATCCCTCAATGGGAGAAGTATCAAACTGATGGACATCAAAAGCATAGTGAACTCAAGACTCAATAGTACACTGGGCTTGGGTGCTTCATCCATCAAAGCTATTGTGTTAACAACTCCCATTAAATTTATCTCTGATAAAGGAAAAGGACTTATGGAGGTAGCTAGAAAAAATTCTGATCTACCCAAAGGGAACAAAGTTCAACAAAAATCGTCGAATGGAGCTCGACGATCTCCGAACATAGCTCGGCGATTTCATGCTGAATCGTCAAACTCAGGTCGACGATCTCTGATCTTTGAACACAGACAAGATCGATTGCTGAACGGGGATCGACGATCCTACCCAAGATCGTCAAACTCAGGTCCACGATCATCGAACGGAGCTCAGAGATATGACCAGTTCTCAAGTGGTACATCAAAAATTAATTCTAGATATCCTACATCTCAAGGGTTCAACCCTTATACTGAATGGATAATACACCCTAGGAGATATCATCCTGAAGGATATAAGAGTCAATCAGAAATGTCTTTTATTTCTGATTTCAAAGGTTATCAAGCTAGACCCAAGGTAAACTGGGTCAAAAACAAATGAATTGTTATTTGTGCAGGTGAAGACCTATCCAATCATGGACCAGCACTAGTATCTGGATAGGGGGTGCTTCAAGCACATGACTGGAAGCAAGGGTACCTAGTATCCTTCAAGGCTAAGCATGGACCCAAAGTGATGTTTGGATATTCAAACTATGGACAGACCAAAGGATATGGTGCAGTCCAAATAGGGTCAGTAACATTCAAAAAGGTAGCATATGTGGAAGGACTGAAGCACAACCTTATTAGTATCAGTCAGTTATGTGATGAAGGTTACAAAGTCACATTCAACAAATCTTCATGCCTCATCAAATCAGAAGACAACACAACTGTGTTGATAGGTAATAGAAGAGGTAACAACTATCTAGTAAATTTTCATTCAACCAAGGTAGATATATGTTTATTTAATTCTCTTAGCAAACCTAATGAATTATGGCATAAGAGATTAGGACATGTTAACCTTAGAACCATTTAGGGGGTATCCAATGACAACCTTGTTAGAGGACTACCTTCTTACCCCTACAAGAAGTAAGGACTCTACAGGGCTTGTCAATTAGGCAAGCAAACTAAAAACAGCTTTAAGTCACTTAATAAAAGTGATTCACCTAGGATTTTGTACTTGTTACATATGGATCTGTTTGGACCCATTACTGTACAAAGCCTAGGAAGGAAATCTTATACATTAGTATTTGTAGATGACTTCTCTGTATTCACATGGGTGTTCTTTCTAAGGAAGAAGTCTGATAACTTCAAATATTTGACAGAGTTTCTTAAATGTATACAGATTGAGTTCAATACTCACATAGCCCTGATCAGAAGTGATCATGGGACAGAGTTTGATTCTCTTCTTATGCAAGAGTTCTATCAGAAGGAAGGGATTAGACACACTTTCTCAGCTCCTAGAACTCCTCAACAGAATGGGGTAGCTGAAAGGAAGAATAGAACCCTTATTGAATCTGCCACAACATTGTTGACAGATGCTTACCTTCCTCTATCCTTTTGGGCAGAGGCTGTGAACACTTCAAATTATGTTCTGAATAGGAGTTTGATACATAAGCTAAAGGGCAAGACTCCCTATGAATTACTCAAAGGGAAGAAACTTAAAGTTGATTATCTTAGAATTTTTGGTTGTATTTGCTACATTCATAACAATGACAAGAAATACTTAACAAAATTTGAAGATAAAGCTGATGAAGGAGTGTTTCTGGGATACTCCATGATCAATAAGGCCTATAGGGTTTATAATAAATCATCTCATAAAATTGAAGAAATAGTGCATGTCTCTTTTGATGAAACTAATATGTCTTACAAGGAGAAGAACACTTCTACCATAGACCCTTTGCAGGTACATTCTCTATTAGAGAATTTTAACAGGCTGAATATCATTGAAAAAGATCCATCACCTTCATTCACTCAATAAGAAGCTGAAAGTAGTGAAAATGAAGATGACAGTCAGATTTTAGCAAGTCATGGTGACAATCAAAATGAAGAGCCAGTTGTTGTTCCACAAGAGGAAACAACAACGCAGGTTGGTGAACAATCAACACCCATTGTTGATTTAGTAACAACAAAAGATCATCCAATCTCTCAAGTGATTGGAGACATCTCAACAAGTGTGCAAACCAGAAATCAGATCAATCAACATCTGATGCACACTTGCTTTCTTTCTCAAATTGAGCCTCAATCCATACAAGATGCAAAACAAGATCCAAACTGGATTATTGCAATGCAAGAGGGATTATATCAATTTGAAAAAAACAAAGTTTGGGAGCTAGTGCAGAAGCCAAATAATCATCCCATTGTTAGAACAAAATGCGTATTCAGAAACAAGTTAGATGATCAAGGAGTTATTGTAAGAAACAAGGCAAGGCTGGTTGCTCAAGGATATTCTCAAGAAGAAGGCATAGACTATGACCAAACCTTTGCACCAGTTGCAAGGTTAGAGGCCATAAGAATCTTCCTAGCATATGCAGCTCACAAGAAGTTCAAAGTATATCAAATGGATGTCAAAAGTGCATTCCTCAATGGTGATATCAAGGAAGAAGTTTATGTAAAACAACCTCTAGGTTTTATCTCTCTAACTCACCCTGATTTTGTTTATAAATTACGTAAGGCATTATATGGTCTCAAACAATCTCCTAGAGCATGGTATGATACCCTAGCTTGCTTTCTCTTGGAAAATGATTTTAAAAGGGGTAGAGTAGTCCAATATCCTACTAGTACAAATCTATGTAGATGATATTATTTTTGGTTCTACTGATTCAAATTTGTGTAAAAGGTTCTCCAACCTAATGCATTCCAAGTTTTAAATGAGTATCATGGGTGAGCTATCCTTCTTTCTAGGATTGCAAGTCAAACAACATGCTGATTGAATCATTATTTCTCAAACCAAGTATGCAAAAGAATTGGTTAAGAAATTTGGTATGTATGATGCATCCTCTATAAAAACACCCATGCCTACTAATACTGTATTAGATGATGATGAACATGGGAAACCAGTTGATCAGACCACATATAGAGCAATGATTGGCTCCTTATTGTATCTTACAGCTAGTAGACCTGATATAATGTTTGCTACATGCATATGTGCTAGATTCCAAGTCAGCCCTAGAGAGTCACACCTCACATTAGTTAAGAGGATTCTTAGGTATGTGAAAAGTTGTCCAAATCTAGGTCTCTGGTATCCAGCTGACTCAGGATTTGATTTAACTGGATTTTCTGATGCTGATTATGCTGGATATAGAGTAGACAGAAAAAACACAAGTGAAACTTGTCAGTTTCTTGGTGACAGACTTGTCTCCTGGTTTTGCAAGAAACAAACATCTGTGTCCACATCAACTGTTGAAGCTGAATATATGGCAGTAGGTAGTTATTGCTCACAAATATTGTGGATTCAAAATAAACTCCTGAACTATGGCTACAACTTAGAGAAGTCAAAAATATTTTGTGATAATACTAGTGCTATTTCCATAGCTCAAAATCCAGTGCTCCATAATAGGACCAAACACATAGAGATTAGGCATCACTTCTTAAGGGATAATGTAGAGAAAAGTAAAATTGAACTAGAATACATCCCAACTGATTTACAAAGGGGAGATATTTTCACCAAACCCTTGGATGAAAAGAAACACACTTTCTTCCTTAATCAGTTAGGAATGTTAGATGGAGGCTGTCTTAACTAAGTTCCAAGATCTTAAAAACCTAAAAATTGACAAAGACTAGGTTAAAAATTTGAGTTTCCTAGTGTCTGTAGATTTTCTCTGAACTCTGAACTGTGGTCGATGTTTTTTATGAAGATCGTCGAACAGAGCTCGGTGTTTACTTCTCGGTCAGCGATCTAAAATATCATCGAATGGAGATCGACAATGTTGAGACCCTTCAGTTTCCCCTAGAGCCGTAGATTGTCGAACTGAGTTCAACAATCTTTCCTTTTCTGTGTCGAACCCTAATATAAAATTATTTTTCAGGCGTCATTCTCTTTTGCGCTTTCATACCTTCTGCAAGAATTTTCTTTCCCTCCAAACTCTTCTACACTTGATCTTCTTTATTTTTGCAGGAAATATGTCGGTCTCAGTCGCCGTTCTAGCCGCAATGAAGTTCGACACCGGCTTTGATATTTACATGGAATCTTTCGAGGGGACTGATTAGATGTTTAAGGACATTCTGGAACTCTTCAAGGAACAACAGCTTGTAAATATTATGTCTACTAGAATCAAGTTAGCAGCAGATGAGATAAAAGAATGGGTCTATACTGCCCATAATTTGGATCAAAACACAGTTGTTGGAACCATCTCAGGGACACAGGTATCCCTAACCCCAGGTATTCTTACATAGGTTTTTGGATTAAGTACGGTAATGAAAGCACAGAACTATCAGGAGTAGAATTTTCTGCAATGTTAGATAGAATGGGTCATAATTATGAGAACCCTAAGAAACTGTTGAAGAAGAATCTATCCATGGAATATAGATTTCTAGCAGATGTTGTAGGAAAGGTCATTTTGGCCATGCATTCAGCCCATGATACAATTTCCAGATATCAATTATGTTTAATGGCTGCAATAGTGGATAAGAAGCACCTGGATTGGGGAGAAGTTTTCTTTGATTTGCTTAAGAAAAAGATAAATAAGAATTTTGTAAACTTTGGAAGGATTTTGGGCCTATTCCTGCATAATAGGTGCCCACAGTTGTTGGTGTCCAATGGGATGCATATCAATGCATCAAAGAGGCTTTCTTATGCCCTATTTTGCAAGTGGGAGAGACAGATTGTCAAACCCAGTAGGGCTCCTGCAGCTAAAGCTTCTTCAGGCATAAAGACTGAAACAGTCACTCCTCCTCAGTCCACTGCCCCAGTAGAAGTTTTGTCATCCCCTTCCATATCCTCTCCTCCTTCTCCAAATCCAGTTACATCTTCCATACCTTCATCTCAAATAGCTTCTCCACCTCCTCCAGCCACCCATCAAGAAGTTTTCCATTTACTATATTTCTTCCCATCCATTGATTTAGAATCATCCCCTCATCTTCCATCATTCAACCTTCTAGATGATTCCTTCATGGATGTTTCTCCATCTTCACCTCAAGCCATTCCATCCACCTCAACATCCTTTCAACAAATCCTATATGATATCATATCTCAACCATCCTTTCCCCCTTCCATCTCCTTATTCCTACCATCAATCACTATCCCAGTTCCACCCATTACATCCATTCCAATATCTCAACCATCCATACCACTTCAATCTGCATCAACTCCATCTCTCTCTGCAGCTCCTCCCTCTACCTCTACTCAGGTTAATCTTGAGCAAGTAGATCTCCTTCCCCTAGCAGACAAGCTATATGAGTTGTTGGCACCCAGGCTAACTCTCTTATTGGATACCTCCTTGGCTCCCTTAGTCAAGACTTTACATGAGTTATCTGTTAGGCTCTCTTCCTCCTTCTCCCTTTAGACCATCCCTTCTTCTCAGGGCCTAGATTCAGTTCTCACTGACTCTTGGCAGGAGGAGATGCCATATGAAGAAGTGCTACCCTCAGAGATTTAAGAAATGCAAGCATCAGAAGTTCCACCTTCAGAGGCAGTTCCAGTTCCAGCTCTATTTCCAGCTCCAACCATCAGTCCTGCAGTACACATCCATTCATTATTGTCAGAATTTGATTCACTCTATAGTAGTTGTCTTTCAACACCTCTCCTTGCTAAAGATTTAACCAAGGCTATAGTTCCCTTCTCCTGCTGTGATCCCAATCTGCTACAGATGTATATCAATTCTGTTAAGACTGTGGAAAGTGTTCCTTTGGTTCATGTTGCTGCTGCTGCTGCTGTTGTTTTCTCAGAGGCTGTGATAGAGCCAGTTTGTTTAGTTTCTGAGTCTACTGCTTCAGTTAGTGCTCCTGCTGTTTCAGCTGCTGCTCCTATTATTTCTTCTACTGCACCTCCATCTTCAGAGAAAGTTCTTGTCTCCATTTCTAAAGAAGAAGTGTTAAGGAAAATAGATGCTTTATTTGATGAGCCTCAGAGCTCTGATGATGATGAATTCAGAATAGACTCTGATGACTCTTCTGCAACTATTGCAAAAAAGAGGAAAGTTATAAGTAAAGCTATGAAAAGAGTCCCAATTGAAAAGACTACTTCTGATCATGATATTCCATATTATATTCTGCACAGCTGCCCTATAACTGAGCACTGTATGCAATTTTCTAAAAATCAGTTGAAGGCCATGAGGAAGAAAAGGAAATATGATAAAGGATCCTCTCACTATAATCCTCCTCCTTCTCCTTCTCCAGGTACATGATGTGGTGGAGACTCAGCTCATCAATCTTCCAATATCTCTTCTCAAAGATCCTCTCAATCCCAGTATCAAGGAAGATCTCAATCTAGAGGATATCAACAAAGAGGTAATCAGTTAAGAGGACAATCAGTATAGAGGCACTCAAAGAGGTCATCAGGTTTATTCCAGGGGACAGTCCATGCATCAACCTTATCAAATGAAAGGACAAAGCCTAAGTAATTCCACTTCTTGTCCTTTTCCTTATAAGCTCAAAGAAGGTTTTCATCAAAAAGCTCCTCCCACTGACACCATCAATAAGTATGAGCCATCAGTTCCTTTTGAAGAACTAGAGAATAACCCAGTCTCCTGGACAACAAGACTAAAAGAAATGGCTGCATTAGATCAAATCAAGAAAGCCAGAGAAAAAGGCAAAGATACTTCCAACATCTCTACTCTATCATATCAAAGAAGACAAGAACTTGAAAGGTACAGCTCCAAGAATTTTTTCAATACTGAGAAGTATATGCAGCTACATCCTGAAGCTGTAGTCCCTAGAGGCAGAAGCAAGAAGTCTCTTGGTGCTGCTGATGATATGAGATCAAAGAAAAACTCTGAAAATCCTAACAGGGAAATTCTGTTTCAGAAAGGTATTGACAAGGAAAGTTAATGTAAGCTGAACAATCTCATCTCTGCTGAACTATCTTCTGTGATATATTTATATATCTGTAGTTCTGCAATGTTTTATGTATTTCTGTTTTTTGTTGTTTTTATTTCCTATAATTCATGTAAATAGTTATCCTAACCCAAATAGGGGGAGATTGTTGGAACACCCTATTACTAATTTGGGTCAGGATCACTATGTCTATAGGATTATTATATTGACCTTGTTGTATAAAGTTAAGGTCAACTAGTTAAGGTCTAAGGCTTAGGACTTAGGTTTGAAGCTTTCCCCAAGACCTCCTAGTTCAGATGAGAAGCCCAGCTTTAGAGTTCAACTTGTCGTCGAGCTCAGATCGACGAAGCGTCGAACCCAGTTCGACTATCTCTGAGCTCAGGTTGACGAGGCGTCGAACTCGGTTAGACGATTGCTGAGCTGAGATCGACGCTTTCTGTCTAAGCCTAGTTCCAATTTCTCTGAGCTCAGTTCAACGATAGTTGAGCTCAGATCGATGATTATCTTTTGAGATCGATGATTTCTGGAATTCTCTCAGTTTGTTAAGGTTTTCAAATGTCTTCAAGTCAGAGCATTTTTTGAAGAAGATTTCTAGCCGTTATATTAAATCTGGAGTAAGTTTCAAGGAAATAAAGAAGGAATGTTATTTAGGTTATTCCTCCAGAGACAGCTGACATTTAAGGAAAGATTTTATGTTTTTGCTAAAAGCTATCTAAGAGATTTGAAGACTGGATTTCATATTATTATTCAGAGAAGAAGAAACACATACACAGAAGAAAAAAGAGAAGAAGATCAATAACACTGAACAGAGAACAAGCTTCTTTTCCTTCTGATTCAAAATTTCTCAAATCTTCATCATTCATACTCCAGACAAAACACATTTCAGTTCTTGCTGAAATCATCTTTTGCTGGAGCATTCTTTTCATTGAAGACCTATCACCCTTGCAAAGCTTCTATTCTTGAACCCTTACTAATCTCACGGGGAGCTTTGACAACATCAACATCCACTTGTTCTTCTCTCTGATTGTTGACAGAGAAGACAACCTAACCTTTTTCTTTTTCTTTCCTGTAAAAGGGTTCTTTAAACTCCCTTCAAAATTTTTGTTTTGGTTTCTGAGACCTGATCAATACTTAGTGGTGGCAAGACACCTGATCAAAAAATCTGCTTTGCTTTTTGAGCACCTGATCAAAAGCTCATTGGCGCCCAGGACACCTGATCTACTCATCCTACAGTGGATTCCTACCAAGGGTGGTAGAAGAGTGGATGTACCCAGGTTTTTGGGAACCACTATAGTTCCTTGTGTCTTCTAGTTGCTTGTTATTTTGTTTACTGTGTGCTGTGGATTTACTTCTTGTATTTGTTTTATTCTGATTCCTGTTAAGCACTCTACACTAAGTAAATTAAGTCTTCCACTGTTAAAGTAATTTTTAAATTTGCAAAATTATTTTAAAACACTCTATTCACCCCCCTCTAGAGTGAATGGTTTATCTTACTCTCACTTTCACACCAGACCTACTAGCTAGTGGGAGCCTGGCAGCGGGACCATCATCAGAGCAAAGGGCTTGGGCTTCCATGAGAGGTACCACCGGACCTACCAGCTAGTGGGAGCCATACAGTGGGACCATCATCGGAGCAACGAACTTGGGCTTCCACGAGAGGTACCACCGGACCTACCAGCTAGTGGGAGCCTGACAACGGGACCATCATCGGAGCAAAGGAACTGGGATTCCACGAGAGGTACCACCGGACCTGCCAGCTATTGGAAGCCTGACAGCGGGACCATCATCGGAGCAAAGGACTTGGGCTTCCACGATAGGTACAACCGGCCCTACCAGCTAGTGGGAGCCTAACAACAGGACCATCATCGTAGCAAAGGAACTGGGCTTCCATGAGAGGTACCACCAGACCTGCCAGCTAGTGGGAGCCTTGCAACGGGACCATCATCGGAGCAAAGGGCTTGGGCTTCCACGAGAGGTACCACAGGACCTTCCAGCTAGTGGGAGCCTGACAACGGGACCATCATCGGAGCAAAGGACTTGGGCTTCCACGAGAGGTACCACCAGACCTGCCAGCTAATGGGAGCCTGGCAGCGGGACCATCATCGGAACAAAGGGCTTGGGCTTCCACGAGAGGTATAACCGGACCTGCCAGCTAGTGGGATCCTTGCAGCGGGACCATCATTGGAGCAAAGGACTTGGGCTTCCACGAGAGGTACCACCGGACCTACCAGCTAGTCGGAGCCTGGCAGCGGGACCATCATCAGAGCAAAGGAACTGGGCTTCCACGAGAGGTACCACCAGACCTGTCAGCTAGTGGGAGCCTAGCAGCGAGACCATCATCGGAGCAAAGGGATTGGGCTTCCACGAGAGGTACCACCGGACCTACCAGCTAGTGGGAGCCTGACAGCGGGTCCATCATCGGAGCAAAGGGCTTGGGCTTCCACGAGAGGTACCATCAGACCTACCAGCTAGTGGGAGCCTGGCAGTGGGACCATCATCGGAGCATAGGGGTTGGGCTTACACGAGAGATACCACCTAACCTGCCAGCTAGTGGGAGCCTAACAACAGTACCATAATTGGAGCAAAGGACTTGGGCTTCCACAAGAGGTACCACCGGACCTGCCAGCTAGTGGGAGCCCGGCAGCGGGACCATCATCTTAGCAAAGGACTTGGGCTTCCACGAGAGGTATCACCGGACCTGCCAGCTAGTGGGAGCCTGGCAGCGGGACCATCATCGGAGCAAAGGGCTCGGGCTTCCACAAGAGGTACCACCGAACCTACCAGCTAGTGGGAGCCTGGTAGCGGGACCATCATTGGAGCAAATGGCTTGGGCTTCCACGAGAGGTACCACCGGACCTGCTAGCTAGTGGGAGCCTTGATGCGGGACCATCATCGGAGCAAAGGAACTGGGATTCCACGAGAGGTACCACCGGACCTGCCAGATAGTGGGAGCCTGGCAGCGAGACCATCATCGGAGCAAAGGGCTTGGGCTTCCACGAGAGTTACCACCGGACCTACCAGCTAGTGGGAGCCTGGCAGCGGGACCATCATCGGAGCAAAGGGCTTGGTCTTCCAGGAGAGGTACCACCAGACCTACCAGCTAGTGGGAGCCTGGAAGCGGGATCATCATCGGAGCAAAGGACTTGGGCTTCCACGAGAGGTACCACCGGACTTGCCAGCTAGTGGGAGCCTTGCAGCGGGACCATCATCAGAGCAAAGGACTTGGGCTTCCACGAGAGGTACCACCGGACCTGCCAGCTAGTAAGAGCGTTGCAGCGGGACCATCATCGGAGCAAAGGGCTTGGGCTTCCACGAGAGGTACCACTGGACCTACCAGCTATTGGGAGCCTTGCAGCGGGACCATCATCGAAGCAAAGGGCTTGTGCTTCCACGAGAGGTACCACCAGACCTGCCAGCTAGTGAGAGCCCGACAGCGGGACCATCATCGGAGCAAAGGACTTGGGCTTCCACGAGAGGTGCCACCGGACCTGCCAGCTAGTAAGAGACTGGCAGCGGGACCATCATCGGAGCAAAGGGCTTGGGCTTCCACGAGAGGTACCACCGGACCTGCTAGCTAGTGGGAGCCTGACAGTGGCACCATCATCGGAGCAAAGGACTTGGGCTTCCACGAGAGGTACCACCGTACCTACTAGCTAGTGGGAGCCTGACAGCGGGACCATCATCGGAGCAAAGGTCTTGGGCTTCCACGAGAGGTACCACTGGACATGCCAGGTAGTGGGAGCCTGCCAGCGGGACCATCATCGGAGCAAAGGGCTGGGCATGTTACCTGAACACTACTAGAATTCAACATCCTCCAACGGGGAAAAAGAGTTAGGTTACATTAACCCCCCCCGACTCTACCGGTCGGAGGCCGGACTCATTACAACATAAAAAAAAGATACATGACTCCGCCGAGGCGAGGCTTCTTCAGGGGGTCTGGGCATGATGGTCATCCTCAGATTCCATCCAACTGGACACCTCCATCCTGCTCAGGCTCTCCATGATCTTCTCCATCTCCTATGCCTTGGCCAACCAAGAGATGGTGTTGACAGCCGTGACGTAACACTGTCTCTCTATCCTGGAGTCTCCCTTGATCCTGACCTGGATCCCTTCTGAGCTGAACTTGAGGCACTAGTGAAGGGAAGACGACACACACCGGAAGGCACTGATGAGGGGCCTCCCGAAGATGGCGTTGTAACTGCTTGGGGTGTCAATAATGACGAACCTGCAGTTTCTTGAGGTCCCCCCTAACTTCACCTGGAGTCCGACTCCACCTTCAACATCCTTCCTCTCCCCAAAAAATCCAAACAGGGGTCCGTCCGAGGCCAGCACCCTCCTTGGCTCTACCTTCATCCCGTCAAATGCTTTCTTGAAAATGACGTTGACAGAGCTTCCATTTTCAACCAAGATTCGGGAGACGGTAAAGCCTTCGATGGCGGCCTGGATGAACAGGGCGCCGCAGAATGGATCCTCATGCTCTGGCATGTCCTTTGACGAAAAGGTGATCTTTTCTTCCGGGGAAGGGGTCTGGGATGTCGAGGCAATGCTCCGTCGGTACATCACATGGAGACTTGCCTTCCGAGCGGCTTCGATACCCCCCCCCCCCCCCCCCGTGGATCACAGCTATACCACCTAGGGGTCCTACGTCGACCCGGTCCTCACATAGATCATCTCCTCTTCCTCCTTGGGGCAGAGCTTCAACCCGCTCTGGTGGTTGCTACTGGGCTGGAGCTCTCGCTCCCCTCACCTCCAGGAACATAGGGCAGGTAGCCGTGGCGTGACCCTCCGTTTGGTGGAAGTCAGAGTACAACAACGCTCCTCCTCCCCCCCTTCGGCGGGTCTGGCGATCTCTCTTGTTGCCTCTTCCTCCTTCACCTATTGCCGAGGCTTGCTGTGGTGGGGGTGGGAGCTGTCTCGTGGCTTGCCTCTGGAAGTTGAACCTCCCTTTGCCCCTGTGGAAGTTTTCCCCACCCTGGATGAGAGCTCTTCCTTGACCCCGTGCAGGTCCTCCTTGCTGCCTCCAGCCTTGTTCCGGGCCCTCCTGTCCCTAGAACCCCTGAGCTCTCTGCTCATCTCTTCTTCTTCCTTCCTGATGCCTTGAGCCACCTTGCTCCTTCGGCTCCGACTCTGTTAGCTTTGCTAGTTTCTTGACGAATCCCGGGTTTGCTGCCTCCATGGTTATCTCCTCTACCGCCCTTTCCATCAGCTCCTCGAAGGAAAGGGGGACTTTTGGGTCAGGCTCATCTTTAAGAACCCCTCGTACAACCCCACCGTGAACGCCATCTGGAGGGCGTACCCCGACATCTCCTGGATATCTAGGATCTCTTCCTGGAACCTATCAACGTAGTGGGCCAGCGACTCCTCGGCCCTCTGCCTTATCAGGAAAAATGATTCAGGACTCCTCTTCCTCTTCTTGGAGGTGGAGAAGGGAGCTGGAAGCTTCGGCTCAAGTCCTCGAACCCATAGATCGACCTTGGAGGGAGTTGATGGAACCAGTCTCTTACCTTCTCCTTCAACGTGATCAAAAAGAGGCGACACTTAAAGGCATCCGTCATCGGCCTGATGGAGATGGCATCCTCGAACCACTGTAGGTGCTGGACGGGGTCATCCTTCCCAGTATAGTAGGCCATGTCTGGTTCTCTGAACCCCTCGGGAACGGGAGTTGAGATGATCAGCTCGTTGAAAGGTGACCCCCTAAGGGGTTCTCTCGCCACCTCTTCTCGCGCAACCTGCTCGCCTGGAGGGCTAGTACTCGTCGGGCTGGGGAACAGCTCCCGGCCGGGGAGGTCTCGCTCGACCCCCTCTCCCATCCTTTCCTTCCCAGGTCGCCTACCTGGTGCACTTCCTTCTCCTCCTACTTGGGTCATCTCGCATGTGCCCTTGGGAGGCAGGTTGCCGAGACCACTCTATGTCGGCTCGCCGAGACCCCTGGGAGCCAGTCCCTGGGGGTGGGGGTTGAGCTGTCAGCCCGAGGGGCAATACTTCTCAGCATCTCCATGATGCCTTGGATGGAAGCCATGAACTCCTCCCTTCCTACGAACGGTCCGGGGTTACAGAGCTCGCCGAGATCGTCACCACCTCCCTGATCTCCAGCCATGACACTCTCCCGAGATCTTCTGTGCTGGTCACTCTCCACGCTCACCGCACAAAAATGTTAAAGCCAAAAATGACCTCTCGTGGAGTTCGGGGTCCAAAAAGAGGGGTGACCTCACACCTACTACACTCGGGGGAACGTCATGGGTCAAAGACTTTAGAAACTATGAACAGACCCTCGGCTCTAGTGTGGAGGTCCCACCTCACACCCGGAAGACCTTTGAGATCTCCCCCTCCCTAGCCAATGCTTGAGCTAGGTGCCTTGGAGGAAGAAAGCCAAGGGGATTTAAGTGGCTAACAAGCAATGGCTCTCCAAGGCACCCTCAAAGGTCTATTTATAGATTTTCCAAGTCCTAGGGTTAAAATGACCAAAATGCCCTTAGGGCAAATAAGCCTCAAGCTAATAGAAAATCTCCACACCGGTGGGTAAAGAGGTAATCCACCTTCGAGGGCATAATGGTAAAAACAGGTCGGGCGAGCTGGCGGTTAGGCGAGAAGCGAGGGGCGGCCTGGGCGAACAGGCAGTCTGCGAGACAAGACGACCTGCCTGCCTGACGAGATGGCCTGCTTGACGAGACGACCTGCCTGACGAGATTGCTTGTCTGACGAGATGGCCTGCCTGACAAGACGGCCTGCCTGACGAGACGGCCTGCCTGACGAGACGGCCTGCCTGACGAGATGGCCTGCCTGACGAGACGGCCTGCCTGACGAGACGGCCTGCCTGACAAGACGGCCTGCGTGACGAGACAGCCTGCCTGACAAGACGGCCTGCCTGACGAGACGGCCTACCTAACGAGACGACCTGCCTGACGAGACGGCCTTCCTGACGAGTCGTCCTGCCTAACGAGACGGCCTGCCTGACGAGACGGACTGCCTGACGAGACGGCCTGCCTGATGAGACGGCCTGCCTGACGAGACGACCTGCCTGACGAGACGGCCTGCCTGACGAGACGGCCTTCGTGACTAGATGGCCTGCGTGACGAGATGGCCTGCGTGATGAGACGGCCTGCGTGATGAGACGGCCTGCGTGACGAGACGACCTGCCTGACGAGACGACCTGCCTGACGAGACGGCCTGCCTGATGAGACGGCCTACGTACGGGCTGGGGCCTGGGTGACTCTTTAAGGGGGGCCTGATGAGACGGCCTGCGTGCGGGCTGGGGCCTTCAGGAGTGCAAAACTCCCAAAAAGCTTAAAACGTGCGCCAAGTATTGCGCCTTGTTTGGGGCCCTCTTCGCGAATACAGGGTTGTACAAGATCCATTTAGTTCCTATGATATTATGTCCCTTAGGTCTGGGATCCAACTTCTTGACATTACATCTTTTGAACTGGTTCAGTTCTTCCTTCATTGCTCCAATCTAGAATTAGTCTTTGATTGCCTCTTCAAACTTCTTAGGCTATACTTGTGACTGAAAGCTTGAGTATAAGACTGTATCCAAACTTCTGCTCCTTATCATCACTCCTTGGCTTGCATCACCAATGATCTTGTGTACTGGGTGATCCCTTAGATGCCTTACAGCAGGAGGCAATCCAACTTTAGCTTGTTGCACTTCATTGTCTTCAGCTAGCTATTCTTCATCGTCAACTTGTGAGTCTTATGCTCCCTTTGGATAACACTCATCTTTTCTATTATCTTGGACTGCTGGATCATCTTCCTTTATGGTAAGCTTGTCCATTACTTTATCTATGCCTACAGAATTAGAAGAGGAGCTAGACAGCTCACAATTAATCATGTTTGATTCATCAAAGACAACATGAACTGACTCTTTTACAACTTAACTTGTCAAGTTGTAGATCCTATATGCCCTACTATTATTGATATACCCAACAAAGATCCCTTCATAGGATTTGGCAGTAAACTTGATTACATAGGACTTTCTATTGTTTAGTACATAACACTTGCTACCAAAAATCCTGAAGTAGGATAAGTTTGGTTTTCTGCCTTTCAAGATCTCATAGGGAGTCTTCTTATGGCTTTTGGTGATAGAGGCCATGTTAAGGACATGACATGCAATGTTTACTGCCTCAGCCCAGAAATATCCTTGGAGAGATGTGTCACTTAACAAGGTCCTACCAACCTCTATGAGAGTTCTGCTTTTTTCCTTTAAGCAATCCCATTTTGCTAGGGTATTCTAGGAGAGGAGAATTCTTGGTGAATCCATTGCTCTTCACAGAACCTTGCCATGCATTCAGACTGAAATTCAGTCCCATAATCTATGATTTTGACCACAGTATTATCAAGTTCATTCTGAATTTGTTTGACAAATGACTTGAAGACATCAAGAGTTTCAAATTTCTTCCTAAGAAAGAACACTCATGAAAATCTGTAAAAATCATCAATAACCACAAGGGTGTAGACTTTTCTACCTAGACTTTGAACTGGCATAGGACCAAAAAAGTCCATATGCAGGAGGTATAGACACCTCACTGAGTTTTTGTCCCCAATGTTCTTGAAGGAGGTCTTGGTCTGTTTGCCCTTTTGGCTTGCAGAACAGATACCCTCCTAAGTGCATTTTAACTTGGGGTCATTTCTACCTAACTCTTCACTAAAGAGTTTGCCTATGATCTTGTAGTTCAGATGAGCAGACCTCTTGTGCCATTGGACACAGTATTAGACTTTCTCATCTACAACTAGGCATATAGGAGATTCCTTGCCTTCATATACAAAATTAAGACAATAGATATTTACTCTCCTAGTGCCTGTTAAGATGACCCCTTGGTCACTTGACCTCCTAATTTGGCACTCATCCTTGAGGAATGAAATGTCATAGCCAAGATCACAAAGTTGGCTTATGCTTATAAGGTTGTGTTTCAACCCTTTCACATAAGATACCTGTGTGATAGTGACTATGTCATTTGTTATCTTACCATACCCTTTAGTCACTCCCTTATCTGAACCACCAAAGATTACTTGGGTTCATTCTTTACTGGAGTGTACTCCTTCAGCATGCTCCTTGTTCCAGTCATGTGCCTAGAACAACCACTATACAAGTATCATATAGGGGTATGAACACTTGGACTAACCTGCAAGACATAGGCCAATTAACCTTAGGACCCCAATTCTTATTGGGTTTTAGGTGCATGTTAGTCTTATAATAACAATGCCTACCTGTTGCTCTTCTTACAGGTAAGATCCATCTTGCTCTTGGCATACTTGTATTGTGCCAACAATCAATAGCATAGTGGCCCACTTTGCCACAACACCATCACTCATAAATGGTGTACCTTCTTTTAGGAGCTGGTCTTGCAACAGTGTTGTCAGCAGCTCTTAGTCCAGAAGGTACATCAGTAGCCTTTTTCTTGTATCTTCCAGCCACAGTCTAACTTGGGATATGTCTAGCAGTAGAAGTACTTGGAATATCTTGAGCCCTACCAGCAGTAGTCTTCTTTTGAAAAAAACATACTCTTGATGGCCTCAGATATGCCCAAGTATGGTTTGTTGATAGACTTGCCCCTGGTCTGATTTTTGGTTGGGAGATCCTGAGAACAGGCAGCTGCCTTGTTCTTGAGTGTTGGGGCAGGTTCACCAAACACAAATGGTTCATGATGGGCCATTTGAATCTCCTCATGGGCTGCCTTGAAGGAACTTGCACCATTACTATATCTACCACCATTGTGTGAAGCATCTTTACTCACACTAGTGGATCTACCATTCATCCAGTGACCAAAGAAACTTTCTTGGTCATACCTATTTGAAGGTAGTTTTACTCTCTTAAATGAAACAGGAGGCTTGGAGGCTAGTGACTGTGCTGGAGCTTTCCTTTTGCCTTTGGGATTGACAACTCTTGTAGATCCCTTGAATCCCAACCCCTTCTTACCCTTTTGGGAAGAGAAGGTGTCTATCAAGGGAAGTACTAAACTTGGCCTTGAATAACTGTCCACTATCCTCTTCTCTCTTTCCAACAGCACTTCCAGGTCCCTTATTCTATTTTCTTAGTACTCTATGGTGCCCATCTGAATGAAGGAATTTATTTCCAGCTCACTTATTTCTTTCATTTTCTGCTCAAGCAGTGAAGCTGAATCAGCATGCTGGGAAGCAGCAAGTTGAAGGGAAGAAATCTCCTTAGCCTGCTTCTTAGCCAGCAAGTTGCTTTTCTTGAAAGCATTCAGTAAGACACTATACTTGCCAATAATATAATTGGCATCTTCCTTAGATTCAGAATCTCCTTCATCTCTTGATGTGTCAGCTTTAGAATCTGGGCTGGTCTCATAGCTTAACTCATAAGAAGACTTGGACAGAGAATGTACCTTTTATTGACTAGGTTGTTCCTGGCTAGAATCTTCATCAGACATAGCCATCAGTCCATGGCAGCAGTTGTCTTCTTCTTCTTCATCATCCACCTCTGAATCACTGTCTGACTGTGATAGAGTGGCCCTAACTTCAGTTCTGGCAGCAAGAAACTCTTTCTCTTCTTCCAGCATAGCAACAACTAGCCCAATGTAGGCTTCATCTTCCTCTTCTCTTTTTGACTCTGATGAGGAAGAGTCAATCCAGCTCTTCTATTTCTTAGCAATATAGGATTTCTCATTCTTTCCTTTGTGCTGGTGACTCTTCTCTCCCCAGCTTCTTTTCTTTTGACAGGGCAGTCGACTATTACATGCCCTGGCTGGCCGCAATAGTAGAAAATAATTTTAGATGAAACATGTTTACCTGGTTTGGAATCATACCTGCCCTCCTTGGAGGATTTATTCCTGGGATGTGAGGAGGAGGAATGCCTGCTTTTCCAATGCTTCTTCTTTATCAACTTCTGAAACTTCCTAGAGAAGGCAGCAAAGTCCTCATCAGATATGTGGCAGTCTTATGTGCTTGTCTCTGACCTTTCTGAGTCAGATTTAGCATCCCTCCTTGGTCGAGAAGGTGTCTTTCTTCTGCTCCTCCTTGAGGCTTCAACTTTGAAAGCCATAGACTTTTCTTTGGCCTGAGATTTGCTGTTTTTCTAATCCTCCTTCCTGGCAGTCAACTGCATTTTATAGGACAACAACTTCCCAAACAATGTTGTTGGTGGAGTGTCAGCAAGCTTTGCCACCTCTCTGTTGACACAGATTTTAGTATCTCAATCTCTAGTTAGAGACTTGAGAAGCTTGTCATTCAGCTCATAAGTGCTGAAGACTCTGTCATATGTTCTCAACTGATTGACAATTCTGAAAAATCTCTCATAGAAATCTGTTATGTTGTCAGTTTTGCTCTGCCTAAAAGCTTTATACTCTTGATTGAGTATGGACTTTCCGTCATCTCTAACATCCTCTATGCCCTCCATGTAGACCACTAGTGTGTCCCACATCTCCTTTCTAGTCTTGCAGTGTTCTAGATTTTGGAAGGTGGAGTCATCTATGGCACTAACAATTATATTTTGTGCCCTCTTGTCCATAGTTGCAAGGATGACTTCATCCTTTGTCATTTCAGAGTAGGTATTAGGTATCTAGACATTTGTATCCATAGCTGACACTTTCATAGTGATGAAAGGCCCTTCCTTGACAGTGATAAAGATCCTAGGGTCAGCTGCCTCCATGAATAGCCAAACCCTCTCCTTCCAGATGCCAAACCCTTCCTTCCTGCATATTGGAAACTTCATGACACCTATCTCCTTATAGTTCACTCTTGAACCCATAAGGACAATCTTTTTGTTGTCCTTGGAGATCTACTAAGACTATTAAGCCTTTTTTGAGTAACCTCCCTCTGATACCACTTGAAAGACTTTGTTTTCAAGGTCATCTAACACCTAGAGGGTGGGGGGGGGGGGTTAATAGGTTTTAGGTCTCTTTTAAAATTATCTAGACATATACCTTACTTTGTTGTGCTTGGTGATTAGTTAGTTAAGCTTTCAAGACAATCAACAAGAAGTAACAGTAATTTTATAGTGGTTCCCCTATTTATGGGTACGTCCACTATCCCTTTACGCCCTTCTAATAGTGTGTTAGACAAGGCTCTTCCCCCAATACTCGGCTCTAAGGAGCTTACAACACGATCCCGCAGGACCACTCAGTCTTCTTCCAGACCTACAACTCAGGCACTAAGCCCTACCACTCGGATCCCAACTGGATCCTACCTAAGCCTTTATAACACAAGATCTGGAGTCTTCTATCTATTGTTCTTCAAAAAGATGATCATGAATAGCCTTGGAGAACACGGCAACTCAGAAACTTGGAAGACTTTGAAGACATGGAACTTGAACATTGAATCGACTAGATCTGTAGGAGTAGAGATCTTCTGAACACTCGGATCCAGTTGAATCAAAAAAATGATGATTGAATCTTGCTTTGCTTACATTTGTCGGCCGATCGGGTTTCACGTACTGTACGGGAAGCCGATAATGTGCATTTTTGGAATCTTTCTCGATTTGAAAATTAGAACAATTAGGAAGATTAGGAAGATTAAAAATCCACCCTAAATTTTTATAGGCAACATCAATAGTAATGATTATAAAAGAAATTCGAAAATTAGACTTTGCGAAATTTACTGCGCATGGCCATCGACCAACCAAAGCCTGAATTTGAAAAACTATCGGAAATTTATCCTAAGTCATATTCGTCGAGTATAGATAGTATACACGCCGAACAGTTATAGATATATGACGAATTTGACTTAGAGAAATCCATCCCAAACCAGCTAGCCACTCAACGCCAAAGCTGAAAACATATTTTTTACGAATTCGTCGTGTATCAGCTAGTATACTCGACGAATTTGAAGAGTATAGGATAGCAGACTCGACGCACTCGACGACATCAATGCATTTGTCGCTATCAATGCACTCGACGCACTCGGCGTACTCGACATACTTGACGTCATGATAGTCGACAAATTAGCCTTAATAAAATTTAAAGAAGTAGCGTAGAGATGATTCGACGAATCCGGTGTGTATTGACAAGTATATTCGGCGAATTCGGAGAGTATCGTTAGATACATTCTTCGAATTTGACAAATATACTTGATGATACTTGAGGAATTTTACTTAACTATTTTTCCCACTTTTCATAAATTCTATCACAAGTACATATGATGAATTTGACGAGTGTTAGTAAGTATATACGATGAATTCGATGAGTGTTAATGAGTATACTTGATGAATTCGACGAATATCCCTTACAATACTCGATGAATTTTACTTGAGTAAAATTTCTGTTCTTTTGAATTCAAGTTCTTCTTCTTTCTTGATCCTCCTCATGCACTTAGCATAAAAGTACACCATAATAGAGAGATTACATGTGAGTCAACACAATGGCCTATACAATGAAGTATTACATTGTATAGTCCTGTGTTTACTGACCCACTATAACCTTACATTAGTGTGTACTTAGCAATGTCGACCTGCAAGTACATTACTGAAAATACAATATCAAATACAATATCAATTCATCTTAGCTTAACTGGACATTTCATCAAATAAGGGTTATTGTGGATAGAATCCCCAATTGACTGTAAGAGCACATCTGGCACCTATCAATTCTTGGGAGGAAGACTAGTGTTTTGGAGCAGCAAGAATGTAATGCCCCAAAACTCAAAAGAGGAACGGATAGAGTTTTAAGGGAAAGTCGTTGTCTGATTAGGTTCACACGGCCTGTGAAACGGGCGTGTCCAGGTCTGTGTCCTACACTTTGTTGGTAGGACGGTGTCGAGTAAGGTACATGATCTGGAACATGGGCGTGTCTGAAGCTGTGTCAGGCACACAGTCTAGGACATGAGCGTGTCCAGAGCCGTATCCTTCTCTGTGTTTGCACGACATGTGTCGATTTTTGAACACGGGATGGGACACGAGCATTTTCGATGCCATATCCTGTTCGTGATTCGACGGTTATAACGTCGATTGAGCCACACAGCCTATGACACATGCGTGTCCATTTTTGACACGGGCGTGTCCCAAGCCGTGTCAGATGCCATGTCCTATTCTGTGTTTGTCAATCGTGTTCATATCGAGAGACACGGCTTGTAACACGGGCGTATCACAGGCTGTGTTCAGCCCCAGGAATTTCTTTTATGGGCTAATCAAGGCCTTCCGTTCTATTTGGAAATTTTCTGACAGCCCAGAATCCTCCCTGACATGTTAAGTTTGGGAATGTAGGGTTTATTCCTCATTTTCCCTTGGACAACATCTTTCTAAAGTGTTAGAGATAGGGGAGAGCAAGGAATAAGAAGGAGGAGGAATCCGGTCGCCGGTGGTGCTTCAGAGCCCCAAATCACGAGCCGAGTACAGATCTGTGGAGACGAGGCCGTTACGGTGCTTTTCATCCATCTAGTTTCTTCTCTTCTTCATGGAGTCAAAGCAAACCACTAGGGTAACGATTCTCTTCTTGGACATGTGAAGTCCTCTTTTCTTTTTGCATAGGAAACCCTCTCTCGCGAGTGTGCGGTGAGTGTGAGGTATTCCTTCGGGTACACATGAATAGTCCCCTTTGTTTGCATATAGAGTCTGAAATAGAAGTACGGACATAGGCATGGTGTGTGAATCCTACCCGAACAAGTTGGTCTGGATCGAAGATGTTTTCATTACGCATGGATTACCGTAGAAGACTCTGTGCCGTATGTTTTTGGGGTTTCTACGTGGTAGATTACATTAGGGAGTCTTGGGGATTAACTCCAAGGTCGACCCAGAAATCTGGGCAGAAGCGAAGTTCTGCCGTTTTGGTAGCCTAGGAGACAGCCTTATACATAACCGGGCTATGTACTGTTTTATGATCGATATGTTGGAATTTGGTGAAGCTTGTCCCGCACCGATGGCTAAATGGTCGTGGCGAGGTGAGCAATGGGCTGGTAAAACCTTACCCAATCCAAGTGGTTCAGATAAAGATGGCTTGGAGAGAGATTCTAGGCTTCGGCTGAAAGGAATTTAATGCTCATTGTTTTGCCGTCATAGGGGCGGTGGTGGACCGCGGAACGGACCGGGTTCACCGAGTAAGTGCCCTGAGAGCACGGGGTGTGTGGTCGTGTGGTCCTATACTTGTAGCGTATTATGCCGATGTTGTACTTTCACTATATTATTTGGCTATGCTACTAAAATGCAGGGAAGGAGCACCACCACCACAACTAATGGGTGGGGTCATTATAATTTGGTCAGCTTTAGCTGACCGTTACTTTTGTTTGCCACCGCTGCGGTGGAATGTTGTTTGCAGGTGCTGCGGACCCCAGTGGTAAATAGCGGGCTGAAGCCCTTGGTGCTGAGCCAGTCCTTGAAGGCCAAAGCGAACGTTTACCTTTTATTCTCATGTGTGACCGGCCTGCGTGCCGATGTTTGGAAGACACTTATTATTTAAGTAAACTCTTGTAAGGACATAAGGACAACAACTTTGGTGTATTTATTCTGTCATTCCTACTTTGGATTTAGTTGACATTTATGCTTTATTTGGGTTCTTTACTTTTCAACTTTTAAAATGCTTCCGCTAGAATGTACTCTATGTAGGATGAGTTCTATTGGCTAGATAGTTTAATTCTGTATCCCTTTGGTCTGTCTGTAGTATATGGCATCTGGCCCCGACCGGACCTACTGCTATATGCCATGTGACGGATAGGGGTGTTACAATTTGGTATCAGACTATCGGTTTCGGTCTTGCTTATTTGAATTCGTGGGCAAATTCTTTTAAGGGGTGGTGAGCACATGTATGTGCGTCATCGTTATAACATAAAAAGAACCCATGAATGTCCACTTTGGAATGAAAATACACTTGTTTGAGGAACCTGAGTGTTCCAATGATTGCTTTTAGCAATTTGTTTATCGCCTAATTGAGGGTTTTTGCTACTATAGGTGACTAGGAGCGGTTTTGGAAAGTCAGAACGTCCGCAATCGGCGGAGAGCAGTGCATCGAATGACGTTCCTGCAACCCCTCCTTCAGCAGAAACTATAAGACTTGTTGCGGAAGCGGTGTTTGCAATGATAAATGCCCAGCTTGTAAGGTAAGTGCAGCAGCCTGCCCCTGAAGGGGAGCAGGTACCGCTTCAAGAGGCAGAACCTAGAAGGGTTGAACAAGTGGTGGTAGAGCTGTTGATACCTAGAAGAGCGATAGAAAAGCAACTCAAACATGTAATTGGATTTAACCCTCCAGAGTTTTCGGGTACTAAAACCCCATCCCAGGCCGAAGACTGGCTCTCTCAGGTGAAGAGAGTCTTGATGGCTACTGAGATAGAGGAGTGGCAGAAGACCACCATAGCCACCTTCTTATTGGATGGTGAGGTGAGGTTGTGGTGGAAAGGGTTGGAGCTACATCACTTGGTTGGAAGGCAACTCGCGGATGTCTCGATGGAGGAGTTCTCGAGGTTATTCTTTGAAAGATACCTCCCCTCGACTCAGAGGATCGCTATGAAGAACGAGTTCCAGAGGTTTGCTCAGGGAGATAGTAGTGTGGATGAGTACCTCCACGAGTTCACATGGTTGGGTCCTTATGCTATCTCCACTTTGGCTGATGTGGAGCGTAAGACCAACCGGTTCTACGAGGGCTGCGTGATTACCTAAGGCTACTGCTCTCGGGGCCTATGATGCAGGGCTTCTTAACCCTGGTAAATACGGCCGGATCATTGGAGAAAGATATGAAGAGAGTTCAATAGAAGAAGGACTCTAGTGCAAAGAAGACGGAGTTCAAGGTGCCGACTTCCTCAAGGTCTGGTTTCCGTAAGGGGTATAAGATGGCTAGGACTTCGGGTCATGCCCCTTCTTCTGGTGCATCTGGAACAAATACATGCCAAACCCCAGGCACATGCTATAACTATGAGAAGCCGGGACACTTTGCCCGAGATTTTTGGAGCGGACGTCCAAAGTCCGAGAAGAAGCCTAGAGCAACTTATGAGGAGAAGGGCAAGGCGGTGGAGTCTACCATATCACTTTATGCCCCAGCCCAACCTATAGTATACAACCTGGGCTAGCAGGAGGCCATGAAGCAGGCTGACGTTGTGACTGGTATGGTTTTATTTATAGCAGTTTAGCTTTAAATACTTGTTGTCTTGCGTATGTTAGCTTATTACTGGTTGGGCTAGGGTTTGTTTTTATTTTCGATAATCCGGTGAGAGAACTGTTCGATACGGTAGCTTCACATTCCTTTTTCTCTTAAGGTTTTGGATCGTGCATCAGAGTACCTTCTTCGATGGCAACAGACAAATTGGATGTTGTTGCCTAGTGGTTGGTCAATGCGCGCAGATAGAGTTTGTTGCGTAAAGATACGGATTGGGAGTCAAGAGTTTGAATTACAAGCGTCGCTATTGCTGCTAGTGGAGTTTGACGTGATCTTTGGAATGGACTGGCTCTGGGAGTAGTGGACATACATTTATTACAACTACAAGGAGGTCAAATTGGGAACTGATCGTGAGACGATATTTGCGGGCTTGAAAGGGTCGAGCAAGAATTTGATGTCTGCTCTTCAGGTGGTTAAGGCAGTTCGTGCTAGTGCAGAGATATTTTTCATACTAGTGGAGGCTTCGAAGCCTAAGCCTATTTTGGACAGTATCCCAGTTGTATCCGAGTATCCTGACGTGTTCCCTGACGATCTCCCTGGAGCCCCACCTCAGTGAGAGATAGACTTCACTATTGAGCTAGTGCTAAGTGCAATACCTGCGTCACGCTCTCCGTATTGGTTAGCGCCCAAGGAGATGGCGGAACTGAAAGTTCAACTTCAAGAGCTGTTGGAAAAGGGTTATGTGCGTCCAAGTTCGTCGCCTTGGAGCGCACCGGTCCTCTTTGTTAAGAAGAAAGACAGAAGCTTGCGACTCTGTATCTATTATCGAGAGCTGAATAAGTTAATGGAGAAGAATAAGTATCTGATCCCAAGGATTGATGATCTGTTCGATCAGTTAGTTGGGTCAACGGTGTACTCAAAATAGGATCTTAAATCCGGATACTATCAGTTGAGGATAAGAGAAAGTTACATCCTCAAGATAGCTTTCAGTACGCGGTATGGGCATTATGAGTTCACCGTCATGCCATTTGGGATGAATAATGCGCCATCCATATTTATGGATCTGATGAACAGAATGTTCAGAGAGTACCTGGACAACTTCGTGATATTCTTTATCGACGATTTATTGGTGTACTCGCAGTGCGAGGAGGATCCTTACAAGCATCTGCATTTTGTGTTGGAGACATTGAGGACGAATCAACTATATGCCGAATTCTCCAAATGCGAATTCTGGTTACCCTCGGTAGCATTTCTTGGTCATATAAATAGTGGAGGAGGGATTGCGGTAGATTCGACGAAGATAGTTGCGATACGGGAGTGCACTGTGTTATCTACTGTGGCAGAAGTCCGGAGTTTCCTTGGACTTGCCGGCTACTACATGCGCTTCTTAGAGAACTTCTCGCGATAGCGTTACCCTTCATTACTTTGATGAGGAATGATCAAAAGTTTGTGTGGTCGCTGGAGTGCGCGCAAGCTTTCGAAGAACTGAAAAGTCAGTTGACCACGACGCCTATTCTATGTTCGACGATTAGGACCGAAGGATTTGAGATTTATAGTGATGCTTCAGGCAAGGGTTTGGGTTGTGTTCTACTGCAGCATGGGAGAGTGATAGCTTATGGCTTGCGTCAGATGAAGGTACACGAGAGGAATTATTCAGTCCATTACTTGGAGTTAGCGGCCGTGATATTTTCCTTCAAGCTATGGAGGCATTACCTATACGGTGTGAAGGTCGATATCTATAATGACCATAAGAGCCTGAAGTACTTGTTGGATCAAAAGGATCTAAACATGCGGTAGCGGAGGAGGATGGAGTTCCTCGATGACTACACATTCAAGATACATTATGTGCATTGGAAAGGCAATGTGGTTGCTTATGCGTTGACTCGCAGGGCTCCCGCGCAGGCCAACTGGTTGTCGATACATGATGAGAGTTTAGTTCGTGATTTGGAGGCATTGGAGATCTCTTGTGTTGACAAGCAGACTAGTGCTGAAGCACAATTGAACTGGACAGAGGTGCAGTATGACCTTACTGATAGGATTCGACAAGCCTTGGATGGGGATAACAGTATGAAGCAGATCATGGATGAGGCTTTGGATGGGTCAAATTCCCAATTTTGTGTTAAGGATGGACTGTTATGGGGAGACAGTTTCCTGTGCGTCCCAAGTGTGGGTAAACTATGGGGGGAATTGATGTACGAGGCTCATCATACCACGTACTCGATTCACGTAGGGAGCACAAAAATGTTTAGAGATATGAAAAAGTTGTTCTGGTGGCCTGGACTTAAAAAGGACGTAGCACTTTATGTGGCGAAGTGTCAAACGTGCGCCTTGATGAAGGCGGAGTGCCAGAAGCCTTGAGGTTTCTGTAAGTCCTTACCTATCCCGGAGTGGAAGTTCGACGATATTTCAATAGATTTCGTGTATGGGTTGCCAAGGTCGCAGAAGGGAAACTACGCCATCTGGGTGATCATAGATAGATTGACGAAGGTGCCACACTTCATTCCGAATAGGAAGGATGATTCGGTGGATAAACTGGCAAAAAGTTACGTAGATAACATTGTTCGACTACACGGTGTGCCCTGCAGCATCGTGATTGACCGAGATGGGCCCTTTACGTCCAATGACTGGAGGTTAGTGCATCAATTATTGGGGACCAAGCTTAGTTTCAGCACGGCCTTTCACCCGCAAATGGATGGTCAGACCGAAAGGGTCAACAGGATGATGGAGGGCATGCTTCTCATGTGTGTCCAGGATTTCAGCAAGCATTGGGAAGGTCACCTATACCTGGTGGAGTTTGCTTATAACAAAAGATACCAGGAGAGTATTCAAATGGCGCCCTTCGAGGCCCTATACGGTAGAAAATGTCGCACATCATTGTCATGTTTGGAGACGGGTGATTCGAAGCTTTACAAACGACAAGAAGTGGAAGACGCCACTTCATTGGTACGAATTATATGAGAACGATTGCTAATCGCTCATGACAGGCAGGCAAAATACTATATTGCCAAGCAAAGGAATGTTGAGTTCGCTATTGGCGACTGGGTATATTTGAAAATTAAGTCGTTCAAGGGCGTCTCACGGGTACGACACTTGAAGAAGCTGAGCCCGAGGTACCTTGGACCGTTTGAGATTCTAGAGCGAATTTGTGAAGCAGCTTATCGACTGAAGCTATCAATGGAATTGAGTGGTCTACATGATGTATTCCATATATCAGTGTTGCGGAAGGCGGTACAAGAGCCTTCACAAGTTATTGCGGTCGATCAAGTACCTGTTGATAATGAGTTAACGACGAAGGTCAAGCCCATTTGTATTTAGGACTTTGAAGTCAAGCGACTTCGTAACAAAGACATCAGGATGGTCAAAGTCCGTTGGGACAACTACGGGCGGGAGGAGCTCTCGTGGGAGCGAGGACAGACCCTGCTTGAGGAGTATCCCGAGTTATTCCACTCAAGTACCTTTTAATTTTTTGTTTCTTTTCCATTCTATAATTTCGGGACGAAATTATTTTTAGGAGGGGGGGGGGGAGATTTCTAACGCCCCAAAACTCGAAAGAGAAACGGATAGCATTTTAAGGCCAAGTCGGAGCCTGATTAGGTTCACATGGCCTGTGACATGGGCGTGTCTAGGGCCATGTCCTGCTCTGTGTTGGCAGGGTGGTGTCAAGTGAGGTATACAGTCTGGGATACGGGCGTGTATGAAGACGTGTCAGGCACACAGTCTGTGACGCGGGCGTGTCCATAGCCGTGTCCTTCTCTGTGTTTTCACGGCCTGTGTCGATTGTTGAACACGGGCTGGTACACGGGCTTGTTCGAAGCCGTATCCTATTCGGGATGCGACAGTTACAGCATCGATTGAGGCACACGGCCTATGACACGGGCATGTCCATGGTTGATACGGGCGTATCCCAAGCCATGTCAGATGCGGTGTCCTATTCTGTGTTCTCCGATCATGTTCAGATCGTGAGACACAGCCTATGACACGGGCATGTCACAAGTCGTGTTCAGCCCCAGGAATTTCTTTTAAGGATAATCGAGGTCGTTCGTTCTATTTGGAAATGATCCAGCAACCTGGAATCCTCCCTGGCATGTTAAGTTCGGGAATGTAGGGTTTATTCATTATTTTCCCTTGGCAATCCTCCTTCTAAAGTGTTAGGGAGAGGGGAAAGCAAGGAAGAAGAAGGAGGAGGAATTTGACCGCCGGTGGTGCTTCGGATCCCCAAATCGCGAGCAGAGTCCATATCCGTGGAGGCGAGGCCGTTGCGGTGCTTTTCATCCGTCTTGTTTCTTCTCTTATTCATGGCGCCAAAGCGAACCGCTAGGGTAACGATTCTCTTCTTGGACATGTGAAGTCCTCTTTCCTTTTTGCATAGGAAACCCGCTCTCGTGAGTGTGCGGTGAGTGTGAGCTATTCCTTCGAGTAGACAAGAATCGTACCCGTAGTTTGCATATAGAGTCCGAAATCGAAGTACGGACATAGGCCAGGTGTGCGAAGCCTACTCAGACAAGTTGGTCTGGATCGGTGATGTTTTCATTATGCTTGGATTGCCGGAGAAGACTCTGTGCCGTATTTTTTTGGGGTTTCTACATGGTAGATTGCAGCAGCGAGTCTTGCGGATTAACTCCAAAGTCGACCCGGTAATCTAGGCAGAAGCGAAGTTCTACCATTTTTGTGGCCTGGGAGCCAGCCTTATACATAACCGGGCTATGTACTATTGTATGATTAATACTTGGGATTTGGTGAAGCTTGTCCCGCGCTGATTGCTAAATGGTCATGGCGAGGTGAGCAACGGGCTGATGGTACCTTACCCACTCCAAGTGGTTCGAATAAAGATGGCTTAGAGAGCGAGTCTAGGCTTCGGCTGAAAGGACTTTAATGCTCATGTGTTTGCCGTACTGGGGGCAGTGGTGGACCGCGGAATGGACCGGATTCACCGAGTAAGTTCCCTGAGAGCACGAGGAGTGTGGCTGTGTGGGCCTACACTTGTGGTGTATTGTGCTGATGTTGTACTTTCACTATATTGTTTGGCTATGCTACTAAAATGCATGGTAGGAGCACTGCCACCCCAAGTAAGGGGTGGGGTCATTATAATTTGGTCACCTTTAGCTGACCGTTGTTTTTGTTTGCCACCGCTGTGGTGGAATGTTGTTTGCAAGTGCTGCGGAGCCTAGTGACAAATAGTGGGTTGAAGCCCTTGGTGTTGAGCCGGACCTTGAAGTCCAATGCAAACTTTTACTTTTTATTCTCATGTGTGACCGGCCTGCGTGCCGATGTTTGGAAGACACTTATTATTTAAGTAATCTCTTATAAGGCCATAAGGCCAACAACTTTGGTGTATTTATTCTGTCATTCCTTATAACACCTCTACCCGTCAAGAAGAATATAATAGAGGGTCCGGCCGGGGCCCCACACCATATTCCACAAACAGGCGGAGACGCTACGAACTAATATCATAATCAACGCATCCTAACACAGAGCATTCTATCGGAAGTTTCACGGTTGAATCTTTGAACTCAAGATAAAGAACACTGTCCACTATAACATAGGAATGTACATAAACATCAAAAGAGTCTGGCCTTAAGGCCTTACAACAATTTCTCTTAACAAGAGTGTGGATTACAGACATCGGTACGCAGGCCGGCCACACATGAACAAAAGAAACAAAACAATGCCTTCGAGGGCAGCAACGCAGCTTTGGGCTTCAGCCCGCTAAGTCCCGCTCGGACCAGCACCTCCAGTACCTGTAAGAACCAATCCACCAAGCGGTGGAAAACAGGGCAACGGTCAGCATTCAGCTGACCAATTATAACGACCCTGCCCCTGGTACGGGGCAGCGGAATTCCATCCCTGCATAGCAATCTTCCAATATGATATATATAGCCAGTCAAGCAAGACGTGCACGACCGCACAGTCACATATCACAAACGCCGGCACGACGACCCGACGTCCCGTGCACTCATGGCACTCTCGGATGCACCGGAAACACCGGATCTCACCATTGAGGATTTAGTCCGGCACGCAGGCCCAGGACTCTCATTATGCCGCTGACGAAAGCCCAATGCCTTGGCGCTCTCATGTCCAGCCTACATAACGCAGGTACAGATCAGCCACCCCCCGTTGCTCAAATCGCCTTGCCCAACCAAGTACATCGTACCTGAGGCCACATTTAAAGGCGCAGGTCGGTTTCACCTTGCCTGTTCGGCACGAAGCCTTTTCATACAGTTGCAGCCCAACGCTCAACCGCACACAAAGTGGCAACTCACGACCACAAGAGTTGCACCCAACTCTCACAATTTCCTGGACTTCCTCCAGTACTTTCTCCATCATGCATACAAGCAATAATCACGGAGTCTTCTCCGATATGCAAACAAGCATCACCAATCCAGACCAATATGTCCAGATGGGCTTCACAGTCTCTGCCAATTGCCTGCCGGCCAAGTGATGCAGTTCAATCTCATCCCACCACAATCGCGCCTCTCCTTCCAGAAGGAAAGTGGCTAACATGACTTTCTGTTCCTCCTAACCTTGATAGCTCTCATAATCCTCTTGATCCTTGCAAGCCAATCCTCTACTTGGGCCAGTGTACCCGCCCCATGAAACTGCGGAGGGTTAAAGCTCAAGAATTGCTTCCATTGTTGATCTACTACCCGCGGATCAACTTCGGCTTCTACCGGTTCTTGCCGTACCCCAGCTTGCGTTGGCACCACTGCAGGACGTGCCTGCCCAGCCTGCTGAGCATTCATCACAGCAAGTACCGTTTCCGTGATGAGACGGACTGTTTCAGCGAATGGAGGAGTTGTGGGCACCTCAGCTGGTGCCGCACTCTCAACAGAATGTTGTAGTTCAGATTGACCCGCAACACTTCTGGTCACCTATATGTGTAAAATACACAGGTTAACGACCAATGAAAACGGCAACCATATAAAAAGAATACACAAGTTCAACAAACAAGTGTATTTGCATTCCTAAGTGGACAATCTTGAGTTCCAGTTAAGTGTTATAACGACAGCCAACACTGACACGTGCTCGCCACCCCTCAAGAGAATTCGTCCGCGAATTCGGAAGAGATCGACCAACAAGCTGATACCAAATTGTAACACCTCTACCCGTCAAGAAGAATATAAGAGAGGGTCCGGCCGGGGCCCCACACCATATTCCACAAACAGGCGGAGACGCTACGAACTAATATCATAATCAACGCATCCTGACACAGAGCATTCTAGCGGAAGTTTCACGGTTGAATCTTTGAACTCAAGATAAAGAACACTGTCCACTATAACATAGGAATGTACATAAACAGCAAAAGAGTCTGGCCTTAGGGCCTTACAACAATTTCTCTTAACAAGAGTGTGGATTACAGACATCGGCACGCAGGCCGGCCACACATGAACAAAAGAAACAAAACAATGCCTTCGAGGGCAGCAACGCAGCTTTGGGCTTCAGCCCGCTAAGTCCCGCTCGGACCAGCACCTCCAGTACCTGTAAGAACCAATCCACCAAGCGGTGGCAAACAGGGCAACGGTCAGCATTCAGCTGACCAATTATAACGACCCTGCCCCTAGCACGGGGCAGCAGAATTCCATTCCTGCATAACAATCTTCCAATATGATATATATAGCCATTCAAGCAAGACGTGCACGATCGCATAGTCACATATCACAAACGCTGGCACGACGGCCCGACGTCCCGTGCACTCATGGCACTCTCGGATGCACCGGAAACACCGGATCTCACCATTGAGCATTTAGTCTGGCACGCAGCCCCAGGACTCTCATTATGCCGCTGACGAAAGCCCAATGCCTTGGCGCTCTCATGTCCAGCCTACATAACGCAGGTACAGATCAGCCACCCCCCGTTGCTCAAATCGCCTTGCCCAACCAAGTACATCGTACCTGAGGCCACATTTAAAGGCGCGGGTCGGTTTCACCTTGCCTGTTCGGCACGAAGCCTTTTCATACAGTTGCAGCCCAACGCTCAACCGCACACAAAGTGGCAACTCACGGCCACAAGAGTTGCACCCAACTCTCACAATTTCCTGGACTTCCTCCAGTACTTTCTCCATCATGCATACAAGCAATAATCACGGAGTCTTCTCCGATATGCAAACAAGCATCACCAATCCAGACCAATATGTCCAGATGGGCTTCACACAGTATGCCTAGATCCGTACTCCAATTCCGGACTATAACAAGGGGGACTTCACATATCTACCCCAAGGGACGCCACAACCCACCGCACATTCGCAGGGAAGGGTTTTACCTATGCAATGCAGGAATTAAGGACTTCACATGTCCAAGAAGGAAATCGTTACCCTAGGAATTCGCTTCGGAGCCATGGAGAGAAATTGAGATGGATGAAAGCCTTCGCAGCAGCGTTGCCTTCGCAAATCCGAACTCGGCTCGCGATTTGGACCACCGTAGCACCACCGGCAGCCGGATTCCACTTCTTCTTCCTCACCTTGCTCTCACCTCTCTCTTAAAGCTAGAAAGAGAGTATGAACTCAAAAATGAGCCTTTCCTCCTTCTTTCCCGGCCTTATTAGCCCAGGAATAAGCCCCAGCCACAGGATCTTCTTGAAGGAAAATGAACGGCCACGATCTGCCTGAAAACTATACTTTTTGGCCGACACGGCCTGTGACACGCCCGTGTACCCTTAAGCGGCACACGTACCGACTGAAAACTACCATAACACGGGCATTGACACGCCCGTGTCGAACCTGACACGCCCGTGTCAGTCATGTGACACGCCCGTATCACCCCTGTTACACGGTACTCAACGAGCTCTAAAACCAGTCAGAGCAGTACACGGGTAGGCACACGCCCTCGGACATGCCCGTGTCAAATCTGACACGGCCGTGTTCAAGGCTTGGTTCCGGGCCGTGTACATTTCTGACTCAAACCGGCTATTTATTGAGTGAAACGCCCTGGGACACGCCCGTGTCCCAGGCCGTGTACCCCCGACACGCCCTGGGACACGCCTGTGTCCCAGGCCGTGTCAAGCAGCCTGCACCTCAAATCCAGTTTTGAGATTTTTGGGGTGTTACATTCCTACTTTGGGTTTAGTGGACATTCATGCTTTGTTTGGGTTCTTTACTTTTCAACTTTTAAAATGCTTCCGCTAGAATGTACTCTGTGTAGGACGTGCTCTATTGGCTGGATTGTTTCATTTTGTAACCCTTCGGTCTATCTGTAGTATATGACGTCGGGCCCCAGCCGGCCCTACTTTTATATGCCATATGACGGATAGGTGTGTTAGAAAGAAGCAGACTAGTGTTACAATCTCAACAACTGAGTCTGAGTATATCTCAACAGGTAGTTACTGTGTATAGTTATTGTGGATCCAGCATCACTCCAGGACTATAAACTTTTGATAAGTAAAACCCCCATGTTATGTGATTCTACTAGTATAATCTCAATTGCAAGGAATCCTGTCTCTCATAGCAGGACTAAGCATATTGAGATTAGGTATCATTTTATTAGGGAGCATGTGGAAAAGGAAGACATATGTCTTGAGTTTTTCCCCATGGACAAGCAAGTGGCAGACATCTTTACTAAGCCACTAGATGAAGTCAAGTTCAACACCTTAAAGTTTGAGTTGGGTATGTTGAACTTGGTATAACTGAAGTTGCTCCATATAATATATCTATTGCAAAACTCACCCTTTTTTACAAGAAGATAAGTCTTTCAAATGGCATCAAGACCATCAGGTCTTTCTATTGATGTCAAGACTAAGATGGAATCAAGTGAATAGTAAAGAGAATGGCAACAAATGATTCAGTTGAGGGGGAGCAAGTCAAGATGCTCCAATTGAGGGGAAGCAAATCCAACAGTTGCAGGAATAAGTTCAGCTTCCTGTTAAGAGGCAGACAACAGCTGCAATAGTGGATCAAAGATCATTACAACTGATCAGCAGGTCCTTAGGAATATGCATATTCTTAGGGGGAGATCAACCCTAGTGGATGGGTGATGTTGTGAACTCACTGCTGCTGCTGAAAATATATGTTGATGCCGTAGTAGACGAAAAGCCAGCACTTCCCTTACTACAGCTGTATTCTGTAAAAGCTTTAAGTGGTATAAAGAGTGGAATTGGCTCAAGTGGAACAATGTTAGCAGATAGTTCAAGTGGCTGTAGTGATGTGTTGTATAAGTGTATCAACACAAAAGGTATGACTCCAAGTCAAGTAGTTTTATCACTAGGAGAATTTCTCAAGTGGTATCAACACATGATTTTGGATAGGATAGAGAGATAAATTCTCTGGTGCATGATCCCCTCAACTCCCTCGTTAGGAAACCTTTTTTAGAAGCAATGAAGGGGGAGATGGGTGCAATATAACCCTAAAGGGTTTAGAGCAATTGTTGTGTAATTGCTGAGATGTGGGCAATACCCTAATACCCTCTACCATAAAGGGAGGAGTTGAGCAATACTTAGTAGAGTAATTGCAATACTGAGTAATTCCAGTGGCATATCAAAAGGGGAGATGGTGTGTAATTCATGCCATGGGGGAGATGTGGAAGCAATACTTGACATGACGAAGTCATGTTAAGTAAGTACATGTTACTCTGAAACATTCAAGTAATATGAAGAGAGCAATGTTAAGACATTGAATTTTATGTTTTTACCCTCAAGTGGTTTGAGGAAAGTCCTCCACTTAAGTGTTAAGTAGTAAGGAGAGCTGTAAGCTGCTTTGAATTTTTAAGTTGTATGAGAATGCTTACAGCTGCTTCTAAATTTATTTGCTTATTGAGAAAATGCTTCTTAGTATTGTTGTGTGTTCTGCCTTCTTCAAATAGGAGAGATTCATGGGAATATTGCCCTCAATGTTCCCTATATTTTAAGAGGCATGGCCATCAATAATAAGAGAATATTTGTATTTGATGTTCTTCATGTTCATCATGTGGAGGATGTTCCTTGGAATAAGTTTAGACAGATTGTCTAAGTGTTTGTGACAGGTTGTCACAAGGTAGAGAGACAAAAATTTTTCTAAGTCCACAGGCATTGAGTTAAGCTAGTTCACTCAATGCTAGATGCCTAGGAAGGAGGCTGAAATGGCTGAAAATCGTCTAAGTCCACAGGCATTGAGTGAAGACAATTCACTCAATGCTAGATGCCAAAAGGCCTTGAGAAAAGAAGGGATAGTTAAAGCCCAACAGTTTGCAATGCAAATTTACGACTAAGTCCATAGGCATTGAGTGAAGGAAGTTCACTCAACGCTATATAACAAGAGGCGTCGAGTACAACATAGTCTGTCAAAACCTAAACATTGGTAAGAAAGAAATTTGAGTAAGTCCAGAAAAGTCAAGTGAAGACAGCTCACTCGACGCCTGAAGAATGAACCATTGAGTGATGGTTAAAATTCATGCTATAGCGTAATTCTAAATCGATATGGCAAGTGCACCTATTGTTCTAGAGTATAGGATCAAGTGTCGTATTAGACTTAGGGCCTGTTGACTACTTCTACTCATGCAAATTAATATAATTTAATCGGTAAATAAAAAGATTAATTAAAACTAAATGAAGACACAAAGATAAAGGATAACACTTTATCAAGACTCTCTTTGAAATAAAATAAACTTTCATAAATGCAAACTTCTAAATTACCTACTTCGACCGTAGAGGTTCCAAAATTACAAAAGCACCTCTCTCGAGAATACACTCTCGACTAAACTTAGGTTGATCGATTAAGACCTCTCGGCCAGTCGAAACCCCCAAGCTTGCTTAAAGCGGTGAACCCCACTATTGGAATTAACTCTAATTCGAAAGATTCATGTCCTCCTCTCTCGAGGAGAGCATGTAAATCCCTCTACCTTTGATTGATCTACACATATCCACAACCTCACGGTAAATCTAGGATACATATCTAAAATTGAAATCAAAGATAGATTGAACCGAAAATAATAGAAAGCTTGGCAAGAAAGAAGAAATCTATTTTATTTTAAAGCTTGTAATGATAAAGTGCTAAATAGAATTTAGCTACCTAACATGATTAAAGAGTACATAAAAAGGATAAAGATAGACATGAATGAAATAAAAAGTTCTGAAATTTAAAGTTAACAAAGTAAAGCTATTCAATGGAATTGAAAAGTACATAAAAGAAATGGAGAAAAAGTGGAAACAAAGCTACTAAAACATCCTAAAATCTACTCCTAGCTGATCCCTAGATGATCCCTAAATTACTCCTCAGCTCATGGCTCAATCTTGAATTTATAGGCAATTTTTTAGAGAGTCACGCCCCTCGGTCACGCCCGTGACTAGGGGGCATGTAAGGTGCGAACCATCCTCTTGAAAGCCCGAGAATTTTGGGCGAAAAGCGCCAAAATTCGCCGTTCTACAGTCACGCCCTTATGTCACACACGTGACCTAGGGCGTGTCTTTATTGTTAATGGAGACGGTGGGAATTGGAAACAGTGGGAATTAATCTGGCATTGCTGAAGAGGTCACGTCCCTAGGTCACGCCCCTAGGTCACGCCCATGACCTAGGTCATGTATGCTAAAAACTGCCTGGATCCGAAACTCACAACATAAAGCGTAACACGCCTGTTCGTCATGCCTTCTAGTCACGCCCGTGACTTGAGGGGCATGCCCGTGACTTGAGGGGCACGCACGTGACTTGAGGGGCACACCCGTGACTTGAGGGGTACGCCCGAGACTTAAGGGGCATGCCTGTGACCTTGGCGTGTAACTTTAACCTGACTTGGAAATTGAATCTGGAGATCCTGGATGGGTCACGCCTGTTGGTCACGCCCGTAACTTGAGGGTCAATGTGATTTTTCCAGATTTCTTCATTTTCTTGTCCCGATTAATCGTACAAGCTCCAAATTGATATTGGAAGCCAAAATTGACCTGAAATAAGAAAATATAGTATTTTAATAACAATATTAATAAAACTAACTAGAAATTATTTATTAATTTAATAAAATCTATAATAAAATAACCATAAATATTGACTTATCATTGAGTCAAGCTCAAGCTTTTTAAGATCTGTCAAGAATTCTGGCCAAGTCTAAAAGCATTGAGTGAGGATATCTCACTCAACGCCCAAAGAAGAAGGCGTCGACAGAGCAATGATTCTTCAAAGTCTAAGAAGTGATAAAAAGAAAAATATGTCTAAGTCCAGATGCATTGAGTGATGACAGCTCACTCAACGCAAGCTCATCAAGAAGATTGTCTAAGTACTGAAGTGTTGAGAGAAGCGAGTTCACTCAATGCCTCATTAAAAATTCAAGTAAAGGAAGAAGAATTGAGTGACGAAGGCTCACTCAAGACATTAACGTTAAAAGTAGTGGCTAAGTACAAAAGCGTTGAGTGAAGCCAGTTCACTCAACGCCTTAGCAAGAAGGCTGGCATTTAGAGAAGCAACTAAGTCCAAGGGCATTGAGTGATGAAGGTTCACTTAAGGCATTCAACTCCTGGCAGTGCAGAAGCAATCGACTAAGTCCAGATTCATTGAGTGAAGTTAGTTCGCTCAACGTACTAAATTCCTGAAACAGCAGGAAGATTGTCCAAGGAAAAAAGCATTGAGTGACGACCATTCACTCAACGCACTCAATGCTTATAGGTGTAGAATTATTTGGCTAAGTGTTTTTTGCGCTGAATGAGGGCTATTCACTTAATGCACTCAGCACATGGGATGAAATTGAGAATTTGGCTGAGTCTACATATGCTTACGTCAGCATGAGCTAGCAAAGTTTCAATTTGTTGGGGGAAGGCTACAGAACACGACAATTATCGTCGCATGCCTACTATATGACTTTTCCTATAAAAGAAAAGTTGCAGCCAACAAATTCAGGTGGGCCTACGAGTCAAATATCCGTTGGACGGCAGAAGATAAAAGGGATAAGTTCAGAGGATGCAAAACAATTTTTAGGGTTTATCATTTCGCAATGAGGTAGAATTTCATCTTCTTCTACCTCGCTATTGTTGCTGAGCTTGAAGCTGAAGTTCAAACCCGCTGCACTAAAAGTTCTTCAAGTTAGCTGTAGAAATTTTCACCAGCTACAGCAAGTTCAGAAAAGCTTTGTGAGAAAGAAGACTAAGCAAAGCCTTCAAATTTTTGCAGTCAAGGTTAGCTGATTGAAGACTATATAGAATTGCCAATTCTTTTTCTTCAACAACAAGTTTAGAGACCTTGTTTCTGGGATACTTCCAGCACAAGCCGAAGTTTATTGAAGATCAACTTCCTTATTATTGATAAGAAGTTAGGGTTGAGTTAACTCAGCTCAGGAAGCAATTGACTCAAAGAACTTCTCTGGAGTCAAAACAACAACAACAAAACTCTTTCTTCTGTAGGAACTTAACAGATCTGAGTGTAGGCCTATTTTATAAAGGATGAGGTAGGATCTAGTTGTGGATCTTAGTTATAGGGACTGTGTGCCTGAGGTAAGATCCTTGTGTGGATCTGAGTTGTAGGGCCTGCGTGCCTGAGGTAGGGCCTTTGTCGTGTAGGAGAGTTATACTCTCTGAGTCTAAGTCTATACTCCTAGCTTGAGTGTAGGACTATTGATTTTATCTGAGGTAGGTGATCTACTGATCACTGAGCTATAGGAGCAGCTTGCTCTGAAGTTGGTCCTTGTGCCTGAGGTAAGTCTTCGAGGAGAATGAGAGATCCTGCGGGATTTGTGTTGTAAAATCTTTAGAGATGAGATTTGGAGAAGTGTCGTGTCTAACAAGCTATTAGAAAGGTGGGAGAGATGTGGACGTACCCATAATCTTGGTAACCACTATAAATCTTATGTGTGCTTTATGTGATTGTCTTAAAAGCAATACATAAATAAATCACAACATACCAAAATAAAAAAGATAGTCATAAAAGACTAAGAAACCTATTCACCCCCTCTAGGTGTTAGCTATCCTTAAAACTAAAGATTTTCACAGTTCATATTACTTGGAAACATTCAAGTGGTATGAGGAATGTAATGACTTGACTTGTTGAGTCACTATATTGAATTGGAGAACTTTGAACAAGCTTACAACTGCATTAAATTCATATGTTTTATGTGTTAATGCATCTTAGTATTGCTGTGTGTTCTGCCTTCTTCAAATAGGTGGAGATTGTTGGGAATATTGCCGTCAATGTTCCCTGGATTTGAAGAGGCATCACCATCAATACTAAGAGCATAATTGTGTTTGATGTATGCTCAAGTTCAATATATGCAGGATGTTCTTTAGAACAAGTTTAGAAAGGTTGTCTAAGTGACAGTGACAGGTGGTCACAAGGTAGAATGCTGGAGAGATAGAAATTTGTTTAAGTCCACAGACGTTGAATGAAGCAAGTTCACTCAACGTAAGATGTAAAAAAGCGATGAGTTAAGCATGCCAGTCAAAGCCCAATAATTTGCAAAGAAGATATGCGGCAAAGTCCACAGGCATTGAGTGAAGGCAGTTCACTCAATGCCATATAACATGAAGTGTTGAGTGAGGACAGCTTATGCAATGCCACGAAGAAAGAAGCACTGAGTCAAGCTCAAGCAATTAAAGTATCTGATAATCATTGCAGGATTCTGGCTAAGTCCAGAAGAGTTGAATGAATGCAGTTGGTGAATTCCTTTTCCAGTAGAGAAAAGAGAGTCGAACTAGCAATCCAACAAGGCAAGTATACCTATCGAACTGTAGCTAGGAGACACAAGTGTCGAAATGAAATCCGGGAACTGTTGACTAAACCTACTCACACGAAAAGTATTATCTTATCGAAGGATGGTTTTGAAATAGAAAAGCACTCGATCGAGAATCACCTTGGCAAAAGCTGATTAAAGATGCGATAAAAAAACCTAAGCTTAATAGGGTAAAGGTCATTGACCATGGATGTTCCTAAAGCTTGAACACGCTTCTCTCCAAGTCGTGCCCAACTGAGTTTAGGAAGGTCCGACCGAACTCTCATCCAAATCGGAGGCCTAAATATCGGTTTACGCGGTGAACCCCACTATTGGATTTCACTCCAATCCAGGAGATTTGGACATCTGCCTCTCTCGAGGGGTGCGTGCAACTCCCTTTACTCTTGAGTGTTCACTTCAAACTACGAGCCTCTCGGATAGCTAAGAGTGAAAATAAAGATGGAAATTATATATCGATGATATAACTCCAAACATGAAAACTCAAGAGTAATTTGAAGGCCTAAACCCTAAAAAGAAAAAGTAAATTTAAAGCATCATAACTTAATCAACTCAAATCTCGGATCATCAAGATCGAATACAAGGAGGATTAGTTAATCATGGAGAAGTGTAGGAGGAGAGATGAGTAGAAGAACATTAAGAACATAAGTAAACCAAGGGAAATCTTTTTTAATATCAAAAGAGAGTTACAAATTGAAAGAAAGGATTACACTTACAATGAAATTAAAAACCTAAACTAGCATTAACATTAAGCTACTAAAGAAATTACAAAAGATACTACAAAAGGAGTAAACTAGCTAAGATTAAGAAAAGAACAAAAATGAGAAAGAGAGAGAGAGGAAGAGCATGAAAAACTACAAGAAATAAAAGGGCAGCACCTCCCCTCTCAACCAAAAACTTCTTCTGGACATAAGGGGGAGGCCTGAATTTATAGAAATTCTCACGGGTTAATCACGCCCTCTATCACGCTCAGGGAAGGCATGTCAAGGGGGCGTGACATGCACGGAGTTGACCTCGGGCTATGGAATCTAGCAGGAATGATGATTGCTTATGTACCTCGGTGGACACGCCCTGGGCCATGCCCGTGTAGGAGGGGCGTGTAAGGCAAGTCAAGTCTCAATCATTGGTCGGAAATCCGTCAGTCGTCAAAAAAGGTGGAACACGCTCGTGTCAGGGGGCGTGTCAGTACTATTGACGTGCAGCAATGGAAAATCTTTAAATGCGTTAGCTGGCTTCGGGATGAGAGTGATACGCCCTGTGACAGTGGGCGTGTCAGGAGGGCATGTTAGCGGTTTTTCTCGGTGTTTTGGTTCTGGCAGCAAACTTCCTTGGGATGGGGTTACATGACCTATGACACGCCTAGGGAGGGCTTTTCAGGGGGCGTGTCAGGTCATTTTTTGCTGAAAGCTCTGGAAACCTGCAAAAAGAGAAGAAAACATTAGTGGTAATAATATATACAAAAAGAGGCCAACAAATAAACTTACATGACATGATTTGTGTATTAAAAACTAAAAATACACTAATAGTTTAGACTACAAATGTATTTTCAAATTCCCCTAAGCTTAAGCTTTTCTTGTCCCCAAGCAAAGATATAAAAACTAGCTAACATAAAAAGTGACTAATCAAAAAGTTCTAATTATGCTTACACAAATACTATGCGAAATTCTAAGTAGGGAGAAGGTGAAACGTAAACCTAAAATAATTACTTAAACATGGTTTAACAATTTATAAACTTTACTAACGAAAATAAATCAACAAAAATTTTAACAAAAATTTTTAAATAAATTTAAGCAAAGCAACAAAATGAAAAAACACTTTAAGTGGTTACTAGATCTAAGCAACACATTATGACTATATCAATTAAATAACAAAAATATAAATTTAAATCCAAAACTTAACTTTTTTTACTTTTCTTCTTTACTTAGCTAATTAATAAAATTAAAAAACATGAATCAAAAGGGCTTATTAGGACCGAAACGTTTGGTTTAGGATTAAGATTAGAAGTGAAATTCAAAGATAAATAAGGAGGCTTAAAAAATACACTAAACCAAAACAAAGAGTTTCAAAAATAAAATATTTTTCTTTTTCTTTTTCATTTTCTTTTCTTTTCAAAATAAAGGACATAATTAATTTTTCTTTTCAATTTGAAATTGGCCAAATAAAAGTACACACTTCTTTTGAGCATACTTTTTTCAAAACTTCTCCAACTATATCACCAAATAACCCTATCATAATCAAGAAAAAATTTAAATGAAACTCAAAAAGGTTAGTGTGATTATATATATTGGAAAATTTGGCTTTGGTGAAGATGAAATGATAAGTGGAGCTATCAATTGAAATTGGAAAAAGGCTCAAAAGCGGCGAAGTAGGGGTAAAAATTTTTAGGTTGGCAAGAAGACCCAAACGAAAACAAAAACGGCCCAAATCATTTTCAAGCTTTCAAATTTATCTAAAGCATAGTTTGGAAAAATTTCAAAAAACAAGTTCTAGATAATAAAAGAAGATTGATGAAATTATCTTGAAAAAAGAAATAATAGGTGACTTGGATCGTTCAAATCTACTGCGCTAATCAAAAGTCGACATTACAAAAATTATCCAAAAAAAGAAAAGGAAAATAGTGGATGAAATATTTTTTAGAATGCATGGAAGATAAAGAATGAAAACGATAATAATAAAGTGAGTTTTAGAAAAACATTTCACGTTAACGTGCTACCGTGAATTAGGAACACAACATGGCCAATATTTTACTTGTGAAATTTAATTAAAAAGAACGATTATAAATATTATAATTAGCTAAGTTGTTTATATGGGATTTTGAGAAAAACAAAACAAAAATAAGAGGTACTATTGAAATACCAAAATTAGCATAATAAAATTTTTTTGATTTTGAAATATTCTCTTTTTTTGGATTTTTAAAGATATTATCTTTTTTGGGATTTTTCTTAAGAAGAAAAAGGAGAAAGCACAAGAATTGTTTTTTTATTTTTTGATTGATTTTTACAGGGAAACAAAAATAAAGAAAAGAGAAAAATGGACATTGTCCTCAATGGAGAAAAGAGGCGAAGGATAGAGAATAATTAAACAGAAATAAATGTACAAAATTGAAAACAGGTACTTCCCCAGATATATGCGCCGCGAATGTTGATTGATGCCGCTCCCCCATGCTTGCGCTTTGGATCTTCTTGAAATATCTTCATTGGATTTCGTGATGGATTCAGCAGCGTTAGAGCAGGGGATCACAGAAGCTTCAGCTTGTTAGAGTCGTCCGGGGCGAAAAGTGGAAAATAAAGAAAACAGAAAAGTAACTTGGGTTGCCTCCCAAAAGAGCCCTTTGTTGAAAATGTCATTTGAGCTCGATGTATGAAATTTTTTTTTGTCCAAAATAATAATAATATCCAAAATAATATTTGAAATTTTTAACAAATACAAGTCTTGAATTATCCAAAATTCAGACCATGCAGAATAACATTAATACAGTTCAGACAGACATCACAAAAGAAATACAGTTTAAGACACTGACCATTTACTTTGAATTCGCCCTTATCATGGTGTGAAATTAAAATAGTACCGAATGGAAAAAATTGTTTAACAGAAAATGGCCCAGACCAACGAGACTTTAACTTTCCAGGAAATAAACGTAAATGAGAATTATAAAGAAGAATATGGTCACCTGGCTTGAAGGTTTTTGGGTGCATTACGTGTTTGTCGTGAAAACGTTTCGTCCGCTCTTTATAAAATTTGTTATTCTCGTAAGCATAAAAGCGCCACTCGTCGAGCTCGTTAAGTTGAAATTTTCTAATGTCATCGACATAGTTGGGATCAAAATTTAAAAATTACAAGGCCCAATAAGTGCGGTATTATAATTCTACGGGTAAATGGCCCACAGAGCATCGTCTAATTTGGTTGACCAGTCTTTCCTAGAAGTTTAAACAGTCTTTTCTAATATACTTTTTATTTCTCTGTTCACTACTTTGACTTGTCCGTTAGTTCGGGGGTGGTAGGCAGTTGATAGCTTATGCGTAATGCCGTATTTAATAAGGAATTTTGAAAACTGCGCATTACAGAAATGTGAACCCCTATCGCTAACGATGGCTTGTGGCATACCGAATCGAGAAAATAATTTTTTTAAGAAAGTAATTATGACTCGGGCGTCATTAGTAGGGAGAGCTTGGGCCTCAGCCCAATGAGAAACATAATCGACAACAACTAAAATGTATTTATTTCCAAAGCTAGAAGGATGAGGGCCAACAAAATCAATTCCCCAGAGGTTGAAAATTTCGCACTCGAGGAAATAATTTTGTGGCATTTCATTTTTATTGGAAATATTTTCCGAACGTTGGCAACTATCAAACCTAGTCTAAATGACTTGCGCATCTTTAAACATGCTAGGCCAGTAAAAACCCGCGAAAAGAACTTTGTGGGCGGTGCGAGCAGCTTGATAGTGACCACTAGTCGGTCCTTCATGCAAATGTTTTAAAATATCAAAACCTTCTTCAAAAGAGACACATCTCCTTATCACTTGGTTCGCACAGGCTCTGAAAAGATGCGGGTCCTCCCAAAGATAGTTCTTCAAATCAGAAAAGAATTTCTTCTTTTGTTGAGAGGAGAACTCTTTTGGGAGCACACGAGCCACTAAATAATTGGCTATATGTGCAAACCAAGGAGAATGAGAAGTGTTAATTGAAAGCAGCTTTTCATCAGGAAAATAATCATTAAAAGATTTTTCATCTAAATTTTCTATATACGGATTATCTAATCATGAGAGATGGTCGGCGGCCAAATTCTCGGCTCCTCACTTATCACGAATTTCTAAGTCAAACTCCTGGAGGAGTAAGACCCAGCGAATCAGGCACGACCTTCCCGATAACTTCTTATAGCAGCGGTAGAAGTCTTTTATGAAGCGGCAGTAGAAACCAGCATGTCCTAAGAAACTTCTTATAGCTTTTACGTTCGTAGGTTGTTGCAGCTTCTCAATAACTTCTCTCTTAGCAATATCTACTTCAATTCCTCTCGCAGAAATCTTAAAAACCAAAACTAACCCTTCCCTCACCATAAAATGGCATTTTTACCAATTTAGGGCAAGGTTAGTTTCTTCGCATCTTTCTAAGACATTTTCAGGGTTTTTAAGCAACTATCGAAGGCATCGTCGAACACTGAAAAATCATCCATAAATACCTCCATAATGGTTTCTACGTACTTGTCGAAGATAGCGAGCATACATCGCTGGAATGTAGCTGGCGCATTGCATAATCTAAACGACATTCTTCGGTAAGCAAATGTTCCGAAGGGAAAAGTAAACTTAGTTTTCTCCTAGTACTCGGGAGAGATGAAGATTTGAAAATACCCCTAGATACCATCGACAAAACAGTAAAAGTTATTGCCAGATAATCGCTCTAAAATTTGATCGATGAACAAGGGAAAGTGGTCCTTGCGGGTTGCGTCATTTAACTTACGATAATCAATACACAATCGCCACCCCGTCACCGTCCGTGTCGTGATAAAGTCAATATTTTCATTTATAACTATAGTTATCCCTCCCTTTTTCGGCACTAACTGAACAAGGCAAACCCACTTACTATCAGATGTAGGATATATAATTCCTGCGTCTAAGAGTTTCATAATCTCGCCCTTTATGACATCTTTCATGTTCGGATTTATACGGCGCTGAGGTTGGATTGAATTATGTGAATTATCTTCCATTAAGATTTTGTGAGTGCAGAATGATGGGCTTATGCCCTTGATATAAGATGTCTGGCAGGCAATAGCTCAGCGATATTTATGTAAAACTAGAAGGTGTTTGTCATTTTGGATTTCAGAAAAGTAGGTCGAAACTATAACTAGCAGTTTGGAATTTTTTTCTAGGAATGCATACTTGAGATGTTTAGGTAGTTCTTTTAATTCTAGGATAGGGGGTTCTTCATACGAGGTTTTATAAATTCTTTCTTTTTTTAAAAACTATGTCTTCGTAGACTTTTTTATATGGAAAATTAAAAGGGGTTGAGCTAGTGGCCATGGCAGTTTCTCGTAGACTTTCAGTAGGAAGAGTTGAGGGAGAACAAAAATCAGAAAATTCATCATCAGAAATGTTGTAGGAAGATTCATCACTTAAGGTATCTAAGAAGAAACAGGAGTCGTCATTCTCCAAGGTATTTTTCATCGAAGGGGTGATAGAGAAGGTCACTTCATCGTCGCCTACTCGAAGAAAGAGCTTTTCATTGCTTATGTCAATGATAGCTCGGAAGGTGGCAAGGAAGGGTCGGCCAAGGATCAAGGGAACCTCGATGTCTTCTTCGATGTCCAATATGACGAAATCCAACGGGAAGATGAATTTGTCCACTTTGACTAAAACATCCTCCACTATTCCAACGGGTACTTAACTATCGATGAGCTAGATACTCATGCGTGTGGGGTTTAGGCTACCAATTCCTAACTTCTTGAACAATAAGAAGGGCATCAGGTTGATACTCGCACCTAAGTCGGCTAATGCGTGCTTGACAAAAAGATCACCAAAGACACACTGAATAGAAAAACTACTCGGATCACTTATCTTCTTTAGAAAACTGTTTGTTAAGATCGTAGAGCACTCGACATTTAGTGTGACGTGCAACAAGTTCTCTAACTTCTTCTTATTCGTCAGAAGGTCCTTAAGATACTTAGCATACTTCAGCATCTAGGAAATAGCTTCATGGAAGGATAGGTTTAGGTGGATTTGCTAAAACATTTCTAAGAAGCGTGAGTATTGATCATCCTGATGTTGTCTGTTAAGTTCGGAAGGATATGGTGGAGTTGGATTATTTTTAAAGATGGGTGGAGGAGTGATGGGCTAAACCCGAACAGGCAAGCGTACCTGTCGAATTGTAGTACCAACGTCGTATTTAAACACGGGGTTGTCAATTACTGCTACTCACACTTGAAATATTATCCTACCGGAAAATAGTTGGATTTTGAGAATTTTTTAAGTAAAATGAACGATAAATTGCGAGACGAAAACTTATATAAAAAAAGGCTAGCACTTGATCATTGATTCACCATGAAATGAAACGAGAAAATAAAAGGGCATAGTTTTAAATTTGCAAATCTAACTCGGTCGTGACGGATCCGAAAATGAGACAAAATCTCGCTAGAGCATTAGGCCTCCTAACTTATAGACTCTTTGATCGAAATCTCTTTACAAACCAAAGAAGCCTAAAGTTGCATTATCGAAGTGATCCACACTATTGGATTTGACTCCAATCCGGAAGATTTACGTCGTCCTATCTCTAGGGTTGCGTTCAACTCCTTCCTTCTTTGAGTGATCTTTCACATTCACGAGCCTCTCGGCTACTCGAATATGAGATCATAAGCCTACTACCGTATACCGGAAATACGGAGTCGACGAAATAATATTCAAAGAAGGACCAAGTAGAATTTGGCAAAAATAAAACTATGGAATAAAAATAATTCTCATTTCAAATCATGGATCCTCATGATCAAATGCTAAGAGAAAATTAGCTACGCATGACGGAAAAGAAAACGACAATAAGAGAAGGAGAAGACTTCATATTACTTATAAAAAAAGGGAAAGGGAGTACACGATAATAAAAAAGCAAGACTATATTACTAACAAAAATGAGATTACAAGAAGTAAAACAAACTAGAAAATTACAATAAACTCTCTTGAATTGAAACTCTCCAAAGCTATCTCCAAAGCCCACTCTCAATCCAACCTCAAAGGCTAACTCAAAAAAACTAACTTTCAAAGCATGGGTTTTGGGTTCCTTTTATAGGAGAGGAGGGAAGCATCTAGAATAAGGGAGACCAAGGGGGGTGGCCGGCCATAGGGGGGGGGGAATGTTCATGCATAGAATTAAATGAGGGGAGAGAGAGAATGCTAGGGTGCATGTATTTTATTTAATGAAAAATGTGTAATAGGAAGGGGGAGTGAATGGAAAATAAAAGAGGGGAGAGAAATGATAGGGGCCGGCCATGTAAGGGGAGGATGCATGCATTGCATTAAATTGAGGAGAGAGGGTTTGGAAAAAATGCATGCATGAGAGGAAAGGTGGCAAGGGAATAATAAAGGAGAGAGAGAGGGGTGTGGCCGGCCATACAAGGGTAGTGGGCTGCTTGGGCTTGGGTGGCTCGGATTGGGGCTACATGGGCTGCTTGGGGCTCGGGTTGCATGGGCTTGGATTAAAGGGCTGCTCCAATGCTGGGGGCTTCTACATAGGCTCGGGTATAGGCTAGGAGAGCTGCTCCAAGAGGCCGGGCTGCTCCAAAGTGCTTGAGGGGGCCGGGTAGCTGCTCTTGATGGCTTGGGCTGCTCCATAGGGGCTCGGGTAGGCTAATATGCATGATGGCTGCTCCAAAATAATGAAGGGGCTACATGGGCTGCACCTACACATGAAACAAAACAAAACAAAACATTAGTTCTAATAATAATAACACAACTAATTATCAAATTAAAACATAATACCTAACTAGATCATTAGATAAAAACCTAACATTAATAACCATAAAGTTATAATATTGGTTATAATAATAATAATAACTAATACAAAGATAACCAAACATAAATTTATAAAATAAAGCTTAACATAAAACATAAGTTTATAAAAAAACAACAATAATGAGAACATTACATGAAATAACAACTTCCAAGCCTACAAAAGCATAAAATTGCAATGATATTTTGGAAATAAACTTCTAAATTGCCCTAAAAAGGGATGACTAAAACTAGTCATCAAACTCCCCCATACTTAAACATTTGCTTGCCCTCAAGCAAATTGAAATGAAATTATGGAGAAACAAAAAGGAAGCAAAAGATATATAAATATTAAGTTCCATAGTTAAGAAAAACAAAACATGAAAAATTAAACTATCCTAATATTCATGTTACCAACTAGTGGGGTGAGAAGTGCACAATAAAAAATTTGAAAGTGGAACCCTAAAAATCTCATTAAAACATAAGAAAAGTCTACTAATTTCTAAATCTTAAAAGCAAGGCATCCAAAATAAATGAAAATAAGGACAACAAAAGTAGAGGTTCTAAATAAATGGCGCATTAACAAACTACTAGGTTGCTAGATAAACATTAACCCTAAAACACTCCAAGATAACCTCCAAAGAAATCCATCAATGATGGTGGCCATAGGCTTGTACGTTCACACTTTCTCCACTACGCGAATTTAAGTTCTAAGATCATTAGGACTTCTACTAGGCATTAAAACTTGGCTTAGGTAAATGATTAGGTAAATGGAATCAAAGATAAACATGAGGGCTTTAGGCACCAAACCAAGGTGAGCTCAAAAATAAACAAAGTAATAAAAATGAGAAATAACAAGTATGTCATTTCTCCAATATGAAACTACAAAACAAGGCATGAAAATTTTTCTTTTATAAACTTGGCCAAACATAAACTTTTTGCATTCTTTTTTTTTATTTTGATTTTTCACTTTTCTTTCTCAATTTTTTTTTCTTTTGGATAACATTTGATAAGAAAGCTCCCAAAAATAAGCTTGAGAATTTCCTATTCATTTCAAAAATAGTACCCTTCCACAAAAAAATAATTTTTAAGCTCAAATTTATAGTGCAAAAATAGGAAAGGTATCTGGCTTTGGTGAACATCATGAAATGAAAGGTGGAGCTAAAACAAGGAAAAAAAAGGAAAAGGCCCAAAATTGTTTTGCAAGGGTTTTGTTTTTGGTGGGCACGAAAAGCTCAAACTATTCAAATGGTGTCCTAAATCATTTCTAAAGAACGTAAAAACGGCGCAAATGCTTCGAGAGTAGCTTGGTACAAGTTCTAGACACCAAGAAAGACTACCCCGCAAATGAAAAAGAGCAAATGATACCTAGCAACCATTCATAAGCAATTAACCGAATAAAGAGACGTAACTACAAATTGCTAACTTATATTTGAAAAACCGAATGCCTCTATTTATGAAAAAGAAACTAATGGAACGGAACTATGCTAAAATGATAAGTTTAGAAAACATTTTCAAAGGAATCTACATAGAACTACAAAAACCGCATGGGCCTACACATCACTAGAAGAAACATAAAAAAACGATAGAAATAATTTTAGATTTTGTTTTTCAAATCGATTTAAGCACATGAATTTTTTTGTGAGTTTTGTTTTTGTCTAATTATTTTTTGGGTTTTATATTTTATAATTTTTTGGGGATTTTAGATTTTGATGACATAAAATACTATACTAATTTAAAACATAAATTTTTTTTTCTTTTGAAAGAAGAAAAATAGAAAGAAAGGACCAAAAGAAACTAGACCCCCCCATGCTTAAATTCTTCATTGCCCTCAATGAAGAAAACATAAAGAAAAAGAGAAGGGGACTGAGGAGAAGAGAAAAAGAAAAATGCAGGAAAAATAAATAAATAAAAAGAACAGGACTTCCCCGGGTTCGTGAGATGAAGGCGGATGTCGCTCCCCCATGCTTGCTTTTTAGAGTACTTGATCGTCAGCAGGTATGACTTGATCCATCAGATATCAGCAGCGGCGGAGCGGCGACCACAATCTTGGACTTGATTGGCCTCCGGTAGAAAGAGCAGAAATAAAAGAAAAAATAGATAGAGAGAGAGAGTCCGCGGGCAGATGCCCAATAATGTTTTGTTATTACAATAGTTCAGTGTTCGAATAGAAAAAAGAAAGTTTCATAATAATAATAATAAGAATAACCATAAGTCCAGAAATAAAAATGTCCATCAAAAAATAATAAACTAAGAATAAAAAAGAAGATTCTCCTTTGCAGGCGTCACAGATTCATTAGAGAAATAGAGTTTAAGTCTACGTTCATGCACTTTAAATTCACCCCTCTCTGGGTGCGAAAGTAACACAGTTCCATCAGAAAAAACATCCTTGACCGCAAACGGTCCAGGCCAACGAGATTTAGATTTTCCAAAGAAAATGCGTAATCGTGAATTTAAGAGAAGAACTTGATCGCCTGGTTTAAAATTTTTATGGTGGCGGAAGTTCTTATCGTGATAATTTTTTTCTGCAGGGTCAGGTGGTTTTTCAAAATAATTTGGCAAATTTTTATCATTTTCAAAAATAAGATTTTTTTGTCCAGAATCAGAGTCATTTTCGAATGTTGCTTGTACGGACATAACAGTGTTTTCAAAAATAGTTGATGAGGGTCCAAAAAAAGAAGAAGAAAAATCATTTGGAGAGAAATAGGAGTCTTCTTTTAAATCAAGAGTCATCATTTTATAGAGAGTTTTTCATCGATTTATTAATATTAAATGTTACTTCCTCATCTCCTACGTGCAGAAAAAGTTTTCCCTCACTCACATTTATGATTGCGCGAGCGGTGGCTAGGAAAGGTCGACCAAGGATAAGAGGGACCTCGATGTCCTCTTCAATATCGAGAATGACAAAATCCACCGGGAAGATGAATTTGTCGACCTTTACTAGCACGTCCTCAACGACTCCTAACGGATACTTAATCGAACGATCGGCTAACTGTATACTCATGCGTGTAGGGCTGAGAGTGCCCAAACCTAGCTTTTTGAATAAAGAAAAAGGCATCAAATTGATGCTCGCTCCAAGATCTGCTAACGCATGTTTTACAAAAAGGTCGCCAAAGACGCAAGGAATGGAAAAACTACCTGGATCGTTTATCATTTTAGGAAGAGTAGAGTTTTTAACGACCGCCGAGCATTCTTCATTTAACGTTACATGCGATAAATTTTCCAATTTTGTCTTGTTTGTTAATAAATCTTTCAGATATTTTGCGTACTTCGGCATTTGACTAAGCGCTTCATGAAATGGCAAATTAATGTGGATTTGTTTAAATATTTCAAGAAAGCGTTGAAACTGATCGTCTAGTTTTTCTTTCCTAAGTCTAGCCGGATAAGGAGGTGGCGGAAATTCCTTTAGAACAACTGGAGAATCATTTTGAAAACCATCTTTTTCTTTTTGAGAATTAAAAATAATAGAGCTATCTTTTTCTTTTTCGAACGTAGACTTTTCTTTTTCAAGATTTAAGTTATCACTTTCCGTGGGGGTAAAAATAGGAGGGACAATCACCCTTGGCTCTTCCCTTGTGGTGGGCTCGTTAACAACCTTACCGCTCCGAAGGGAAATCGCATTTGCGTGTTCCCTTGGGTTAGGCTCAGTGTTCGAGGGAAGAGTTCCAGGTGGTCTCTCGGAAAAGGCCTTGGCGAGTTGGCCGACTTGATTTTCTAGATTTTGCATTGATCCTGTTAAATTTCTAATAGTGACATCGTTCGAGCTTATATACTTAACGAGGATCTCTTCCAAATAGGAAGGTTTTTGAAAATTTTGTTGCGATGGTGGTGGTGGTGTAAAATCGTGTGGTGGGCATACGACATTAGCGTTATTACTCCACGAGAAATTAGGATGGTTACGCCATCCAGGATGATAAGAATTCGTAGCAGCATTAAAACCAGGAGGAGAAGAAAAGTTCGAAAAAGCAGAAAAATTGTTTGCAGAATTATTTTGAGCAGGCCTGTGTATGTTCCCCAGATAATCCACCTGCTCGGCGGCAGCAGCATTTTCAAATACCTTAGCGGCGGAGGGAGCAGTCATCTCCGAGGTCTTCTTGTTGAGCATTTCCACTTGCATCGCTAGTTGCGTCACCGAATCCACTTCAAAAATACCTGCAGGTTTAGATGGGCTAGACCTAGACGAATTCCACTAATAAGTGTTCATCACCATGTCATCGATAAGCTCAAGAGCGGCTTCCGGAGTTTTGCGGTCTAAAGAACCAGCGGAAGCAGCATCTATCATCTGCTTAGTTTCTTGATTTAGCCCACTATAGAATGTCTGGACCTGCAACCATACAGGCAGAGCATGATGTGGGCATCTTCTCAAAAGTTCTTTGAACCTCTCCCAAGTGTCATAGAGGGTCTCAGAAGCAATTTGAGAATAAGAAGTAATATCATTTCGAAGCTTAGCAGTTTTGGCAGGGGGGGGGGGAATAACGAGAAAGAAATTTTTCAGTTAAAATGTTCCAAGTAGTGATTGATCCTCTTGGAAGAGAACTCAACCACTATTTGGCTTTGGTTCTTAGAGAGAAGGGGAAGAGTCTTAGCCTTATAGCATCATCTTAGACACCATTGATTTTAAAGGTGTCACGGATTTCAAGAAAATTAGCAATATGCAAGTTCAGATCTTCATCTTGTAATCCGTCGAACTGTACATATTGCTGCACCATTTATATGATGCTAGGTTTAAGCTCGAAGTTATTGTTCGCAATCGCAGGTCGAACAATACTTATCTCTATCCCTTCCAAGTTGGGTCGAGCATAATCGGACATAGTCCTTTGCTGAGCCATTCCTGGGTTAGGGTCTCCCATCTCAGAATTAAAATTGCAATCCCCGTAGGATTCCTCAAACGCTGTTTGAGAAGTGGAAGCCCCGAATCATAGTTGTCTCTGAAAGGAGCATTCGATTTCCGGGTCCAAATCAACAAGTAGCGACGAATTCGCTCGGGTCATGCACTAGCAAAGAAGACGAAGGAGAATGAAAAAGAAAACTTGAAAAAGAAAGAAAAAGAGAAGAATTTTTTTTTTTTGAATAGATTTTTTTACGGCTTGGCTCTCGAACTTCCCGAGGACTACCCGGTGAAGGGTTCGCCCAGTACTAGGTAAAATGGTGGCGCTTAAAGCCCCTTACCCTTTTCGAGAGATTTTAGGTGGGGTAGAAATAAGGTGAAGTGGGTTGATTATAAATATTTAAATATATAAATATAATTTTTTTTGGATTTTTTTGTAGAAGTAATAGCGCAAGCGTTTTCAAAATATTGACGAGAAAACTCCCCAGCAACGGCGCCAAAAACTTGATGGGCTAAACCCGAACAGGCAAGCGTACATGTTGAATTGTAGTACCAAGGTCGTATTTAAACACAGGGTTGTCAATTACTGCTACACACGATTGAAATATTATCCTACCGGAAAATAGTTGGATTTTGAGAATTTTTTAAGTAAAATGAACGATAAATTGCGAGACCAAAACTTATATAAAAAAAGGCTAGCACTTGATCATTGATTCACCATGAAATGAAACGAGAAAATAAAAGGGCATAGTTTTAAATTTGCAATTCCAACTCGGCCGTGACGGATCCGAAAATGAGACAAAATCTCGCTAGAGCATTAGGCCTCCTAACTTATAGACTCTTTGATCGAAATCTCTTTACAAACCAAAGAAGCCTAAAGTTCCATTATCAAAGTGATCCGCACTATTAGATTTGACTCCAATCCGGAAGATTTACGTCGTCCTATCTCTAGGGTTGCGTTTGTCACAACCCGCATTTTCTCCGAATTAAGAATTATCAGAGTAAGAGAAAACACGCGTCATGATGCCACGTCAAGCAGGGGATAACTGCTGACGCTCAGGCAAATCCAACTACAATCTTTATGCAAGAAAATCATGTGGTTAATGAATAGAAAATCAATTATGTTTAGAGCCCGTATCCCTCGGCTCAGTGGATCATCTAGTCCACAAAAGAAAACTATATTTAAACGCTGCGGAAAAATACTTTAATTAGGCTTTACACCCTAAAGAGCGCATAAGGGTCCCAAGAGAACCACTCATGCTATGCAAGACACTACACTTAGTTTATATAATATATATAAGAAAACGGTTTTCGTACGTGATTTGGAATATAGTGATTAAGTTTATAAAAAATATGCTGATCATGAGCTTCATTTATAATAGTATTTATAGTTTAAAAATAACTAGCAACCTAGCATAAAACCTTCTCAAAGCAAGTAGACTATCTCCAGAAAAAATAAATGGTAGCAGCAATAGTATATATCCAGTACAAGGTAAAAACTACTAGTGGGCGCCAACAACCTGACACGAACCCACCAGCACACATATATGTCTGTAAGAAAGTACTGAAAACAACCTCACAAACAAGGTAAACAAAACTCCAAAGTCCGGGAGTCCACCAACAACAACACCTCCAACTAGCCACCAAACTGGCTACAGCTCAGAACCTGGGGTATTCCAAAAGAAAATAGAATACCTCAGCAAGCAAAAATCAAGGTAAAACTGCATGAAAGAGTCAACCAAAAGGACAAAATAACAGAAAACATGCAGTAAAAAGAGTCACAACTATCCAAAACAGGACAACAAGAAATGCACAACGTGCAAAGAAACAGCAACGACCCAGCCCAGGAACAACATCCTGCAGGGCCTACTAGACTACCAAGAGCCAGAATGCTGCAACACTACCAAAGAAGAAACTTCTAACACCCTAAACTGCGGGAAGTGATAGTAGCAAAAACAACAACGAGGAACCGGATCGAAGGCAAACGCAGTCCCCCAATCCACCATGTCCCAGTCAAAAGCTCGAGGGTCAACACGTGAAAATACAAGGGACCTTCCACCCGACATGCCCAGCCCGTACCTGGAGCAAGAAATCCATGGGTGGCCTTGGCTATATCACACAACTCCACCCCCATAAAGAGCTACAACCACCACTACTATCCACGACCCACGATTCGGCCTTTAGGAAAATAAAGAAAACGGCCGACAAGGAAAACCAGAAATTCAACTGGAAAAAAAATCCACTCGGAAACGAAATACAAGGTAAAGGAAGAGTGTTGAAATAAACCAACACGACTAGGCGTTGAGTGAAACCCACTCAGTGCCTACCTAAACTTTGGCCTTGAGTGAGCTAGCCTCACTCGCCGCCAAAATTAAGTTACTACCCACAAACCCACTAACGAAAACGGAGCTCGACGGCAGTCGAACGACCAAGGCAGAAGATCCAGAACTCAAGTAATTGCCTGCCACTTGAGTATCTAAACTCCCGCACTCGAAACCATCTAAATTCGCCTATCAAAAGAAGATATACAAAGCGCACGATCAGTGACGCACGATCAGTGGTCGTGCGCACTCATCGGCTGATGATCGTGCGAAACGAACCTGGAAACCTGACAGAAAACCTAGCAACTGCGCACGATTAGTGTCGCACGATCAGCGGTCGTGCGCACTGTTGCCAGCGCTCGTGCGATTGCCCGAGACAGAACTTTGGAAACTGAAATTTATACGCGCACGAACAGAGGCACAAGACCAGTGGTCGTGCGCCCTAAAGGTTAATGACCGTGCGCGGCAAACCTGTACCGTTTGGAATTTTCCGAACGACACCGGAACGCGCACACGACTCACGCCACTGCAGAAGCAGTAGACAACTATCACGTCTCACGCTACTACCATATAAACTATGCCTAACCATTCGAATAATACCATAACGAAGGAAATTGGCAACCACACCCCCCTCCTAACTCTCCCTCTCGGCTACGCCCGAACCAGAGCATCAATCAAAATTAAAGGAAAACAACGGCTTCACGCCGACAATTTGGATTCCAAACATCACAACATAGGGGGGGTTTCAGTAGGAAGAACTAAGCCCTATAGTTAGCAAGAAAACGAGAACAACAAGGCCTCTAACCTGGGCTAATCGGGATTTCAATTTCAGCAAATAAAATCAAAGAAAACACTTGGCAAGGGCAAGAATACCACTTGCCTCAAATCTCAGCGAAGCTTTGGACTGCTTTCCTCCTCTTCGCACGGATCAAGACGGCCGCAACACCTAGAACAAAGACTCGGCCATTAATGGCGGAAAACTTCCAAAACTGAAAATTCCAATCCTTCCAAAACTCCACGAAAATCAAATTTCTTACCGCAGGAATGAAGGTCTCGACGAGAGCAATCCGTATCCACTCTCGGAATCAAATTCCGTCCACAAACGCTCCGGGAATCGGCGTCCGAAGGGAAGGCTCGGCGGTTACTCGTTTCTCTCGTACAGGACCGGCGGTTTCTATCGTGAAGAAGATGAAGATCGGCCCTATTCATTCTATATATATATATATATATATAATTATATAATTATATTATTAATTACAAAATTACATAAAGCACCAAATTGACTCGAAAACCAATTCACCTCGGAATTCGACGAAATTCGCACCGTAGCTAAATACCCACGCTACGAACACAACGGCGAAGTCGAAATTAACTTTCGACGAATAGAACTCGAGTTACACCCAAACGAAGCCAAACACAAACATCCCCCCGAGAGGCCACACCGGGTCACCAGAACGACTCGGTTTGCTAGGGAGATCTTGCCAACAGGCTACCAAACAGGGCACTCAGTTCCAAGGAGCTAAACCATACTCCACACATGGCACAAGCCACGGAAACGCGTCATCGTAATGCCAAACGAGAATAAAAATAATCGCTGAAAAGACGGGGCGTTACAGTCACTCCCCCTAAAAGAAAGTTTCGTCCCGAAACTTTACGCACAACCCTCCTACAAAAGAAGGAAAAAGTAACAAACAGAAGTTACAAAGGGAAACATACCGATCAAATCAGAGGAACAGGTGAGGCTACGCCCTCCTCATGGCCGACTCTAGCTCCCAAGTCGCGCTCTCCAAATCCTGATTTTTCCATAGAATTTTCACCATCGGTATGGACTTCTTTCGCAGCACACGCTCCTGAGAATCCAAAATACGAACTGGCACCTCAACGAAAGAGAGGTTGGGCTCTAACTGGGGCACAATATCCAAGAGTTTCCCACTACTGCGCACACACTTCCGCAATTGGCTAACATGAAAAACATTATGAACACCAGGGAAGTTCGCTGGCAAATCCAATCTATATGCAGACACACCAATCCGCTCCAAGACCTCAAACGGGCCCACATACCTTGGGTCCAATTTCCGATTTTTACCAAATCTCTTCACACCAACCATTGGAGAAACCTTGAGGTATACATGATCCCCTACTAAAAACTCCAAAGCAGACCTACGCCGATTGGCGTTCTTTTCATACCTCTCCTGGGCTAAACGAAGCTTCTCCCGAATAAGCTTCACGGCGACTTCCATCTCTTCTAGAGCATCAGGACCCAACAAAGGCTTCTCACCAGCCTCAGCCCAAAACAACGGAGTCCTACAGCGCCTCCCATACAAGGCTTCGAACGGAGCCATCTGCAAGCTTTCCTGATAACTGTTATTGTAAGCAAATTCCATGAGTCGCAGACGCTCATCCCACGCTCCACCGTGGTCTAAAATATAGCACCGGATCATATCCTCAACAATCTGATTGACCCGCTCCGTCTGCCCATTGGTCTGAGGGTGGTACGCAGTAGAATACCTCAGATCCGTACCCAAACCCTCCTGCAGACTCTGCCAAAAACGAGAAGTAAACCGGGAGTCTCGATCAGAAATGATGCTAATTGGCACACCGTGGAGTCGGATGACTTCATTCAAGTACAACTCCGCTATCTTCTTCATCGGGTAATCAATCTTATAAGGCACGAAGTGAGCACACTTCGTCAATCTATCCACTATAACCCAAACAGAATCAAATCCTCTCGGGGATTTTGGCAAACCCGTAATGAAGTCCATAGATATACTCTCCCACTTCGAAGTCGGGATCTCTAGCGGAGTCAACTTACCACCAGGCCTTCCATGATCGGCCTTCACACGCTTGCAAGTGTGACACTCAGCAACATATCGGGCTATATCTCCTTTCATACCATACCACCAAGCAATTTGCTTTAAGTCACGGTACATCTTCGTAGATCCTGGATGGTAGGCAACGCTGGAACCATGAGCCTCACTGCAAATCATACTCTTAATGTCCCCAATAGCGGGAACGCAAATCCTGCCGCGGTACTTCAAAGTACCCGCATCATCAATAGAAAAATCTGGCAACTCTCCCTTCTCTGTCCTGGTAAAAAGGTGCAACAGATCCGGATCGTCCTTCTGATGCAATCTAGTCAAAGAAATCCAGGACGGCTCTTCCACTGATAAGCTACTCTGCAAACTACAGCATCCCACTGAAATATCCATAAGGAGGAACTCCTCAACTAATCGATCGGCGGAGAGGTTAAAGATCTTTCCCGTCTTTCGGCTCAGGGCGTCGGCCACCACATTGGCCTTGCCCGGATGATACTGGATTTCCACATCATAATCCGCCACATACTCAAGCCACCGCCGCTGACGCAGATTCAACTCCTTCTGCGTGAACACGTACTTCAGGCTCTTATGGTCAGTAAAAATCTTGCACTGAGCCCCATAAAGTAAGTGCCTCCACAACTTCAACGCATAGATAACCGCTGCAAACTCAAGGTCATGCGTAGGATAATTCCGCTCATGAGTTTTCAACTGCCTTGACCCATAAGCAATTACTTTTCCATCCTGCATTAATACACATCCCAGACCTATATGCGAAGCATCCACATACATATCATAATCCACGCCCTCAGTAGGTAGGGTCAGAACGGGAGCAGTACACAATCTCCTCTTTAACTCCTGAAAAGCTTCTTCGCACTTCTCGCTCCAAACAAAAGCCACATTCTTCTGAGTCAGCTTGGTCAATGGTGCGGCCAGAGAAGAGAAACCCTCCACGAATCTCCTGTAATAGCCAGCCAACCCTAAGAAACTTCTGATCTCCTTAGGAGTATTCGGCCTACTCCAATCCGTCACTGCTGCAATCTTTTCTGGGTCAACCGAGATCCCATCCTTGTTCACCACGTGGCTTAGAAAAGAAACCTGAGGCAACCAAAATTCGCACTTGCTCAACTTGGCGAATAACTTGTGGTTCCTCAACTCTGATAGGACCAAATGCAAATGCTGCTCGTGCTCCTCAGCACTGCGAGAATAAACCAACACGTCATCAATGAAGACCACAACGAACTTGTCTAGGAAATCCTTGAACACCCGGTTCATCATATCCATGAAGGCTGATGGTGCGTTGGTCAGACCAAACGACATCACCAAAAACTCAAAGTGCCCATGCCTCGACCTAAACGCAGTCCGTGGAATATCTGCCTCACGGATCCTGAGCTGATGATAGCCCGAATGAAGATCGATCTTGGAGAACACCGTGCTACCACGCAACTGGTCAAATAAATCATCGATCCTCGGCAGAGGGTACCTGTTCTTGATAGTGACCTTGTTCAACTCTCTATAGTCGATGCAAAGCCGCATCGACCCATCTTTCTTCTTTACGAACAAAACAGGAGCACCCCAAGGCGACGAACTTTGCCTGATAAAACCTTTAGCCAACAACTCATCTAACTGAATTCGCAACTCCTCTAACTCACGAGGGGCCATCCGGTACGGCGCCTTAGCAATAGGACGCGTACCCGGCTCCAAATCAATAACAAACTCCACATCCCGCTCAGGAGGGATACCAGGAAGATCATCAGGAAAAACATCGGCGAAACCACGAACAATAGGAATCTCCTCCAAGCGTGGCATACTAACAACGGTTCCAACCACCGAGACTAAACAAACACAACAATCAGAAAGAAACAATCTCTGAACACATACCGCAGAGAGAACAGGAGAATCCTGACATGGATCAGCATACACGCTGCCGGGCTGACCGTCGTCCCTGATGAAGTCCAAGCGCTTTCCCTTGCACTGAATGACCGCATCATACCGAGAGAGCCAGTCCATGCCCAAAATGACATCGAAGTCCTCTAGATCAATCATCTTCAGATCCGCCTTCACAAGAAAATCCCCCAACAAAACCGGGCAATCCAAAATACCCAAATCTGACAACACAGATTCACCAGAGGGAAACTTGACACGGAAGGAATCCCGAACACGATCTAGAGACAACCGATGGCGCTCCACAAAGGCTCTAGCCACAAACGAGTGGGTAGCGCCGGAGTCAAACAGAACACGCGCCCAGCGGTTCTTCACCTTAAATTTCCCTATAGGAACGCACAAAGCTAAGGAACTAGCACAACAGTACCGCAAATAATCTAGCAACTAAACTACCAGGCTAGAAAGAAAAACAACCAACTACTAACCTGAGATCACCTGGGTCGAAGTCTGAGCCTCCTCGGAAGAAATCACGTTCAACTTCCCTTTTCCCTTGTCCACATGCTGAGGTGGAGGTAATGCCTGCAATGGAACTGCAGGAAGAGCTGACTGGACCTGAGGACACCTCGACTTAACGTGACCCTTCTGCCCACACTGATAGCAGACTCTAACCCTGGACCAACACTGGGCTGCATCATGCCCGGATCGCTTGCAAACTGAACAGGAGACATCTCTCCCAGGAGCACCCTGAATAGCATGAACCTGCTCCTTCTTCTGAGCTGCCGCCTTCTTGAAATACCTCTCAACAGGATGGCCTGACCGGCCACAAAAACTGCACACCACCCTGCTCCTCTTTCCCGAAACAGCATCGGGTACCAGGGGTTTCTTCTCCTCTACCAACTTCCTCTTATCCTTCCTCAACTGCTGGCCTCTGCTCTTCGCCGTCTCAATGGCCTCAACCTTAAGAGCAGCCTCTACAACTCCAGCATAAGTCATTGACCCATAAGCACTGGCTAACTGCTGCACCTCACTCCTCAAACCACCGAGGAATCGCTTAACTCGATCAGCCTCAACGCTGACCAATCCAGGGGCAAAACGGCTCAACTTACTAAACTCTATCTCATACTCACCCACCGTGAGCTGCCATTGCTTCAGATAGAGGAAATCATTCATGAGGCGGTCACGCTCGACCGAGGGTAAGAACTTCCTCAACAGCATCTCCTTGAACACTTCCCACGAACATCCAGCCACCAGGCTCTCCTTCTCTCTCAGCCACCAACTCTTAGCCAATCCTTTAAGCTGATAGGCGGCTATCATCACCCTCTGATCATCTGAAATCCCAGAGTACGAGAACATCTCCTCCATGGAGATCAGCCAGTCGTCTATCACCATGAAATCTGCCTTCCCATCATAAGTGGGAGGGCTCAGCCTCTGAAACTGCGAGATGAAGGCCATCTCTGCTGGCACCACCACTGGAGGCCTCAAGGGTGCAGGAGGAGGAGGAACAGCTAACCCCCCTGTAGGAACTTGCGCACCCTGAGCCTGCCCTGCCACAACTGCCACCAAAGACTGAATCTGGGCTTGCACTTCCTCCAACTGCCTCCCCATAGCTTCGCTACTCTGACGCAGACCTCGATCACCGCATCGTTCTGAGCTCCAGAAGATTCACCCTCAGACAGGGGAGTCGATCGGGTCGCAGGACGCCTAGCCATCCTAAAAAAATCAATACAACGCAAATCAGAACCAAAACCCACGACTAGAACCGACTACCAGTACAGACAATACATATGTAGATATAGACTTAAAGCTGCTAAACTTGCTCTGAGAGTTTATCTTCTTCACAATAATTAGATGATATGCCCTAACCTAGGATGGTTAACCACCACCTCACTAACTCTTGTGCCTAGATCGAATGCATGAACTTATGTTAGTTTGAAAACTTATGTGTGTACATATGTCATCCTGCAAATCTTTAGCTCGGCGCGTTGTGCTTATGCAATGATATGATATGCATGATTGTGCTATGCATTCTAAAAAGAAGGCCTTAATGCATGATATGAGCGGCGTACACATGAAAATGTTATGCATCCCATACTACATAACATTTCCATGCAACAAAAAAGAAACGTGCTAGTCGCAGTCATGTGGTGAGGTTATGCATCCCATACTACATAACCCTCACATGTAGCCCCTATGGTGGATCCATATACGAACACATATTATGCATCCCATACTACATAATATACCCCGTATACTTCATGTTATGCTATGAGTGTAGTGTTCGTGCTTTTGCCAAGACGTGCTGATGACATATCGGTGTGTGAATGACATGATGCTGAACTACTAACAGCATCCAAGGAAGGTTGCCCAACTAACTTGTCAAGCAACCTCGCCTCTGATACCAACTGTCACAACCCGCATTTTCTCCGAATTAAGAATTATCAGAGTAAGAGAAAACACGCGTCATGATGCCACGTCAAGCAGGGGATAACTGCTGACGCTCAGGCAAATCCAACTACAATCTTTATGCAAGAAAATCATGTGCTTAATGAATAGAAAATCAATTATGTTTAGAGCCCGTATCCCTCGGCTCAGTGGATCATCTAGTCCACAAAAGAAAACTATATTTAAACGCTGCGGAAAAATACTTTAATTAGGCTTTACACCCTAAAGAGCGCATAAGGGTCCCAAGAGAACCACTCATGCTATGCAAGACACTACACTTAGTTTATATAATATATATAAGAAAACGGTTTTTGTACGTGATTTGGAATATAGTGATTAAGTTTATAAAAAACATGCTGATCATGAGCTTCATTTATAATAGTATTTATAGTTTAAAAATAATTAGCAACCTAGCATAAAACCTTCTCAAAGCAAGTAGACTATCTCCAGAAAAAATAAATGGTAGCAGCAATAGTATATATCCAGTACAAGGTAAAAACTACTAGTGGGCGCCAACAACCTGACACGAACCCACCAGCACACATATATGTCTGTAAGAAAGTACTGAAAACAACCTCACAAACAAGGTAAACAAAACTCCAAAGTCCGGGAGTCCACCAACAACAACACCTCCAACTAGCCACCAAACTGGCTACAGCTCAGAACCTGGGGTATTCCAAAAGAAAACAGAATACCTCAGCAAGCAAAAATCAAGGTAAAACTGCATGAAAGAGTCAACCAAAAGGACAAAATAACAGAAAACATGCAGTAAAAAGAGTCACAACTGTCCAAAACAGGACAACAAGAAATGCACAACGTGCAAAGAAACAGCAACGACCCAGCCCAAGAACAACATCCTGCAGGGCCTACTAGACTACCAAGAGCCAGAATGCTGCACACTACCAAAGAAGAAACTTCTAACACCCTAAACTGCGGGAAGTGATAGTAGCAAAAACAACAACGAGGAACCGGATCGAAGGCAAACGCAGTCCCCCAATCCACCATGTCCCAGTCAAAAGCTCGAGGGTCAACACGTGAAAACACAAGGGACCTTCCACCCGACATGCCCAGCCCGTACCTGGAGCAAGAAATCCATGGGTGGCCTTGGCTATATCACACAACTCCACCCCCATAAAGAGCTACAACCACCACTACTATCCACGACCCACGATTCGGCCTTTAGGAAAATAAAGAAAACGGCCGACAAGGAAAACCCAGAAATTCAACTAGAAAAAAAATCCACTCGGAAACGAAATACAAGGTAAAGGAAGAGTGTTGAAATAAACCAACACGACTAGGCGTTGAGTGAAACCCACTCAGTGCCTACCTAAACTTTGGCCTTGAGTGAGCTAGCCTCACTCGCCGCCAAAATTAAGTTACTACCCACAAACCCACTAACGAAAACGGAGCTCGACGGCAGTCGAACGACCAAGGCAGAAGATCCAGAACTCAAGTAATTGCCTGCCACTTGAGTATCTAAACTCCCGCACTCGAAACCATCTAAATTCGCCTATCAAAAGAAGATATACAAAGCGCACGATCAGTGACGCACGATCAGTGGTCGTGCGCACTCATCGGCTGATGATCGTGTGAAACGAACCTGGAAACCTGACAGAAAACCTAGCAACTGCGCACGATTAGTGTCGCACGATCAGCGGTCGTGCGCACTGTTGCCAGCGCTCGTGCGATTGCCCGAGACAGAACTTTGGAAACTGAAATTTATACGCGCACGAACAGAGGCACACGACCAGTGGTCGTGCGCACTAAAGGTTAATGACCTGTGCGCGGCAAACCTGTACCGTTTGGAATTTTCCGAACGACACCGGAACGCGCACACGACTCACGCCACTGCAGAAGCAGTAGACAACTATCACGTCTCACGCTACTACCATATAAACTATGCCTAACCATTCGAATAATACCATAACGAAGGAAATTGGCAACCACACCCCCCTCCTAACTCTCCCTCTCGGCTACGCCCGAACCAGAGCATCAATCAAAATTAAAGGAAAACAACGGCTTCACGCCGACAATTTGGATTCCAAACATCACAACATAGGGGGGGGGGGGTTTCAGTAGGAAGAACTAAGCCCTATAGTTAGCAAGAAAACGAGAACAACAAGGCCTCTAACCTGGGCTAACCGGGATTTCAATTTCAGCAAATAAAATCAAAAGAAAACACTTGGCAAGGCAAGAATACCACTTGCCTCAAATCTCAGCGAAGCTTTGGACTGCTTTCCTCCTCTTCGCACGGATCAAGATGGCCGCAACACCTAGAACAAAACTCGGCCATTAATGGCGGAAAACTTCCAAAACTGAAAATTCCAATCCTTCCAAAACTCCACGAAAATCGAATTTCTTACCGCAGGAATGAAGGTCTCGACGAGAGCAATCCGTATCCACTCTCGGAATCGAATTCCGTCCACAAACGCTCGGGAATCAGCGTCCGAAGGGAAGGCTCGGCGGTTACTCGTTTCTCTCGTACAGGACCGGCGGTTTCTATCGTGAAGAAGATGAAGATCGGCCCTATTCATTCTATATATATATATATATATAATTATATAATTATATTATTAATTACAAAATTACATAAAGCACCAAATTGACTCGAAAACCAATTCACCTCGGAATTCGACGAAATTCGCACCGTAGCTAAATACCACGCTACGAACACAACGGCGAAGTCGAAATTAACTTTTGACGAACAGAACCCGAGTTACACCCAAACGAAGCCAAACACAAACATCCCCCCGAGAGGCCACACCGGGTCACCAGAACGACTCGGTTTGCTAGGGAGATCTTGCCAACAGGCTACCAAACAGGGCACTCAGTTCCAAGGAGCTAAACCATACTCCATACATGGCACAAGCCATGGAAACGCGTCATCGTAACGCCAAACGAGAATAAAAATAATCGTTGAAAAGACGGGGCGTTACAGCGTTCAACTCCTTCCTTCTTTGAGTGATCTTTCACATTCACGAGCCTCTCGGCTACTCGAATATGAGATCATAAGCCTACTACCGTATACCGGAAATACGGAGTCGACAAAATAATATTCAAAGAAGGAACGAGTAGAATTTGTCAAAAATAAAACTATGGAATAAAAATAATTCTCATTTCAAATCATGGATCCTCATGATCAAATGCTAAGAGAAAATTAGCTACGCATGACGGAAAAGAAAACGACAATAAGAGAAGGAGAAGACTTCATATTACTTATAAAAAAAGGGAAAGGGAGTACACGATAATAAAAAGAGCAAGACTATATTAAAAACAAAAATGAGATTACAATAAGTAAAACAAACTAGAAAATTACAATAAACTCTCTTGAATTGAAACTCTCCAAAGCTATCTCCAAAGCCCACTCTCAATCCAACCTCAAAGACTAACTCAAAAAAAACTAACTTTCAAAGCATGGGTCTTGGGTTCCTTTTATAGGAGAGGAGGGAAGCATCTAGAATAAGGGAGACCAAGGGGGGTGGCCGGCCATAGGGGGGGGGGAATGTTCATGCATAGAATTAAATGAGGGGAGAGAGAGAATGCTAGGGTGCATGTATTTTATTTAATGAAAAATGTGTAATAGGAAGGGGGAGTGAATGGAAAATAAAAGAGGGGAGAGAAATGATAGGGGCCGGCCATGCAAGGGAAGGATGCATGCATTGCATTAAATGGAGGAGAGAGGGTTTGGAAAAAATGCATGCATGAGAGGAAAGGTGGCAAGGGAATAATAAAGGAGAGAGAGGGGTGTGGCCGGCCATACAAGGGTAGTGGGCTGCTTGGGCTTGGGTGGCTCGGATTGGGGCTACATGGGCTGCTTGGGGCTCGGGTTGCATGGGCTTGGATTAAAGGGCTGCTCCAATGCTTGGGGCTTCTACATAGGCTCGGGTATAGGCTAGGAGAGCTGCTCCAAGAGGCCGGGCTGCTCCAAAGTGCTTGAGGGGGCTGGGTAGCTGCTCTTGATGGCTTGGGCTGCTCCATAGGGGCTCGGGTAGGCTGATATGCATGAGGGCTGCTCCAAAATAATGAAGGGGTTGCATGGGCTGCACCTACACATGAAACAAAACAAAACAAAACATTAGTTCTAATAATAATAACACAACTAATTATCAAATTAAAATATAATACCTAACTAGATCATTAGATAAAAACATAACATTAATAACCATAAAGTTATAATATTGGTTATAATAATAATAATAACTAATACAAAGATAACCAAACATAAATTTATAAAATAAAGCTTAACATAAAACATAAGTTTATAAAAAACAACAATAATGAGAACATTACATGAAATAACAACTTCCAAGCCTACAAAAGCATAAAATTGCAATGATATTTTGGAAATAAACTTCTAAATTGCCCTAAAAAGGGATGACTAAAACTAGTCATCATGGAGAGAGATCTTTTTCTTAAACAGAGAGCAGAGAGATAACTTCTTTTTAAGCGGGTGGTGGAATTTTCAAAACGGGAGCGGAGCTTGCCTCGGGCTCTTTGCTAACCATAGCGGAAACTTGCTTCCCACTCCGAAGAGTTATAGCTTTATCTTGCTCTCTCGGGTTAGGCTCGGTATTGGAAGGAAGAGACCTTGCGGGTTGCTCAGGAATAATTTTTTCGAGTTGTCCTACATGATTTCTAGATTTTTAACGCTTTCGGTTAAGGTTCTTATAGTAGCGTCATTTGTGGTTATATATTTAGAAAGTATCTCCTCCAAGCATGGAGGTTTTGTATAGTTTTGAAGAGGTAGAGGTGGTGTAAAAAAATCATTTTGTGGTGGCGGGCGCATTGCATTCTAAGTATTACTCCATGTAAAATTTGGGAGTTCCGTAAAGCGGGATTATAACTATTCGGAAAAGTAAAACCAGGAGCATGAAAATTCACAGTAGAAAATTTTTTAAAAGAATTATTAGGCATATTATTAACATAATCTTATTGTTCGGGATCAGGAGTTGCAGATTCCCATACCTGAGGGGCGGAGGCAGCAGTCATCTCCGTAATTTTTTTACTTAAAATTTCCACTTGTAGAGCTAGTTGGGAGACGTTGTCTACTTCAAAGATACCTGTAGGTTTTTTTGGGCGGGACATAGGAACATTCCACTGATATGTGTTAATGGCCATGTCCTCGAAAAGCTCAAGAGTGGCTTTCGGGGTCTTATTGTTTAAAGTACCACCAGAAGCTGTGTCTATCATTTGCTTTGTATTTTGATTTAGCCCGTTTTAAAATGTCTGCACTTGTAACCATACAGGCAGCGCATGATGGGGCATCGTCTTAACAGTTCTTTAAATCATTCCTAAGTTTTATATAAGGTTTCAGAGTCTCTTTGTCCAAAGGCAAAAATATCATTCCAAAGTTTTTCAGTTTTAGCTGGCGGAAAATATTTTGTCAGAAATTTTCAGTTAGTTGATCCCAATTGGGGATGCTCCCTCTTGGCAGAGTCATCAACCATTGTTTAGCTTTGGTTCATAAGGAGAAAGGAAATAATCTTATCCTAATAACATCATTTGTGACACCATTTATCTTGAAGGTGTCACAAATCTCAAAAAAGCTTGTTATATGCGCATTTGAATCTTCATCTTGAAGTCCGTCATATTGCACATACTGTTGCACCATTTGAATTATGCTAGGCTTTAGTTCGAAATTATTATTAGTTATAGCAGGGTGAACGATGCTTGATTCTATTCCCTCTAGATTCGGTCATGCATAATAGGACATAGGCCTATGTACCGCTTCCTCCACATGGGGTTCTTCCATTGTTAAAGTAGAAAATGACTCGGTATCCTTAACTTGTATTTGGAAAGTAGGGCCTTGAATTCGCGATCTTCTCCGAAGAGTATGCTCAATTTCATGGTCCAAGTCCAAAAAAATCGACGGACTCCCGCGGGTCATGTACTAGGAGAAGAGAAGATAAAGAAAGAGAAGATAAACAAAAAAAAACTACTAAATTTTTTGAAAAAGATTATTTTATGTTTTAACTCCCGAACTTTCCAAGGGCTACCCAATAAAGGGTTCGCAATATACTAGACAAGATAGTGGTATTTAAATGACTTTGCCATTTTCGAGAGAGTTAGGTGGTGTAGAAAAATTGTGAAGTGGCTTTCAATTAAGAGCGTTAATAAATTTTTTTTTATTTTAATTTTTTTAGAAATAGAATGAGAAAGAGAAATGATAAAAGTCATAGGTTCGTGTTTTCAAATTATGAACAAAAGTTGCTCCTCGACAACGTCCCCAAAAACTAGGTGAATTTCTTTTTCGCTATAGAAAAGAGAGCCGAACTAGCAATCCAACTAGGCAAGTATACCTATCGAACTGTAGCTAGGGGACACAAGTATCGAACTGAAATCCGGGAAATGTTGAGTAATCTTACTCACACGAAAACTATTATCTTATAGAATGATGGTTTTAGGGTTAAGAGAAAACTAATTGCGAATAAGGGACGAAATATTTTCCTAAAGAGATAACTACTTGCAGTTAAATAAAGAGCTATTGAATGCGATAACAACGATGGGTTGAACTATGAAATAGAAAAGCACTCGATCGAGAATCACCTAGGAAAAAGCTGATTAAAGATGCGATAAAAAAATATAAGCTTAATAGGGTAAAGGTACTTGACCGTGGAGGTTTCTAAAGCTTGAACACGCTTCTCTCGAAGTCATGCCCAACTGATTTTTGGAAGGTCTGACCGAACTCTCATCCAAATTGGATGCCTAAAGCTCGCTTTACACGGTGAACCCCACTATTGGATTTCACTCCAATCCGGGATATTTAGACGTTTGCCTCTCTCGAGGGGTGCGTGCAACTCTCTTTACTCTTGAGTGTTCACTTCAAACTATGAGCCTCTCGGCTAGATAAGAATGAAAACAAAGATGGAAATTATATATAGATGATATAACTGCAAACTTGAAAAATCAAGACTAATTCAAATGCCTAAACCCAAAAAAGAAAAAAGTAAATTTAAAGCATCATAACTTAATCAACTCGAACCTCGGATTTTCAAGATCGAGTACAAGGAGGATTAGTTAATCATGGAGAAGTGAGGGAGGAGAGATAAGTAGAAGAACATTAAGAACACAAAGTAAAAAAAGGGCACTTTATATTAATATCAAAAGAGAGTTACAAATTGAAAGAAAGGATTACACTTGTAATGAAATCGAAAACCTAAACTAGCATTAACATTAAGCTATTAAAGCAATTACAAAAGTTATTACTAAAGGAGTAAACTAGATAAGATTAAGAAAAGAACTAAAATGAGAAAGAGAGAGAGAGAAAGAGCATGAAAAACTACAAGAAATAAAAGGCAGCATCTCCCCTCTCAACCCAAAACTTCTTCTTGATACAAGGGGGAGGCCTGAATTTATAGAAATTCTTACGGGTTGGTCACTCCCTCTGTCACGCCTAGGGAGGGTGTGTCAGGGGGGTGTGACATATATATAGTTGACCTCGGGCTCTGGATTCTCGTGGGAATGATAATTTTTTCTATACGTCGGTAGACACGCCCTTGGCGACGCCCGTATAGGAGGGGCGTGTAAGGCACGTCAAGTCTCAATCAGTGGTCAAAAATCCATCAGTCGTTGAAAAAGGTGGAACACGCCCCAGGGACAAGCCCGTGTCATGGGGCGTGTCAGTACTATTGACGTGCAGCAACGAAAAATCTTTAAATGCGGCAACAGGCTTCGGGTTTATGGTGACATGCCCAGTGAGGTGTATCAGGGGGGCGTGTCAGCTGTTTTCTCGGTGTTTTAGTTATGGCAGCAAACTTCCTTGGGATCGGGTTACACGCCCTATTATACGCCCAAGGAGGGCGTGCCATGGGGGCATATTAGGTCATTTGTGGTCGAAAGCTATGGAAACTAAAAAAAAGAGAAGAAAACATTAGTCGCAATAATATATACAAAAAGAGGCCAACAAATAAACTTACAAGATATGATTTGTGTATTAAAAACTAAAAATACCCTAATAGTTTAGAATACAAAACGTATTATCAGCAGTTCACTCAATTTTTATAGAAGAAAGCATCGACAGAATTGAGTGAAGTCAAAGCTTAAGAAGAAGTACACAGAAAATCTGTCTAAGTTTAGAAGCATTGAGTGAGGACAACTGATGAGTCCGATTTATATAGGGTTTTTTCAGACTCATCTGGGCATATTATCTTGCATGTGTGCTATTTAAGTAGGAAAAGTCATATATTTGATTAGGGCTTCACTTAGCCATTGTTGCACTATTTCAGCCCATTTTGGTTTGAAATTTGCACCGGGATGTCGGGGGTAAGTACTGGGGTACTCTCCGTGCGGATTTGGTTATTTTATGTTGTATATGGGTTTGGGGGCTTGTGCTCAAGCTTTGGTTTTTACTATGCAGGTGGTTAGTTTTCCCCAAAATCAGGAATTCTTAACTTGTGGAAAACACACGGTCGTGCAATTCCTTAGTGCACGGTTTGGTAGAATGCGTGCGTTTTTTGCAGGTTTCTCTGGAGGATTGACTAACCCATGTGATTTCTTCATGCACGGTTTCTTCCGAACCGTGTGCGAAGGAGACGCACAGTTTTCCTGTAGCTGTCTACTTTCTTAGCGCTCTGTGGTTAATCGTGCGATTTGTTCACACACGGGAAGAAATGCCCGTGCATGAGTAAAACGCATGGTTCCACCTGCTTTCCGGGCATTTCTGCGCTTTGTGGTTACTCGTGTGTTCGCCTTCACACACGGGCAGCAGCGTCCTTGCATGAGTAAAATCCACGGGTCAACGCATCTTCATCTGTAAGCTTTGTCCTGGAAGTTAATATCGCACGGCTAATGCATGGTCATGCGCCAAACCGTGCGTGACCATTTTTCTGACCTGCTCGTATTTATGCTCAGGAGTTGACTTGAGCAAGGGACATTCTGCCATTTCTGCTCCTCTAAGGTGGAAAATCCTACAGCAGCAGCTTTTTCCTCTCTCCTCCTTGGAGAGATCGTCCGGCCACCGTTCCTCCTCCAAACTTCACCGCAAGCGAAGATTTTCTGTCATTTCCTTAATCTCCTTCTTAAGAGGAGCATTTGGTGCTCCTTCTCGCTGCCATTGGAGTGTTTTACATCGACTACCAACCTTCCCGGTTTGTTAAGAAGAGGGGGAAAACACCTTTGATGTAGGTGACAACACATAAAGCTTCCTCGGACGTTAGCCACCGACTTAGCCCGGACGAAGACCGATAACCTTCGACTCTGGCCGAGAATCGTGGCTAGCCTTCACGCATTGGGTTGTAAATCTCTTTTTTACTCTCATTTGGATGTTATTTCATTGGTTTGGATGTTTCCTAAACTTCCTAGGAACTCTTAACAATGTTCATGATGGTTTACTATTGCAAATATTGTGGTAGTTCATAATTTGTCTTTACTTCTTTTGCTTGCTTTGGGTTATTGCTTGGTGATATGTCGCACTAATGTGTGTTTGGGACTGGCTTGGCGAAGAGGTTCTTTCGACCCTAAATGGTTTTGACCGCACTCCGTAATACTCATCAGAGTATTCCACCATTGTGAAGCGGTGAAGGAGACCCGCGTAATTAGTTTTAGTTGTTACAAAACGAAAACTCAACCCCCAAACTTTTGTTGCGTTTGAAATAACTTTTTAATGAGGAAGATCATATTCCCAATCTACACTCCTCGAGATATTCGATACTCGAAGGATAACTCCACCAGTTTATTACTTGATGACGATCAGTGCTGTTGGAACACCCTATTACTAATTTGGGCAAGGATCACTATGGTTGTCTTAGGAAGCCAGGTTGACCTAGTTGTATAGTGTAAAGGTCAACATTAGAATGAGTCTAGGGCTTAGAACTTAGGTTTGAAGCTGCCCCCAAGGACCATTCAAGCTCAGGATTTCAAGCTAAGTAAAGAGATAAAAATAGTCGAACGTCGGTCGACTATCGTCGAGCTCAGGTCGACGATCGTCGAGCTTGGGTCGACTACTTATGTCCTCAGCCTTCTGCTTGTTGCTGGCTTCGGTCGACTATCGTCGAGCTTCAGTCCGACGATCGTCGAGCTTTGGTCGACGATCTCTGGCTGTGCTTGGGTCGACTATTTCTGGGAAAGCTTAGGTCGACGATCTCTGTTTGCTTCAGGTCGACGTTTTCTGTTAAAGTTTAGGTCGATGATCTCTGTCTTAATCAGATCGACTATTTCTGCCAGACCAAGAACTTAGATAGTCGATCTCAGATCGAAGTTTTCTGTCTACTGCTTATCTTCAATATCTCTGAGCTCAGGTCGACGATCTTCGAGCTCAGATCGACGTTTTCTGTCAGAATGATATATTCCTTCTCTGAGCTCTGGTCGACGATCATGGAGCTCAGATCGACGTTTATTTTGAGAGATCGACGATCTTAAGGATTCAAATGCTGCCAGTCTTTGGAATGTTTTTGAATTCTCTCAGCATTTAATTTCAAGAAGATTTGCCAGCCGTTTTCATTTATTCTGGAACAAGTTTCAAGGAATTATTCAGGAATGTTTCATTGGACTTTCCTCTAGAAGACAAATCATTTATGGAAGGCATTTAATGTCTGATAACGGCTATCTTGGAAGAATTATATTCAGAGAATAAGATCGTCTTCTCCAACACTACTCTTAGAGAGAATTAATCAAGAGTCAATATACAATAGAATCAAGAGACACACACTGTTACAGAAGAACAAGAAGAATTAAGCTGTGAAAGATAACCATCCACTTGCTTACAGAAAAGTGATCAAAGCTTCATCTCAAAGAACTCCAGACACCTCATCTTTCAGCCTCTTTGCTGAAACAATTCTTTGCTGGAGATCTAAAGATCTGAAGACCTATCACCCTAGAGCAAAGCTTCCATTCCTGATTCATTCAACATCTCAGGGGGAGCCTTGACAACAAAAGATCCACTAGTCTTCTCTCATTTGATTTGAGAACAGAGAAGACAACCTCACCTTTTTCTTTTTCCTGCTGTAAAGGGTTCTTGAACTCCCTTCAAAAGTTCTGTCTGGTTCTGAGAGCCTTGTCAAAACTCAGTGGTGGCAAGACACCTGATCAAAAAATCCAGTTTTGGTTTTTGAGCACCTTAACAAAAGCTCATTGGTGTCAGGACACCTGATCAACTCATCCTGAGTGGATTCCTACCAAGGGTGGTAGAAGAGTGGATGTACCCAGGTTTTTGGGGAACCACTATATTTCCTTGTGTCTTCTGGTTTGTTTGTGTGATTTGTTTGTTGTGTGCTGTGCTCTTTACCTCTTGGTTTTTAACTTCTTACTAGCACTCTACACTATATCATAAATTGAATTTTATATGTGCTGTTTATTTCAACTGTTAAAAACTATTTTAAAATACTCTATTCACCCCCCCTCTAGAGTTGAGATAGATCTTACCCTCACTTTCAATTGGTATCAGAGGCAGGTTGGTTGCTCATACAGGCTAACACCTGAACCAAAAGATCCTTGATAAGATCAATCTCTTAAGAGGATTATTTTCTATACATCTATCTATTTATTTAAAGACATGGCACAGAACAAAGATTATGCAAGCACCAGACCACCAGTGTGTAACCTTTCCAAGTTTGCACTCTGGAAGGCAAGGATTAGATTATACATGAATTCTATTGATGAGGATATTTTTAATTCTGTCTTGACAGTGTGTCCAACTCCACCAGCAAGCTCAAGTACAAGTGCTGTTCGACCTCCTTCTGGAACAGATGCAGATATAAAGAAGTGGAAGACTGCAGATGCTAAGGCTATGAACATCTTAGCCCAAACAATGTCTGATGAGATATTTCAGAAAGTAGCTGACTGCAACTCAGCCAAAGGAATTTGGGACAAGCTCTCTGAAATTGTCTCAGGGTCTGCTGATGAAAGGAAAGATAGAAGATCTCATCTGATAAGCCAATATGAGAACTTCAAAAAGGGAGAAGCTGAATCAGTGGCTGACATGTACAATAGACTAAGTCTAATTGTCAATGAGTTAAAGACCCTGGACAAAGAAATCTCACTGACTGAGCTGAATGACAAAATCCTGATGTACTTCCCCAGCACTTGGGATTCAAGAATCTGGCCAATCAAAGAAGCCAGAAGTCTAAATGAGATCACCACTGAAGCTCTCCTGGGCAAGCTCAAATCCTATGAGCTGCTCATTAAAAATAGAGAAGAAGAACAAAAGGCTACTTCTCCAGCCACAAGGAAAGAAAAGACCATAGCCTTCTAAGCTGCAGAAGAGGAGCCTGAAGATAAAGCTACAGGAAATGATGAGCTCATAAGTCTACTGGCCAAAAGATTCTACAAGATGGTCAGAAAAGACTTTAGAAAGAGACCATACAAGGGTCATGATAAACCAAGGTATGATAAATCAAACAGCAATAAAGAAATTATATGCTTTGGTTGCAGGAAACCAGGCCACATTGTGCCTGACTGTCCAGAAAACAAAAATAAGGACAAGAAGGAAAGAAGAGAAAGAAGAAAAGAAAAGGATTACAAGAAGAATAGCTCAGACAAAGCCTCCTCCAGCAAGAACAAACATACAAGGAAGGGCTTTGTTGCTGAGACATGGAGTGAGACTGAAGAGGAATCTGAAGCCTCATCCAGTTCCAGTGATGATGAGGATGACGCAGATGAAAAAGAATTTTGCATGATGGCTATCAATGCCTCACAGCAAAACTCTGATGAAGAATCAGAATCAGATTCAGAAACTCAACCAGATGAAGATCAGGTAATCAACTCTTTTGATTTTAATTCTGAGGACTTCAAAGATGAATTTAAGACACTGTGCCTAGATCTATTAAAATCTGAGTAGGAGATAATCTCTCTCAGGAATCAATTATCTGAGCATAGTGTCCTAAACTCAAAGAACCTCAAACTCTCTGAGGAGTTAGAATGCTGTAGGGAGGAGATAGCTTCACTGAAAAGTGAACTATCAAAGGCCAAAAAGTTTGAAGAATCCCTAAATGGGAGAAGTATCAGACTGATGGACATCACAAGCACAGTGAACTCTAGATTTAATAGCACACTGGGCTTGGGTGCCTCATCCAGCCAACCTATAATATTGACAACTCCAATCAAGTTTGTCTCTGACAAAGGAAAGGGAGTGATAGAGGTACCCAGGAAGAATGCAGATCTGTCAGAGAAAAATTCAGTTCAACAGATGGCGTCGAGCAGAGCTCGACGATCGTCGAACAGAGCTCGACGATCTAACTACAGATCGTCGACCTCAGCTCGACGATATCCAAACTCTGAACTTCAGCATAATCGATCTTCGAACAGAGATCGACGATCTGATCCAAGATCGTCGACCTCAGTTCGACGATCGTCGAACAGAAATCAGGACTGTGAACATTCCTTCAATGGCACATCTAGATTCAATCCTAGAAGTCCCACATCCCAAGGCTTTAATCCCTATACTAAATGGATAGTACCTCCTAGGAGATACCATCCTGAAGGTTATATGGATCAACCTGGGATGTCCTTTATTTCAGAATTCAAGGGATATCAACCTAGGCCCAAGGTTAACTGGGTCAAAAACAAATAAGCTGGTTGTGTGCAGGTGAAGACCTATCCAGCATCAAACCATCAATGGTATCTGGATAGTGGGTGCTCAAAGCACATGACAGGGGACAAGGACAACTTCACTTCCTTCAAAGCCAAGCTTGGACCCAAAGTAATTTTTGGAGACTCAAGCTTTGGAACTACAAAAGGATATGGTGTAGTCCAAATTGGCTCAGTCACATTCAAGAAGGTGGCATATGTTGAAGGACTCAAGCACAACTTGATAAGTATCAGTCAACTGTGTGATGAAGGATATCAAGTGACATTCAACAAAGCCATATGCAAGGTCAAGTCAGAGGACAACACAACTGTGTTGACAGGTAACAGAAGAGGTAACATTTACTTAGTGGATTTTCATTCACCTATAGTAGATATTTGCCTGTTCAATTCCATTTCAAAATCTAATATTTTATGGCATAAGAGACTAGGGCATATTAACCTTAGAACCATTGCTAGGCTATCTAAAGACAACCTTGTTAGAGGACTACCTTCTGGTCCCTACAAGAAGGAAGGACCTTGCAAGGCTTGTCAATTAGGCAAGCAAACTAAAAGTAGTTTTAAATCAATTAATAAGAGTGATTCACCTAAGATTTTGTACCTATTGCATATGGATCTTTTTGGACCCATATCTGTACAAAGCTTAGGAGGGAAATCCTATACTTTAGTGATTGTAGATGACTTCTCAAGATTCACTTGGGTATTCTTTCTGAGGAAGAAGTCTGATAACTTCAAGTGTTTGACAGATTTTCTCAAATGCATTCAGATTGAGTTCAACACTCACATTGCCCTGATCAGAAGTGATCATGGGACAGAGTTTGATTCTCTTCTCATGCAAGAGTTCTGTCAAAGTGAAGGGATCAGGCACACCTTCTCAGCTCCTAGAACTCCTCAACAAAATGGGGTAGCTGAAAGGAAAAATAGAACACTATTGAATCTGCAACTACATTATTGGTAGATGCTCACCTACCTCTATCCTTTTGGGCTGAGGCAGTGAACACCTCCAACTATGTGTTGAACAGAAGCCTGGTACACAAACTGAAGGGCAAGACTCCCTATGAATTGCTCAAAGGGAAGAAACCTAAAATAGGCTATTTTAAAGTTTTTGGTTGCACTTGTTTTATTCATAATAATGACAAGAAATGTCTAGCAAAATTTCAAGCTAAAGATGATGAAGGAGTGTTTCTGGGATACTCCATGATCAGCAAGGCCTATAAGGTTTATAACAAATCTTCCTGTAAAATTGAAGAATCTGTTCATATTATCTTTGATGAAGCTAACATGTCTTTCAAGGAGAAGAATGCTTCTACCATAGAACCTTTGCAGGTACATTCTCTAGCTGAAGACTTGAACAAATTGCAAGTTGCTGAAAAGAATGAGAGCAGTGATGATGAAGAAGAAGTTCAACATCTTGAAGAAAATCATCCTGAAGAGCCAGTTGCTGCTCCACTAGAGGAGACAACAACACAGGCTGGTGAACAATCAACACTCCCTGTTGATTTAGTAACAATAAGAGATCATCCAATCACCCAAGTAATTGGAGAGATCTCAGCTGGTGTGCAAACTAGAAATCAGGTCAACCAGAACCTGATGCACACTTGCTTCCTATCTCAAATTGAGCCACAATCCATTCAAGATGCAGAGCAAGATCCACACTGGATCATTGCAATGCAAGAGGAGTTGCATCAATTTGAAAGGAACAAGGTTTGGGAACTAGTGCCTAAGCCAAAGGATCATCCCATTGTTGGAACAAAGTGGGTATTCAGGAACAAGCTGGATGATCAAGGAGTTATAGTCAGAAACAAGGCAAGGCTAGTTGCTCAAGGGTACTCTCAACAAGAAGGAATAGACTATGATCAGACATTTGCACCAGTTGCAAGGTTGGAAGCCATCAGAATATTCCTAGCCTATGCTGCTCACAAAGGTTTCAAAGTGTATCCAATGGATGTAAAGAGTGCATTTCTCAATGGGGACATCAAAGAGGAAGTCTATGTTAGACAACCTCCAGGTTTTATCTCTCTAACTCACCCTGATTATGTTTACAAATTGCATAAAGCATTATATGGTCTCAAGCAAGCTCCTAGAGCATGGTATGAGACCCTAGCATGCTTTCTTCTGGAAAATGATTTTGTTAGGGGGAGAGTAGACCAAACTCTTTTTATTAGAACCCATAAGTCCCATACCCTACTAGTGCAAATTTATGTAGATGACATTATTTTTGGTTCTACTGATTCAAAATTGTGCAAAAAGTTTTCCAAGCTTATGCACTCTAAATTTGAAATGAGTAGCATGGGTGAGCTGTCCTTCTTCTTAGGACTGCAAGTCAAGCAACATGCTGAAGGCATATTTATTTCTCAAACCAAGTATGCAAAAGAATTGGTTAAGAAATTTGGTATGTCTGATGCATCATGTATGAAAACACCCATGCCCTCAAATGCTGTAATAGATGCTGATGAACATGGGAAACCTGTTGATCAGACAACATATAGAGCAATAATTGGCTCCTTATTGTACCTTACAGCTAGTAGGCCTGATATAATGTTTGCTATATGTATTTGTGCTAGATTCCAAGTTAGCCCTAGAGAGTCACATTTAATTTTAGTTAAGAGAATTCTTAAGTATGTAAAAAGTTGTCCAAATCTAGGTCTCTGGTATCCAAAAGATTCAGCATTTAATTTAACTGGATTTTCAGATGCTGATTATGCTGGATGCAGAATAGACAGGAAAAGCACCAGTGGAACATGTCAGTTCCTTGGTGACAGACTTGTCTCCTAGTTTTGTAAGAAGCAAACATCTGTGTCAACCTCAACTGCTGAAGCTGAGTATATGGCTGCAGGCAGTTGCTGTCCACAAATATTATGGATACAGAATCAGCTCTTAGACTATGGCTACAACTTAGAGAAGTCCAAAATTTTCTGTGATAATACTAGTGCTATCTCTATAGCACAAAATCTAGTCCTCCATAGTAGGACAAAACACATAGAAATTAGGCATCATTTTCTAAGAGATAATGTAGAGAAAAATAAAATTGAACTTCAATATATTCCTACTGATTTGCAAAGGGGAGATATTTTCACCAAACCTTTGGATGAAAAGAAACACAGTTTCTTCCTAAATCAGTTAGGCATGTTAGATGGAGGAAGCCTTAATTAAATTACAAGATTTTGAAAAGCTAAAACAGACCAAGACTAGGCTAAAAATCCTTCTTTTTGTGTCTGTAGAATGAGTTTAGACTCTGAACTGCGCTCGACGTTTTCCCCAAAATCGTCGAACAGAGATCGACGATTTTCCAAAAATCGTCGACCAGAGATCGACGCTTTTTCAGTCGTCAATCTGAGTTCAGAGCCCTCGCTAGAACTAGGCTTTCTCTCTTTCTGATCAGAGGCCGTCGAGCTGAGCTCGACGTTTTTCAACATCGTCGAACGAAGATCGCCGATTTTGAAGACTCTTCAGATTCCCTCTGTAGCCCAAATCGTCGAGCTGAGCTCGACGTTTCGTCGAGCTGAGCTCAACTATCTTCCTTTTCGTCGTCGAACCCTAATATAAAATCTTTCTTTCAGCCGTCGTTCTCCTTTTGCGCTTTCATACTCTACAACTTTCTTTCTTTTCCCTCCAAATTCTCTACGCTTGGTCGTTTTTGGTTTTCTGTTGCAGGTGAATATGGATGAATCAAGTGCTGCTACTGCTAAGATGAAGTTCGACACAGGTTTTGACATCGACATAAACTCCTTCGATGGAAGCGACCAGCGCTTCAAGGACATCCTAAACTTATTCAGAGAACAACAGCTGACTCCAATAATGACTACAAGGATGAAGATTGCCGCAGAAGAAATTAAAGAGTGGTGTTATACCGCAACAGACGAGACTGAGAATTCTGTTGTCGGCACCATTAAGGGGACTCAGGTACTTCTATCCCCGGCTCTTTTAACAGAAGTTTTTCAACTCAGTACTGGAGAAGACTCCATTGAACTGTCTGGAGAGGAGTATGACTCCATGCTGGATAGGATGGGTCACAATGCAGTCAACCCTCATAAGCTATTGAAGAAAAATCTGGCTATAGAATTTCAATTCCTGGCTGATATAGTTGGGAAGGTGCTGTTGGCCAAGCACTCAGCCCATGACACCATTTCCAGATATCAGATCTGCCTGATGGGAGCTTTATTAGATAAGAAACACCTTGACTGGGGCTCCATCTTCTTCACTCTGATTAAGAAGAAGATCAATAAGAATGCAGTTAGTTATGGGAGAATCTTAGGGGTTTATCTGCACAACAGGTGCCCTGACCTTTTAACCTCCTCTGGCATGTTCATCAATGCATCCAAGAGGCTTTCCTGTGCCCTCTTCAGTAAATGGGACAGGCAGATCATAAACTCCTCCAGGGCTGCTGCACCACTTCACTCAGGCACAAGGACTTTTTCAGTCACTCCTCCAGCAGAAGAGCTGCCTGCTTCTTCCCCTCCTCCAGCCATATCCACCCAAGCCGCCACCTCCTCACCACCAGTCACCACCATAATCATCTCATCCCCAATTACCATTTCCTCACCTATGTCATCCCCTCCTCTATCCACCTCAGAGGAATTCCATCCTCTCTTTTCCTATTCAACCTTCACCCTACCATCCTTCTCACTTATAGATGATTCCTTCATGGATGATTCACCCTCTACTCCTCCTGAGCCACCCTCAACTTCCTCCTTTCAACAAATGCTCCATGACATTCTCTCTCAACCCTCCTTCACACCATCTCTTACTTCCCCTATCTCCACCTCAACCTCCTCTATCTCCATAATTCCATCTTCTGAACCAACCATTCCCTCTCCACCTTCCTCCACATTTTCAGTTTCAGCCATCATCCCTCCATCCACCTTTGCTCCTACCTCTGCTCAAGCCCCACTTGAGCATGTGGAACTTCCTAGTTTGGCAGACAGGCTGTATGAGTTGCTAGCTCCCAAGCTGACATCTCTATTGGAGTCTTCCCTGGCTCCACTCCTGAAGCAAGTCCAGGAGCTGTCTACCAAGCTTGCCTCCCTTTCCTCCTCCCAGGCTATCTCTTCTTCTGGGTGCCTTGATTCACCTCTCTCTGAACCAAGGCAGGGGGAGATGCCTTATGAAGAAGTGGATGCACCAGCTGCTGATCATATGTCTGCTCCAGCTCCAGCTCTTGGATGTGCTTTTGCAATGAATCTGTAGAGGCTGCTATCTATATTTGATACAGTCCATTTCAGCTGTCTGCCTGCAAATCCTGCTGAAGATTTGTCTAAGGCCATTGTGCCTATATCTATCTGTGATCCCAGCATTATTGATTCCTACATCAAGTCCTGGAAGGCTGTGGATATCTCTGATGCTGCTACTAAGGCCACTGTGCCTCTTTCTGTTGAAATTGCTGCTACTGCTACTGCTGACATAGAGATGATTCCAACAACTGATGCTGATGAAATTGCTGTTGAAACTACTGATGAAGAGCTTGCCTCATACTTAGTAGATCCCACTCCTGCTGCTCCTGCTCTAGTGTCTGCTCCTGATTCTGTCTGCTCTGCTGCTGCTCTCTCTCCTCCTGCTCCTGCTGTTTCTGCAAAACTTAAAGCTCAAGAAGAGCTTATCAGAAGAATTGATGATCTGTATGATCAACCTCAAAGTTCTGAGAGTGATCAGTACAGGACTGATTCTGATGATTCTGCTAGCACTATTGTCAAGAAGAGAAAAGCTAGAAGTAAAGCAATGATGTCAGTCCCTCCTGCCAAAGCCAAAGACTCCAATGATATTCCATACTACATCCTGCATGACTGCCCAATCTCTGTGCCTTGGATGCAATACTCCAAAAATCAACTGAAAGCTATGAAGAAGAAGAGGAAGCTAGACAAATATGAAAAAGGATCTTCTCAATATCAGCCTCCTCCTCCTCCTCCTCCAGATTCTGGCTCAGGCTCAGCCCCTCAAGCTCCAGTTTCCAGACACAGTTCTTCCCAGTATTATCAATGATCATATCAAAGGGGACAGCATCAAAGGGGATATCAATCAAGAAAAGATCAATTTAGAGGAAGCCAGAGAGGGCATAGACTTCATCCAAGGGAAGGGCAAGGTCACTCTGACCCTTCTTCAGGTCCTTTCCCTTACAAGCTGAAAGACACAATTGTCTCCAGGACTCCTTCTACTGTTTCTGAAATCATCAACAGATATGAACCTCCTATTCCTTTTGAAGATCCTGAAAACAACCCTGTGTCCTAGACAGCCAGAATAAAAGAATTGGCTGCCCTTGATCAAATAAAAAAGGCCAGAGAACAAGGCAAGGATACTTCAAATATAATTACTTTATCAGAGCAGAGAAAGAAAGAACTGGAAAGATATGCATCAAGGAAATTTTTCAACCCTGAAGATTACATGAAGCTGCACCCAGAGGCTGTTGTTCCAAGGCCCAAATCTCAAACTTCTCTAGGTGCAGAGGATGACAGAAGGTCAAAGAAAGAAAGTCAGAATCCTAATAGAGAAATTTTATTTAAAAAGGGAACTTAAAGGAAGTGAACTGTGTAAGCTAAACATTTCATCCACCTTTGGATATCTGCTGCTATTTATCTGTGCTTTGCTGCTATATATCTTCTCTGCAATTTTGTATTAGCTTCTATATTGTTGTATGCTTTTTATTCCCTATGATTGTCTTTAAATAGTAATCCTAACCCAAATAGGGGGAGATTGTTGGAACACCCTATTACTAATTTGGGTAAGGATCACTATGCTTGTCTTAGGAATCCCAGTTGACCTAGTTGTATAGTTGAGAAGGTCAACATTAGAATGAGTCTAGGGCTTAGAACTTAGGTTTGGAGCTGCCCCCAGGACCATTCCAAGATCAAGGTTGAAGAGCTAAGTCTAAGGCAATTTTCGTCGAGCTCAGGTCGACGAATCGTCGAACTCCGTTCGACGCTCTCTGAGCTCAACTTCAATAAATCGTCGAACTCCGGTCGACGATCTTCGAGCTCAGATCGACTATCTGCTTTTGGCTAGCTTCTGCTTAGTCGTCGAACACCCCTCGACTATCTTCTAGCTCAGTTCGACGATCCCTCCTTCAAGTTATTTCTCAGGTCTCTGAGCTCAGTTCGACGATCTTCGAGCTCAGATCGACGTTTTCTGTCTGCTTGTCTCATTTCATCTCTGAGCTCAGTTCGACGATCGTAGAGCTCAGATCGACGTTTTTTTTGGAGAGATCGACGCTTTCAGGAATTCAAATGCTGCTGTTCTTTGGAATGTTTTTGAATATTATCAGCATTTATGTCAGAAGATCTCCCAGCCGTTTGTCTTTATTCTGGAGCAAGTTTCAAGGAATTATTCAGAGAATGTTTGCTGGACTTTCCTCTAGAAGACAAGACTCTTTTTGGGAGACATTTATGACTCCCAACGGCTATTTTGGACAAGAAAACTTCAGAAAATTTCAATTTCCTCTCTTCTGTTTTTAAGATATATAGAATACACAAGAGAATAGATACACAGATTGACAAGAAAGAAAGTGAACACACAGAATAGAGAATACTGATAGCAGAAGAACAACAGAAGAACTGTGACTTCAAAAATCTTTTTGCTGACTGAAAAGTGTTCACAATCTCATCTCAGAACTCCAGACACCTCATTTCTCAGCCTTCTAGCTGAAACCATCCTTTGCTGGAGATCAAAGTTCTGAAGACCTATCACCCTAGAGCAAAGCTTCTTTTCCTGAACCTTTCTACATCTCAGGGGGAGCTTTGACATCATCAATCCACTTGTGCTTCTCTCATTTGATTGAGAACAGAGAAGACACCCTTCACTCTTATTTTTCTTTTCCTGCTATAAAAGGGTTCTTGAACTCCCTTCAAAAGTTCTGTCTGGTTCTGAGAGCCTTGTCAAAACTCAGTGGTGGCAAGACACCTTATCAAAAAATCTAGTTTTGGTTTTTGGGCACCTTATCAAAAGCTCATTGGTGTTAGGACACCTGATCAACTCATCCTGAGTGGATTCCTACCAAGGGTGGTAGAAGAGTGGATGTACCCAGGTTTTTGGGGAACCACTATATTTCCTTGTGTCTTCTGGTTTGTTTGTGTGATTTGTCTGCTGTGTGCTGTGCTCTTTACTTCTTGTTTTTAACCTCTTACTAGCACTCTACACTATATCATAAATTGAATTTTATATGTGCTGTTTATTTCAACTGTGAAAAATTATTTTAAAATACTCTATTCACCCCCCCCCCTCTAGAGTTGAGATAGATCTTACCCTCACTTTCAATTGGTATCAGAGGGAGGTTGGTTGCTCATACAAGCTAACACCTGAACCAAAAGATCCTTGATAAGATCAATCTCTTAAGAGGATTATTTTCTATACTCTAGCTTTTTATTTAAAGACATGGCACAAAACAAAGATTATGCAAGCACCAGACCACCAGTGTGCAACCTTTCTAAGTTTGCACTCTGGAAGGCAAGGATTAGATTATACATGAATTCTATTGATGAAGACATTTTCAATTCTGTCTTGACAGTTTGTCCAACTCCACCAGCAAGCTCAGGTACAAGTGCTGTTCCACCTCCTTCTGGAATAGATGCAGATATAAAGAAATGGAAGACTGCAGATGCTAAGGCTATGAACATCTTAGCCCAAACAATGTCTGATGAAATCTTTCAGAAGGTAGCTGAATGCTACTCAGCCAAAGAAATCTGGGACAAACTCTCTGAAATTGTCTCAGGATCTGCTGATGAAAGGAAAGATAGAAGATCTCATCTGATAAGCCAATATGAGAACTTCAAAAAGGGAGAAGCTGAATCAGTGGCTGACATGTACAATAGACTAAGTCTAATTGTCAATGAGCTAAAAACCCTAGACAAAGAAATCTCACTGACTGAGCTGAATGACAAAATCCTGATGTGCTTCCCCAGCACTTGGGATTCAAGAATCTGGCCAATCAAGGATGCCAGAAGTTTAAATGAGATTACTACTGAAGCTCTCCTGGGCAAGCTCAAATCCTATGAGCTGCTCATTAAAAATAGAGAAGAAGAACAAAAGGCTACCTCTCCAGCCACAAGGAAAGAAAAGACCATAGCCTTCAAAGCTGTAGAAGAGGAGCCTGAAGATAAAGCTACAGGAAATGATGAGCTCATAAGTTTACTGGCCAAAAGATTCTACAAGATGGCCAGAAAAGACTTCAGAAAGAGACCATACAAGGGTCATGATAAACCAAGGTATGATAAATCAAACAACAATAAAGAAATTATATGCTTTGCTTGCAGGAAACCAGACCACATTGTGCCTGACTGTCCAGAAAACAAGAATAAGGACAAGAAGGAAAGAAGAGAAAGAAGAAAAGAAAAGGATTACAAGAAGAATAGCTCAGACAAAGCCTCCTCCAGCAAGAACAAACATACAAGGAAGGGCTTTGTTGCTGAGACATGGAGTGAGACTGAAGAAGATCTGAAGCCTCATCCAGTTCCAGTGATGATGAGGATGATGCAGATGAAAAAGAATTTTGCATGATGGCTGTCAATGCCTCACAGCAAAACTCTGATGAAGAATCAGAATCAGACTCAGAAACTCAACCTGATGAAGATCAGGTAATCAACTCTTTTGATTTTAATTCTGAGGACTTCAAAGATGAATTTAAGACACTGTGTCTAGATCTATTAAAATCTGAGAAGGAGATAATCTCTCTCAGGAATCAATTATCTGAGCATAGTGTCCTAAACTCAAAGAACCTCAAACTCTCTGAGGAGTTAGAATGTTGTAGGGAGGAGATAGCCTCACTGAAAAGTGAACTATCAAAGGCCAAAAAGTTTGAAGAATCCCTAAATGGGAGAAGTATCAGACTGATGGACATCACAAGCACAGTGAACTCTAGATTTAATAGCACACTGGGCTTGGGTGCCTCATCCAGCCAACCTATAATCTTGACAACTCCAATCAAGTTTGTCTCTGAAAAAGGAAAGGGAGTAATAGAGGTACCCAGGAAGAATGCAGATCTGTCAGAGAAAAATTCAGTTCAACAAATGGCGTCGAGCAGAGCTCGACGATCTAACTACAGATCGTCGAACTCAGCTCGACGATATCCAAACTCTGAACTTCAGCATAATCGATCTTCGAACAGAGATCGACGATCTGACCCAAGATCGTCGACCTCAGTTCGACGATCGTCGAACAGAAATCTGGACTGTGAACATTCCTTCAATGGCACATCTGGATTCAATCCTAGAAGTCCCACATCCCAAGGCTTTAATCCCTATACTGAATGGATAGTACCTCCTAAGAGATACCATCCTGAAGGTTATAAGGATCAACCTGGGATGTCCTTTATTTCAGAATTCAAGGGATATCAACCTAGGCCCAAGATTAACTGGGTCAAAAACAAATAAGCTGTTGTTGTGCAGGTGAAGACCTATCCAGCATCAAACCATCAATGGTATCTGGATAGTGGGTACTCAAAGCACATGACATGGGACAAGGACAACTTCACTTCCTTCAAAGCCAAGCTTGGACCCAAAGTAATTTTTGGAGACTCAAGCTTTGGAACTACAAAAGGATATGGTGCAGTCCAAATTGGCTCAGTCACATTCAAGAAGGTGGCATATGTTGAAGGACTCAAGCACAACTTGATAAGTATCAGTCAACTGTGTGATGAAGGATATCAAGTGACATTCAACAAAGCCATATGCAAGGTCAAGTCAGAGGACAACACAACTGTGTTGACAGGTAACAGAAGAGGTAACATTTACTTAGTGGATTTTCATTCACCTATAGTAGATATTTGCCTGTTCAATTCCATTTCAAAATCTAATATTTTATGGCATAAGAGACTAGGGCATATTAACCTTAGAACCATTGCTAGGCTATCCAAAGACAACCTTGTTAGAGGACTACCTTCTGGTCCCTACAAGAAGGAAGAACTTTGCAAGGCTTGTCAATTAGGCAAGCAAACTAAAAGTAGTTTTAAATCAATTAATAAGAGTGATTCACCTAGGATCTTGTACCTATTGCACATGGATCTTTTTGGACCACATATCTGTACAAAGCCTAGGAGGGAAATCCTATACTCTAGTGGTTGTAGATGACTTCTCAAGATTCACTTGGGTATTCTTTCTGAGGAAGAAGTCTGATAACTTCAAGTGTTTGACAGATTTTCTCAAATGCATTCAGATTGAGTTCAACACTCACATTGCCCTGATCAGAAGTGATCATGGGACAGAGTTTGATTCTCTTCTCATGCAAGAGTTCTGTCAAAGTGAAGGGATCAGGCACACTTTCTCAGCTCCTAGAACTCGTCAACAAAATGGGGTAGCTGAAAGGAAAAATAGAACACTCATTGAATCTGCAACTATATTATTGGCAGATGCTCACCTACCTCTATCCTTTTGGGCTGAGGCAGTGAACACCTCCAACTATGTGTTGAACAGAAGCCTGATATAAAAGCTAAAGGGCAAGACTCCCTATGAATTGCTCAAAGGGAAGAAACCTAAAATAGGCTATTTCAAAGTTTTTGGTTGCACTTGTTTTATTCATAATAATGACAAGAAATATCTAGCAAAATTCCAAGCTAAAGCTGATGAAGGAGTGTTTCTGGGATACTCCATGATCAGCAAGGCCTATAGGGTTTATAATAAATCTTCCTGTAAAATTGAAGAATCTGTTCATATTATTTTTGATGAAGCTAACATGTCTTTCAAGGAGAAGAATGCTTCTACCATAGAACCTTTGCAGGTACATTCTCTAGCTGAAGACTTGAACAAATTGCAAGTTGCTGAAAAGAATGAGAGCAGTGATGATGAAGAAGAAGTTCAGCATCTTGAAGAAAATCATCCTGAAGAGCTAGTTGCTGCTCCACTAGAGGAGACAACAACACAGGCTGGTGAACAATCAACACTCCCTGTTGACTTAGTAACAACAAGAGATCATCCAATCACCCAAGTAATTAGAGAAATTTCAGCTGGTGTGCAAACTAGAAATCAGGTCAACCAGAACCTGATGCACACTTGCTTCCTATCTCAAATTGAGCCTCAATCCATACAAGATGCAGAGCAAGATCCACACTGGATCATTGCAATGCAAGAGGAGTTGCATCAATTTGAAAGGAACAAGGTTTGGGAACTAGTGCCTAAGCCAAAGGATCATCCCATTGTTGGAACAAAGTGGGTATTCAGGAACAAGCTGGATGATCAAGGAGTTATAGTCAGAAACAAGGCAAGGCTAGTTGCTCAAGGGTACTCTCAACAAGAAGGAATAGACTATGATCCGACATTTGCACCAGTTGCAAGGTTGGAAGCCATCAGAATATTCCTAGCCTATGCTGCTCATAAAGGTTTCAAAGTGTATCCAATGGATGTAAAGAGTGCATTTCTCAATGGGGACATCAAAGAGGAAGTCTATGTTAGACAACCTCCAGGTTTTATCTCTCTAACTCACCCTGATTATGTTTACAAATTGCATAAAGCATTATATGGTCTCAAGCAAGCTCCTAGAGCATGGTATGAGACCCTAGCATGCTTTGTTCTGGAAAATGATTTTGTTAGGGGGAGAGTAGACCAAACTCTTTTTATTAGAACCCATAAGTCCCATACCCTACTAGTGCAAATTTATGTAGATGACATTATTTTTGGTTCTACTGATTCAAAATTATGCAAAAAGTTTTCCAAGCTTATGCACTCTAAATTTGAAATGAGTAGCATGGGTGAGCTGTCCTTCTTCTTAGGACTGCAAGTCAAGCAACATGCTGAAGGCATATTTATTTCTCAAACCAAGTATGCAAAAGAATTGGTTAAGAAATTTAGTATGTCTGATGCATCATGTATGAAAACACCCATGCCCTCAAATGCTATAATAGATGCTGATGAACATGGGAAACCTGTTGATCAGACAACATATAGAGCAATAATTGGCTCCTTATTGTACCTTACAGCTAGTAGGCCTGATATAATGTTTGCTACATGTATTTGTGCTAGATTCCAAGTTAGCCCTAGAGAGTCACATTTAATCTTAGTTAAGAGAATTCTTAGGTATGTAAAAAGTTGTCCAAATCTAGGTCTCTGGTATCCAAAAGATTCAGCATTTAATTTAACTGGATTTTCAGATGCTGATTATGCTGGATGCAGAATAGACAGGAAAAGCACCAGTGGAACATCTCAGTTCCTTGGTGACAGACTTGTCTCCTAGTTTTGTAAGAAGCAAACATCTGTGTCAACCTCAACTGCTGAAGCTGAGTATATGGCTGCAGGCAGTTGCTGTTCACAAATATTATGGATACAGAATCAGCTCTTAGACTATGGCTACAACTTAGAGAAGTCCAAAATTTTCTGTGATAATACTAGTGCTATCTCTATAGCACAAAATCCAGTCCTCCATAGTAGGACAAAACACATAGAAATTAGGCATCATTTTCTAAGAGATAATGTAGAGAAAAATAAAATTGAACTTCAATATATTCCTACTGATTTGCAAAGGGGAGATATTTTCACCAAACCTTTGGATGAAAAGAAACACAGTTTCTTCCTAAATCAGTTAGGCATGTTAGATGGAGGAAGCCTTAATTAAATTACAATATTTTGAAAAGCTAAAACAGACCAAGACTAGGCTAAAAATCCTTCTTTTTGTGTCTGTAGAATGAGTTTAGACTCTGAACTGCGCTCGACATTTTCCCCAAAATCGTCGAACAGAGATCGACGATTTTCCAAAAATCGTCGACCAGAGATCGACGCTTTTTCAGTCGTCAATCTGAGTTCAGAGCCCTCGCTAGAACTAGGCTTTCTCTCTTTCTGATCAGAGGCCGTCGAGCTGAGCTCGATGTTTTTCAACATCATCGAACGAAGATCGCCGATTTTGAAGACTCTTCAGATTCCCTCTGTAGCCCAAATCGTCGAGCTAAGCTCGATGTTTCGTCGAGCTGAGCTCAACTATCTTCCTTTTCGCCGTCGAACCCTAATATAAAATCTTTCTTTCAGCCGTCGTTCTCCTTTTGCGCTTTCATACTCTGCAACTTTCTTTCTTTTCCCTCCAAATTCTCTACGCTTGGTCGTTTTTGGTTTTCTGTTGCAGGTGAATATGGCTGAATCAAGTGCTGCTATTGCTAAGATGAAGTTCGACACAGGTTTTGACATCGACATAAACTCCTTCGATGGAAGCGACCAGCGCTTCAAGGACATCCTAAACTTATTCAGAGAACAACAGCTGACTCCAATAATGACTACAAGGATGAAGATCGCCGCAGAAGAAATTAAAGAGTGGTGTTATACCACAACAGACGAGACTGAGAATTCTGTTATCGGCAACATTAAGGGGACTCAGGTACTTCTATCCCCGGCTCTTTTAACAGAAGTTTTTCAACTCAGTACTGGAGAAGACTCCATTGAACTGTCTGGAGAGGAGTATGACTCCATGCTGGATAGGATGGGTCACAATGCAGTCAACCCTCATAAGCTATTGAAGAAAAATCTGGCTATAGAATTTCAATTCCTGGCTGATGTAGTTGGGAAGGTGCTGTTGGCCAAGCACTCAGCCCATGACACCATTTCCAGATATCAGATCTGCCTGATGGGAGCTTTATTAGATAAGAAACACCTTGACTGGGGCTCCATCTTCTTCACTCTGATTAAGAAGAAGATCAATAAGAATGCAGTTAGTTATGGGAGAATCTTAGGGGTTTATCTGCACAACAGGTGCCCTGACCTTTTAACCTCCTCTGGCATGTTCATCAATGCATCCAAGAGGCTTTCCTGTGCCCTCTTCAGTAAATGGGACAGGCAGATCATAAACCCCTCCAGGGCTGCTGCACCACTTCACTCAGGCACAAGGACTTTTTCAGTCACTCCTCCAGCAGAAGAGCTGCCTGCTTCTTCCCCTCCTCCAGCCATATCCACCCAAGCCGTCACCTCCTCACCACCAGTCACCACCATAATCATCTCATCCCCAATTACCATTTCCTCACCTATGTCATCCCCTCCTCTATCCACCTTAGAGGAATTCCATCCTCTCTTTTCCTATTCAACCTTCACCCTACCATCCTTCTCACTTATAGATGATTCCTTCATGGATGATTCACCCTCTACTCCTACTGAGCCACCCTCAACTTCCTCCTTTCAACAAATGCTCCATGACATTCTCTCTCAACCCTCCTTCACACCATCTCTTACTTCCCCTATCTCCACCTTAACCTCCTCTATCTCCATAATTCCATCTTCTGAACCAACCATTCCCTCTCCACCTTCCTCCACATTTTCAGTTTCAGCCACCATCCCTCCATCCACCTTTGCTCCTACCTCTGCTCAAGCCCCACTTGAGCATATGGAACTTCCTAGTTTGGCAGACAGGCTGTATGAGTTGCTAGCTCCCAAGCTGACATCTCTACTGGAGTCTTCCCTGGCTCCACTCTCGAAGCAAGTCCAGGAGCTGTCTACCAAGCTTGCCTCCCTTTCCTCCTCCCAGGCTATCTCTTCTTCTGGGTGCCTTGATTCACCTCTCTCTGAACCAAGGCAAGGGGAGATGCCTTATGAAGAAGTGGATGCACCAGCTGCTGATCATATGTCTGCTCCAGCTCCAGCTCTTGGATGTGCTTTTGCACTGAATCTGCAGAGGCTGCTATCTATATTTGATACAGTCCATTTCAGCTGTCTGCCTGCAAATCCTGCTGAAGATTTGTCTAAGGCCATTGTGCCTGTATCTATCTGTGATCCCAGCCTTATTGATTCCTACATCAAGTCCTAGAAGGCTGTGGATATCTCTGATGCTGCTACTAAGGCCACTGTGCCTCTTTCTGTTGAAATTGCTGCTGCTGCTACTGCTGACATAGAGATGATTCCAGCAACTGATGCTGATGAAATTGCTGTTGAGACTGCTGATGAAGAGCTTGCCTCATACTTAGTAGATCCCACTCCTGCTGCTCCTGCTCTAGTGTCTGCTCCTGATTCTGTCTGCTCTGCTGCTGCTCTCTCTCCTCCTGCTCCTGCGGTTTCTGCAAAACTTAAAGCTCAAGAAGAGCTTATCAGAAGAATTGATGATCTGTATGATCAACCTCAAAGTTCTGAGAGTGATCAGTACAGGACTGATTCTGATGATTCTGCTAGCACTATTATCAAGAAGAGAAAAGCTAGAAGTAAAACAATGATGTCAGTCCCTCCTGCCAAAGCCAAAGACTCCAATGATATTCCATACTACATCCTGCATGACTGCCCCATCTCTGAGCCTTGGATGCAATACTCCAAAAATCAACTGAAAGCTATGAAGAAGAAGAGGAAGCTAGACAAATATGAAAAAGGATCTTCTCAATATCAGCCTCCTCCTCCTCCTCCTCCAGATTCTGGCTCAGGCTCAGCCCCTCAAGCTCCAGTTTCCAGACACAGTTCTTCCCAGTATTATCAATGATCATATCAAAGGGGACAGCATCAAAGGGGATATCAATCAAGAAAAGATCAATTTAGAGGAAGCCAGAGAGGGCATAGACTTCATCCAAGGGAAGGGCAAGGTCACTCTGACCCTTCTTCAGGTCCTTTCCCTTACAAGCTGAAAGACACAATTGTCTCCAGGACTCCTTCTACTGTTTCTGAAATCATCAACAGATATGAACCTCCTATTCCTTTTGAAGATCCTGAAAACAACCCTGTATCCTGGACAGCCAGAATAAAAGAATTGGCTGCCCTTGATCAAATAAAAAAGGCTAGAGAACAAGGCAAGGATACTTCAAATATAACTACTTTATCAGAGCAGAGAAAGAAAGAACTGAAAAGATATACATCAAGGAAATTTTTCAACCCTGAAGATTACATGAAGCTGCACCCAGAGGCTATTGTTCCAAGGCCCAAATCTCAAACTTCTCTAGGTGCAGAGGATGACAGAAGGTCAAAGAAAGAAAGTCAGAATCCTAATAGAGAAATTTTATTTAAAAAGGGAACTTAAAGGAAGTGAACTGTGTAAGCTAAACATTTCATCCACCTTTGGATATCTGCTGCTATTTATCTGTGCTTTGCTGCTATATATCTTCTCTGCAATTTTGTATTAGCTTCTATATTGTTGTATGCTTTTTATTCCCTATGATTGTCTTTAAATAGTAATCCTAACCCAAATAGGGGGAGATTGTTGGAACACCCTATTACTAATTTGGGTAAGGATCACTATGCTTGTCTTAGGAATCCCAGTTGACCTAGTTGTATAGTTGAGAAGGTCAACATTAGAATGAGTCTAGGGCTTAGAACTTAGGTTTGGAGCTGCCCCCAGGACCATTCCAAGATCAAGGTTGAAGAGCTAAGTCTAAGGCAATTTTCGTCGAGCTCAGGTCGACGAATCGTCGAACTCCGTTCGACGCTCTCTGAGCTCAACTTCAATAAATCGTCGAACTCCGGTCGACGATCTTCGAGCTCAGATCGACTATCTGCTTTTGGCTAGCTTCTGCTTAGTCGTCGAACTCCCCTCGACTATCTTCTAGCTCAGTTCGACGATCCCTCCTTCAAGTTATTTCTCAGGTCTCTGAGCTCAGTTCGACGATCGCTCAGATCGACATTTTCTGTCTGCTTGTCTCATTTCATCTCTGAGCTCAGTTCGACGATCGTAGAGCTCAGATCGACGTTTTTTTTGGAGAGATCGACGCTTTTAGGAATTCAAATGCTGCTGTTCTTTGGAATGTTTTTGAATATTATCAGCATTTATGTCAGAAGATCTCCCAGCCGTTTGTCTTTATTCTGGAGCAAGTTTCAAGTAATTATTCAGAGAATGTTTGCTGGACTTTCCTCTAGAAGACAAGACTCTTTTTGGGAGACATTTATGACTCCCAACGGCTATTTTGTACAAGAAAACTTCAGAAAATTTCAATTTCCTCTCTTCTATTTTTAAGATATATAGAATACACAAGAGAATAGATACACAGATTGACAAGAAAGAAAGTGAACACACAGAATAGAGAATACTGATAGCAGAAGAACAACAGAAGAACTGTGACTTCAAAAATCTTTTTGCTGACTGAAAAGTGTTCACAATCTCATCTCAGAACTCCAGACACCTCATTTCTCAGCCTTCTTGCTGAAACCATCCTTTGCTAGAGATCAAAGTTCTGAAGACCTATCACCCTAGAGCAAAGCTTCTTTTCCTGAACCTTTCTACATCTCAGGGGGAGCTTTGACATCATCAATCCACTTGTGCTTCTCTCATTTGATTGAGAACAGAGAAGACACCCTTCACTCTTATTTTTCTTTTCCTATTGTAAAAGGGTTCTTGAACTCCCTTCAAAAGTTCTGTCTGGTTCTGAGAGCCTTGTCAAAACTCAGTGGTGGCAAGACACCTTATCAAAAAAATCTAGTTTTGGTTTTTGGGCACCTTATCAAAAGCTCATTGGTGTCAGGACACCTGATCAACTCATCCTGAGTGGATTCCTACCAAGGGTGGTAGAAGAGTGGATGTACCCAGGTTTTTGGGGAACCACTATATTTCCTTGTGTCTTCTGGTTTGTTTGTGTGATTTGTCTGCTGTGTGCTGTGCTCTTTACTTCTTGTTTTTAACCTCTTACTAGCACTCTACACTATATCATAAATTGAATTTTATATGTGCTGTTTATTTCAACTGTGAAAAATTATTTTAAAATACTCTATTCACCCCCCCTCTAGAGTTGAGATAGATCTTACCCTCACTTTCAATTGGTATCAGAGGGTGGTTGGTTGCTTATACAGGCTAACACCTGAACCAAAAGATCCTTGATAAGATCAATCTCTTAAGAGGATTATTTTCTATACTCTATGAAAGTGCAGGATAAGATCAATCCTAACTCTAGAGGGGGGTGAATAGAGTTATTTAAAATAATTTTGCAAATAAAAGCTTGTGTGCAGAGAAAATTTGTATTTACTTAGTGTATGGTGCTATAGCAAATAATCAGAGTAAAAAGAAATTCACAGCACAAAGCAAAACACCAAGAAACAAGCAATCCAGACGACACAAGGAGCTATAGTGGTTCCCCAAATCTGGGTACATCCACTCTTCTATCACCCTTGATAGGAATCCACTTCAAGATGAGTTGATCAGGTGTCTTGAGCACCAGAGAGTTTTTGACCAGGTTCTCACAAACCAAAGAAGCTGATTTTGACCAGGTTTCAGCAAAACCAAAAGTAACTTTTGAAGGGAGTTAAAACCCTGTACAGAAAGAAAAAGAAAAAGAATGATGTTGTCTTCTCTATCAACAAGCAGAGAGAAGCAAAAGTGGATCTGTAGATGTTGTCAAAGCTCCCCCTGAGATCAAGAAGAGGTTCAGGAAGGAGAGCTCTGCACAAGGGTGACAGGTCTTCAAAAGATCTGATTTGCTCCAGCAAGAGATGATCCAAGAAGGTTGGAGGGCTGTGTCTGAAGCAATCAGAATTCCTGTGAGTGAGCTTTCAAAACAATATCACACAGAGAAAGAAGCTGAAGTCCTGTGTATGTTCTTCTTAATTTGTTCTGTATATTCTCTGTATTCTGAAGAATTGAAAGAATGAATTATATATCTGAGTCTTCTTCTTCCTTTTCTTTGATAGCCGTTGGAAGTCAGCATTAATTGCTTTCCTTAAATGTCCATGCCTCAAAGGAAATGACAGGCAGACATTCCTTAGAAAATTCCTTGAGCCATGCACCAGATATGCTGTAACGGCCAATAAATCTTCAGCATTAATTGTCTGACAGAGGGAATTTGAATTCCTATCCAAAACTGACGGAGGTCTGAAAAGCGTCGAGCTCACAGTAAAACGTCGATCTGAGCACGACACACGTCGGCCATAGAGTGTTTTCTGTAAGTAGAACTGGGTTCGACGGAACGTCGAGCGGAGGTCGACTCTACGTCGAGCTGAGGTCGACTCTGCGTCGAGCTGAGGTCGACTCTGCGTCGAGCTGAGGTCGACTCAGCGTCGAGCTGAGATCGACTCAGCGTCGAGCTGAGGTCGACTCTACGTCGAGCTGAAGATTATTCTACCTAGCCTATGTGACCTTTATAATCAACAAGGAGGTCACAAACCAAAATCCCTATAGAAGTATAGTCATCCTGGTCCAAATAGTAATAGGGTGTTCCAACAATCTCCCCCTATTTGGATTAGGATTACTATTTATATGATTTTTGGGATTCAAAGAAAGATAAAGCAGATACAATACACTACAATACAACCAGACATGACAGAATAAAAAGCAGCATATATATAACATTATATAGCAGAACAAATGTTCAAATGTCCTGAGTCCAGTATATATAGAAAGAATTAAAGCATCTTACTTTACTTTCCCTTTGAGGCTTTGTCTTGATCACTCTTTTTGAAGATGATTTCTCTGTTTGGATTTGAAGCTTCCTTTTTAGATCTGTAGTCATCAGCTGCACCTAAAGATTTTTGATCTCTTGCACTGGGTGGTACAGCTGCAGGATGGAGTTGCATATATCTGTCTGAATCAAAGAATTTCTTAGACTTATATTTCTCCAATTCCTCTTTTCTTTGGTCTGACATTGTACTGATATGAGAGGTGTCCAGACCTTTTTCTCTAGCTTTATTAATCTCATTTAAAGCAGCCATTTCTGTCATTCTAGCTTTCCAGTAGGCTGGAGTTTTGGTGGGATCTTCAAAGGGTACAACTGGTTCAAATCTGTTAGAGGAGAGTTCTTGAGAGGTAGTTGGGGTGAGGTCAGCTCTGGGTCTATAGGGATAGGGGCCAGAGGTTGGATCAATGGCTCCTCCCCTTTGATAAGGTTGAGAACCTGATCTTCCTCTAGACTGCCTGCCCCTATAGTTTCCTCTTTGCTGACCTCCCCTTTGCTGACTGTCTCCTTGATATCTTCTAGCTTGATATGTCTTTCCATGTAGAGCTGAAGGGGCTGGATTGGAAGATAAACTAGCACCTGCACCTGCATCTGGAGGAGGTGGAGGTGGAGGCTGATGGACAGGTTTGGATGGTCCTTCATTGAACTTTCTTTTCTTCTTCATTGCTTTTCTCTGATTTTGGGAGTATTGCATCCATGGCTTTGTGATTTCACAATTGTATTTGATATAGTAGGGAATGCCATGATCTGTAGCTCTGGCAATTGGAACTCTTTTCAAAGCTTTTGATCTAGCTTTCCTCTTCCTTGCAATAGTTGCAGAGGAGTCATCAGAATCTGTAGCAAACTCATCTTCTGAACTTTGAGATTCTTCATATGGATCTATGTACTTCCTTTTAGAGATAGGAAAATTGATTGAGTCTGGAGCAGCTGAGGAGGAAACTGAAGGAAGAGCTGCTGTCAGAGGGGAGGAGGAGACTACCACTGCAGAAGAGAGCACAGCCTCAGGAGCCATAGAGATTAAAGAGGCTGGTTCCTGAAGGGCTTGGGAGACAAGGGTCTCAACTGCATCAGGTGTCTCAATTGCTTCATCTGAAGTTTCAACAGCTGCTAATATTTCAATTTCATTATTAGCAGGAGCCACTGCTACCACTGCTGCATCAGGGATCTTGTGAAATGGGACAATAGCCCTGGACAGATCTTCTTGAATCTGAGCTGGAGGGGAGAAGCTCTGAATAGAAGCTGGAGGAGGAGCCTTAGATACTATCTGAACTTCTGTAACTGATAGTGTCTCTGAACATGTCTGAACAAACTGAACTGAAGAAGGAGGCAGCTCTTCTTCTGCTGACATCTCCCCCTGCCTAGAATCAGTGGTAGCTGACTCTAGGCCCCCAAAAGAAGGGCATGCCAACTGAGAGGAGAGGGAGGAGACAGAGGCAGAAAGAGTGCTCAGGGAAAGAATTAGAGGAGCCAGCTTGGCATCCAGGAGGGAGGAGAGCCTAGGAGACAGAAGGTCAAAGATTTGATTGGCTAAGGGCAGGAGGGCTACTTGCTCAAGGGGAACTTGAGTAGAGGTAGAAGGAGTAGCAGAAACTGTAAATGAGGAAGATGTTGAGGGAGGTGCAGACAGTGGAGGTGTAACTGGCTCAAGGATGGAGGAAAAGAGTAGCTCTGAAAAAGTAGATGAATGGGGGAATTCATGAGGAGAGGAGGTAGAGGCATCCATGAAGGAGTCTTCATGCATGTCAAAAGAAAAGAGATCCTCATGAGGGGAGGAATCCAAGTTTATGGGAAGGAAAGTAGTGTGAGGTGGAAGGGAGGAGGCAATGGTAGAGATGGAGGAAGGTAGAGGTTGAGAGGATGAGAGAACTGTGGTTGAGGGGATGAAAGTGGATGGGAGGGTGAGAGAGTTAGATGGCACAGACCCTGCTTCTGGACCAGTGGACTGAGGGGAAGTGACCTCTACAGTCCTGGTGTCTGCAGAGGATTTCATTGCTGCTGCTGCCCTGGGATTCACAATTCTTCTGTCCCACTTGCCAATTAGGGCACATGTGAGCCTCTTGGAAGCATTGATGTGCTTCTTGGAGGACACAAGCAGTTGGGGGCAGCAATGGTTGAGAATCAACCCAAGAACTCTTCCAAAGTGGACAGAGTTTTTATCCAATTTTTTCTTAATCAATTCAAACACAATTAATCCCCAGTTGGGATGTTTCTTATCTATAAGTGCAGCCATAAGGCAGAACTGATGCCTAGTGATTGCATCATGTGCAGTCCTCTTTGCACAGATCACTTTTCCTGTAATGTCTGCTAATAACCTATATTCAATAGCTAGGTTAACTTTGAGGAGTTTAGAGGGGTTACCAGCAGCATGCCCCATCCTGTCTAGCATCAAGGCATACTCTTCCACAGATAGTTCTATGCCATCATCTCTAGCAGCAAAGTTGAAAACTTCTGAAATGATTTGAGGTGAGATGACTACCTCATTTCCTGAAACTGTCCCAGTCAATGTATTGTTATCTGAAATAACTGCTGTAAGACTCCACTCTTTGATTTCTGACTCTGGGAGAGGAATCCTGGTTGACATAAAGTTAACCAGTTGCTGCTCCTTGAAGAGGTCCAGTATATCCAAAAAGTATTGTGGAGATCCATCAAAAGAGTCGAAGTCGATATCAAATCCATAATCGAACTTCATAGCCGCCAGAGCTCCTGCTGTGATCGCCATTTTCCTGCAAAAAGAATACCTTCCAAGATCAAGAGTAAGGAATTTGGAGGGAGAAAGCTTGAGCAGAAAGATATGAAAGCGCAACTGCGAACGACGATGAGAAAATGATTTTATACTTAGGGTTCGACGCAAAAAAGGAAAGAACGCCGAGCTCAGTTCGACGCTCTAAGGCTCTAGGAGAACTGAAACGACTCAACAGCGTGCAGCTTAGGTCGACGTTCGATGCTTTGGCTGAAGCTATACGTCGAGCTCAGGTCGACGTTGAACAAAGACGTTGACCGGGGAGAGAGAAACTCAAGAAGCCAGGGAGCTGTGAACTTAGTTCGACGCTGGAAGCTGAGTTCGACGTTCGACGCTTTTGAGGGCGACGGACCGTCGATCTCCGTTCGACGCCGCGTCGAGCTTAGTTCAGAGCTCAGAACAACCACTCAGACAGGAAATTTTAAAATGAAATTTTCCTATTCCTGTTAATTATGGGTTTCAAAATCTTGGAGTTTTAATTTATGCTGTCTCCATCTAGCATTCCCAACTGATTGAGGAAAAAGAGGTGCTTCTTTTCATCCAAGGGCTTGGTGAAGATATCTCCTCTCTGTAGTTCAGTGGAAATGTATTCTAGTGCAATTTTCTTCTTTTCTACATTATCCCTTAAGAAGTGATGTCTAATCTCTATGTGCTTGGTCCTACTATGGAGAACTGGATTTTGAGCAATAGATATTGCACTGGTATTATCACAAAAGATTTTAGACATCTCTAAGTTGTACCCATAGTCTAGGAGCTGGTTTTGAATCCACAAAATCTGTGAGCAACAACTACCTGCAGCCATGTATTCAGCTTCAGCAGTTGATGTGGACACAGAGGTTTGTTTCTTACAAAACCAGGAGACAAGTCTATCACCAAGGAATTGACAAGTTCCACTGGTGCTTTTCCTGTCTACTCTACATCCAGCATAATCAGAATCTAAAAATCCAGTTAGATCAAATCCTGAGTCATGTGGATACCAGAGACCTAGATTAGGACAACTTTTTACATACCTAAGAATCCTCTTAACTAATGTGAGGTGGGACTCTCTAGGGCTTACTTGGAATCTAGCACAAATGCATGTGGCAAACATTATATCTGGTCTAGTAGCTGTTAGATAAAGTAATGAGCCAATGATTGCTCTATAGCTTGTCTGATCAACTAGTTTTCCAGATTCATCAGCATCTAAAACAGCATTTGTAGGCATAGGTGTTTTCATAGAGGATGCTTCAGACATTCCAAATTTCTTAACCAATTCTCTAGCATACTTGGTTTGAGAAATGAAAATGCCATCCACATGTTGTTTAACTTGCAATCCAAGAAAGAAAGCAAGCTCACCCATGCTACTCATTTCAAACTTTGAGTGCATAAGTTGTGAGAACTTTTTGCATAAGTTTGAATCTGTAGACCCAAATATGATATCGTCTACATAAACTTGTACTAGTAGGGTATGGGACCTATGGGTTCTAACAAAGAGAGTTTGGTCTACTCTACCCCTTTTAAAATCATTTTCCAACAAAAAACAAGCTAAGGTCTCATACCATGCTCTAGGGGCTTGCTTGAGACCATATAAAGCTTTATGCAGTTTAAAAACATGATCAGGAAAGGTTGGAGAGATAAAACCTGGAGGTTGCTTTACATAAACTTCTTCCTTGATGTCTCCATTGAGAAAAGCACTCTTGACATCCATCTGATATACCTTGAATCTCTTGTGAGCTGCATATGCAAGGAAGATTCTTATGGCCTCCAACCTTGCAACTGGTGCAAAGGTTTGGTCATAATCAATTCCTTCTTCTTGGCAATATCCTTGTGCAACAAGTCTTGCCTTGTTTCTCACAATTATTCCTTGATCATCCAACTTGTTTCTGAATACCCATTTGGTTCCAACAATTTGCTGGTTTCTTGGTCTTGGTACTAATTCCCAAACTTTATTCCTTTCAAAATGATTCAACTCTTCCTGCATTGCAATGATCTAGTTTGGATCTTGCTCTGCATCTTGTATGGTTTGAGGCTCAATTTGAGAGAGGAAGCAGGTGTGCATAATATTTTGATTAACTTGATTCCTTGTTTGCACACCCACTGAGATATCTCCAATTACTTGTGAGATTGGGTGATCTCTTGTTGTTGCAAGATCAACAAGGGGTGTTGATGATGCACCAACCTGTGTTGTTGTTTCCTCTTGTGGAACAACAACTGGTTCTTCAATTTGTTGGCCTTTTGAACTTTCCAGAACCTGAAATTCCTCTTCATTGTCACTGAGTTCAGTGTCTTGCTGAATTAGTGAAGGTAATGACCCTTTGTCTGTGATGGTAAGCTGCTTCAGATTTTCTGAAATTGAATGTTCCTGCAAATTGCTTATGGTAGAAGTCTCCTTCTCCTTATAAGACATGTTAGTTTCATCAAATGTAACATGCATGGATTCTTCAATTTTATTTGAGCACTTGTTAAAAACCCTATAAGCCTTGCTAGTCATGGAGTATCCCAGAAACACTCCTTCATCAGCTTTGGCTTCAAATTTAGCTAGGTATTTCTTGTCATTATTGTGAATGAAGCAAATGCAACCAAAAATTTTGAAATAATTCACTTTAGGTTTCTTCCCTTTGAGTAACTCATAGGGAGTCTTACCCTTTAGTTTATGTATCAGGCTTCTATTCAAAACATAGTTGGAGGTGTTCACTGCCTCTGCCCAAAAGGTTAGAGGAAGGTGAGCATCTGTCAACAATGTTGTGGCAGATTCAATAAGGGTTCTGTTTTTCCTTTCAACTACCCCATTTTGTTGAGGAGTTCTTGGAGCTGAGAAGGTGTGCCTGATACCTTCCTTCTGACAGAACTCTAGCATGAGAAGAGAATCAAACTCTGTCCCATGATCACTTCTGATCAGGGCAATGTGAGTATTGAACTCAATCTGTATGCCTTTGAGAAAATCTGTCAAAATCTTGAAGTTATCAGACTTCTTCCTCAGAAAGAACACCCAAGTGAATCTTGAGAAGTCATCTACAACTACTAAAGCATAAGATTTCCCTCCTAGGCTTTGTACATTAATTGGTCCAAAAAGGTCCATGTGCAATAGGTACAAGATTCTAGGCGAGTCACTCTTATTAAGTGACTTGAAACTGTTTTTAGTTTGCTTGCCTAACTAACAGGCCTTGCAAAGTCCTTCCTTCTTGTAGGGACCAGAAGGTAGTCCTCTAACAAGGTTGTCTTGGGATAACTTAGCAATGGTTCTAAGGTTCACATGTCCTAGTTTTTTATGCCAAAGTTCATTGGGTTTGCTAAGGGAGTTAAATAAGCAAATATCTACTTTAGATGAATTGAAATCAACTAGATATATGTTATCTTGTCTATTACCAATTAAGACAATGTTATTATTTAATGCAATATTGCATGCTGAGTTGGTAAACCAAACCTGATAACCAGCATCACATAGCTGGCTGATGCTGATTAAGTTGTGCTTTAGTCCTTCCACATAGGCCACTTTCTTAAATGTGATTGACCCTATCTTGACTTGGCCATAGCCTTTTGTTTGTCCAAAATTTGAATCTCCAAAGATTACTTTGGGTCCATGTTTGGCTTTGAAGGACACAAGGTTCTCCTTGTTGCCAGTCATGTGCTTTGAACACCCACTATCCAAGTACCACTGCTGGTTCTCAATTGGATAGGTCTTTATCTGCACATACAACAAATCAATTGTTTTTGACCCAGTTTACCTTGGGCCTTTCTTGATATCCTTTAAATTCTGAAATAAAAGACATCTCAGGTTGACTCTTATAGCCTATAGGATGATATCTCCTAGGAGGTATTATCCATTCAGCATAAGGGTTAAAGTGATGAGATGTGGAGCTGGAATTAAATCTTGAGTTAACCCCTGAGAACTGATTTTTGCTCTGAGCTTGGCTCGACGCACGTCGAGCTTCGGTCGACGGACTCTGGTGAGTGCGTCGAGCTCCATTCGACGGCGAAGACTTGCTTTGTTCAGAGGGTAGAAGACGTCGACCTGAGTTCGACGTTTTCTTGCGATTACGTCGAGCTCTGGTCGACGTCCGTCGAGCTTCGTTCGACGCTTCTTGTCCAGTTTCCTGGGTTAAGTCAGCATTCTTCCTAGCCACTATTAAGACTCCTTTACCTTTCTCACTGGTAAATTTGATTGGAGTTGTCAGCACTATGGGTTGGCTGGATGAAGCACCCAAGCCCAGTGAACCATTCAATCTTGAGTTCACTGTACTTGTGATGTCCATCAATTTGATACTTCTCCCATTAAGGGTTTCTTCAAATTGTTTGGCCTTAGATAGCTCACTTTTCAGTGAGGCTATCTCCTCCCCACACTGCTTCAACTCTTCTAAGAGTCTGAGATTATCTGAGTTAATGGATTTGCATTCAATTAATTGTTCACTTAGAGTTTTAATCAACTTTTGAGACTCAATCAAGTCAATGCACATAGATTTAAACTCAGATTTGAAATCATCAGAAGTAAAGTCAAATGAATCTATTACCTGATCCTCAGTAAGTTCCTGATCAGATGGGTAGTCAGCATCAGGCCCTGAATCAGTGTTCTTTTGAGATGCACTGATGGCCATCATACAGAATCCTTTTTCTTCTGCATCATCCTCATCATCACTAGAACTGGATGATGAATCAGACTCATCAGAGTCACTCCAGGATTCAGCCACAAATCCTTTTCTGGTGTGCTTGCTGTTGCTGGAGGAAGGCTTGTCATGGTATTTCCTTGACTCCTTATCCTTCCTTTTATCCTTTCTTTCCTTCTTGTCCCTTCTGTCCTTGTCTTGATTTTCTGGACAGTTTGGGAAGATGTGTCCTGGTTTCCTGCAGCCAAAGCAGATAATATCTTTATTATTAGATCTGTCATACCTTGGCTTGTCTTTGTCTTTGGATGACCATCTTCTGAAGTTCTTTTTATTCAGCTTATTGAACCTTTTGACCAGTAGGCTCATAAGCTCCTCATTTCCCAACACCTTCTCTTTAGGTTCTTCTTCCTGTGCTTTGAAGGCAATGGTTTTCTCAACCTTTTTTGTTGTTGTGGATGTCTTCTGCTCTTCTTCTCTCTTCTTAATGAATTGCTCATAACTCTTGAGCTTTCCTAGAAGGGCTTCTGTGGATAACTCACAGACATTTCTTCCATCTTTAATTGACCAGATTCTTGAGTCCCAAGAGCTAGGGAAACAAGTCAGTATCTTGTCATTTATCTCAGTGAGAGATATGTCCTTCTCTAGTGATCTAAGCTCACTGATGATTAGGCTCAGTCTGTTGTACATGTCAGCAACTGACTCAGACTCTGCCTTTTTGAAGTTCTCATACTGGGTGATGAGGTAGGATCTCCTATCCTTTCTTTCATCTGCAGAACCTGACACAATTTCTGAAAGTTTTTCCCAGATCTCTTTAGCAGTATTGCAATCAGCTACTTTCTGGAAAATGTCATCTGACATGGTTTGAGCCAAGATGTTCATGGCTTTAGCATCTGCTGCCTTCCACTTCTTTATGTCAGCATCAGTTCCTGAAGGAGGAGGAACAGCTGATGTACTTGTTCCTGTGGGAGGTCTTGGACAATCTGTCAACACAGAATTAAAAATGTCTTCATCAAAAGAGTTCATGTAAAGTCTAATCCTTGCCTTCCATAGTGCAAACTTAGATAGATTGCATATAGGAGGTCTGGTACTAGCAAAGTCCTTGTTTTGTGCCATGAGTTTTAAAGATAAGTAAAACTAAAGAAAATAACCCTTTGAGAGAAATGATCTTATCAGGGATCTTTTGATCCAGGTGTTAGCCTGTATGAATGATCAACCTGCCTCTGATACCAATTGAAAGTGCAGGATAAGATCAATCCTAACTCTAGAGGGGGGTGAATAGAGTTATTTAAAATAATTTTGCAAATAAAAGCTTGTGTGCAGAGAAAATTTGTATTTACTTAGTGTATGGTGCTATAGCAAATAATCAGAGTAAAAAGAAATTCACAGCACAAAGCAAAATACCAAGAAACAAGCAATCCAGACGACACAAGGAGCTATAGTGGTTCCCCAAATCTGGGTACATCCACTCTTCTATCACCCTTGATAGGAATCCACTTCAAGATGAGTTGATCAGGTGTCTTGAGCACCAGAGAGTTTTTAACCAGGTTCTCACAAACCAAAGAAGCTGATTTTGACCAGGTTTCAGCAAAACCAAAAGTAACTTTTGAAGGGAGTTAAAACCCTGTACAGAAAGAAAAAGAAAAAGAATGATGTTGTCTTCTCTATCAACAAGCAGAGAGAAGCAAAAGTGGATCTGTAGATGTTGTCAAAGCTCCCCCTGAGATCAAGAAGAGGTTCAGGAAGGAGAGCTCTGCACAAGGGTGACAGCTCTTCAAAAGATCTGATTTGCTCCAGCAAGAGATGATCCAAGAAGGTTGGAGGGTTGTGTCTGAAGCAATCAGAATTCCTGTGAGTGAGCTTTCAAAACAATATCACACAGAGAAAGAAGCTGAAGTCCTGTGTATGTTCTTCTTAATTTGTTCTGTATATTCTCTGTATTCTGAAGAATTGAAAGAATGAATTATATATCTGAGTCTTCTTCTTCCTTTTCTTTGATAGCCGTTGGAAGTCAGCATTAATTGCTTTCCTTAAATGTCCATGCCTCAAAGGAAATGACAGGCAGACATTCCTTAGAAAATTCCTTGAGCCATGCACCAGATATGCTGTAACGGCCAATAAATCTTCAGCATTAATTGTCTGACAGAGGGAATTTGAATTCCTATCCAAAACTGACGGAGGTCTGAAAAGCGTCGAGCTCACAATAAAACGTCGATCTGAGCACGACACACGTCGGCCAGAGAGTGTTTTCTGTAAGTAGAACTGGGTTCGACGGAACGTCGAGCGGTGGTCGACTCTACGTCGAGCTGAGGTCGACTCTGCGTCGAGCTGAGGTCGACTCTGCGTCGAGCTGAGGTCGACTCTGCGTCGAGCTGAGGTCGACTCAGCGTCGAGCTGAGATCGACTCTGCGTCGAGCAGAGGTCGACTCTACGTCAAGCTGAAGATTATTCTACCTAGCCTATGTGACCTTTATAATCAACAAGGAGGTCACAAATCAAAATCCCTATAGAAGTATAGTCATCCTGGTCCAAATAGTAATAGGGTGTTCCAACACTCTAGCTTTTTATTTAAAGACATGGCACAGAACAAAGATTATGCAAGCACCAGACCACCAGTGTGCAACCTTTCTAAGTTTGCACTCTGGAAGGCAAGGATTAGATTATACATGAATTCTATTGATGAAGACATTTTCAATTCTGTCTTGACAGTTTGTCCAACTCCACCAGCAAGCTCAAGTACAAGTGCTGTTCCACCTCCTTTTGGAACAGATACAGATATAAAGAAATGGAAGACTGCAGATGCTAAGGCTATGAACATCTTAGCCCAAACAATGTCTGATGAAATCTTTCAGAAGGTAGCTGAATGCCACTCAGCCAAAGAAATCTGGGACAAACTCTCTGAAATTGTCTCAGGATCTGCTGATGAAAGGAAAGATAGAAGATCTCATCTAATAAGCCAATATGAGAACTTCAAAAAGGGAGAAGTTGAATCAGTGGCTGACATGTACAATAGACTAAGTCTAATTGTCAATGAGCTAAAAACCCTAGACAAAGAAATCTCACTGACTGAGCTGAATGACAAAATCCTGATGTGCTTCCGCAGCACTTGGGATTCAAGAATCTGGCCAATCAAGGATGCCAGAAGTTTAAATGAGATTACTACTGAAGCTCTCCTGGGCAAGCTCAAATCCTATGAGCTGCTCATTAAAAATAGAGAAGAAGAACAAAAGGCTACCTCTCCAGCCACAAGGAAAGAAAAGACCATAGCCTTCAAAGCTATAGAAGAGGAGCCTGAAGATAAAGCTACAGGAAATGATGAGCTCATAAGTTTACTGGCCAAAAGATTCTACAAGATGGCCAGAAAAGACTTCAGAAAGAGACCATACAAGGGTCATGATAAACCAAGGTATGATAAATCAAACAACAATAAAGAAATTATATCCTTTGGTTGCAGGAAACCAGGCCACATTGTGCCTGACTGTCCAGAAAACAAGAATAAGGACAAGAAGGAAAGAAGAGAAAGAAGAAAAGAAAAGGATTACAAGAAGAATAGCTCAGACAAAGCCTCCTCCAACAAGAACAAACATACAAGGAAGGGCTTTGTTGCTGAGACATGGAGTGAGACTGAAGAAGAATCTGAAGCCTCATCCAGTTCCAGTGATGATGAGGATGATGCAGATGAAAAAGAATTTTGCATGATGGCTGTCAATGCCTCACAGCAAAACTCTGATGAAGAATCAGAATCAGACTCAGAAACTCAACCTGATGAAGATCTTACTGAATGCCAAAGTACTTAGCCGCTAGCAGGGGATACGGCGTTGAGTGAGTCCACCTCCCTCAACACCCCTGTACTTAGCCAAAAAAATTCAAACTAGCTACAGCTGTGGCGTTGAGTGTACGGACCACACTCAACGCCAAACCCGCAAAGGCTTTGAGTGTGTGCACCGCACTCAATGTCGGCCAAACAGAGAGTCCAAATCTGGCTCTTTCCCAGACACACAGCGGGCACCCCCCTCCTACTCTCTCTCTCGGCTTCACAAGCAAGCAGCAACCAGACTGAAATATGGAGTTTATATTAGCGGCATTATGCCGGCGGGTTGGGCACCAACAACACAAAGAATGGGAGCTCATTAGGAGAAACTAATCCCTAAAATTCGCCAAGATAAAAGAACAGCTTGGCCTCTACCCTAGGGCTAACCAGGATTTTTCAATTCAGCAAGAGAATAAAAATGGCAAGGGAAAAAATACCACTTGCCTCGATTTCCAGCGAGGCTTTGACGACTTTCCCTCCTCTTCACTCGGCACTAGCAGCAGCAGCACCTAAAAGCACCTAAAAAGCAACACGCACTTAAATGGCGGAAATCCACAAGACCCGAAAATCCAAGTCTTCTAAAACTCCACGAAAATCGAATCTCTTATCGTAGAAATGTAGATCTGAGCGAGAGCAAGCCAACGCCTCTTTCGAAAACGAATTCCGTCCACGAAAGCTCCCGAAATCGCCGGTTGAAGGCTAGGGAAGTCCTCCGTTTCCGCCTCTGCTTTCCGCGAACTAGAGCAGCGGTTTCGGTCTTGGGAAGAAGGAAGAGAGTGGGCCCGCCAACTTCTAACCAAAGCTTTATAAATAAGCCTTACCACTCCTATTCAGCCTAACCGTCTCCCAAGCCACCGGTTCACTTAAACTAAGAGGGTTACTAATTAGATTTTACTAATGGCACACCCAAAACGACACGAAAACCGAATTACCTCGGAATTTGACGAAATTCACACCGTAGCTAAATACCCATGCTACGAACACATCGGCGAAGTCGAAATTAACTTTCGACGAACATAACTCGAGTTATACCCACCTAAAGCCAAAACACAAGCATCTCCCAAGAGACCACACCTTGTCACCCAAAACGACTCGGCTTGCTAGGGAGACCTTGCCCATAGGCTACAAAATAGGCCACTCAGTTCTAAGGAGCTAAACCACACTCCACAAATGGCACAAGCCACGAAAACGCATCACTGTAACGCCAAACGAGAATAAAATAGTCGCAGAAAAATCGGGGGCATTACAGTCACTCCCCTTAAAAGAAAGTTTCGTCCCGAAACTTTACGCACATCACTTCTACTATAGAAGGAAAACGTAACAAACAGGAGTTACAAGAAGGGAAACATACCAATCAAATCAGGGAAACAGGTGAGGGTAAGCCTTCCTCATGGCCGACTCTAGCTCCCAAGTCGCGCTCTCCAAATCCTGATTCTTCCATAGAACTTTCACCATCAGAATGGACTTCTTTCGCAGAACCCGTTCCTGAGTATCCAAAATACGAACCGACACTTCAATAAAAGAGAGGTTGGGCTCTAACTAGGTCACAACGTCCAAGACTTTCCCACTACTGCGCACACACTTCCGCAATTGGCTTACATGGAAAACATTATGAACACCTGGGAAGTTTGCTGGCAAATCCAACCTGTAAGCTGACACGCCAATCTGCTCCATAATATTAAACGGGCCCTCATACCTTGGGTCCAATTTCCGATTCTTACCAAACCTCTTTACACCCACCATCGGGGAAACCTTAAGAAATAAAAGGTCCCCTACAGAAAACTCCAAGGCAGACCTACGCCGATTGGCATTCTTCTCGTACCTCTCCTGAGCTATACGAAGTTTCTCTCGAATAAGTTTCACTTCGACTTCCATTTCTTCAAGCGCATTAGGACCCAGCAAAGGCCTCTCACCAGCCTCATCCCAAACAACGGAGTTTCGCAGCGCCTCCCATACAAGGCTTCGAATGGAGCCATCTGCAAGCTCTCCTGATAACTGTTGTTGTATGAAAATTCCATAAGTCGCAGCCGCTCATCCCACGCTCCACCGTGGTCTAAAATATAGCATTAAATCATATCCTCAACTATCTGGTTCGCCCGCTCCGTCTTCCCATTGGTCTGTGGGTGGTAAGCAGTAGAATACCTCAGATCCGTAACCAAACCCTCCTACAGACTCTGCCAAAAACAAGAATTAAACCGGGAGTCTCGATCAGAAATGATGCTAACCGACACACCATTCAGTCAGATGACATCATTCAAGTACAACTCCGCTATCTTCTTCATCGGGTAATCAATCTTATATGGCACAAAGTGAGCACACTTCGTCAGTCTATCCACTATAACCCAAACAGAATCAAATCCCCTCGGGGATTTCGGTAAGCCCGTGATGAAATCCATAGATACACTTTCCCACTTCCAAGTCGGGATCTCTAACGAAGTCAACTTGCCACCATGCCTTCCATGATCGGCCTTCACACGCTTGCAAGTGTGGCACTCAGCAACAAATCAGGCTATATCACCTTTCATGCCATACCACAAGGCAATTTGCTTTAAGTCATGATACATCTTTGTAGATCTTGGATGGTAGGCAACGCTGGATCCATGAACCTCTCTGCAAATCATACCTCTAATGTCCCCAACAGCGGGGATGCAAAATCTACCGCGGTACTTCAAAGTACCCGCATCATCGATAGCAAAGTCTGGCAACTCCCCCTTTTGGTCCTGGTGAATAAGTGAAGAAGATCCGGATTGTCCTTCTAGTGTAGTCTGGTGATGATGCATATTTTAGCTTAATTTATTAGGGTAAAAATATGTTATTTTCGTTTTAAATCTCTTTCTTTATGTTATTTTATGCTTCTTTTTATGTAAATATTATAAATAAAAATTATTTTTTGTTTGTGCAGGTTTCAACAAATTTTCAGGAAAAAATCCCCTGACACGCCCCACTGTCACGCCCTCCCCGGGCGTGACCCAGGGCGTGTCACCTGCTCCCATTGTTGAAAGTCGCAAGAGATCGTTTCCCGACAAAATCCCCTGTCACGCACCACCGACACGCCCTCCCCGAGCGTGTCATCGGGCGTGACACGGGGCGTGTCGCCCTTTGCCCGAAGTCTGCCGCCTCCTTCAATGTATTCTACACAGCTGCACGCAACAGTACTGTCACGCCCCATGTCACGGGCGTGACCTGGGGCATGACTGCCCCGATTCCGACGTATGATGGACCTGCGACCAGTGATTTTGACCTGACGCACCTGTCACGCCCCACTGTCACGGGCGTGACCTAGGGCATGACCTCCATCGTACCGAAGCAATCATCGCTCTCGCCAGATTCCATCCCCCGAGGTCAACTCCGTACCTGTCACGCCCCCTGACACGCCCTCCCGGGGCGTGTTGCCGGGCGTGACCAACCCGTGGGAAAAGTCTATAAATACCAGACCCCCCTTCCATTTCAGAAACTTTTGGGGAGAGGGGAGGTGCTGCTAGTTCATTTCTTAGGGTTTTGTATTTTTATTTTTTACTCTCTCTCTCCCTCCATTTCTAGCTTTTAATTTCATGCAATGCACTTTCATTTCCTGTAATCCTTTCTTATTAGTATCGTAGCAATAGTTAGTTTATTTTCATACGCTTGTAATCTCCGTTCCTAGTTGTAATCGTTTTATTTTCAATAAAATTGTAGTTAGCTTTTCATTTTTCTAATTCGCTCTCTTTTGTTTTCGTGCACCTTTATTATCTACCCCTCTCTTTCCCTTTTACTATGATTAACTAATCCTCCTTGTACTCGATCTTGATGATCCGAGGTTCGAGCGATTAAGTTATGATGTTTTAATTAACCTTTCCTTTTTAGGTTAGGGCCTTGAATTACTTTTGATAAATCATGGGTTGGAGGTATATTATCGATATATACTCTCCACCTTTGCTTTCATTCTGGGCTAGCCGAGAGGCCGATAGAATGAAGTGAGCATTCAAGAGTAAAGGGAGTTGTACGCACCCCTCGAGAGAGGCAGACGTCCAAATCTCCCGGATTGGAGTAAAATCCAATAGAGGGGTTCACCGCGTAAAGCGAGTTTTAGGCCTCCGATTTAGACGAGAGTCGGTCGGACCTTCCTAAACTCAGTTGGGCATGACTTCGAGAGAAGCGTGTTCAAGCTTTAGGAACCTCCACGGTCAAGGACCTTTACCCTATTAAGCTTAGGTTTATTTATCATCTTTTTAATCGCCTCCTACTGAAGTGATTCTTGATCGAGTGCACCTCTTTATTATTAGCTCTTACTCTTTTTATCCTGCAAGTAGTTTAGTTTTCTTTTTATTTTAGTACCTTATTTTCTGTTTTTAGTTTAACATTTAATAGAAATATCATTTGATAAAATAATAGCAACCTCCTTTGAGTAGAAGTAGTCATTACGCCACAGGGAAATACGACCTTAATATTAATCCTTAGTATCCTATACTATAACCGATAAGGTACGCTTGTCTTTATCGGATATAGAATCGGAGAATATTCTCAACCACCACATCCACTTTCTCTTTTCCAACCCTCTCTCCGCAGTTGCGAATTTCTGTACCAAGTTTTTGGCGCCGTTGCCGGGGACTGTTTTGATATTTTGAAAAAAGGATAGCTATTAATTTTATCGTTTTGTTTTCTTTTCCTTCTCTCGCCCCTCCTTCGCGGTTGATTTACTTTTTTAAATCGTTAATCTTTGTTTTAATTGTGGACAGTTCGGTTACTCTCGCGAGGAGTGTTGTGTAAGGTATCCTTCATCCTCCCATGATTTTATCCCTTCCGGATCGAATCAATTTGACCAAATTGATCCGTCCGTGATTTTTTTTTCATGGGGTTACGATGGTTTTCAAACGCCTTCCTACCCTTCTCCTCCGTATTTTTCTGATTTTAATTCTTACGGAAATTTCTTGAATGGACATTTTGATCCTAGCCCTACTTTGAACTACTCAGGGTGGCAACACCCTGATCATTCTTGGGGCCAAGGTGATCATCAATCCATTCAATCTCAAGATTTTTCCACTTTTTCTCCACAAGTTTGCGCGCCTCCCGTTTTTGATTCTAGCGAAAATGAAGTCATTTTTGATGGTGTAGCATTTGATGCATGCATCAATGCTCACTTCAAAGTGATTTTTGACGCTTTGGCTGCTGAGGCTGCATCTTTGTCTTCCCCTCCTCCTCCTATTTATCTTTCGAATGATGAATCTTCGGATATTCCACAGTGCCTTCAATCACTTGCGGAAGACGATTATTCAGAAAATCCATTGTGTCTTCAACCTCTCGAGGAGGAAATTTCCCCCGATATTCCGATTTTTTTTCAAGTTTCCGAGGAAGACGAACTTTCTTGTGTTCGATCTTCTGAAGAGATTGATTTTTCGGATATCCCGGTTTGCTCCCAATCTACCGAAATGATTGCCGTTTAGGTGGAGCAACCAGATTTTTCTATCCAACCATTCCCTTGTAATCAACCGCCGTTGCCTTCTTCTTTTTCTTCTCTTCCCCCTCCTTGCGAAAATTCTGTTTTCTTTTCTTATTTTATTTTTCCTTCTAGTTTAGTTTCTACTTCTTCTTTGCCCCCTTCTAATAGTATAGTTTCTTTTTCTAGTTTTTTTCTTTTTCTAAATCTTCTTGTTTTTTGTTTTATTTAAAAAATAAAAAATTACAAAAAAATATTTTTATTTACTTAAAAAATGTTTTGGCACTCGCGCCAAAACGCGTTTTGCGCGAGCTGCCATTACATTTCTCTTTTTATTTTCCTTTTAGCTAACAAAAAAACGTCGAGCTCAACGACGTTTTAAACAAAGAGCGCTCTTGGGAGGCACCCCTTGCTTATCTTTTTCTTTTTTTGTTTTTCCATTTTTTTATTTTTTGTTTTGTGCAGGAATAAGCTCCCGCTTGTTTGTACAGCTTATCGCCTCGCAACTTGGACTGAAGCCAATCTTTAGCTCAAGTTTGGGGGACGCAATTTCAAACCTCTGGGCATCAAACGCTAGGGAAGCATCTTCTCCCTCTCTTTGCATTTTTTTTCTCTTCTCTTTTCTCTCTCTTCTCACTCTCTTTATACTTAACTTTAAACATTGGGGACAATGTTTAACTTTAAGTATGGGGGAGTGTTCCCTTAATATTTTACTTTAGAAAAAAAATTGTATATATAATATTTTTAAAAAATCCAAAAAAAAAATATATAAATTTTTTTGAAAAAAAAATCCCAAATTAAATTGAGTTAATTTTTGCCAAATCAATTAGTACCCCGCTACTTTGCTTTTTATTGTTTTTTCAAGCTCATGTCTACTTGCTTAGTTAGAATAAATTTGATTAACTTTCTGTTTAAATATGTTTAGCGAGTAGTATGTTGACTCATGCAGTGTTCTTATTTAGGGTAGTATGCTATTTTTGAAAACTTCTTGAATTTTTCTTTACTTTTCCTTAGCTTTTCTTTTATTTCTTTTACTTTTATAAAACCCATCATCCCTTATTTTTCATTATTAAAATCTTTTTAAACGTTAATTAGTATTAAGTGTAGTAGACACAAAACGGTCAAGTTGCTTATTATCATTATTTTCATGAAAGCAAATTCTCTATTTTTTATTTTTTTGTGTTTATCCTCTTTTGAAATTTCAAAGCTTTACTTTGAGTAAATTTAGGAAGCATGAAAATGATTTAGGCATTTCTTTTGTAACGTTTGAGCCTTTGCACCCCGCCTAACAATAACCGTTGCTAGCCATTTTTGTGCCTTTTCCTTTCCTTTTTGTAGCCCCACTTTTTATTTCACCACGGCCAAATAGCCTACCTACATGCACACTTTAAAATTGTTTTTTGAGCTTTAATTGCAAATGTGCATTTTCTTGAAAAAATTAATGGAAAATCTTTGTGTTATCTTTTGCTACAAAAGTGAAAAGTTTTAAGTATAAAAAAAATGAAAAAAAATGATGAAAATTATTGAAAAAAAGTAAAAGAAAAGAAAAGTATTTATTTTGGCTAGTTTTATTTTGGCAAAGCTCATTTTCTTTTTGTTTTAAGTGTGCAAACATCCCTCGTGTTTATCTTTTTGAATATCGCACCATTAAAAACCTAAGCCTAACTATACGCCTAATTAAAGCCCTAATGATTCATGTTTTTTACGTTTACTTTTTAGTATAGTAGCGAGAAACTAGATTGAGTAAGTATTTTTGATAGAAATATTGAATTTTGTCTTGATTGACTATGGTTTTAATTTGACTCTTAGACTTTAGTAGTGACTCAATGCGCTTTTTACTCGTTACCTTATTAAATTTTAATTCTGTAAAAATTTGGGATGATTTGTTTTTATATTTAGTAAAATTTATAAAATTCTGTGCTAAGTTAAAGTAGGACTTTTCGGTTATTTTTCAAAAATTTCTCTACCTCTAAATTCCCGTCTTACTCGTTTATAGCATTTTTAAACTTTTCAATTAATCTTCTTTATTTTCTCTAACTCGTAGTCTTTGCTTGAGGACAAGCAAAATAATAAGTATGGGGTAATTTGATGATGCATATTTTAGCTTAATTTATTAGGGTAAAAATATGTTATTTTCGATTTAAATCTCTTTCTTTATGTTATTTTATGCTTCTTTTTATGTAAATATTATAAATAATAATTATTTTTTGTTTGTGCAGGTTTCAACAAATTTTCAGGAAAAAATCCCCTGACACGCCCCACTGTCACGCCCTCCCCGGGCGTGACCCAGGGCGTATCACCTGCTCCCATTGTTGAAAGCCGTAAGAGATCGTTTCCCGCCAAAATCCCCTATCACGCCCCACCGACAGGCCCTCCCCGAGCGTGTCACCGGGCGTGACACGGGGCGTGTCGCCCTCTGCCCGAAGTCTGCCGCCTCCTTCAATGCATTCTACACAGCTGCACGCAACAGTACTGTCACGCCCCATGTCACGGGCGTGACCTGGAGCGTGACTGCCCCGATTCCGACGTATGATGGACCTGCGACCAGTGATTTTGACCTGACGCACCTGTCACGCCCCACTGTCACGGGCGTGACCTAGGGCATGACCTCCATCGTACCGAAGCAATCATCGCTCCCGCCAGATTCCATCCCCCGAGGTCAACTCCGTACCTGTCACGCCCCCTGACACGCACTCCCGGGGCGTGTCGCCGGGCGTGACCAACCCGTGGGAAAAGTATATAAATACCAGACCCCCCCTTCCATTTCAGAAACTTTTGGGGAGAGGGGAGGTGCTGCTAGTTCATTTCTTAGGGTTTTGTATTTTTATTTTTTACTCTCTCTCTCCCTCCATTTCTAGCTTTTAATTTCATGCAATGCACTTTCATTTCCTGTAATCCTTTCTTATTAGTATCATAGCAATAGTTAGTTTATTTTCATACGCTTGTAATCTCCGTTCCTAGTTGTAATCGTTTTATTTTCAATAAAATTGTAGTTAGCTTTTCATTTTTCAAATTCGCTCTCTTTAGTTTTCGTGCACCTTTATTATCTACCCCTCTCTTTCCCTTTTACTATGATTAACTAATCCTCCTTGTACTCGATCTTGATGATCCGAGGTTCGAGCGATTAAGTTATGATGTTTTAATTAACCTTTCCTTTTTAGGTTAGGGCCTTGAATTACTTTTGATAAATCATGGGTTGGAGGTATATTATCGATATATACTCTCCACCTTTGCTTTCATTCTGGGCTAGCCGAGAGGCCGATAGAATGAAGTGAGCATTCAAGAGTAAAGGGAGTTGTACACACCCCTCGAGAGAGGCAGACGTCCATATCTCCCGGATTGGAGTAAAATCCAATAGAGGGGTTCACCGCGTAAAGCGAGTTTTAGGTCTCCGATTTAGACGAGAGTCGGTCGGACCTTCCTAAACTCAGTTGGGCACGACTTCGAGAGAAGTGTGTTCAAGCTTTAGGAACCTCCACGGTCAAGGATCTTTACCCTATTAAGCTTAGGTTTATTTATCATCTTTTTAATCGCCTCCTACTGAATTGATTCTTGATCGAGTGCACCTCTTTATTATTAGCTCTTACTCTTTTTATCCTGCAAGTAGTTTAGTTTTCTTTTTATTTTAGTACCTCAATTCCTGTTTTTAGTTTAACATTTAATAGAAATATCATTTGATAAAATAATAGCAACCTCCTTTGAGTAGAAGTAGTCATTACGCCCCAGGGAAAATACGACCTTGATATTAATCCTTAGTATCCTATACTATAACCGATAAGGTACGCTTGCCTTTATCGGATATAGAATCGGAGAATATTCTCAACCACCACATACACTTTCTCTTTTCCAACCCTCTCTCCGCAGTTGCAAATTTTTGTATCATCTGGTCAAAGAAATCCAAGACGGCTTTGCCACTGATAAACTACTCTACAAGCCACAGCATCCCACTGATATATCCATAAGGAGGAACTCCTCCACTAAACGATTGGCAGAGAGGTTAAAGATCTTTCCTGTCTTTCAGCTCAGGGCGTCAGCCACCAAATTTGCCTTGCCTGGATGATACAGGATTTCTACATCATAATCGACCACATACTATAGCCACCGCCGCTGGAGCAGATTCAACTCCTTCTGCGTGAACACGTACTTCAGGCTCTTATGGTCAGTGAAGATCTTGCACTGAGCCACATAAAGTAGATGCCTCCATAACTTCAACGCATAGATTACCGCTGCAAACTCAAGGTCATGCGTAGGATAATTCTTCTCATGAGTCTTCAGTTGCCTTGACCCTAGGCAATCACCTTTCCAACCTGCATTAATACGCATCCCAGACCTACATGCGAAGCATCCACGTATACATCATAATCCACACCCTCAGTAGGCAGGGTCATAACGGGAGGAGTGCACAATCTCTTCTTTAACTCCAGAAAGGCTTCTTCGCACTTCTCACTCCAAACAAAAGCCACGTTCTTCTGAGTCAGCTTGGTCAAAGGTGCAGCTAGGGAAGAGAAACCCTCCATGAACCTCATGTAGTAGCTAGCCAAACCTAGGAAGCTCCAAATCTCCTTAGGCGTATTTGGCCTACTCCAATCCATTACTGCTGCGATATTTTCTGGGTCGACCGAGATCCCCTCCTTGTTCACCATGTGGCCTAGAAATGACACCTGAGGCAACCAAAATTCGCACTTGCTCAGCTTGGAGAATAACTTGTGATTCCTCAACTCCGATCGAACCAAGCGCAGATGCTGCTCATACTCCTCAGCATTGCGAGAATAAACCAACACGTCATCGATGAAGACCACCACGAACTTGTCTAAGAAATCCTTGAACACCTGGTTCATCATATCCATGAATGCTGATGGCGCGTTTGTCAAACCAAATGACATCACTAAGAACTCAAAGTGTCCATGCCTCGATCTAAACACAGTCCGTTGAATATCTGCCTCACGGATCCTGAGCTGATGATAGCCAGAAAGAAGATCGATCTTGGTGAACACCGTGCTATCGCGCAATTGGTCAAATAAATCATCGATCCTAGGCAGAGGGTACCTGTTCTTAATGGTGACTTTGTTCAACTCCCTATAGTCGATGCAAAGCCGCATCAACCCATCTTTCTTCTTCACAAACAGCACAGGAGCACCCCAAGGTGACGAACTCTGCCTGATAAATCCCTTTGCCAACAGCACATCCAATTGAACTCGCAACTCCTCTAACTCACGAGGGGCCATCCGATACGGCGCCTTAGCAATAGGACGCGTACCCGGCTCCAAATCAATCACAAAGTCCACATCCTACTCGGGAGGAAGACCAGGAAGATCATCCGGAAAAACATTGGTGAAATCAAGAACAACTGGAATCTCCTCCAAGCGCGGTACACTAACTGCGGTCCCAACCACCGAGACCAAACAAGCAAAACAATCCGAAAGAAACGGTTTTCTGAGCACAAACTGCAGAGATGATAGGAGAATCCAGACATAGATCAGCATACACGCTTCCGGGATGACCGTCGTCCTTGATGAAGTCCAAGCGCTTCCCTTTGCACTGAATGACTGCATCATACCTAGACAGCCAGTCCATGCCAAAAATAACATCGAAGTCCTCCAGATCAATCATCTTCAGGTCTGCCTTCGCAAGGAAGTCCCCCAACAAAACAGGGCAATCTAACATGCACAAATCTTACAACACAGATTCACTCGAGGGGAACTTGACACGGAAGGTATCCCGAAATCGATCTAAAGTCAACCGATGTCGCTCTACAAAGGATGTAGCCACGAACGAGTGGGTAGCGCCGGAGTCAAACAGAACACGCGCCCAGCGGTTCTTCACCTTAAATTTCCCTATAGGAATATATATAACTAAGGAACTACCACAACAATACTACAAACATTCTAGTAAAACAAGAACAAAACCATCAGGATGGAAAGACAACTAACCTGAGATGACCTGAGTCGAAGCTTGAGCCTCCTCGGAAGAGATCACGTTCAACTTTCCCTTTCCCTTGTCCACACGCTTAGGTGGAGGTAATGCCTGTAGTGGAACTTCATGAAGAGAAGGCTGGACCTGAGGACACCTAGACTTGATGTGTCCCTTCAACCCACACTGAAAGCAGACTTTATCCTTGGACCAGCACTGGGCCGCATCATGCCCTGGTCGCTTGCAAACAGAACAGGAGACATCTCTCCTAGGAGCACCCTGAATCGCATGAACCTGCTCCTTCCTCTGAGCTGCTTCCTTATTGAAACAACTCTCGACAGGGTGGCATGACCGGCCACAGAAGCTGCACACCACTTTGCTCTTCTTTCCCGGAGCCGCACCGGGTACCTGGGGTTTCTTCTCCTCCACAGACTTCCTCTTGTCCTTCCTCATTTGCTGGCCTCTGCTCTTTGCGGTCTCAATAGCCTCCACCTTCAAAGCAACCTCCACTACTCCTGCATAAGTCTCTGACCCATAAGCACTGGTCAACTGCTGCACCTCGCTCCTCAAGCCACTGAGAAATCGCTTAACTCGATCAACCTCAATGTTGACCAAACCTAGGGGCAAAACAACTCAACTTGCTGAACTCTATCTCATACTCAACCGTGAGTTGCCTTTGCTTCAGATGGAGGAAGTCGTTCATGAGTTGGTCACGCTCGACCGAGGGTAAGAACTTCCTCAACAGCATCTCCTTGAACACTTCCCAAGAGCATCCAGCTACCAAGCTCTCCGTTTCTCTCAGCCACCAACTCTTAGCCAAACCTTTAAGCTGATAGGAGGCTATCATCACCCTCTGGTCATTTGCAATCCCGGAGTATGAGAACATCTCCTCCATGGAGATCAGTCAATCGTCTATGACAATAAAGTCTGCCTTCCCATCATAAGTGGGAGGGCTCAGCCTCTGAAACTTCGAGATGAAGGACATCTCTGCTGGCACCACCACTGGAGGTCTTAAGGGTGCAGGAGGAGGAGGGACAGCTAACCCCCCCCCCCCTATAGGGCCTTGCACTCCTTGAGTATGACCTGCCACAACCTCCACTAGGGACTGAATCTGGGCCTGCATCTCCACCATCTGTCTGCTCATGGCATCGCTACTCTGCCACAGGCTCTCGATCACCGCGTCATTCTGCACTCCAGATGACTCACCCTCAGATAGGGGAGTTGATCTATTCGAAGGACGTCTCTCCATCCTAAAATCATAGCAACATTAGTCAGATCCTAGTACAACGGTTAGAACCAACTACCACTACAGACAATACATATATAGATATGAACTTAAAGCTGCTAAACTTGCTCTGGGAGTTTATCTTTTTACAAAAATTTATGTTATTCCCTAACCTCGGATGGTTAACCACCACCATACTAATTCATGTGCCTAGATCGGGAATGCATGACTTTATATTACTTTTGTCTTGAAAGCTTATGTGTGTACATATGTCATCTTGCCAGTCTTTAGCTTGGCACGTTGTACTTATGCAATGTTATGCTATGCATGTTTGTGCTATGCATTCTAAAAATAGGCCCTAATGCATGTTATGAGCGGCGTACACATGAAAATGTTATGCATCCCATACTACATAACATTCTCATGAAACGAAAAAGAAAACGAGCTAGCCGCAGCCATGTGCTGAGGTTATGCATCCCATACTACATAACCCTCACATGTTGCCCCTATGGTGGATCCATATACGAACACATATTATTCATCCCATACTACATAATATGCCCCGTATACTTCATGTTATGCTACGAGTGTAGTGTTCGTTCTTTTGCCAAGACGTGTTGATGACATATCGGTGTGTGATTGACATGATGCTGAACTACTAATGCAATCAAAGGAAGGTTGCCTGACTGACTTGTCAAGCAACCTCCCTCTGATAACAACTGTCACAACCCGTATTTTCTCCGAATTTAGGAATTATCAGAGTATGAGAAAACACGCATCATGATGCCACGTCAAGTAGGGGATAACTACTGAAGCTCAGACAAAACCATCTACTTTACTTTATGAAGGAAATTCATGAGTTTAATGATTAGAAAATCAGTTATATTTTTAGAGGTCGTATCCCTTGGCTCGGTGGATCACCTAGTCCACAGTTTAAAAACTATACTTATACGCTGCGGAAAATACTTTATTCAGGTTTGACATCCTAAAGGAGTGCATAAGTGCCCAAAGAGGACAACTTATGCTATGCAAGACTCTATATTTAATTTATATTATATAAGAAAACGATCTTTTACGTTGTTTGGAAAATAGTGATTGAGTTTTATAAATCATGCTGATCATGAGCTATACTTATAATAATAATTTTAGTTTTTAAAAAAAAACTAGCAACTTAGCATAAATCCTCCCCAGAGCAAGTAGACTATCTCCAGAAAATGGTAGCAGCAAAAGTAACATATCTAGTACAAAGGTAAAAACTACCAGTGGGCGCCAACAACCTGACACAAACCCACTAGCAAATATATATGTCTGTAAGAAAAGTGCACAAAAACTACCTCACTAACAAAGCAACAGGATCTCTAGAGACTAAGAGACCACCAGCAACACCACAACAACCTAGCCACTGAACTGGCTACTGTCCAGAACCGTAGGCATTCAAAAGAAGAAAGAATACCTCAGCAAGCAAAACAAAGAAAACTGCACGAAAGTGTCAATCAGATGTTAAATGAAAGAGGAAAAACAAAGCAGTAAAAGTCACAACTGCCCAAGGCAAGACAAAAAGAAAAGCACTAGGTGCGAGGAAACAGCATCAACCCTGCCCAGAAACTACTTCCTGCAGAGTCTACTAAGCTGCCAAGAGCCCAAAATGCTGCAATCTACCAAACAAGAAACGTCTAACACCCTAAACTGTGGGAGATGGTAGTAGCAAAATAAACAACGTGGATACGGGTTGGAGGCGAACTCAGTCCCCCAACCACCATTTCCCAACCAATAAAGCTCAAGGGTCTACATGTGAAAGCACTAGGGACCTTCCACCCCTTGCCTAGCCCGTACCTGGGGCAAGATAAAAGAAAAAAGGGTGGCCTTGGCTAAATTACACAATACCTCCCCTCATAAGAGCTCCAAACCACCACTACTAACCACGACCAATGATTCGGCCTTTAGGAAAGAAAAAAAAACATGGCCGACAAGGAAACTCAAAACATAAACAAGGAATTCACTCAGGAATGAAAATCGAGGTAGGGAAAAAGTGTTGAGATGACTCAACACGGCTTGGCGTTGAGTGGGACCCACTCAACGCCTAAGCAGACCTTGGCGCTGAGTCAGTTAGCCTCACTCAGCGCCAGAACATCCATGGCGTTGAGTGAGGTTCACTCACTCAACGCCCTCTAGAAGAACAACTCTGGAATTGAGTGAGCTAGCCTCACTCAACGCCAAAACAGGCATGCATTGAGTGAGGTTCACTCACTCAACGCCTCCCGCAAGAATACTTTGGCATTGAGTGAGCTAGCCTCACTCAATGCAAAAACAACGATGGCGTTGAGTGAGGTACACTCACTCAATGCCCTGGTACTTAACCACAATCATAGAAAGTGGCGTTGAGTGAGCTGGCCTCACTCAACGCCAAAACAACAATGGCGTTGAGTGAAGCTCAATCACTCAACGCCCTTACACTTAGCCGCAAAAGAAAACTGCGGCGTTGAGTGAGTACACCTCACTCAATGCCAAAACAACAATGGCATTGAGTGAGGTCGTCTCACTCAACGCCAGAAGTTGTGGCCGCGAAGAAGGGTTGTGGCGTTGAGTGAGTCTACCTCACACAACGCCAAAGAAAAAATTACATTGAGTGAGGTTCACTCACTCAACGCCACGGGACTTGGCCGCATATTTGCTTACGACGTTGAGTGAAGTCACCTCGCTCACGCCAAACCGGAAATGGCGTTGAGTGAGGTCGACTCACTCAACTCCAAAGTACTTAGCCTCCGAAAAGGCTGTGGCGTTGAGTGAGCACACCTCACTCAACAACAAAGTACTTGGCTGCACAGAAAGCGACGGTGTTGAGTGAGTCCACCTCACTCAATGCCAAAACCGAAATGGCGTTGAGTGAGGTCGACTCACTCAACGCCAACGTACTTAGCCTCAGAAAAGGCTATGGCGTTGAGTGAGCACACCTCACACAACGCCAAAGTAATTAGCTTCTCAGAAAAATGTGTCGTGAGTGAGCTTGCCTCAATCAATGCCAAAACAGAAATGGCATTGAGTGAGGTTGACTCACTCAACGCCAAAGTACTTAGCCGCTAGTAGGGGCTACGACGTTGAGTGAGTCCACCTCACTCAACGCCCCAGTACTTAGCAAAAAAATTTCAATCTAGCTACAACTGTGGCGTTGAGTGTATGCACCACACTCAACGCCAAACCCACAAAGGCTTTGAGTGTGTGCACCTATACTCAACACTGGCCAAATAGAGAGTCCAAATCTGGCTCTTTCCCAGACACACAGCAGGCACCCCCCCCTCCTACTCTCTCTCTCGGCTTCACCCGCAAGCAGCAACAAGACTGAAATCTGGAGTTTTTATTAGCGGCATTATGCCGGCAGGTTGGGCACTAGCAGCATAAAGAAGGGGGGGGGCTCATAAGGAAAAACTAAGCCCTAAAATTCAGCAAGATAAAAGAACAGCTTGGCCTCTACCCTAGGTCTAACCGGGAATTTTCAATTCAGCACGAGAATAAAAATGGCAAGGGCAATAATACCACTTGCCTCGATTTCCGGCGAAGCTTGGATGACTTTCCCTCCTCTTCACTCGGCACTAGCAGCAGCAGCACCTAAAAGCACCTAACAAGCAACACGCACTTAAATGGCGGAAATCCACAAGACCCGAAAATCCAAGTCTCCTAAAACTCCACGAAAATCGAATCTCTTACCGTCGAAACATAGATCTAAGCAAGAGAAAGCCAACACCGCTTTCGGAAACGAATTTCGTCCATGAAAGCTCCCGAAATCACCGGCCGAAGGCTAGGGCGGTCCTCCATTTCCGCATCTGCTTTCCGCGAACTGGAGCAGCGATTTCGGTCTTGGGAAGAAGGAAGAGAGTGGGCCCGCCAACTTCTAACCAAATCTTTTTAAATAAGCCTTACCACGCCTGTTCAGCCTAATCGTCTCCCAAGCCACCGGTTCACTTAAACTAAGAGTGTTACTAATTAGATTTTACTAATGGCACACCCAAAACGACACGAAAACCGAATTACCTCGGAAATCGACGAAATTCGCATCGTAACTAAATACCCACGCTACGAAGACATCGGCGAAGTCGAAGTTAACTTTTGACGAACAGAACTCGAGTTATACTCAACTAAAGCCAAAACACAAGCATCCCCCAAGAGGCCACACCGGGTCACCCAAAACGACTCGGCTTGCTAGGGAGACCATGCCCATAGGGTACAAAATAGGCCACTCAGTTCTAAGGAGCTATAACACACTCCACAAATAACGAAAATGCGTCACCGTCCGAGAATAAAATAGTCGAAGAAAAATCGGGGGCGTTACAGCAAAAACCCGGCTGGAGTCTTACACTCGGCCTTCACTAACTGACAAGCTTCGTAATGGGTCACTAAGTATGTGAAGTCCCTCTTCATACCCGGCCAGTACATCGTCCTCTTAAGGTCGGCTGTCATCTTGGGGATGCCCGGGTGCACTGAGTACCTGCGAGCCTCAATCATAAATCCCCCAGTCGAAGTATATCAACCCATATCTCTCTATATATCCCCGGCCGGGCCTCCAAGGCTGGCTCTAGCTTGCCATCCCTTCTCTGCTCAGCCCTGATATGATCTCGAATATCATCGGCTCATGGAGTCTTACACGTCCGAGGACACCAAGGCATATCCTCCATCATCCGTATTATCTCCATAGTCATCAACTGGGGCTTCTTGAAGTGGTAGCCCTCCAGATTTGTGCGTCCGCCACCACATTGCCATCCCCGGATAATAGTGTATTGTATACTCATAATCAGATAGAAATTCCACCCATTGTCTCTAGCGGAACTCCTTCGTATCAACATATTTCAGATTCTTGTGATCTAAAAATATATCGCAGTGTACCCCGTAAAGGTAATGCTGCCAAATCTTTAGAGCGAAAACCACTGCTCCAATCTCCAAGTCACGCACAAGGTAGTTCTGCTCGTGCTTCTTCAGCTGACGGGAGGCATATCAATCACATATCCATGCTGCATTAGTACAACACCCATCCCCTAAAATGACGCTCAGTATACACCTGGAATCCCAGATGGAAGAGCGAGAATAGGGGCCAACGTAAACTTACCGTTCAACTCCTGGCCCGGCTGCCTCACACTACGGCATTCAAACAAACAGAGTGTCCTTCTTTGTCAAAGAAGTAAGTGTAAGGGCTATCTGAGAGAATCCCTGCACAAACTTCCGGTATGACCCGTACAATCCCAGAAAACTTCGGACATCCGTGTCCATCTTCAACTGAGGCTAGTCTCGCACTGACTGAATCTTTGTGGAATCCACCTCCAATCCTTCTCCCCTAACAATGTGACCTAAAATGGCCACCTCCGTTAGCCAAACCTGACATTTGCTGAACTTAGCATATAACCGGTGCTCCCTGAGCTTCTCCAAAGTAAAGGCTAGATGTTGTGCATGCTCTTCCTTCGTCCTCTAAATGAGGATGTCATATATGAACACAATGACATTCTTGTCCTCGAACACCCGTTGAAGCTCATGAAAGCTGATTACGTGTTCGTGAGCCTATAGGGCATCATGATAAACTCGTACAAGCCATATCTACTGCTAAACGCCATCTTTGGGATGTCTTCTTCCAGAATCCGTAACTGATAGTACCCCGACCTCAAATATTGTTTCGAGAACCAATGTGCTCCCACTAGCTGATCAAATAATTCATCCATCCTTGGCAGTGGATAGGTGTTCCGGACTGTCAATCGGTTTAGTACATGATAGTCGTTGCACAACCTGAGGGTCCCGTCCCTCTTCTTCAAAAACAAGACTGGAGCTCCTCAAGGTCAGGAGCATGGCCTAACAAATCAAGCTTCCACTAGCTCCTTTAGCTAACTCCTGAACTCCACCAGCTCCTTTGGAGACATCAGGTTGGGAGCCTTAGACACCGACTTAGCTCCAGGCACAGACTTTATCTGAAAAACCTTCTCCCAATATGGCGGCATTCCTGGTAGCTTCTCTGGGAACACATCCGCAAAGTCCCGCACTACAGATATATCGGCAACCGCCATCTTGGCCTCGACCATCTCGAAGAATACCTGATACACCTCATCTCCTTGCATGTGGGCCTTGATGGTCTGGGTAGAAGATACATCCTATGAGAGACGGGAGTAAAACCTTTGAAGGTCGGGAAGGTGTCGTCATAACTCAGTACAACCTTCTTTGTCGGGCAATCTATCTGGGCATGGTTCTAAGTAAGCCATGTCATGCCCAGAACCAGGTCAAAGTCCGGCATCCTCAAGACCGTAGCTGAGGCCTCGAGTATCAGTCTAGCAATAGTCACCTTCAGGAGGCACTTAGCAGTAGCAATGACCTCCGTCCCATTGGGGAGATGCACCCTCCTGTCGAATCCCAAATAATACCTGACTCCTTCTAGTAGATTTACGAACTCCTCAAAGACGATGTTGTGTGATGCCCCCGTATCCACCAAGGTATGGGCAGGTTTGTCGTACACGATAACTATTCCTGTTTATTTAAGTAAGTTTAGGTAACTGTGCCTACGGTTTTCTTTACTAGTATGCTACTGTTAAAAAAAATTCCAAGAGTCAATAACAACATAAAATAACTAGCATACCTGCAATCACCCTGCCCAGGTCCCGAGGTGGAGCCTAGTCCAGAGCATACACCTGCTCCCCCTCTTGCCTCAAATCTCTGCCCTAGAAACCAAATCCTCTTCCACGGCTTCGGTCTATAAACTACTGAGCAAGCGGGGCATCCTGTGATGCCGTTAAATGTGCTCCTCTTATAGGACAATTCCTCCGGATATGCCCTACCTGATGGCAGTTGAAGAAATCGGGTGGGGGAAGTTCCACACCTCCTGGCTTCTGTAACTCCCGCATCTGAAGAGGTTGAGAGGCAAATACCACTGGCTCCCTCGGCTCCTGTCTCACCTCTTTGCAAGGTTGGTCCTCTGCCCTCCTCTCATTAGCATAGCGGCCCCTCCGCTGATCATTCCTGCCTCCTCGGCCCTAAACCTCAGTTGGCCTCTTCCGGCCTCGAGTCGTGTGCAAATCAGCCTCCATCCTCTTTTCCATCTCCAGGATCCGAGGTATAGGCCCGTCGAATACAAACAGAAGAGCTTGTATCAGATCCTCTCGAAGGACCTTATAGAACCTCTTGGAATGCCCCGCTTCGTCAAGCTGATAGGAGTCCGCGAATCGTGCTAAGTGGTTGAACTCTTGGTGGTACTCCACTATAGTCCTGTTGCCCAACCTCAGCTGCAGGAACCCGTCTTCCAACTCATCTCTTTCTGACTATGGGATGAAGTGCTCCAACAGTGCGGCCCTAAACTCCTCCCAAGTAACGTCATCAACCTCTCGATCTGCAAATGTCGTATCCAGAAGTGTCTTCCCCCACCTCTTATCATGAGACTCTAAGCAGGAGACCACCAGAGGTACCCTCTCCTCCCACGGGCACCGTATCCCCATCAACATCTCGAACATGATATCAAGCCAATCTTCTATTCGTACTGCTAATCCTATCCCCATATAGGATGGGGGAGAGAGTCCTCGGAAGATGCTCAACCAATTTGCCCCAGGTTCGGCTGCGGAGCCGGAGCCTGCTGGGCCCTGAAAGCCTCCAGAATGGCCATCAAAGTCTTCCCCATCTCCGACTGTAGAAATGGAGCGGGAGCCGGGGGAGGTGGTGCAACATTCGAAGTTTTTTGAGCTTCGCCCTGCATTGTAGGATGTGTCGGGGGCTGCATGACAAAGGTCAATTGTAAGAAATTTGACCAAACCTAGTGAAAAGTGGACAATTACATGTGATCCCCCATATGGGCACACCATAACTTCCGCTGCTTAGTTTGTCCCCAAACTAAACTCGAGCGGGGGTTACCCAGGGTTAGTGTACTTCTACTTTTCCGATTAAGGTTTGCTCTGATACCAGTTTGAAAGACCCCATTTTTTCTTTAAACCACCAGGGTCTTATGACCAGAATCGCCGCTTTGCAGTGACCTTAATATTGGAGTTACCATTGTGATTTAGAAGTGTTCAAACATGTAATCTCACTGCCAATGCGATATGAGCTTGCAGGGTCGCACATAAGAGCATGTGGAGAAGTTGGAAGATTGACTGTGTTGGTAAGGGTTACACATCACCACACAGAATGTGGTCGGGCAAACGTTGCCAAAGGATATTCGTCGAGAGTCGTCGAGTATGACTCGCCGACTAAGGCAAAGTCGTCGAGAGTCGACGGGAGTCGTCGAGTATGACTCGCCGACTAAGGCAAAGTCGTCGAGAGTCGACGGGGGTCGTCGAGTATGACTCGCCGACTAAGGAAAAGTCGTCGATAATCAATCTGTTGGATTCTCGCCAAATCTGGTTGGTTGATTCTCGCCGAATCTGTCTGCTGATTCTCGCCGAATCTGGCTGTTGGATTCTTGCCGAATCTGTCTGCTGATTCTCGCCGAATCTGTCTTTTGGATTCTCGCTGAATTTGTCTATTGATTCTCGCCGAATCTGTCTTCTGATTCCCGCCGACTGATTCTCGCCGAACCTGTGCTGATTCTCGGTGAATGATTCTGAAAACCTATTTTGGGTGGTCTACGGATAGCGATACTCTCAAGTCTGTTTATGCCTTTGATATAAATTTAGACTTAGGGTTTTGGGAATAAGATCGGTCTTTTTCTCCTGTGGCCGAATCGAACGCGACGGAAGCGTTCTGCCGCTCGTTCGCTCCGCCGATTCCCGAACCCCGCCAGATGGAAGTGTTCTGCCGCCTCGTTCGCTCCGCCGACCTCCTCCTCTCCGGTGACAATCGCCGGTGTTGCTATTCCTGCCGCGGACCTAGCAGTCCGTTGAAGTGCAAGGTGCGGTTGATCTCCTTCCCGATCTTTCGTGCGTCGAGGCTCGGTGTTCTCCTGTTCATGTGGATTTCTGCAGAGACGTAGACGTTATTCTACGTAGAACTCGCCACCGACAAGGACTCAAATCTTGGAGCATCTTCGTTGAGTTTTTACTCAACACTGGAAAGGTAACTTTTACCTAGTTGTTTGTTAACTTCTTGAGTCAACATTCATGGGCCGATCCCAATCTATTTGGGTTGTTCTTGATTTTTATTACTTCCACTGCGTGCACAAGTGTTGTGCAATCCTCATAGAGAAACCCAACAGTGGTATCAGAGGGAGGTTTCAGCCATGATTGTTGTTTTGGAAGTTAGGTTATTCCAGTGCGTGTAAACCTAGGGATTTAGAAGTTTTCTAAATGTCTAGATTTAATCCTTGATAATCAATTGTTGATGGTTTTCCAAGGGAAATCGGTGGGCCCATAACCCACAGGTTAGGGGCTCTGCCCCTTAGAACCCCGCCAGGAACGTCTAGGATTTCGTGGTAATTTTTAATTGTTAGAAATTGCTGTCTCCTTAGCAGTAACCGTCCCTCGAGTGGTTAATGAACTCGTGAATTGTTTTGGATTTTGAATCCAACAATGAGAGACTAGCTTGTCTACTGCTTTAAGTCGAGTTGCCTTTGCCTTTGTCCAATGCATGTAAATTTGAAAATTTGGAAGAGTCCGGATGTTCAGATTTAGCCCTTTCTTCTATCAAATGTTTATAGTACCATGTTGTGCACATAAGGGATGCATGTGGATTTTAGAAAGTGTTTTTCTTTGGATGTGCACGTTGATCAAATGTTGATCATGGTTCATGGTTAGCCTATTATCAAAAATCCCTTCATCAAATATTAAGTGTTCTGATGCCTTCCGATGTATTACACTCTTCCTGCCTCGATCGATGAAGTGTGAGCTTGCCAAAGCAAGGTGCATTAATCTATCTTGGTAAGGGTGCGAGCGGATAATTATGATATCCGACTGTCGACATCGGGTCTAACTTAACTAGGTGACCTCAAAGGTTGAGTGCCTAGAGGCATAGGGTTGGCATGCACCATATGATGGATGTGAATAAGGAGTTATTCACCAACCATACAAGAATTGCATGAGGATGCAATTGGCAAGCGTTGCCTACCTAAATAACCACATCGTGAGAGAAAAGCCAAAGCTGACTCATTGTGTTGGTGAAATACGGATCTTGTCCACTAAGAGAGTAGCTCACATGAACTCTCTGAATTGATAGTGAGGGCCATCATTTCGAATAAAATAGTGGGAGTTTTAATTGAAGTCCAAATTAAAAATAAATTGTATTTTGAAATTTTGGTACTGATATTATTCTGCATGAATTCTTATAGAATTCCATGGCAAGTGGTTCACACTCCACTCTTTCTCTGAGAGCCATCCTTGAAAAGGATAAGCTCAGTGGGACTAACTACATGGACTGGTACAGGAACCTGAGAATTATTCTCAGGCAAGAGCGAAAGCTCTATGTCTTGGAAGAAGAAGCACCCGAGGTGCCGACAGGGAATTATTCCCGTGCTGATAAAGATACATATAAGAAGTATACTGATGACGCCTTAGACATCGAATGCCTTATGCTTGCCACCATGAACTCTGAGCTCGAGAAGCAACATGAGAACATGGGGTGCAAGGAGATTGACGAGCATCTCAATAAAATGTTTCAAGGGCAGGCTCGTCAAGAGAGGTTTTATGTCACAATAGCGTTATTTCAGTGCAAGATGGGAGTTCGAGACTTAGTAGGGACTAACGTACTCAAGATGATTGGGTATATAGAGAACCTTGAAAGGCTGGGTTTTCCTCTAGGTCAAGAGTTGGCCACAGATCTGATCCTGCAATCGTTGCCGGACAGTTATGAGCAGTTTGTCTTGAACTACAACATGAATGAAATAGACAAGACACTGCCCAAGCTCCTAGGCATGTTAAGAACTGCCGAGATCAACATGAAGAAGGCCAAGCCTGCCAGCCCCATACTGATGGTGCATAAGTGCAAGGGCAAGGCCAAGGGCTCTAAGAAGACGAAGGTGGGACCTAAGTCATATCTTGAGTCCAAGTCTTCTGCACTGAAGAAAAAGAAGAGTACGATGAAGGAAGGGAAAAGCCACCACTGTGGCAAGGCTGGTCATTGGAGGAGGAACTGTCCTTCTTACATTGAGGGTTTGCAGAAAATGAAGGGAGGTATGACTTCCTCCTCGAATATTTACGTTATAAAGATAAACCTTTCTGCTCCTTCATCTTCGGTATTGGATACCGGATGTGGTTCACACATTTGTACAAATGTGCAGTTACTGGAAAGGAGAAGATTGCTGAGTAAAGGGGAGGTGGACCTGCGTGTCGGCAATGGAGCAAGAGTTGCTGCTATAGTCGTAGGGGTTTACTGTCTTTCTTTGCCCAGTGGGCTTGTAATAGAACTAGATAATTGTTATTTCGTTCCGGCCATAACTAGAAACATTATATCCATTTCATGTTTGGACATGATTTGATTTTCTTTTATAATTAAGAACAACTGTTGTTCTATATTTAAGAATGATGTTTGTTATGCTGTAGCCCAATTGTTTAATGGTCTTTATGCTTTTAACTTGGACCATCTGATCTATAATGTACAAAATAATAAAAGACTAAGAACAAATGACTCAAACCCTACATATCTCTTGCATTGTCGTTTGGGCCATATAAACGAGAAGCGCATATCCAATCTCCATAAAGATGGACATTTGGACTCATTTGATTATGAATCATTTGAGCGATGCGAATCTTGTTTGTTAGGCAAGATGACTAAAACCCCTTTCACTGGTTATACTGAGAGGGCTGAAGATCTCTTGGGTAATGTATATAGTGATGTATGCGGACCCATGAGATCCATGGCTAGAGGTGGATATTTCTTCTTCGTTACATTTACTGATGATTTCAGTAGATACGGATATGTGTATCTTATGAAGTGCAAATCCGAGACCTTTGAAAAGTTCAAAGAGTTCAAGAATGAAGTAGAACACCAGTTGGGTAAAAGGTTTAAAGCACTCTGATCTGATCGAGGTGGCGAATACCTGAGTCATGAGTTCCGCGATCATCTGAAAGAGTGTGGTATTGTATCACAGCTCACTCCACCTAGAACACCACAACATAATGGTGTGTCTGAGAGGAGATATCGTACTCTATTAGACATGGTACGTTCGATGATGAGTCATGCAGACTTGCCTGTTTCCTTTTGGGGTTTTGCTTTAGAGACTACTGCAATGACACTGAATCGCTCTCCAACGAAAATGGTTCTGAAGACACCATATGAGATATGGACTGGGAAGCGTCCTAGTATGTCGTTCATTAAAATTTTGGGCTGTGAGGCATAAGTGCGACGTCAAATGCCTGACAAGTTGGAACCCAAATCAGATAAATGTTATCTGGTGGGATATCCCAAGGAAACAAAAGGATATTACTTTTACCTACCGTCCGAGGGCAAAGTGTTTGTCGCAAGGACTGGCGTCTTCTTGGAGAGAGAATTCTTATCAAGAATGGCTGAAAAGGTAGAACTTGAAGAAGTTCAAGAACCACAGGTAGTGAACGAACCAGAATTGGATTCTGAGACAGGACTACAAGATGTTGTTGCTAGAGAACCTGCTCAAGAAGCACAAGTCCAACGTAGATCTGGTAGACCTAGATTTGAGCTTGAGAGATATTGATTTCTCATATCTCAAATAGGTAATGTGTTGCTTATGGATCATGATGAGAAACCAGCAACCTACCAAGAGGCTATGAATGGACCGGACTCCAACAAATGGCTTGAGGCTATGAAATCCGAAATGGACTCGATATAGGCAAACAAAGTTTGGAACTTGGTGAAACCAACTGAAGGGGTACGACCCATAGGGTGCAAATGGGTCTTCAAGAAGAAGACCGATATAGATGGGAATGTACAGACATTCAAAGGGCGACTAGTGGCTAAGGGTTTCAAGCAAATTCATGGTATTGACTATTATGAGACATTTTCCCCTGTTGCCATGGTAAAGTCCATAAGGATATTGCTTGCTATTGCTGCGTATTATGACTACGAGATCTGGCAAATGGATGTCAAAACGGCTTTCCTTAATAGAAACCTCCTTGAGGAAGTGTACATGACACAACCTGAGGGTTTTGTATCCCCAAATGAAGCCACTAAAATATGCAAGCTGAATAGGTCCATCTATGGACTGAAGCAGGCCTCCCGAAGTTGGAATCTTCGTTTTGATGAGAAAATCAAAGAGTTTGGTTTTATTAAGAATGAAGATGAGCCTTGTGTTTACAAGCGAATCAGTGGGAGCATTGTTGTCTTCCTGATATTGTATGTAGATTACATACTATTGATTGGGAATGACATTCCTACCCTAAAAGTTTTTAAGAACAACCTAGGGAACTGCTTTTCTATGAAGGACTTGGGTGAAGCGACTTACATACTCGGTATTAAGATCTATAGAGATAGATTGAAGAAGTTGCTGGGTTTGACCCAGAGTACATACATTGAGAAGGCGTTGAAGCGGTTAAACATTATTGGGCCCAAGAAAGTATTTTTACCCATGTCTCATGGTGTGAATCTCTCTAAGGACCAGTGTCCAAAATCTTGTGAAGATAAGGACCGCATGAAGTTGATTCCATATGCTTTGGCAATTGGATCAATCATGTATGCGATGTTATATACTCGACCCGATGTCTCCTTTGTTTTGAGCATGACTAGTAGGTATCAGTCAGACCCCGGTGAGTGTCACTGAATTGTAGTCAAGAATATCCTGAAGTACTTGAGAAGGACAAAGGATGTGTTCTTGGTGTATGGTGGAGAGGAATAGCTCGTTGTAAATGGTTACACGGATGCTAGCTTCCAAACTGATAGGGACGACTCAAAGTCTCGGTCAGGTTTTGTGTTTTGCCTTAATGGAGGAGCTGTGAGCTGGAAGAGTTCCAAGAAAGAGACAGTTGCTGATTCTACAACAGAGGCCGAGTATATCGCTGCAGCTAACGCAGCGAAGGAGGCTGTATGGATTAGGAAATTCATCGGCGAGCTTGATGTAGTTCCTAGCATTGTTGGTCCCGTAGTTCTCTACTGTGATAACAATGGTGCAATTGCATAATCTAAGGAACCTAGATCTCATCAGCGCTCCAAGCACATACTTCGGCGGTTCCATCTTATTCGTGAGATTGTCGAACGAGGAGATGTGAACATTTGCAGATTGCCGACTGAGGAGAATATTGCGGATCCACTGACAAAGCCTCTCGTGCAAGGAAAGCATGATGGTCATATTAGATCAATGGGTATACGATACCTAAATGATCAACTCTAGTAAGAGTCTTGTGGGTTGCATGTAAACATATATTCTGTTTGTTGTTTATTGTTTATTCATATGTTGAATTTTGTACCTAGATTTTTCTTTTACAATTAATGGCATGTTCTTTTATTATGGTTTCTCTATGCGATAGTTAAATGTTAACATAATAAATACCCTTAGAATGTTTGCTTCCATAGGACATCAAGTACGTGACTTGAATGTGAGAGCCTATGATTTATTTGAAGCTTCATTCTTAAAAGGTCCCTGGTCGTTGTATCATCATAAAAACTAAGGGTGATGATGATACATTAAGACTAGCCCGTGTGTTGACTGATGACCAGTTCTCATAGGTCATGATATTGTGATATCAAGTCATCACGTGGGTACTTGTTAATGAACAAGTTGTACTGGACAGACCCAACCTGAGACTACTTTGTGGATTATTATATAAATGTGTCACGAGTAGGTCTCAATTGACAATGGTGTTGTGGTACTTTGACCTGAAGTCACAACATTCATCAAGTGAGGAAGAGCATGCTTTGATGCCATCTAAAGTCTTCCTTGAGAAAGGTTGATGATAAGGGTGGTTGTTGGGTACGTTACAAATCATTTGGGTGTTTGTGTGTGAGCAGATATGGGATTTGTCCTCCTATATGACAGGAGTTGCATCCATGGGCCCCTTGATGGAACTGGATTGAGAAATGCATGACCATGCTTGGTTGAGTCAATATGTGATATTGGACTCACCATTCTCTGGAAGTCCGTTCTAGATCAAGAAACTTGGATTGAGCTATTATGAGGGTGACACGGTCCATGCCTCTAGTTCTTTCCGGATTTAAGGGACAAAGGGACAAAGACAATGCTGGGACATTGTTCATAAGGCTTATGAGTTATGAACTCCTATTGCTTCGGTAGCAATGATGCATTGCTAGATGCCGCTCATTGTTTGTGAGGTTTTTGGTTTGATACTTTCAAGATCAAGTGGGAGACTGTTGGAGTTACCATGGTGATCGAGAAGTGGTCAAACATGTAATCTCACTACCAACGCGATATGAGCCTGCAGGGTCGCACATAAGAGCATGTGGAGAAGTTTGAAGATTGACTGTGTTGGTAAGGGTTACCAATCACCACACAGAATGGGGTCGGGCAAACGTTGCCAAAGGATTTTCGTCGAGAGTCGTCGAGTATGACTCGCCGACTAAGGCAAAGTCGTCGAGAGTCGACAGTAGTCGTCGAGTATGACTCGCCGACTAAGGCAAAGTTGTCGAGAGTCGACGGGGGTCGTCGAGTATGACTCGTCGACTAAGGAAAAGTCGTCGAGAATCAATCTGTTGGATTCTCGCCGAATCTGGCTGTTGGATTCTCGCTGAATCTGTCTGCAGATTCTCGCCGAATCTGGCTGTTGGATTCTCGCCGAATCTATCTGCTGATTCTCGCTGAATCTGTCTGTTAGATTCTCGCTGAATCTGTCTGTTGATTCTCGCCGAATCTGTGTTTTGATTCCCGCCGACTGATTCTCGCCGAACCTGTGCTGATTCTCGGCGAATGATTCTGAAACCCTATTTTGGGTGGTCTGCGGATAGCGATACTCTCAAGTCTGTTTATGCCTTTTGTATAAATTGAGACATAGGGTTTTGGGAATAATATCGGGCTTTTTCTCCTGTGGCCGAATCGAACCCGACGGAAGCGTTCCGCCGCTCGTTCGCTGCGCCGATTCCCGAACCCCGCCAGACGGAAGTGTTCTGCCGCCTCGTTCGCTCCGCCGACCTCCTCCTCTCCGGCGACAGTCGCCGTTGTTGCTATTCCTGGCGCGGACCTAGCAGTCCGTGGAAGTGCAAGGTGCGGTTGATCTCCTTCCCGATCTTTCGTGCGTCGAGGCTCGGTGTTCTCCTGCTCATGTGGATTTCTGCAGGGACGTAGACGTTATTCTAGGTAGAACTCGCCATCGAGAAGGACTCAAAGCTTGGAGCATCTTCATTTGTATGAGACTTTTTATACAATGGGAACCTTGTAAAAGATCCCTTAACTTATAAGATTGTATGGGCATTCATATAAGTTAAGGTTACTTATTCCATAGTTTGCTTTACATGTACTTACTGCTCTACTTTACTTGTTTACATTACTATTTTCTTATTATTGTCCTTTTGTACACACACCTACTAGGGTAGTTATAACCTGCTTGTTCCACTCTACTTTATTGTACTCCGCTTTCATCCTTCCAGAGCGGTGCCTAGGAGTCGCGGTGGTGAGGCGAGGACGATAGTGGCTTTGTCTTTTGACTAACGATCGGTGGACCACATCATTTTAGGGAACCAAGCAGCAGGAGTACCAGCATCTGCAGGACAAGGAGGCAGGATATGAGGAGCAGTTGTAGTGCACTACCTCTACTATACGGCGATGGGTCGACGATGGATTTTAGTGTGCTTCGGCTTAGAGGTTCTGAGTTGAGAGAGAGAGAGATCATTTGTATTAGACATGTACCGGTCTTAAGCCCATTCTTCTACTCTCTTTCATATTTTGTACTCATTGTGGACTATTGCTCTTTTATATATATAGATGCAACCATTTGTGGGCTTGTATTACATACTACTTATTTTGTAGGACCCCATTTTTTTTCTTTAAACCACCGGGGTCTTATGCCCAGAACCGCTGTTTTTTAGTGACACCAACACACCCGGGAAGGTCATCACTACAAATAATCGATCCTGCCGGCCATACCGATCGCAGAAGAGTAGAAGAAATATAAGAGTACATGAAAATATAACTCTAATACTAGTCCACATCACATATAAATATAATATAATTCTCCACGAAGTGAGAGTCCATAGAAATGATAAAACAAAGTACTAAAGAGAAACGAGCTCCTGCCCGATACAATAAATCCTTACTGCAAGTCACTCAATTGCGGAAGCAAATCTATAATATCTACTAATGGTCGGGACTCACTATACCTATTGGCTGGACTCCCGTACTAGACTGCCCCATCTCCATGTGCACCGACCTCTTGGGCTACATCTCTAGGTTTAGCTCCACGATCCACTAAAATGAATTGGTCAACGACCGTTAGTCTAAAATACTAAGTCCTAGCATCCCCCACCCCTCCCCCAATGGCTCCTTGGCACTGAGCGGGGAGAAAGAATGGGAAGGTAATGGAGGTGGAGAGTAACAAAGGTAAGCAGGTGGCAGTGGAACTAATCAATCATGAGTTCATAAATAGAGCAAATAAATGTAAGCAGTAGTGGTAAACAATATAAGTACACACAAAAGCGAGAGAATAAGAATAGTATGAGAAAGTAAACTAAGTAAATAACCATGACCTATAAGAATGCCCATACAAACCTATGGACCAAGGGGTCGTTTTGCAAGGCCTATTGTATAAAGTGCCCCATACCAATTTATACAATATGTTTCAAAGGTTATATGCAATGATGATGCTATGACATGCAAGAATTCTATGAAGTGAGCATGCAAGTGCAACACACACACTCGACTCTGTGCACACAGACCTTTAATTCCCCCTTTCTGGCGCCTAACCTCCTAGGATACCTCCGTAGTGGCAAACATAAACGGTGGGTTGGGCCTCGCCCACCACTAAACCGGTATCAGCACTACCAGACAGATCTATCGTATGCCTCAACGTTGGTGCACTAAGAGGAGATCCTATGTACTCTTGCCGGCTGGCGCACTGGACTTTATTTGGCCAAGTGCTAACCACACTTGCCGAGTCAACGTATTGGTGTTGGTACAACGACTCTCCAATACCGAAGACCCACGACCTTTATCTTATGCACATGCAATACTACCATGATTTTCCACTGAGCCAAATCTCCCCGGACTATCCCATCCGTCACAATCATCTGCCGAGCCAAAAGCTCCCCGTTCTCGTCTGTCCGTCACTACTATCTACCGAGTTATCGGCTCGCCGTGCTAACCTTCCCATCACCAAAACCACCGAGCCTACCGCTCGAGTTACCCAACCTAACTCCCACAACATTGAGGAGTGTGAGTGTAAGTGTAACCCTAAATTATTTTTAATTACTCTTGTAATCAATTTAGTCTTACGGTTTACGTTAACCTTGGACTGCCCAGGGCATTCCCTATGAAGGGCTCTCGGGGGCACTAGGAACTACGATGGGCTTAACCCCAAAGCTCACTTTCACAAGACCCTTACTATTATTGGTTAATTTCTGATTCCCAAACCCTTTTAATATTACTCTGGATCTAACCCAAGTGTGTTTTGACTCTCTCTCTCCACAGGAAAGACGATCTTTCGTCGATCCCGAGCACCTCTTAACACTAGTCTATCCAACACTCTCCTTATCATGACTCCTAATAAAGCTCACTTTTTCCCTTATTAAAATCAGTAAAATAATAGTCCCATCTCCCTATGACCATTCCACATGTTATCTCTATTTCCACAGTTTTACTAAATGCAGACCAACCTATGCTATATGATGTACATGATAGAAGGTACTTCAAATTTTAATCCAAATGCCCTAAAATTTTTATTGTGGGTCTATCATGAAACATTTAGCCCAAATATAGAAACTTATAATTTTCCTAATTAATTTTGCATTTATTAAATTTTCCAAAATTTAAGCCATGGGTAATTTTAAACATGAAGTACTAGATTTCCTTAATTTATGGCCACACAAAAATTATTATCACTATATGATGCCTAAATAACTAAGAATAGTAAGTTTTACAAACTTTAATAAAATAATCAGGCACTAAATAATTAATTCAAGATAAATAGAATAAATAGAATTAAATAGAGAAGTATCTCAAAATATTATCCAAAAATTACACAAAAATAACCAGAGCTTTAATATGATCATAAATCATCACTGACCAAGTTTCATAACATTCTAAGTTAGTTTAAATATGATTGTATCAAAATCATCCTTAGGGGCAACATAAAGATTATAACTACAAGTATAAGCTAATGTCTTCAAAACATCATACAATAATTTTCAGAGGCTCATATTGTTATAAAAACTCTTCTACCAAAATTTCATAAGTATACAAGTTTATATGACCCATCAATATTTTCCTAAAAGGTAAATGCCCAAACTAACCCTAATTGGTTTAAGTTGTGTGCCTAAGTCTAAATGTCACCAAATTCCTCCCTAGGGCATTTCCTCACCCGAGAATCACATGGTCTAAACACCAAGTTCATACAAGGACATATAACCCTATGTCCTTCTCAAACCCCCAAAGTTCAACCATAGGGTTTGAACAAGGGTCCTAGGGCAAACCCACCCTAATCAATCTCAAATTCCATGAGAGTGTGCTTTTACTGACCATGGGGCTCTGGCCAAAGTCCCAACCCATTTGGGTGAGAATTAGCCCCTCCATGCCCCAAACACTCTTTTGCCCTATTTTACCCCTTAGGGGACCAAATTTGGTCACACCATTACTTATTCAAATCAACCCCAAATGGGCTGAAATTTTTAGCAGTCATAATATAGCCCTAAAAGACACTCAAAAATATTTTGGGGACTTTTGAGGTCATTAGACCCAAATATAATACCATTTATGATTTATTAAATATTTGCAAAAACAATAGGAGAATTATATCATAAAATTCCCATTTTTGGATATGTTGTTGGTATACATAAGAGTGACCCCAGTATAAATTTCTGGTCATTCGGATTGCTTGATTGATGGGGGAACTCAAATCAATCTCTGCTCAACCCTATGTATAGACCTCCCCAAAATGAGTGCTGAGGTGTAACCAGAACTCCAAATTGACCCAAATCAATTTTAAAATAAACTAGACACATATATCTACAAATTTAATGTTGAAAACTCTTTCTTTAGGGGACCTTAGGTATTTTTAATATTTAATTTAAAACAGTCTAGTAAACAGGGTAAAAAATACATAAAAATCAAAATAAATAAATATGATCCAGCACAGATCTTGAAGCAGATCCATCGCTTCCTTGTCATCTTCTTCCTCTAGCTAAGGGCTGGGATCAGCCCAACCTAGAGCTTACTCCAAGGCATTTTCCAGGCCACCCAGCCACCTCCCTTGCCGGACACCACAACCACCACCTTCATTGAGGTGGGGGTTATCGCCGGGCGGCGGCACGGCCGTCGGAGGGGATGTTTCCAGCGAACTCACAAGGTGTAAAATCCATGAAATTTCAGAAATTTTTCTCACCCAATCGGGATCAATTGAGCCTGATTTCTCTCCTAAATGATCTAAGATTCTAGCCCACAAAGAGAGGAGTAGAGGAGGACCGTAAACCGTGCTTGCCGACGGGTTTTGTGGTGGTGCGCCATGGCTGGTGATGGCGATGGCCACCACGACGGCCAACTGGGTGATGAAGACGACGTCCATGGCGCTTTTGTAGTGGCAGAAGATGACGACGATGCTCCACTAACAAGAGACTTGCGGCGCCGTAGAGGTCACGGCTACAATCTTCGCCCACGCAACAAGAATAAGATTTAAATTTATCTTGCTAGTTGGTCTGCATTTATCCTTTTAGATGTTTTATTTGAAACTATTTTAATTCCTATCATTTCGGTTCTGAAACTATTTAATTTTGGGCTACTAATAGCCGCTTGGATGTAAGCCTTATATAAGGCCAAACTTTCATTTGTTATGGGACTATTATTGAAATCAAAACAAGACTTTTGCCTAAACCTAATTTTCTCTCCTCCTCTTTCTCTTAGCCACCGCCCCTAAGGAATTCCTCCTCTCAAGGATTCGGCCGCCCCTCTCCCTCCTTGCTCGGTCTCCCCCCCTCCTCTCTCTCTTTCTCTTTCTCTTTCAACATTTCATTCCTCCTCCACACTATCCCATCTCAACGGAGGTGATATCATTCCTGTAAGGAGTTTCGGCCACTTAGAGGAGAAGGCTTTTTTTTTGTGCAAGGAAGAAACGGTTTCGGGTGATCTTCCACGACGAGAAGTGAAGGAGACGAGCAAGATCTTCATCTGTGGCGCGTTTCCCGTGGTTTTCAAAGGAAAAGAGGTCGTTCTTTGTGCATCCAAACATCTCGGATCTACGCTTCCGAGTGGGGTAACGAAATTCCTACACAAGAGATTTCCTTTCTTAGATTAGTTCTTGTGGTGGACGAATTTTGCGTGATTTCTCGAATCGTTAATTTTCGCGGTATTACTAGTAATAGATTTGTGATTTTGGTTTGGTTTTCCGAAAAGACTTATCGAGAGGATTGACGATCCTGGCTCTTGTTTTGTTGGGATAGATCCTACCACTTTCCGAATCGTGATTTCTTTGGTGGATCTATTTTGGTACAACTCCAAGTTCGTTCGGAATCAATATTATTCCATTTAGCCGGAAAGGGTTTGTCCTATAGCCATCCTCCATTCCATTTACGGATCGGCTATCCGTATGTTAGCACGAACAATAAATAAAATTCATTATGATTGCTGCGTTTCGTTAGAGTGCGGGTTAGAGAGCATTGAGCGTTGTAATAGTCATAGTCACGCCATCTGTGTAGGATCTCATAAGATATAGCCTACATCAATTTTGGTATCAGAGGGAGGTTGTGTTGATTTCTCAATCGACAGCATCCTTACGCTTTCCTGTCATAGGGCGTTGACCCACACTTGGTCGTGCACGTTTCGTTAGACACAAAATTTGAATTTTTTTATTACAATCTGGTCTGCATATAACAAAAAAAATCAAAAAACAATTCTGCAGAAAATTACAAAATAATTTCTGAATTTTCTCCTTATTTTTCTAAGCACAAAAGTCTAAAAAAATATTTTCGTTTTCTAAGTCGTTAAGCGTATAAAAATCCTACTTTATAAAATTCTTGTCCAAATAGTCTTTTTTTAAGAGAAAACCCGTATCAGTGTTGTTCATGTGCACGAGGCTTGGCACGGAGTATCCTCCATCCACCTCACACATGGCCGACAACCATGATGATGAGCACGCTCCTGCAAAAATTGCGGCTCTTAGGGAATAGTTTAACACCAGGTTCGATGCACTCACCCAGTTAATACAAGGGTTGACTGTTAATAAGGCAGCGCCTCAGAATCCCGGCTTTGGGATAAATCAACGGGGGCCACCACTCCAACAAGCCAACCAACGAGAGGAGCGACAAAACCAACCTCGTAATCAGGACTATGAGTACGCACCTCGAGCCCCTTATGATTTCGACTTAACTAGGGCCGTTAAAATAGTATCACCATCCAACGATGGCATGGGTGAACCCCAGGTATTTGTACACTGGATCATGGGAATTGAGTGCTATTTTGAGTGGCACAACCTGACGGATGTTGAGAAGGTGCGGGTAGCACAAATGAAACTTCTGGGTAGGGCCAAAACGTTCTGGTTGAACGAAGAGAGGCGTCTAGGCACCGTGAATGGAGCACCCCCACTTGGGTGGGCTGTCATGAAAGCACTCCTGAATGACCAATATGTCTCTGCGTATCACCGAACCCAAATGTTTGACGAGCTAGCCACCCTTCGTCAAGGGGGTCAATCGGTAGCAGAGTACATGGGACAAATTAAGGATATGATGGTGCGTTGTGAAATTCGAGAAATGCCCGAGGTCACACAATCTCGTTTTCGTAAGGGACTCAATACAGACATCTAAGGCAAGCTTTTGTGTTATAGTCACACGGACCTTAACACAACATTCAATGCAGCGTTGGATATAGAAAAGCACAATGCCTACAAGTTCAAGGGACGAGCATTCCAGATAGGAAAGTCCATTTTAGAACCCCCACCTTCGTCCTCCATGCGGGACAAAGGAAAATTTCGATCGACTGATTCGAATTCCATAGTCATTACCGCTAGGAACAACAGAAATCTCACCGGCGAGAGAGTTCCGATAGGATGGATTAATAAGACTAACACCACCTGTTAATCTTGCGAAATTCAAGGGAACTACTCTTGTGAGTGCCCCACTAAGAGTAAACCACTAGCACTATTAAACTCCACGTCTGAGCCTGCCGAGATTGTCTATGAAGCTGACAGAGAATCTGATGCCGAGCCGAGTGATATTGTAGACGATTCTTATATGATAGTTATGAGGTGTATTCTTGCCACACCGCGAGCGCCTGATGAGTATAATCGGACAAACATATTTTCTTTGAATTTTAATGGCGAAGAAAAGTGGTGCAAATTAATATAGATAGCGGAAGTTGCATGAACGTCATTTCGGAGAACGCCATTTCTCGTATGAAGTTAGCCACTGAACCACACCCCCATCCATTTAAAATAGCGTGGGTGAACAAAACGTCAATCGCGGTTTCAAAGCATTGTTTAGTGCCACTTACGGTGAAGAGCTATGTCAATAAAGTGTGGTGCGACGTCATCCCCATGGATGTATGTCATGTACTACTAGGACGCCTGTGGCTTTATGATTATGACGTGACCCATTTTGTATGAGCCAACACTTACGAGTTCAAGTTTAATGGTAAGACCATTGTCCAAAAACCCACTCCGCCCAAGGATCCTTCGATTGCCTCCAAAGACACAATTGTGCCTGCGGAAAAGAAAATTATAAGCTTGATAAGTAAGGAGTTGGAACGCGAGACCTTCATGGACGGCGTTATGTATGCTTTAGTATGCCTACAAGCTAAGGATGACTCGCCCTCTTTAGAGAATTTACCGTCATCTTTGCGCACTCTATTGGAAGAGTATAAAGACGTCTATCCGGTGGACTTGCCATCTAAGTTGCCACCCATAAGAGATATTCAGCATGAGATTGATTTTGTCCCGGGCTCATCATTGCCTAATCATCCACATTATCGGCTCAATCCCTCCGCACATGAGGAATTACAAACTTTAATTTCAGATTTGCTAGCAAAGGGTTTTATCCGCCATAGTAAGGGCCCATGCGCCGTACCGGCCTTCTTGGTCCCAAAGAAAGATAAATCTTGGCGATTGTGTGTAGACTACCGGGCCATAAATAAAATTACGGTCAAATATAGGTTTCCCATTCTCCGTTTGGATGACTTATTAGATATGTAATCGGGAGCCACCATATTTTCGAAATTTGATCTCAAAAGTGGATATCCTCAAATAAGGATACGGGAAGGAGTTTAATGGAAAATTAACTTTAAATCTAAGGATGGGCTCTATGAGTGGTTGGTTCTTGGAGAGGGGCTCACCAACGGGCCGAGTACTTTCTCATGATTGATGACCGAAGTATTTAAACCATACATGGGTAAGTTCGTAGTAGTATGCTTCGATGATATATTAGTATTCAGCCGTTCGCAAAAGGATCATGAATCACATCTAAAGACAATCCTAGCAACATTGCGCCAAGAAAATCTATTTATTAATCTTAAAAAGTGTTCCTTTGGTGTGACGACCGTAGAATTTCTAGGCTACATAGTGAGTTCCGAAGGCATTCATGTTGACCCAAAAAAGGTCCAAGTGATTAAAGAGTGGCCTGAACCAACAAATATTCGGGAAGTTAGAAGTTTTCACGACTTGGCCACATTTTATCGAAGGTTCATTCAAAACTTTAGTAGTATCATGGCCCCGATCACCGAATGCATGAAGAAGGGTGAATTTTCTTGGACAAAAGCGGCCACTCGCGCGTTTCAAACGATTAAGGACCGGATGTCCGAAGCCCCACTACTACGGTTGCCGGATTTTAGTAAAGTGTTTGAGTTATCATGCGACGCATCGGGGATAGGGATTGGAGGAGTTTTAAGTCAGGAGGGACATCCGATAGGATATTTTAGAGAAAAACTTGTCAGTCCAAAGTTAAATTATTCCAATTCTGATCGTGAGTTTTTTGCCATGTTACGTTGTCTCCAACATTGGCGACACTATCTTATCTCAAAAGAATTTGTAATCTTATCCGATCATGAGGCCTTAAAATTTGTAGACTCCCAAAGTAAAATCATCCCTCGGCACGCCAAATGGGTCTCATACCTTCAGGAGTACACATTCATTATCAAGCACCTCAAGGGTACGTTAAATCATGAGGCGGACGCCCTTAGTCAAGTCACCTTATTACTATCTACCATGGAGGTATCGGTCATAGGATTTGAAAGAATTAAAGATGAGTATGTTCAGTGCCCGGATTTTAAGGATATATATTTCGCCGCTCAGGACAATTCCCCTTCCACTATCTCGGCATACTACATCCGTGACGGGTACCTATTTAAGCATACACAACTATGTATTCCCCTCTCTTCGTTACGCCATTTTATTATATGGGAATTACATAGTGGAGGGTTAGGTGGACATTTCGGTCGCGATAAAACGATAACACTTGTAGAGGATAAATTCTAATGGCCAGGCCTCAAACCAATGGTCAATAAAATCGTAGGGAGCTGCCGTGTATGCCAATTGGCAAAGGGAAACAAGACCAATGCTGGTCTTTACACACCCCTTCCGATTCTGTCTGCCCCATGGATGGATGTTAGCATGGACTTTATATTGGGCCTCCCACTAACATTTAGGTGACACGATTCCATTTTGGTCGTAGTGGATCGATTCTCAAAAATGGCTTATTTTATCGCTTGCCATAGCACCAACGATGCTTCACATGTTGCTAAGTTGTACTTTAAGGAGGTCTTGGCACATCGAGGTGTCCCCAAAACCATCATGACTGATAGGGACGTTAAGTTTACTAGCTATTTTTGGAAAACACTTTGGAAGTTGTTGGTTACTAGACTTATGTTTTCATCGGCCTATCATCCCCAAACGGATGGGAAAACGGAAGTTGGTAACCGGAGCTTGGGTGGGTTACTTCGTTGCTTAGTGGGTGATCATAAAGGTACGTGGGACCTTATTCTTCCTCACGCTCAATTAGCCTACAATAATTCTAAGAATAGGTCCACCGGTTTATCCCCAAATGAGATAGTGCATGGATATAAGGAGCCTGTGCCTCTTGACATGGTTCTGTTACCACCATCATTTCAATCCAGTCAATTTGCACAGGACTTCGCCTCGCACGTTAACACTCTCCATGAGCACATTGGCATGATGTTAGCTAAACAATATTCTATTTATCAATCGAATGCTAACATAAATAGGCGAGCAGTCCCCTTGAATATTGGTGATTTGGTAATGGTACGTCTTATCCCTGAACGGATGCCTTCGGGCACCATAAAAAAATTAGCGAATAAGAGAGCCGGTCCTTTTTCGGGTTTTAAATAAGCTAGGTGAAAATGCATATTTATTAAAGTTACCCGCTAATTGGGGAATCTCCCCTGTTTTTAACATTTCGGATTTAACGCTTTATGTCGCTCCACCACTTTAACTATCTGTCTCTCAGTTTCATATTTCCACTATACTGTCTAAAGGTGTGGGGGTGAGGTTTTTTCTGGACCGCTCTCCCTTTCCAATTCTTCGGGAGGTACGTTGCCTATTGATGATGAAACTTGTTTTTCTTCTTCACCTAACGCTTTTCCAAGGTTCCCCCGGACCGCTTTCTTGCCTGACAAGATTTTGCAGGATGCGGTGTTTTCTACTCCCGATGGCGAAATTCACAGGTTTTTGGTCAGATGGCATGGTCGTCCAGCTTCAAACAACTCTTGGCTTTCTTCGGCGGACATGTCTCTTCTCGATGCAGATCTCCTACACCGTTACCGTCCAGCCCACTCATCAGTGATGAGTCCTTTTGAGAGCGGGAGGATTGATGGTGACGGCCACCACGACGGCCAACCAGGTGATGAAGATTACGTCCATGACGCTGTTGTAGTGGCAGAAGATGATGAAAATGCTCCACTAATAAGAGACTTGCGGCGCCGTAGCGGTCATGGCTACAATCTTCGCCCACACAACAAGAATAAGATTTAAAGTTATCTTGCTAGTTGGTCTTCATTTATCCTTTTAGATGTTGTATTTGAAACTATTTTAATTCCTGTCATTTCATTTCTAAAACTATTTAAGGGCTACTAATAACCGCTTGGATGCAAGCCTTATATAAGGCCAAACTTTCATTTGTTAGGGGACTATTATTGAAATCAAAACAAGACTTTTGCCTAAACCTAATTTTCTCTCATCCTCTTTCTCTTAGCCTCCGCCCCAAAGGAATTCCTCCTCTCAAGGATTCGGCCGCCCCTCTCCCTCCTTGCTCGGCCGTCCCCCCTCCTCTCTCTCTCTTTCTCTTTAAACCTTTCGTTCCTCCTCAACACTATCCCATCTCATTGGAGGTGATATCATTCCTGTCAAGAGTTTAGGCCACTTGGAGGAAAAGGCTTTTTTTTGTGCAAGGAAGAAACGGTTTCGGGTGATCTTCCCCGGTGAGAAGTGAAGGAGACGAGCAAGATATTCATCCATGGTGCGTTTCCCATGGATTTCAAAGGAAGAGCGGTCGTTCTTTGTGGATCCAAACATCTCGGATCTACGCTTCCGAGTGGCGTAACGAAATTCCTACACAAGAGATTTCCTTTCTTAGATTAGTTCTTGTGGTGGACGAATTTTGCGTGATTTCTCGAATCGTTAATTTTCGCGATATTACTAGTAATAGATTTGTGATTTTCGTTTGGTTTTCTGGAAAGACTTACCGAGAAGATTGACGATCCTCGCTCTTGTTTTGTTGGGATAGATTCAAGCCACTTTCCGAATCGTGATTTCTTTGGTGGATCTATTTTGGTACAACTCAAAGCTCGTTCAGAATCAATATTATTCCATTAATCCGGAAAGGGTTTGGCCTATAGCCATCTGCCGTTCCATTTGCGGATCGGCTATCTGTATGTTAGCGCGAACGATAAATAAAATTCAATGTGATTGCAGCGTTTTGTTAGAGTGCGGGTTAGAGAGCATTGAGCGTTGTAATTGTCGTAGTCACGCCATCCGTGTAGGATCTCATAAGACATAGCCAACATCAGCCAGATTTTTGAGCTTCAGGTATGTTACAACCGTACAGTTGGATGGATCAATTCCTTTAGAAAAATTGTGAAAACTCCTCCCCTCTACCTGGTGAAGCTTTTTAAACACACAAATGGGGGAGGGGAAGGGACAAAGCTTAAAAGCCATTTATGGCCATGAAAGGTTGAATTCGGCCATGGCATATTCCTTGAATTTAGCCACCTAAAGGCTGGGGAAAACCCCTGGTCTCCTCTAACTGATGAGGTGAGATTAATCCTCATCAATTGAGAGAGAGATGAGGTGTCAAGGGTATTCAAATACCTTGAATGGCAATTTTTTCTCTCTTCTCTCTCACCTCCAACTTGAGAAAACTCCATTTCTCTCTCCTAGTCACCATTTCCAGAAAATGGGTGGCTAATTATATAATTATTAGCCTCCTAAGTTAGTGGGCCACACAAATTGGGCTGAGCCCAAAAGGCTTGGGCTTGAGTTAGCCATTTAGGCTAGATTGACCTAAACCTAAGTTGAGTTTACTTAGGTCCGTTTGACCTTTTGGGTTGACCCCAATGGGTCCTTGGTGACCCATTGGCCTCCCCTAAGGTCTAGGACGTCTTGGGTGGGGTTGGTTGGGCACCTTGGTGGTCACTTGACCCTTAGTTAGGGTACTTTGACCTTTTTACGGCTAGGGTTGACTTGAGTCAACTTAGCCTCTTTAGTTGACCCCAATGGGTCCTTGGTGACCCATCTGCCTCCCTTAAGGCTTGGGAAGGTCTAGGTATGGTCAATTAGGCATATTAGAGGACAATTGCCCTTAGTTAGGGAACCTTTCCCTATTTATGGCTATGGTGCACTTGGGTCAATTTGACCACTTTGGGTTGACCTCAATGGATCATTATGGCTCTAATGGATGCTCTAATGGATTAGGGATGTTGTGGTGGGGTCATGGAGTCATGGTGAAGCCCAAAGATCATCCCTAAGCTAGTAATTGGAATTCTACTATTTGCAGACTATAGTGGCTCACACCTAAATTTTCATGTTCACCTAAACCCTTACTTCTTCCTAGGGTTTTGTCATGACTCAGTCATGAAAAAACCAACCAAGGAGTCTAATTGTTTTAGGGATGTTACATCTTTGGTGATCACTAATGTCGGTAGGATGGGCGTTTTATAGTGACGACCATCCCGAGTGTCGGTGTCGCCGCGAAACAGCGATTCTGGGCGAAAGACTCGATAGAGAAGCGAGAAAAAAAAGGGTCTTACAAACTCCCAGGTTGTATTTGATCACGTCTTCTGTTGATATAGTGTGCAGGTTAACAGGTTCAAGCCAAGAAGAAGAAGACTCCTATGGACACTAATGCCGAGCGGTAGCTATGAATTAATTTTATAGAGCTCTCAGGAACCTACCACACCGCTCTAGTCCTTACGCTCGCGTTTACATAAGGAATTTTTCGGGCTGGCCTCTCGAGAAATTACCGCAAGGGGTAGTGCTTACCGGGACGCGCTAGCCTCTCGACGAGTGCCGAGTATTATTCCTCGAGTAACCGATATAACGCCAGGCGATAGCTATTACCGCGCCGCACTAGCCTCCCCGACGAATGTCGGGAAGGATTTCTCGAGTAACAGATCTGCCGCCAGGCGATAGTTGTTACTGCACCGTGCTAGCCTCTCGAAAAGTGTCGAGAAGAATTCATCGAGTAACTGACCTACCGCGTGGTGCTACTTTGTAACGCGGGGTGCTAGCTCTTTGAAAAAAAGGAAGATTCGTTTTGAAATATTATTCCAAATTTGGATGACAACTGGCACAACAAGCGCACAAACCTATCGCTGGGCTCTAGTCTTACTGCCTGCGATGTTGATGCGGAAAATGCGCTCTTCCGCTAGGTTTCTCGGGAGTGGAGCACGATCGATCCGGGTTACGGGGATAGAAAGGATGGTTGATCCAAGTGTGGGGCATATCAGGGAAGGTTGAAGAGGAACTGTCGAGCAGATGGTTACTTTGACGGTTAGCTTTGATGGTTAAGACCGCGAGGGTGAAAGAGAGAGATAGAGGGGGGCGCTAATAGCGGCAATAATAGAGTTAGCCCGTCGTAGCTTAAATGCCACTCCTACGACGGGCTTTACTTTGATTAAGAATCGATATTACAGCTTGAGATTGCACCTTTACATGGAAAGCAAATAAAGGGTACAAAGCGGGAAGCTGGTGGCTAGAGGGAAGAGGGCGCTAGAGGCAGCACGATTTGACAAAGCAAGTTGGCAGACCGTGCGGAAAGCTGATCCCACAGTTTGCTACTCAAGGCCGAGCAGACTGCGCGATCAGGATGATCCCGCAGTTCGCTACTCAAGGCCAAGCAAACTGCTCGATAAGGCTAGGAGGACAACTGAGGTTGTTGAAGCCAAGGAAGGCCGCAAGGGCTTGACCCTCGAGGCCACATGGACTAAATGTTGGAGTCTGCAGGTTTTGATGTCCTTGTTGTCCCACTCCACCATTCCCTCCTGAATTAGGGGTATGGGGGCCTATTTATAGGCTCTGGACGGAGACAATCCTAGTAACGTTACCCCCGATAGGGTGGAGAGTTATGATTGAGTTCGCGACACATCGCTGACTAAAGAGGCAGGTCACCAACTGCTGAGAAGAAGCTGGCGTTGGGGAAGTCAAAGTGCTTCTAGCGAACTGCATAATGATTTCGCCTAGCTCGCGGTGGACAGGATGAGTTCGCCTCTGCTACTGGAGGCTCATCGTTCCTGTTGGGCGACAGGAGCTTGGAGACATGGAGGACTAAGGAGGCAGGTCGCGCATGCTGGCAAGGTGTAGGTAACCGTTGCTAACTTGCGGCCTGAAGACAGGTCGCCACTGCTGACTTGCGGCCTGGAGGCAGGTCGTCATTCCTACTATACGGCGAGCTGGAGACTTGTCGCATCAACTAATGGTGGGCGACCTTGAGGTAGCTCGCCACTACTGACTATGCGACGAGATGGAGTTCAGTCCACGCTGTGTTGTACGGGCTGGCAGACATCATGTATGGAGTTCGGCAAGACTTGATCAGAGCTGGGAAATCTGGACAACCATTAGGCAGACTGAGGTGCAGTCTGCGTCTGCTAAGAGAGCATCGTGAATTGAAACTCACCTCCATTGATCAGGAATTTAGGAAGTCCGCTCCTGTTGAGTGAAAACGTCATTGCGTGGTTAGACAAACAAACTGCGCAGCCTGCATGGGCGGACTGTGGAAGCAGTTCGCTGCCCTACAGAATGAACGGATGCGGCGCAACTTGGGCGGTTAGACCGGGGAGACCGCCCTAGCCGCACGGTCTGAGTGGATAGAAAGTCTATACTCCTAGCCCAAAGAGAGGGTTGAGGCAGGCCGTGACCTCCAGGGGGAACCTGGAGCAGGCCGTGACTTTCGAATTGTCAACCTTGGGAGGGATCGCCAATTTCTTGGTTAACATAATCCCCACACTTTTTTAAGTCTCGAAGGGAACTTCAAAAAATTAGGAGACCCATGAAAATCGTGATCCTCCCCTCAAAAAAATAAGTGGCAGGGAGAGATAGAACCTGATGTCTCTCCTCAGAAAAGTTTTGCCAATGCCAATCTTTTTCCTGCGAAGGAAAAGTTAATGCAGGAAAAATGAGGTACATCTTGTGTGTACCTGACTTGCTTTTGCAAAACGAAGAAGACTTGTGAATGTCTTCCATCGAGCTATGCAAAAAAAAAGGTGAGGGAAGGAATAGAAGAATAATAACTTTCAATTACCTGAAGGTAACTTGAAAGTGCCTGTTAACCTCTGAAAAAGGAAGGGTAAGCAGTAGACATGAGAGAAAAGTAAGTTGCAAGTACCTGAAGGGGGCTTGTTAATATCTGCTAATCGCTGCAAGAAAAGAATAAGAAGCAGATATGAATGGAAACAAAGTTGCAAGTACCTGTATGGGACTTGAAAATATCTGTTAATCTCTGCAAGAAAAGAGTAAGCAGTAGATATGAAAAGAAAATAAATTGCTAGTAATTGAAGGGGACTTGCAGATATCTGTTAATCTTTGCAAGAAAAGATTAAACAGTAGATATGAAAGGAAAATAAATTACAATTACTTGAAGGGGACTTGCAGATATTTGTTAATCTCTACAAGAAGAGAGTAAGCAGCAGATATGAAAGGAAAATAAATTACAACTACCTGAATGGGACTTATAGATATCTGTTAATCTCTATATGAAAAGATTAAGCAGCAGATATGAAAGGAAAATAAATTACAAGTACTTGAAGGGGACTTGAAGATATTTGTTAATCTCTACAAGAAGAGATTAAGCAGTAGATATGAAAGGAAAATAAATTGCAAGTACCTGAAGGGAACTTGTAGATATCTGTTAATCTATGCAAGAAAAGATTAAGCATCAGATATGAAAGGAAAATAAATTGTAAGTACCAGAAGGGGACTTGCAGATATCTGTTTATCTCTGTAAGAAAAGATTAAGCAGTAGATATGAAAGGAAAATAAATTGCATGTACCTAAAGGGGACTTGCAGATATCTGTTAATCTCTACATGAAGATAGTAAGCAGCAGATATGAAAGGAAAATAAATTGCAAGTACGTGAAGGAAACTTGCAGATATCTGTTAATCTCTGCAAGAAGAGAGTAAGCAGCAGATATGAGGGGAAAATAAGTTGCAAGTACCGGAAGGGGACTTGCAAATATCTGGTAATCTCTACAAAAGAAGAGTGAGTAGCAGATATAAAAGAAAACAGAGCTACCTGTACTATTGGGAATAGTGGCCTTCAATGTTCCCTAGGTTTTAAAGAGGCATCACAAATCAGGCTAAGGGGCACAATGTATTTGATGCTTGGTCTAGTCATTGTTTGCAGGACAGTCCTTGATTGGACAATGGTACCCAAAAGAGTAAGCTGGCAAGTTAGATTTTTGTCTAAGGAAAACCCGTTGAGACAAGTGTTTGTCTCAGCTGAGAAGAAGAAAGCGATGAGATAGGGCAAACTGAAGATGAACCGCTGAGACAAGAAAGCACTGACACAGTTAAGCAGAAGAAATTCTATTAAGTAGTATTGCATTGAGTGGAGCTTACTCAGTCAACGGCAAGATTCAAATAATCTGGCTATGGCAGAAAGCGTTGAGTGAGATATGCTCACTAAACGCTCTCAACGCCATGATTTAGAAAAATCTGGCCAAGGCAAAAAGCGTTGAGTGAAGCGTACTCACTCAATTCCTAGCAAAGAAAAAATTTTGTCTAAGGAGTTTGGCGTTGAGTGATGCTCACTCACTCAACGCCAAGCAGCAGAAAGCTGAGAAATCAGTTTGGTGTTAAGTGAAGTTGACTCACTCAACACCTAAAAATAGACTTTATATTCTAAGTAGTTTTGCATTGAGTGAGGGTTACTCAGTCAATGCCATGTGACAGCAGAGTTCTATAAATTGATTGACATTGAGTGAAGAACCTTGACTCAATTCCTTTGCTAATATTGCTTGATTTTAACTTAGTCTAGAAGGGGGTGACGTCAGCTGATGCCACCAGAAGTCAACAAGTCAAAAGCATTTCAGAGTCATTGTGGGAAAGCTACAATAGTGCCGGAACCTACTGTTTGTCCTCTTCTGAGGAAGGTGGCGCTCATCCTCCATGACTGGGCCCACAGTACTATTAAGAGCCGTTGAATCTCAAGGTCGTATAAATGGAAATGTATAACTTGAAAACAATAACTTTTAGGGTTTGTAAAAAGACGCGGTTGGACATCATCGTCTTCTACGACGACCTTGAAAGATCAGTCAAGCAGAGAAAGCCATAGGGCAGAAAAAGATAGCTGATGCATCTTCCACTTCAGAAGGATAGTTCTGGGGAGAACAAGATAGCTGATTCTTCTGATCCAGCAAGAGTAAAGATAGCTGTTGAAGAGGACTCATTCCTTCAATAGCAAGTATCTGAGCAAATTTGATCAGCAAAGAAGTTAGCTACTGAAGATGACTCTTTTCTTCAACAGCAAGTGGCATGGACTGAAATATGCTCAGTCCATCAAGGTAGACTCAGAGATTAATCTGAGTCTGTTATTTAATCATTTTATGCAAATTATCCTATAGGATTCAGTGTTTATTGAATCTGATTGTAGGCCTATGTAATTAGGCTGAGTGCAAGATCTTTTTAGATCTGAGCAGTTGGAACACTTTGTGTTCTGAGGTAGGTGATTAATTAATCACTGAGTTATAGGTGCCTGGAAGGGCACTGAGGTAGTTACATGCTTGGTACTGAGCTGTAGGAGTGCTGCAGCACTCTGAGAGCAGGGCTGTGTGCTTGAAACTGTAGAGCTGAGAAGCCTGAGCTTTATGCCTTTGTGTAAGGCTGAGGTAGGTGGCTTGAGGGTGATTGAGTGTAGGAGCACTATAAAGCTCGGAGGTAGGAACCTGTTGGTTCTGAGGTAGGTGTCCTGAAAAGGATACTGAGTGTAGGAACTTTCTGAAGTTCTGAGTGTAAGGCTGAGGGCCTGAGGTGTAAGCTCTAAGGAACATATTTGGAGGAGTTTGACCTTCTCTAACAAGAGTCAGAAAAGTGGGAGGGACAGTGGATGTACCCATAATTTGGGGAATAACCATAAATCTTTGTATGCTTGTTTATGTGTTTGTCAATACTAGAAAAATGGCTTTTTGCCACGATTTTTTTTGCCCTGGAGAAAAACCGTGGCTAATAATGAAGTATTAGCCACGGTTCCTATTCTATGGCTAATAAGCTAGTATTAGCCACGGATGACTAATCTGTGACAAATAACCCGACTTTTTGCCACAGTTTGCCTGTTTTGTAGCTAATAATCTAGTATTAGCCACGGAAGCCTAATCCGTGGCAAAAGGTTGGGTTTTTTTAGTCCCACATCGCTAACAAAAAGCTCGATTTGGGATTTATATAGCCCTTTCAAAATTATTGTTTGAAATAAAATCGGCGCGGTGGCGGGGGCCGGGCGGTAGCGGCGGCGGCCGGGCGGGCGGTGGCGGCCGGGCGGGCGGCGGCAGCGGCAGGGCGAGCGGGCGGGCGGGCGGGCGGCCAGGCGGCGGCGGCGGCGACCGAATATTTTTTATGTTAGGTTTATTACAGACCCTTTAGCCACGGCAATTGAACCGTGGCAAATGAGGAACTTTTAGCCAAGACAATTGAACCATGGCTAATAACTTATTAGCCACGGATTCAGCGTGGCTAATACTATTAGCCATGCTCGCTTTTCCCATGCCCATTTGTCGTGGGTAGGCCGTAGCTAATAGGTATTAGCCACGGTTTTGGACTTTTAGCCACGAAAATTTGCCGTGGCTAAATGTTTTTTCTAGTAGTGTGTTCTTCTCTAATTAACTACAACTGTTAAGTACATGCTCTAGATCACCCTAAGCTAAAAGCTAAAAGAAATCAACAAGATAGTAAAAAGATTTAAAGAGATTTAAAGACCAATTCACCCCCCCCCCTCTAGGTGACCAACTAACCTTGAAATAAGAACTTTCAAGTGGTATCAGAGGGAGGTTACTCAAAAAGGACCTAACAGTCAAAGTAAGCCTCCTAGGTTAGCTAAAAATTATTAAATATGGGTTCAGGTATGAACTATAAGGAGTTGGGTCCGTGAAGCTTCCAATCTGCAGGAAGGAAGGATTTGGCCTCTGGAAAAAAAGGGTCAGATTGTTCATGGAAGCATCTGACCCTAGGATCTATGTAATAGTATAGGAAAGTCCTTTTGTCCCCACAAAGGCCTCAACCATAGATCCAACTCTAAAATTGCCCAAGGCATACACTGAGATGGACAGAGATGTGGTAGTATTGTCTACCATGGACATAAGGGCTTAGAATATAATAGCTAGTGATATTGATGACTCAACCTTCCAAAACCTAGAGCACTACAAGACCTCTAAGGAAATGTAGGACACTCTTGTGGTCTATATGGAGGGTTCTTAGGAAGTTAGAGATGATAGGAAGTCCTTCAAGGAAGAAAGGTATGGCCCTAAAACTAGTAAACTGACTTTATCTAAAGTTATCTGTTATTTTTGCAGAAAGGTTGGGCATGTCTTTGTTTAATGCCCAGTTAGGATAATGGAAGAAGATGATAAGATGAAGCACCACCAACACCACAAGGACAAGAAGAAGGAGAAGTCTTTTGTGTCCAAGAAGGAGAAAAGCTGGACAGACTCTTCCTCCTTAGAATCAGAAGAAGAAGAAGAATCCTATATAGGGCTTATTTCTATTGCTGCAAGTCCAGAAGAAAAACAAGAGGAATATCCTGCTGCAAGGATAGGAATCAGGGCACCTCTATCACACTCAGACAGTGACAATTAGGAGGATGAGGAAGTCAGTGGATGCCATGTCTTGATGGCAATAATAGAAGAAGAAAGAAGTCAGGTAGATACAAAATCAATCAAGATATAACCTCTCTCCATTTCTTCATTTACTTATGACTATGAAACAAGTCCAGACACTGAAGCATCTTCATCCTGTGATGAAGATTGCTCAGAATATGAGATTGATATCAATCAATTGATTGACAAGTATGAAATACTCCTAGATTTTCTAAAGAAGAGCAGAAAGCTTGCCAAAAGGCAAGCAAAGGATATTGAAGTCCTTAAGCCTTATAAAACTCTTTATAACAATAAATCTATTGAGTTTTATAAGAAAAGTCATGAGATGTCTTAACTCCAAAAATGTCTTGAGTGCCAGACCATGCTTCTTAAAGAGAAGTTTAAACATATTAGATATCTTGAACAAAAATTGACTGAGAAATTAGGGTTTGTGGTTAATCCTCCTCAGTCACAGAGGATTTTGCCAAAAGTTGCAACTAGCCAAGCCCCTGAGAAGCTTGTAATAGATCACACAAATCATCAATTCAAATCAAAATTCCCTGATAAGAGGACAGTATTTCAAAAGGTAAATTTACCTTCTAAATCTGTCAAGTTTGGACCTTCCCTTAAGAATCCATCTTTTGCTTGCTCTACTAGTGTGGTAAAATCATCTGATCTTAGTAGGAGTAATGTTGACCTCTCTAGAAATATAGTTCTGGATAAATCCTTTTGATTTGGATCCAAATATCCATTATCTAAAGTGATGTGAGAGACCACTAGATGGTAGGCTCCACAAGTTGAAATACAAATGGCCCATCCTTGACCAGTTGTATTTAGTTTTCCAACACCTTCACTCAGGAAGAAGGAAGCAGTAAACCCAAAATGTTCATTAAGCAAATCTTGGGGCTGCTAACTTCTCACATGGACAACAATTAAAATCATCCACCTTCTATGCTGTATAGAAGAGAAGGTACAACATTCAAGAATATTGGTGTTTTGGGAAAGTTTGCCACTTTGCCATTGATTATTGGCATAACGTGAATATGGCCAGTGGAAAGAAAGGTGCTCAGCCCAGGCAGAGAGTTGAGAAAAATCTTTATAATGCTAACATGAACCTAGGACCCAATAACTATTGGGTTCCAAAGGATAAATAAAATTTTTTTTGCAGGCTAGTCCAAATACCTGCCTAAATAAGACTTGGTATTTGGACAATGGATGTTCAAGGCACATGTCTGGGACAAGACGATTGCTCAATGACTATATGCTCCAAGTAAAGCAATGAACAAAAGTTGAGGCTATTAAGTGTGTATTCGTCAAAAGCTAGAGGAAACAACAACAAGGTAAGTCTCTATCTTTTGTAGAGAGACAAAGTTTACAAATTTCTAAATTAAGTTAGATGTGCTTAAGATAAAACAAATCAAGCACATCATTTGGAGAACAATGATTTACTTATCTATCAGATTATTTGTACTGTTAAATTTTGTAGCTTTTTCTCTCTAGCTCAAATAACCTGTAAATCAGTGCATAATAACTCTGCTAATAAAAACTACCTTATTAGCATAATAGGTCTCCATTCTATTTAAAATTGATAAAATTTTTGTATAATTATAGTGTACATCAAGACAGTGATAAGTGCTATAATATAATCATCAGGAGCTGAGTATTATGTTAGAAAAGTTCAGTGCACTGTCTCATAAAAGGAAGTATAGAATAAGCTTTAAGCATAAAGTACAATCTTAAGCTAAAATGATTAATCACTTAATCTTATGATAAAGTAATTAAACATTTTCAAAATATATATAAGGGCGACATAATATGAAAAGCCACACTATTCTAAAAAAAAGCCCTAACTTGGTAAAAAGACCTAACACCATCCGTCAAGACAAAACCCTTTTTAGCGTCTTGCCGCACTGCTTAAATGGCGCCGAAGATCTCAAAGGAGCTCGAGGAAGGCTATGAAATAGTAAGAAAGGGATTCATTCATGCCTCTTCTGAGATTAAAGAAGTCATAAGGATTATTGAGATCTCAAGATTGGAATACACCCTATCTGAACTCTCCACCATTCTGAGAAAAGAGGTAGTTGAATTCTTCTCTAATATAAGGGTCTCTTCTACTAAGAACTCCCTTAAGTCTAAGATTAAGGACCTTTAGATTAAGTTAACCCCTAAGAGGCAAGGCAAAGCTCTTCAATTACCTTCCACTAGCCCTACTGAGGAAGAAGAACTCACCATCAAGGACAGAGAGAGTTCTCAGATGGTGTGGATACAGTGATGCCAAAATTGGAACACTCAAAAGGAAATTCTTCAATCAAAGAGGAAAGCTGCTAGTTGATATAGTAGGGAAAGCCCTAATCTACAAACCTGGATCACATGACACCATCCCCAAGTCAATGTTTAAAGTCATGACAAGGATTATCCTTCATAAGCAGATCTCATGGGCAACCCTCATCTTCCAGAGGATAGTAGAATGCCTTTCACACTTCTAGCTTGGGCTGAATTCTTTCACTCTACCTAATAAACACTCATCAAGATAGCTTCCAGCAGCAGCAGGGTGTGATGATCCATTACCTGAAAAAAAATGGACATCAAAACCTTAGACAGATTCACTAGAGTGCTTCCTATGAGCCAACCCTCTGAAGTAAAGAACTCATCAAGAGATAAAGGGAAGCAACCTGTTAAAGAAGACAGTTCTTCCAGCTCTAAACCTGAGCATGGAACCACTCCTCCTGCTGATGGTAGTCTTCAGGCTGACTTATCTCTTAATCAATCCTCTATAAACATCCAGCTCCAGGACATTGGTGGGCATGTTGATGAAATCCATGCTAGTCCAAGGTCTCAACAAATATCAGAGGCTGCTTCTGAAGATGACATTGTTGCTGAAGATGTGAAAGGTGTAGATGCAACTAAAGATGTTAATACTACAGAAGATAACAGTAAGCCCGATGAATCCTTAGATGTTTATTTAGATGGTGCAAGCCCAGAGAAGGAGAATGCTCAGTCTAAGGGGGAGCATGATCAGATGGAGTTGACAACTTTGGATCAAGTTATCTACAGGATTGTTGAGTCTTCACCTTTTATAGGTAATGCTCATACCTTATTAAGTGGTAGTGTTAAAACAACTTTAGCTAAGGAAAATTTTCCTTTTATAGGTGTTGTAATTTAGGAGGAGTCTTCACACGTCCCTTCTCAGGATGATGTCCCTCCTCCCATAAGCCGTCCATCCACTACCGCAATATCAAATGAGTCACTCCTAAGCCAGATCAAGGCACTCTTAGATACTCAGACCACATCCCTAAATTAGTATGTTGATCAGTCAATTGCTAAGCTCAAGCATGAACTGATGACTGAAGTCAAGAAGAATATAGAAGAAACTTTTCATTTAAATAAACAGGTGATATGGGGGTGCGTCACATAGTATAAACCAGCATGTATCCAATGTTACCTACAACTCCATGAGAGAGGCCATTCTACTAAAAGCTGAGCTGCTTGATGATAATGAGAAATTTTTTCAAACCCTATCAATCAGAATTGAAGCCAACTCCATACTACTATAAGATAAGATCTTTAAAGAAAGTAGAAAGGGGGAGAAGGGCCATGCTAAGACAACAGAACTCATTGAAGATTAGGCCTTCAATGTGATTAAAGGTAAAAGGGTGGCACTGCACCTGCCCCTACTGGACAAAATGAGGCCAAAATACCTAAACTTCCCAGCACAAGCTAGAGTTGCAAAAAATGCACAATTTGTTGCTAGAAGGAAAAGGGAAGGAACTCAGTTGGCTGAAGAGTTCATGGCAAGGAGGAGGGCTGAGAACAGAGATGATTCAGATCATGAACAATTGAGTGATGCTTTTGAGTCCATCATCATCAATGCCTGGTTAAGCCATGGATAGGTTTCAAATAACATTGACAGTGTATACCCTTCTGAGGAATGGATTAAACATCTTGAAAGGAATTCTCAAAGGGAGAGAATATTCAAAGAAAATTTGGTGAGGAGAAACAACCTAATGAAGATACCTCCCAGATATATTCCCAAGCCTTTTCTTATACTTCAAAAGGCAGAAGAATAGTGTTGAATGTCTAAAGCTGGCAGCTAATGCTGATAAGGGTGCTGAATCAAGTTCATCAAAGAAGAGTAGAATGAGTGATTGCAAGGATTAGGGTTCTTTAAATTTTTAATCAAGGTCTTGTAATGTTAATCAAAGATGTAATAATGTAATAATTCTATCAATGGAATTAATATGAGTTTGTCCTGGTTATATTTGTTTGTGATTGATGAGTATGCAGTTTCTAATATAATATATATCTTAAATCACAAGTTTTTGCCTACTGTTGATTGGGTAAAGTTCTCCAAAACTGTAAATGATTATTTAACTTTTAATAATAATAATCACCTTGATTAGGATTATACAATTTCTAATCATACTGTTAATGGTTATGCACGTTCTAAATCATATAGTTAGCCTCCTATCAATGTGCTAGTTTTTAAAATTGTTAATGATTGATAGTTCACTCAATTTGTTGGATAATGAATCATAGTGCAAAGCCTATCTCATATGGGGGAGTTTAGTCACCTACATGACAGGCTAGTTGTCTTGATAATGTATTATTAGACCTATCATGATACTTTTTGTGTTGGTTGCACCTTAGCATGGATGGGTGTTCATACCTTCTACAAATAGGGGGAGATTTTTGGGAATAGTGCCCTTCAATATTCCCAAGGATTTGAAGAGGCATCATAAATCAGGCTAAGGGGCACAATGTATTTGATGCTTGGTCTAGTCTTTGTTTGCAGGACAGTCCTTGATTGGACAATGGTACCCAAAAGATTAAGTTGGTAAGTTAGATTTTTGTCTAAGGCAAAACTGCTGAGACAAGTGTTTTGTCTCAGCTGAAGAAGAAGAAAGCGCCTGAGACAGGGCAAACTGAAGAAAAATCGCTTAGATGAGAAAGCACTAAGATAGTTAAAGCAGAAGAAATTCTGTTAAGTAGTATTGTGTTGAGTGGAGCTTAGTCACTCAATGCCAAGATTCAGAAAAATGTAGCTAAGGCAGAAAGCGTTGTGTGAGGCATGCTCAATCAACGCTCTAAACACCATGATTCATAAAAATCTTGCCAAGGAAAAAAGCATTGAGTGAAGCGTGCTCACTCAAACGCTCTAGATGCCTAGCAAAGACAAAATTTTGTCTATGTAGTTTGGCATTGAGTGATGCTCACTCACTCAATGCCAAGACATAGAAAGCTGATAAAACAGTTTCGCATTGAGTGAAGCTGACTCACTCAATACCTAAAAATAGACTTTTATATTTTAAGTAGTTTGGCGATGAGTGAAGGTTACTCACTCAACGCCAAGTGACAACAGAGCTGTCTAAATTGTTTGGCGTTGAGTGAAGGACCTTCAATCAACCGCCTATGGTAATATTGCTTGATTTTTCACTAAGTACAAAAGGGAGTGACGTCAATTGATGTCCCCAGAAGTCAACAAGTCAAAAGCATTTTCAGAGCCGTTGCGGGAAAGCTACAGTAGCACCAGAGCAACTGTTTTTGTCCTCTTTTGAGGGAGGTGGCGCTCATCCTCCATGAGTGGTCCCACTGTACTATTAAGAGCAATTGAATCTCAAAGTCAAATAAAAGGAAATGTATAACTTGAAAACGTTAACTTTTAGGGTTTGTAAAAAGACGCAGCTGGAAATCATCGACTTCTCCGACTAGCTTGAAAGAGCATTCCAACAGAGAAAGCCAGAGGGCAGAAAAAGATAGATGAAGCCTTCTTCGACTTCAGCAGGATAGTTTTGGGGAGAACACGATTGCTGATTCTTCTGATTCAGCAAGAATAAAGATAGATGTTGAAGAGGACTCATTTCTTCAACCAGCAGGTAGCTGAGCAAAATTTGATTAGTAAAGAAGTTAGCTGCTGAGGAGGACTCTTTTCTTCAATAGGAAGTGGCCTGGACTGAAATATGCTCAGTCTAGCAAGGTAGACTTAGAATTAATCTCTGAGTATGTTATTTAATGATTTTATATAAATTATCCTGTAGGATTCAATGTTCACTGAATCTTAGTGTAGGCTTAATTAATTAGGCTGAGTGCAAGGTATTTTTATATCTAAGCAGTAGGAATACTTGGTGTTCTGAGGTAGGTGATTAATTAATCACTGAGCTGTAGGTGCCTGGAAGGGCACTGAGGTAGGTACCTGCATGGTACTGAGCTGTAGGAGTGTTGCAGCACTCTAAGAGTAGGGCTCTGTGCCTGAAACTGTAGGGCTGAAAAGCCTTAGCTGTAGGACTTTGTGTAATGCTGAGGTAGGTGGCTTGAGGTTCACTGAGTGTAGCGGTATTGTAGAGCTCTGAGGTAGGAACCTGTTGGTTCTGAGGTAGGTGTCCTTATTGGGTCCATTGCCCATAATGTTCCCTAGAGTGGATTTGAAGAAGCATCACCATCAAGACTAAAAGCATAGTTGTATTTGATGTGTGCTTAAACTCATGCATGTAGGTTGTCCTTGATTGGACAAGTAAACAAAAAGACTAAGCTGAAAGTCAGCTAATTTGACTAAGGCAAAAACGTCGAGATAGCTGAGACATCTCTCAGCATAACTGCTGAGACAGCTGAGATGGAAGCATTGAGACAATCAATGCAGGTTGTCCTTGATTTGACAGGTGAACACAAAGAGTAAGCTGGAAGTCAGATAATTTGACTAAGGCAAAAGTGTCGAGATAACTGAGACAGTTGAGAAGAATGTCTCAGCATAACTGTTGAGACAACTTAGAAAGAATTCGTCGAGCTCAGTTTAGAATTCGTCGAACTGAGTCTAGAGTTCGTCGAGCTAAACTCACCATTCGTCGAACTAAATTCAGAGCTTGAGATTCCGAGTTCATCGAACTCAGGTGAGAATTCATCGAACTGAGTTCGGAGTTCGTCGAGCTCAGTTCACCATTTGTCGAACTCAGTTCAAAGTAAGGCAGGCTAAGTCAGTCAAAGCCAGTGTTTTTAAAAATTGAAAATTGGCTAAGGCAAAAAGCGTTGAGTGAGGCGTGCTCACTCAACGCTCTCAACACCTATGATATGTTAGAGGCAGAAATATGGTTAAGGCAAAAAGCATTGAGTGGAGGTTGCTCACTCAACGCTATCAATGCCTAGTGGAGATAGAATTTTATCTAAGGAGTTTGGCGTTGAGTGTTGCTCACTCACTCAATGCCAAGCAGCAGAAAGCTGATAAAGCAAGTTAGCGTTGAGTGAAGATGAATCACTCAATGCCTAGAAACAGATTTATATTCTAAGTAGTTTGGAGTTGAGTGAAGGTTACTCACCCAACGCACAGAGATACTAAATCTGTGTAATTGTTTTAGAATTGAGTGATGCTTATTCACTCAACGCCTATGCTAATGTTTCTTGATTTTTGGCTAAGTCCACAGCCGGTGACGTTAGCAAGTAAATAAGTAAACATATTTCAAATAAGTGGCGGGATGGCTATAGTACGCGACAAATGTTAATGCAGATCTACTGTACGATATTTAGCGTTAAAGCAAGGTTGTTGTTGGCGATTAATTATGTGGGTCCCACTGTTCAAGTGCTGTTGGGTCAAATCCAATAAAAAGGAAAAGGATTTTATAGAGGAAGATAGCTTTGAGGAAAAAGTAACAAGGTAGTTCTTCTTCTCCGCCATTATTGTGGAGCTGAAGAATAGGAAGCTCAAGTTAGCAAGACAAAGAGCATGGTAGTTGTTGGTATCAACATCTTCAACAGCAAGTTAGCTGTTGTCTTCTTCATCGACTTTAGCAGTTCAGAGTATTTTCTCTGAGGAAAGAGGAAGCAGCCAAGGGCCGACCCTTCCTGGAAGTTCTTCACAGTTCCAGCTGTACAAGCAACATCCTGAAGATCTTAATCTGGAAGCTGTGAAGAGAAGAAGCTTCAAGAAGCAAAAATCTGAAAGAAGGCTCAGGGGACTATTCCTCATGAGTCAAAGATAGGGCTAAATCACCTCAGCCCAAGAAAGGAAGAAGATGTAGAGCTATCTTAGTCTGCAAAGTTAGAGCAGAGATTTTCTTAGCTCAGGTAGCTGCAATTAGCTGCAGTAACTTCTCAGTTCCAGCAGGAAAAATCCATGGTTCTATGAAGTAGTAGTTAGGACTGATCTTCAGGCTTAGTTCAGAAAGAAGCACAACATTGTTCTTCAAGTAACTTCCCGCACAAGTAAATATACACATGTTGCTGTGGAAGTAGTTAGGACTAAGTACTTCTTTGTTCTGTAAAGGTAGACTCAGGAAATAAATTCCTGTAGTCATAAGTTGGGCTGAGTTTACCTCAGTCAAGAAGCTTGACACAGAGAAATATCTCTTCTGTCAAGAGTTACAACCAACAAACATTCATCCTGTAGGATCCAAGTGTGGATCTGAACTGTAGGGTTTAACTGCCTGAGGTAGGAGAGTTCTTCTCTCTGAGGTAGGATCCAGGTTTGGATCTGAGTTATAGGGCTTAATTGCCTGAGATAGGAGAGTGATGCTCTCTGAAGTAGGATCAGGGCTTATGCCCTTATTTCTAGTTTTACATTATGCTGCACTCTGATGTTTCTGTGGACACTCCCTTCGTGGAGCTTTATTATATATATGTGATTTTACTATTGTGGACTGCATTGCTATTACTGTTATAATTATGCTACTTTTCTGTGATCGAAATGGCCGGCGGAATCGGCGCCTTGTGGTGATGACCCTTCAGGACGTGAAGGAGTCACCGCAAGGCGGCGGTTCTGGGCCTAAGACCCCGGTGGTTGAAAAAGAAAAAAAAAGGGGTCTTACACCTCTCCCCCACAGGCAAGCCTTCGGACCTGCCAGCTCGATGAGAGCCTGCGCAGCGGGTCTACCTAGGGCCGAGCCGAGCTCGGGGTATTGATGAAGCTTTCCAGACCTCTCCCCCACAGGCAAGCCTTCGGACCTGCCAGCTAGATGAGAGCCTGCGCAGCGGGTCTACCTGGGGCCGAGCCGAGCTCGGTGTGTTGATGAATCTTTCCAAACCTCTCCCCCACAGGCGAGCCTTCGGACCTGTCAGCTAGATGAGAGCCTGCGCAGCGGGTCTACCTAGGGCCGAGCCGAGCTCGGGGTGTTGATGAGTCTTTCCAAACCTCTCCCACACAGGCGAGCCTTCGGACCTGCCAGCTAGATGAGAGCCTGCGCAGCGGGTTTACCTGGGGCCGAGCCGAGCTCGGGGTGTTGATGAATCTTTCCAAACCTCTCCCCCACAGGCGAGCCTTCGGACCTGCCAGCTAGATGAGAGCCTGCGCAGCGGGTCTATCTGGGGCCGAGCCGGGCTCGGGGTGTTGATGAATCTTTCCAAACCTCTCCCCCACAGGCGAGCCTTCGGACCTGCCAGCTAGATGAGAGCCTGCGCAGCGGGTCTACCTTGGGCCGAGCCGGGCTCGGGGTGTTGATGAATCTTTCCAAACCTCTCCCCCACAGGCGAGCCTTCGGACCTGCCAGCTAGATGAGAGCCTGCGCAGCGGGTCTACCTGGGGCCGAGCCGATCTCGGGGTGTTGATGAATCTTTCCAGACCTCTCCCCCACAGGCGAGCCTTCGGACCTGCCAGCTAGATGAGAGCCTGCGCAGCGGGTCTACCTGGGGCCGAGCCGAGCTCGGGGTGTTGATGAAGCTTCTTTCAACCGGGCCTATTTTATCATTAAGACGAGAAGACATAGCCGGTTAAAACGAAAGGCATTATGGTTATATTCTTGGAGATAGTCAATATTTCGAAATGAATTTATTGAAACGACAATATTTATTTACAACATTACAATCCTTCTTTCCCCTCACGGGTAGAAGCACTTTAGATCATCACCGCTCCAAGTATGGCTCAAGGTCTTTCCCTCCACATCCTGGAGGTAGTAACCTCCATTGACCAGAGTCTTCTCTATTATGTACGGCCCTTCCCAGCTAGGGTTGAGCTTGCCAACAGGGGCTGATCTTCCTGCTGCGTCGACCTTCTTCAGCACAAGGTCCCCTTCGGCGAATTGCTTGACCCGAATGTGCTTATCAAAGTACTTGGCCATCCGCCGCTTTATCTCCTCTTGCTTGATGGCAGCGACGTCCCGTAGCTCTTCCTCCATGTCCAGCGAGAGGCGCAACCCTTCCTCGTTCCCCAGCCTCCAAGCTTCACTTCCTTCACCTGCGGCCGCGACCCGCAGAGACCGAACCTCGAACTCCACCGGGAGGACTGCCTCGCACCCATGAGAGAGCTTGAAGGGGGTCTCCCCTATGGCCGTGTTCGGAGTTGTTCGCAGGGCCCACAGGATGGAAGGGAGTTGCTCCACCCAGTTACCCTTTAGGTTCTCCACCTTCTTTTTGAGCAAGTTGACAATAATCTTGTTTGCCGCTTCTACCTGGCCATTGCTCCGAGGATGATGGACAGAGGCAAACCTGAGGTCAACCCCGATTGGGCGCAGAAACTGATGAATTCTTCGCTGGCAAACTGGGGACCGTTGTCCGTCACTATTGCTTGGGGTAACCCATGCCTGCAGATGATTTCCCCTCAAATGAAGTTCCTGATGACCTGAGAGGTAACCTTGTCTAGAGCTTTGACCTCCAGCCACTTTGAGAAGTAATCGATCATGACGAGGAGGAACCTCCTTTGCCCGCTAGCTGGAGGAAAAGGCCCGACTAGATCCATCCCCCAAATAGCGAAGGGCCACGGCGCTATGACGCTTCAGAGCCTTTGGGCAGGTAGGAGCTGGAGGGGGCGTGTACTTGACATTTTTGACATCTCTTTGCAAACTCAACGGTATCTTTTCTCAAGGTCTGCCAGAAATACCCTTGTCTTATCACCCTTGCCTCCAACGTTCTGCCCCCTGAGTGGCTGCCGCATTCTCCCAAATGCACCTCTTCCAGGATCCTTGGGACCTCTTCCTCGATCACACACCTCGCGAGGAGCCCTGACAACATCTTTCGATGTAAGCCCCCATCCATCATCACGTAGTGGGCTGCCTTTCGCCTAAAGCTCTTCGCGTCCCTGATCCCCTCAGGTAGCTCGCCTGAGTTGAGGAATGCCGCCAGTGGGTCCACCCATGAGGATCGTCGACCCACCTCCATTAGCTCTCCTTCCTCAATCGCCGGTCGGAAAAGTTTAGTTAGGGTTCCTCCTCCCCGAGGCCCGAGCTTCGCCAACCAGTTAGTTGCCATGCTTTCCTCCCCGGGAACATGTTGAATAGAAAAAGAACGGAACCTCCGATGATAGTCCTTACCTTGGATAGATATCTTGCGAGGGTGGGCTCCCGAGCCTCAAACTCCCCACGGATTTGTGACGCAACTACCATCGAGTCGGTGAAGGCCTCCACATCCCGAATTTCCAGCTCCTTGGCCAACCGAAGGCCGGCTATCACGGCCTCATATTCCGCTTGATTATTGGTCACAGGGAAGTGGAAGGCCACTGCCTGTTCTATGGTAACCCCTTGAGGGCTTACCAACACCACACCTCCTCCCAGGGAGTGCCTTCCTGAAGCCCCGTCGACGATCATTCTCCATGCTTCCTGCGACCTCGGCTCTTCTTCCTCGGCCTCGGTGACATAATCCGCCAGAAAGTCCGCCACGGCCTGGGCTTTGATGGAGAGCCTTGGAACAAAAGAAATGTCGAACTCGCTAAGCTCGATGGACCACTTTGCCAACCTTCCTGAATGCTCCACCCCCTCGAAGACCTTGCGAAGAGGATGATCAGTCACAACCTTAATCGTATGCGCTTGGAAATAGGGGCGGAGCTTCCTTGCCGAAATGACCAAGGCATAAGCCAGCTTCTCCAGGATGGGGTAGCGGAGCTCCGTCTTTTTCAAGATTCGGCTCACATAGTAGACGGGTAGCTGCTTCTTCCCCTCTTCCCTAACCAAGACTGAGCTCACCGCTTCTACCCCCACCCCGAGATACAAGGCCAGGTCTTCTCCCTCCTTGGGGCTTTGGAGTAGCGGAGCCCGGGAGAGTTGCCTCTTCAGTCCTTGGAAGGCCTCTTCGCATTCAATCGTCCATTCAAACACTTGATTACCACAGAGCACCTTAAAAAAGGAGGAGCATCTATCTCCGGACCGAGAGAGGAACCTGCTTAGCCCGGCCAGCTTTCCGGTTAAGCGCTGGACCTCCTTGGCATTGCGAGGTGACTCCAAGTCCAAGACGGCCTTTACCTTGTCGGGGTTAGATTCTACCCCTGCCGGGGTCAGGAGGTGTCCAAGGAATTTCCCGCGACTGGCTCCGAAGACACACTTCAAGGGATTCAACCTCATCTTGAATCTCCGTAGGGTGGCAAATGTCTCTTCCAAGTCCCGTAGGTGGGACTCCAGGCATTTGCTTTTTACCATCAGGTCGTCGACGTAGACCTCTAGATTTTTCCCCCTTTGATCTCGAAAGACTCGATCCATCATGCGTTGGTACGTTGCCCCTGCGTTTTTCAACCCAAAGGGCATCATCTTGTAGCTGAAGCATCCCTCTCTTGTGATGAAGGAAACATCCTTGACATCGGGAGGGTGCATCCGAATCTGATGGTAACCTGAAAAAGCATCTAAAAAACTCATAAGAGAAAAACCTACGGCTGAGTCAACCAGCGCGTCGATCCGAGGCAGGGGGTAGCAATCCTTACGACATGATTTATTTAACAAGGAAAAGTCAATACACATACACCATTTTCATCCCCCCTTTTTTACCATTACCATATTGGAGATCCAGCCTGGATACTGGATCTCCGAGATGAAGCCCGCCTCCAAGAGCTTCTTGACCTCTTCCCGGATCGGCTCCTCCAGCTTGGTGGCGATGGCCCTCATCTTCTGGCGTATGGGGCGAGTCCTGGGGTCCAGGTTCAGGCGATGACAAGCCACGTCTGCGTCGATGCCCGTCATGTGTGCCGCGCTCCAGGCGAAGATGTCGACGTTGCTTCGGATGCAGGCTCACATCAGCTCCTGATCCTCGAGGCTTAAGCCTCCGTTGACCCGCACCTTTTGCACTTATCCCGCCCTGGTGTGCACCTCCATCTCTATCACCTCTTCGGCCGGCTCCAGTCCCGTCCGCTCCCAACCTGCCCTTGCCTCCTCTAGCTCAAGCTCTTCTTCCCCAATCTCATCAACCTCCATTTCTTCCGTCGGACTCGTCTCCTCTTCCCCGACACCCCCTTACTGCTCAGCCATCTCCCTCTCCAGGTCTTCTGCCTCTGGCAACCATGACACGGTGTTGACCGCCGTAATGTAGCACTGCCTTGCCACCTTTGGATCCCCCCTGATCCTAACCTGCACCCCTCCATTGTTGAACTTGAGGCATTGATGGAACGAGGAGGGTACGCAGCGAAAGGCGCTGATGAGGGGACGTCCAAAGATGGCATTGTAACTACTTGGGGCGTCCACGATCACGAACCTGCAGTTCCGTGAGACGCCCCCAAGCCTTACATGCAGGCCTACTCCCCCTTCTACTTCTTTTCTCTCCCTAGAGAAGCCGAAAAGCGGTCCATCGGAAGCTAGGACCCTTTTCCCTTCCACCTTCATCTCGTCAAAGGCCTTCTTGAAAATTACGTTCACCGAGCTCCCGTTATCCACCAGTATCCGAGAGACGGTGAAGTTCTCCACCGCCGTCTGGATCACTAACGCGTCGCAGAACGGATCCTCATAGTCTGGCATATCTGCGGATGAGAAGATGATCTTTTCTTCTGGGGGGGAGCTAAGGAGGTCGAGGCGACCCCTCTGCAGAACATGGTTTGCAGGCTCCCCTTGCGGGTTGCCTCGATCCCTACTCCCCCATGGATCACTCTGATACCCCTCGGGTCCCCACGTCGACCCTGTCCTCACATCTATCCTCAACCTCTTCTCGCTGCACCTCCACGAGCCTTGCAGGAGGATCTTGCCTCTCAGCACCTCTGGCCTCCCTCATCTCCAGAAACTCTGGGCAGGTAGCCGTTGTGTGGCCCTCCTCCTGATGGAAGTCACAATAGGGCAACGCCACCCTGCCCCCTCTTCCTACTCCACCTCCCCTTCTTCCGGCTCCCCGAATTCTTCTTCCTCTTCCTCTTCCCACCTCCATTGCCTCCTGCGGTGGTGGGAAGTGACCCCTCGGTCCCTGCCTCCATCCTCCTTGCTCCAATCTTCTTGGTTCCCGGTAGATGTCTCTTCCTTGAGGACCCCCTTGGCCCTGGGGGCGACCTTCCTGTGGCCTCCAACCCAATCGGTTGTTTGGCTCCCTGGCCCCCCCATGCTGCTGCCCCTGCCCCTGGGGTTCTTCTCTTCTCCTATCCTCTCTTTGCTCCCTCTGCTCTCTCAACTCCCTCTGCCTTCCTGTCGCCGGCTCCTTCACATCATCCTCGGCCAACCTGGCCAACTTTCTCACAAACGCCGGGTTTGCCCTCTCAAAGTCTATCTCCTTAGCCGCCCTCTCCATGAGCTCCTCAAAAGAGAGAGGGGGCATTCTCTTCAACTCCATGCTGAAAAATCATGGCCTCAGCCCCAGGGTGAAGACAAGCATCAGCGCATACCCCGGGACCTCCTGGACCAGGAGAATCTCCTCTTGGAACCGGTCAACATAATGACCCAACGTCTCCTCCGGCCCTTGCCTCACTGCAAACAAGCATTCAGCCTCCTTCTTCCGCTTCTTTGAAGTCGAGAACCTCAACAAGAAACCCCTGCGCAGATCTTCAAAACTATAGATGGAGCTTGCCGGCAATTGGTGGAACCAATCCCTGGCCTTTTCCTTCAAAGTTATGGCAAAAAGCCTACACATAAAAGCATCCGACATTTGCCTGATCGACACAACGTCTTCGAACCACTGCACATGCTGAATCGGGTCATCCTTCCCGGTGTAGTAGGTCATATCCGGCTCCCGAAAAACCCTCCGGTACTGGAGCCGAGACGATGAGTTCACTAAAAGGGGTCTCGCCCCCTGCCTGGCGAGAGGGTACGTCTCGCGACCTTGGCTGGTTGGACAGATCCGCGAGACCGTGCCCAGGGAAGAGCTCCCGCAATATCGCCTCCCTCTCGCCCAGATCCACCGGAACCTCCTTTCCGGGACACTGGCCTGGGAAAAGCTCTCGCGCCGCCACATCCCTCTCGCCTGCCTCCACCGGGACTTCCTTCCCGGGGCGCTGCCCTGGAGCGTTCTCGCCTAACAGCGGAACCACCTCCATAGGAACCTGTGGCGTCTCCCACTCGTTCCTTGCCGAGTAAGCCAGGCTGATCGTCTGCATGACTTCTCGCCTGAAGTCCTCAAACATCTTCTTCGTCTCCTCATCCACCCGGGTGGGGGATCCTCCTGCGCCAGATCCTTCACCTTCGCCTCCTGCCATGGGGATTAACTCAAGATTTTCTTGCGCCAACTACTTCCACACTCACCGCACCAGAACAGTTGAAGCTAGAATTGACCCCAACGAATGTTCACGAAACAAAGTGTAGCCAACGCCTACTTCTCCCAAATCTCGACCCCTGACTGGCTGCTAAGGTCCTAAGACTGACCCAAATCCTCAACTGGGAGGTCCCACCTCACACCCGGAAGATCTCTGAGAGCTTCCCCTCCAAAGCCAAATGCCGGGCTGAGGAGCTCTTCGGAAAGCACTAGAGTCGGAGAATGATCAAAAGTCCCCCTCCATAGAGCCCCTATGGGTCTTTTTATAGTCTCCTCTTGACTTGAAAATACTGAAGTACCCCTGATGGGTCTGCCAATAGCTGAATCCCGCTGTCTTCCCCGGGGCACCAGGGTAATTTTACCTGTGAATAATGAAATAATGAAATAGCTGTTGGGTATTGCATCCTCAATGTACCTGATTTGAAGAAGCCCCTGTGCAAGCCAAGGTAAATAGACAATGTATTTGATGAAATATTTTCTAGTTGTGCTTGCAGTTATTACACGCTAAGTACACACCAATGTCAGGGTACAGTGGGTCAATATACACGGGTCTGTGCAACGTAATCCCTCGTTGAGCAGATCAGTGTGTTGGCCTACGTGTACTCTCTCTATTGGGGTGTACTTAATTTCAAGTACAGGGCTATGATAAAGCAAGAGCTGACAAGGAGCAAGGATGGGCCAAAGACCTGCTCACGGGTGGAAAGACGAGAATTCGTCTAAGTATAATTCGTCGAGAATCACTAAGTGATTCTCTCCGATTCGTCGAGAATCACTTGTGATTCTCGACGAGTCGACGAGAACCACTAGTTGATTCTTGCCGGGATGGGCCGGCTATCGCGACGCAGTCAGAAAAATCACCTAAGGCAGAATCGTCGAGAATCACCAAGTGATTCTCGCCGATTCGTCGAGAATGACTTTGCATTCTCGACGAGTCGGCGAGAATCCAAGGTGATTCCCACCGATTCTCCCCGGCCTCTATAACCTGTGCAGCCAGAATTCTCTAAGTAGAATTCGGCGAGAATCATAAGTGATTCTCGCCGATTCGTCGAGAATCACTCACGATTCTCGCCGAATTTGACTTGGGCATTTTTCCAAGTCTGTCTGGACCGGTCCACGTTATCTGCGGGATTTTGAACCGGACTTCGGTCTTTCTGCTGGTGGGGCCCACAACGGTCATCTCTTGACCTAGTGTATAAATACTCTGGTATTTGTATACAGTATAACACAGAGAAGACATACGAAAGAAAGCGGCCGACGAAACCCTAATCTCGCGATCTTGCTCCGCCTCCGTCGCCGCAGCCGATCACCGAAGCCGATCTTGATCTCCTCCAGATCCTCGGTGATAGAAGCCAAGTCCCGCACAGCGTCTCACGTGTCTATCCAGAGATCCTTTGTCTCTTGATTTGAGATAGGGAAATTTTTCGCCGTCCGAATTGATCGAGACGATCGATCCTAGTGTGACCGTTGGTAGACCTTGCCGACTTCGCTAAGAAGATGGGATCTCCAGTGCTTTGCTGCTGTGTTCAGTTGTCACTGCCAACACCGAGAGCCTTGCCGCTGCTTGACGCCGCCGCCAGTCTCGTGGAGATCCTCTCCAAGTAAGATCTAGGGTTGTGGACTCTTCGTTGACTTCAAGAACACGTCGTCGAACGAAGAGGGACACGCTATTCTCCTTACGTTGTTTGTATTTCTTACAAGCTATTTTCATTTTCTCTTTCATTGTAAAGGACCGATTGGTCTCTAGTTGTAGGGTTGGGTGCAACCCGTGTTGTGGGAGTGTTGACTCCTACGTGTGGAAGGGTTCCTTCCATTAGTGCAAGGATTGGATTTCAATCCTGTTGGTGAAGTGACCGAGTCGTCCCTGGTTGGGAGATAGGTCGAAGGGGAAAGTGGACGTACCCAAATCGGGGAACCACTATAAATTGCTTGTGTATTTTTGTGCTGTGTTGTTTTGTTTTCTTGTGCAGGTGAAACATTAATTCCGCAAATTAGCTGCAAATACACCTATCCCCCCCCCCCCCACATAGGTGTAAGTAGTTGACACTAGGTGGACTTTCAAGTGGTATCAGAGGCAGGTTACTCATCAAAAAGGTTCACACCTTGAGTAGAATCCTGCCACCAGTGTCAAGAAGCAGACAGATATCCTCCATGGACGGACTCAAGCACTCCGGCAAAATCCCAGTATGCACCAGACTGAACTTTCCTATCTGGAAGGAAAGAATCAGATTCTACATGGAAGCAGTCGACCCCCGACTCTTCATGATAGTGGAGGAGGGACCTTACATTCCCACTAAGGCCTCCACCATTGATCCTACCAAGAAAGTACCCAAGAAACTTTCGGAAATGGATAAGGACGAAATGGTGCTATTCGGACTCGACAAGAAAGCTCAGAACATCCTGGTGAGCGCAGTTGATGACTCTATGATGCAGAACTTCAGCAACTGCAGGACAGCCAAGGATCTCTGGAGCGGTCTGATTGTCCTAATGGAGGGCACAGATGAAGTGAGGGACGATCGGAGATCCCTCCTCAATCAGAAATATGAGGCCTTCAGACAAGGGCCAAAGGAGGAGATCGGAGTCACCTTCGAAAACTTCCTCAAGATCGTCAATGCACTCAAAGGATATGGAAGAGTGTTCACTGACTGTGAACTCAATGATAAATTCCTTAGGTCCCTCACTAAGGAATGGGACACAAAGATCTGCGCCATCCGCGAGTTTGGCAGACTTGCGGAAACCGACCATCAGATTCTGTTCGGAAAGCTCATGTCCTATGAGCTTCAGTTGAACACAAGGAAGGCTAAAGAGGAAGCAGAGAAAGCCGCGGCCAAGGAAAAGACGGTGGCTCTGAAAGCCATTCAATCCAAAAAGGGTAAGGGTGTCGCTTCCTCCCGTGCGTGGAAGAGGGATGAAGAGGAAGACTCTGAGCCGAGCTCCTCCGGATCAGAGTTTTCTGAGGAAGATTTATCCCTTATCACACGGGAATTCAAGAAGTTCCTTAAGCTGAGGAATCAGAGAAAGAGAAACGGCTCCTCCTCAAAGGATCAGAAGAATAACTATTCCTCTGACAGGTATGTTTCCAAACCGAACAAACACCGCTCTTCTGACATTATATGCTTTGGTTGCAACAAGCCAGGACACGTCGTGGCCGACTGCCATCAAGGCAAGAGGGAAAAGGGAAAGGGAGAGGAGCACAGGTCCTCAAAAGACAAGAAGAAGGAGAGAAGTTACATCGCAAAGAAGCCAAAGACATTGAGTGAATCTGACACGTCAGACACCAGTGATGATGAGGAAGCCTACTTTGGGCTAATGGGTCGCTCTGACTCAGATGGAGAATGCCCCCCATTTACTGGGAAGGTAAAAGCTCACACCCCTCTCTCCGACTCTGACTCTGATCCTGAGTCTCAGGATGATGATGCTGAGGATAGCCCCTCTGCCCTTGAAGCTGAGCTCCTAGATAAGTATGAGCTTTTGCTCAATACATTCCTGAAATGTGGAAAGAAACTGAAGGCGGAGAAAAAGGAAGTTAAATTCCTTAAAGGTGAGAGTGTATCCCTGAGGGAAGAGATCACCAGTTTGATCTCCCTCCGACAGTAGCACTTGGACCTGACTTCAAAGCATTCAGAGTCTCTTAAGCTCCTTGATCTTAAGCAGGAGGAAGTCGACAAGTTGGAAGAACAACTTGCGGCAGAAAGGAAGATCGTCAAGAGCTTCTCTATGCCAAAAACTGTTCTTCCATTAGTTGATACCTTCTCTGCTCAAGCCAAAGGGGCTTGCTTGGGGCACGTAGGGGTATCTAGCTCCTCGTCCAGGAGAAACATGAATAGGAGAAAGAATAAGGCTGCCAAGAAAGCCTCTGCTGATGAGAAAGGAAAGGCCCCACTCAGTCCTGTTGAGTTCAGAAAGCCTAGCTTTCCCTGTAACCAACATGACTTTGAGTCAACATATGGGCATCACTTCAGGCCCTCGGTTGCAAAGCCAAAGAGCCGATATGATGGGTGGACCTTTCCCCGTAACTTCAGTGAGAGTGTCTTCAAGGCACCTTATGAGGAAATCCATTTAGGAAATTATGGTCAATTCTCTAGCGGCCATAATAGGAAGCTGGCACCTAAGGCCAAGCATGTTGCACTGAAAAGCCAAGAGGTGAAGAAGTCATGTGACTGTGGTCATCATGTTGCCTCCACCTCCAGGTCTTCGGCCCCAGCTGAACCCCACGTTTCAAGGGTAAAGCAGGCGCCCAAGAGGAAGTATAACAGGTTTGACTGCTGGTGATGTGGAAAAATTGGTCACTTTGTCGTGGATTGTTGGTTTAATCCAAGGTATAACGAGACTCCTTATGTTAGCAATGCGAGGCCGACCACTCGTAGAGTTAACCAATCGAGGGGGAGTATGCTAACAAGGAATCTAGGACCCAAGTTTGATTGGGTTCCTAAGGCAAATTAATTCTGTTTTGCAGGGATGTCCAAAGTCCAACAAAACTCCTATTTGGTATTTGGACAGTGGATGCTCCCGTCACATGACCGGGACAAGAAGCTTGCTGAGGGATTACTCTCCAGTCGAGGATGGGCCCAAAGTCATATTTGGGGGATCTGATCGGGGAGTCACCAGAGGTTACTGTACGATTTCCAATAGTATACTCTCTATCACTAACGTAGCTTATGTTGAAGGGTTAAATCACAACCTGATCAGCATAAGCCAGTTATGTGATAAAGGGTATGACGTTAAGTTCTGCAAGGATAAATGCCTGATAATATCACGTGACTCTTCGGAGACCGTATTAACAGGCATTAGGAGCAGAAATATTTTCTGTTTAGACTTTCTTAGTTTAGATTCTTCTACCCCAGTATGCCTCGTGGCTAAAGGCAGTGCATCTCTTTGTGAACAATGGCACAAGAGATTGGCACACATTAATTACAAGACGATTAATATGTTGTTTTCCAAAGACTTAGTAATGGATGCTCCCTCTATTAATTGCATCAAAGATAGTCCATGTCCTGCCTGTCAAATGGGCAAGCAGACTCGGGCTACCTTTAAGGGCATCCCAAACAAAAATTCCTCCAGATGTCTATATCTTCTGCACATGGACTTATTTGGTCCAATGCAAGTTCATAGCTTAGGAGGGAAGTCGTATACGCTAGTGATTGTAGATGATCACTCTCGGTTTACGTGGGTGTTCTTTTTAAAACGCAAGTCTGATACATTTGACATCTTAACCAGTTTTGTCAAGCAGATACAAAATGAACTTAACTGCTCAGAGGTCAAAATCAGAAGTGACCACGGAACAGAGTTTGAGTCTGGGGCTATGACAGAGTTCTGTGAAGAGCTTGGTATCTGTCATGAGTTCTCCTCCCCTCGCACTCCTCAACAGAATGGAGTAGCGGAGAGGAGGAATAGAACACTGATGATGCATATTTTAGCTTAATTTATTAGGGTAAAAATATGTTATTTTCGTTTTAAATCTCTTTCTTTATGTTATTTTTTGCTTCTTTTTTTGTAAATATTATAAATAATATTTATTTTCTGTTTTTGCAGGTTTCAGACAATTTCCAGGAAAAAATCCCTGACACGCCCCCCTGTCACGCCCTCCCCGGGCGTGACTCAGGGCGTGTCACCTGCTCCGATGTTGAAAGCCGCCAGGTGAATTTCCCGCCAAAGAATCCCCTGTCACGCCCCACTGACACGCCCTCCCCGGGCGTGTCACCGGGCGTGACACGGGGCGTGTCGCCCTCTGCCCGAAGTCTGCGCCTCCTTCAATGCTTTATACACAGCTGCACGCAACAGTACTGTCACGCCCCATGTCACGGGCGTGACCTGGGGCGTGACTGCCCCCATTTCGACGTCTGATGGACCTGCGACTGCTGAACGACTTGACACGCCTGTCACGCCCCCCTGTCACGGGCGTGACCTAGGGCGTGACCACCATCGTACCGAAATAATCATCATTCCCGCCAGAATTCAGCTCCCGAGGTCAAATCCGTACTTGTCACGCCCCCTGACACGCCCCCCCTAGGGCGTGTCGGAGGGCGTGACCAACCCGTGGGAAAAGTCTATAAATACCAGACCCCCCCTTCCATTTCAGCAAGCTTTTGGGGAGAGGGGGAGGTGCTGCCCCTTTAGTTCTTCATCTTTTTTTTATGCTTTTTCTCTCTCTCTCTCCCTCTCTCTCTCTTATTTTGTAATTATTTTCTTAACCTAGCTTAGTGTTTTGCTTTTAGCTCTTGCATTTCTTTTACTTGCTTAATATAGGGCTAGAATAGGGCTTTAATACATGCACTTGTAATTTCAATTTCATTAGTGTAACTTGCTCCTTTTAATTAATATAAGTGCTCTTCTTATTACTAGTGTTCTTTTTATGCTCTACTACTCATCCCCCCTCCTCCACTCTATTATGATTAACTAATCCTCCTTGTACTCGATCTTGATGATCCGAGGTTAGAGCGATTAAGTTATGACGCTTTAATTAATCTTTTCTTTTTAGTTTAGGGCCTTGAATTATTCTTGATTAATCACGGGTTGGAGGTATATTTTCGATATATACTCTCCGCCTTTTCTTTCGTTCTGGGCTAGCCGAGAGGCCGATAGAATGAAGTGAGCATTCAAGAGTAAAGGGAGTTGTACGCACCCCTCGAGAGAGGCAGACGTCCAAATCTCCCGGATTGGAGTAAAATCCAATAGAGGGGTTCACCGCGTAAAGCGAGCTTTAGGCCTCCGATTTAGACGAGAGTCGGTCGGACCTTCTTAAACTCAGTTGGGCACGACTTCGAGAGAAGCGTGTTCAAGCATTAGGAACCTCCACGGTCAAGGACCTTTATCCTATTAAGTTTAGATTTTTATCGCATTTTCTTAATCGTCTTTAGCCGAGGTGATTCTAGATTCGAGTGCGCCTCTTTATTATTAGCTATAAATCTTTTTATCCTGCAAGTAATTAGTTCTCTTTTCTTTTAGCTTAGTAATTTAATTTCAGTTTTTAGTTTAGTAATTAATAGAAATTCCAATTGATAAAATAATAGCAATCTCCTTTGAGTAGAAGTAGTCATTACGCCCCAGGGAAATACGACCTTGATACTAATCTTTAGTATCCTATACTATAACCGATAAGGTACGCTTGCCTTTATCGGATATAGAATCGGAGAATATTCTCAACCACCACATCCACTTTCTCTTCTCTTCTCTCTAACCCTCTCTCTCCGCCGATGCGAATTTCTGTACCAAGTTTTTGGCGTCGTTGCCGGGGAATGTTTTGATATTTTGAAAAAAGGATAGCTATTAATTTTATCGTTTTTGTTTTATTTTTATTTTTTTTTCCTTTCTTTTTTCTCTCGTCTATTTCACCCCACTCTCGCGGTTGATTAATTTTATTTTAAAATGTGTAATCTTTGTTTTAATTGTGGAGAGTTCGATCACTCTCGCGAGGAGTGTTGGGTAAGGTATCCTTCATCCTCTAATGATTTTATCCCTTCCGGATCGAATCAATTTGGCCAAATTGATCCGTCCGCGAATTTTTTTTCATGGGGTTACGATGGTTTTCAAACGCCTTCCTACCCTACTCCTCCGAATTTTTCTGATTTTAATTCTTATGGAAATTTCTTGAATGGACATTTTGATCCTAGCCCTACTTTGAACTACTTAGGGTGGCAACACCCTGATCATTCTTGGGGCCAAGGTGATCATCAATCCATTCCATCTCAAGAATTTTCCACTTTTTCTCCGCAAGTTTGCGCGCCTCCCATTTTTGATTCTAGCGAAAATGAAGTCATTTTTGATGGTGTAGCATTTGTTGCACGCATCAATGCTCACTTCAAAGTGATTTTTGACGCTTTGGCTGCTGAGGCCGCATCTTTTTCTTCCCCTCCTCCTCCTATTTATCTTTCGAATGATGTATCTTCGGATATTACTCAGTGCCTTCAATCACTTGCGGAAGACGATTATTCAGAAATTCATTTGTGCCTTCAACCTCTCGAGGAGGAAATTTCCCCCGATATTCCGATTTTTTTTCAAGTTTCCGAGGAAGACGAACTTTCTTGTGTTCGATCTTCTGAAGAGATTGATTTTTCTGATATCCCGGTTTGCTCCCAATCTACCGAAATGATTGATATTCAGGTTGAGCAACCGGATTTTTCTGTCCAACCATTTTCTTGTGATCAACCGCCGTCGCCTTCTTCTTTTTCTTCTCTTCCCCCTTCTTGCGAAAATTCTGTTTTCTTTTCTTGTTTTATTTTTCCTTCTAGTTTAGTTTCTTCTTCTTCTTCGCCCCCTTCTAATAGTATAGTTTCTTTTTCTAGTTTTTTTCTTTTTCTAAATCTTCTTGTTTTTTGTTTTATTTAAAAAATAAAAAATTACAAAAAAATATTTTTATTTTCTTAAAAAATGTTTTGGCACTCGCGCCGAAACGCATATTGCGCGAGCTGCCATTAGATTTCTTTTTTTATTTTCCATTTAGCTAACCATAATACGTCGAGCTCAACGACGTTTTAAACAAAGAGCGCTCTTGGGAGGCACCCCTTGCTTATCTTTTTCTTTTTTTGGTTTTTATTTTTGTTTTTCCTTTTTTTTAATCTTTTCTTTTGTGCAGGAATAAGCTCCCGCGTGTTTGTGCCGCTTTTCACCTCGCAACTTGGACTGAAGCCAATCTTTAGCTCAAGTTTGGGGGACGCATTTTCCAACGTCTGGGCATCAATCGCTAGGGAAGCATCTTCTCCCTCTCTTTGCATTTCTTTTTTTTTCTCTTTTCTCTCTCTTTTCTCTCTCTTTACACTTAACATTAAACATTGGGGACAATGTTTAACTTTAAGTATGGGGGAGTGTTCCCGTAATATTTTACTTTAGAAAAATCAAAATAAAGAAAATATATAAAATTTTTAGAAAAATAAAAAAAAAAGTAAAATATTTGTTGTATGTATTATATTTTTTGAAAAAAACATATATATATAAGTACTTTTGAAAAAAATCCCAAATTAAATTGAGTTAATTTTTGCCAAATCAATTAGTACCCCGCTACTTTGCTTTTTATTGTTTTTTCAAGCTCATGTCTACTTGCTTAGTTAGAATAAATTTGATTAATTTTCTGTTTAAATATGTTTAGCGAGTAGTATGTTGACTCATGCAGTGTTCCTATTTAGGGTAGTATGCTATTTTTGAAAATTTTTTGAAATTTACTTTACTTTTCCATAGCCTTTCTTTTATTTCTTTTACTTTTATAAAACCCATCATCCCTTATTTTTCATTATTAAAATCTTTTTAAACGTTAATTAGTATTAAGTGTAGTAGACACAAAACGGTCTAGACGCTTATTATCATTATTTTCATGAAAGCAAATTCTCTATTTTTTATTTTTTTGTGCTTATCCTCTTTTGAAATTTCAAAGCTTTACTTGGAGTAGATTTAGGAAGCATGAAAATGATTTAGGCATTTCTTTTGTAACGTTTGAGCCTTTGCACCTCGCCTAACAATAACCATTGCTAGCCATTTTTGTGCCTTTTCCTTTCCTTTTTGTAGCCCCACTTTTTATTTCACCACGGCCAAATAGCCTACCTACATGCACACTTTAAAATTATTTTTGAGCTTTAATTGCTAATGTGCATCTTTTTGAAAAATTAGTGGAAAATCTTTGTGTTATCTTTTGCTACAAAAGTGAAAAGTTATAAGTATAAAAAAAAATGAAAAAATATGATGAAAATAAGTGAAAAAGAGAAAAGGTAAAAGAAAAGAAAAGAAAAGTATTTATTTTGGCTAGTTTTATTTTGGCAAAGCTCATTTTCTTTTTGTTTTAAGTGTGCAAATATCCCTCGTGTTTATCTTTTTGAATATCGCACCCTTAAAAACCTAAGCCTAACTATACGCCTAATTAAAGCCCTAATGATTCATGCTTTCTACGTTTACTTTTTAGTATAGTAGTGAGAAACTAGATTGAGTAAGTATTTTTGATAGAAATATTGAATTTTGTATTGATTGACTGTGGTTTTAATTTGTCTCTTAGACTTTAGTAGTGACTCAATGCGCTTTTTACTCGTTACTTTATTAAGTTTTAATTCTGTAAAAATTTGGGATGATTTGTTTTTATATTTAGTAAAATTTATAAAATTCTGTGCTAAGTTAAAGTAGGACTTTTCGGTTCTTTTTTAAAAATTTCTCTACCTCTAAATTCCCGTCTTACTCGTTTATAGCATTTTTAAACTTTTCAATTAATCCTTTTTATTTTCTCTAACTCGTAGTCTTTGCTTGAGGACAAGCAAAACAATAAGTATGGGGGAATTTGATGATGCATATTTTAGCTTAATTTATTAGGGTAAAAATATGTTATTTTCGTTTTAAATCTCTTTCTTTATGTTATTTTTTGCTTCTTTTTATGTAAATATTATAAATAATATTTATTTTCTGTTTTTGCAGGTTTTAGACAATTTCCAGGAAAAAATCCCCTGACACGCCCCCCTGTCATGCCCTCCCCGGGCGTGACTCAGGGCGTGTCACCTGCTCCCGATGTTGAAAGCCGCCAGGTGAATTTCCCGCCAAAGAATCCCCTGTCACGCCCCACCGACACGCCCTCCCCGGGCGTGTCACCGGGCATGACACGGGGCGTGTCGCCCTCTGCCCGAAGTCTGAGCCTCCTTCAATGCTTTGTACACAGCTGCACGCAACAGTACTGTCACGCCCCATGTCACGGGCATGACCTGGGGCGTGACTGCCCCCATTTCGACGTCTGATGGACCTGCGACTGCTGAATTTGACTTGACACGCCTGTCACGCCCCCCTGTCATGGGCGTGACCTAGGGCGTGACCACCATCGTACCGAAATAATCATCATTCCCGCCAGAATTCAGCTCCCGAGGTCAAATCCGTACTTGTCACGCCCCCTGACACGCCCCCCTAGGGCGTGTCGGAGGGCGTGACCAACCCGTGGGAAAAGTCTATAAATACCAGACCCCCCCTTCCATTTCAGCAAGCTTTTGGGGAGAGGGGGAGGTGCTGCCCCTTTAGTTCTTCATCTTTTTTTTATGCTTTTTTCTCTCTCTCTCTCTCCTCTCTCTCTCTTATTTTGTAATTATTTTCTTAACCTAGCTTAGTGTTTTGCTTTTAGCTCTTGCATTTCTTTTACTTGCTTAATATAGGGCTAGAATAGGGCTTTAATTCATGCACTTGTAATTTCAATTTCATTAGTGTAACTTGCTCCTTTTAATTAATATAAGTGCTCTTCCTATTACTAGTGTTCTTTTTATGCTCTACTACTCATCCCCCCCTCCTCCACTCTATTATGATTAACTAATCCTCCTTGTACTCGATCTTGATGATCCGAGGTTAGAGCGATTAAGTTATGACGCTTTAATTAATCTTTTCTTTTTAGGTTAGGGCCTTGAATTATTCTTGATTAATCACGGGTTGGAGGTATATTTTCGATATATACTCTCCGCCTTTGCTTTCGTTCTGGGCTAGCCGAGAGGCTGATAGAATGAAGTGAGCATTCAAGAGTAAAGGGAGTTGTACGCACCCCTCGAGAGAGGCATACGTCCAAATCTCCCGGATTGGAGTAAAATCCAATAGAGGGGTTCACCGCGTAAAGCGAGCTTTAGGCCTCCGATTTAGACGAGAGTCGGTCGGACCTTCTTAAATTCAGTTGGGCACGACTTTGAGAGAAGCGTGTTCAACATTAGGAACCTCCACAGTCAAGGACCTTTATCCTATTAAGTTTAGATTTTTATCGCATTTTCTTAATCGTCTTTAGCCGAGGTGATTCTAGATTCGAGTGCGCCTCTTTATTATTAGCTATAAATCTTTTTATCCTGCAAGTAATTAGTTCTCTTTTCTTTTAGCTTAGTAATTTAATTTCAGTTTTTAGTTTAGTAATTAATAGAAATTCCAATTGATAAAATAATAGCAATCTCCTTTGAGTAGAAGTAGTCATTACGCCCCAGGGAAATACGACCTTGATACTAATCTTTAATAACCTATACTATAACCGATAAGGTACGCTTGCCTTTATCGGATATAGAATCGGAGAATATTCTCAACCACCACATCCACTTTCTCTTCTCTTCTCTCTAACCCTCTCTCTCCGCCGTTGCGAATTTCTGTACCAAACACTCATTGAAGCGTGCACGACAATGTTGAATGACGCTTCTCTCCCAGAATACTTCTGGGCCGAGGCTCTCAACACGGCCTGTCATGTACAAAACCGGGCATTGATCAACAAGAGCCATCGTAAGACTCCTTATGAGCTACTGAAAGGCAAGAAACCAACCATGTCCTATCTGAGGATTTTTGGCTGCAAATGTTATGTACTGAATAATGGGAAGTACCCGCGTACTAAGTTTGGTGAAAAATGATTCGAAGGCATATTCATGGGCTATAGTAGCCACAGCCGGGCTTACAGAGTTTTCAACAAGAAAACTCTAGTGGTAGAGGAATCAATAAATGTTGTATTTGATGAAGGAAGCTTGCTTAACTGCAAGACTTCTAGTTGTCTTCCTGAAGCTGCAGGTGCCAGACTCGAAAAGCTACAACAGGATGATCCCGAGAAAGATGCAACTCCAAAGTATGTCAAGGTCTCCACATCAACGCCGATCGGAGAAGTTGAAGCTCAAAATGAGGCAAATCCTTTAGAAGAAGAAGATGCCCAAGAAATAGTTGAAGCTCCTGATACAAGAATTCTAGACCTCAGACACGTGAGGGATCATCCCAGAAATCAAATCATTAGAGATCCCCAAGACGGTGTCAGAACTCGCCGAGGTACTCTTAACGAGATCTTGCATCTTAGCTTTCTGTCGCAGGTGGAGCCAAAGAAGTTCGACGAAGCGAACAAAGACGCATCGTTGATTTTGGCCATGCAAGAGGAGCTGCATCAATTCGAAAGATGCGAAGTCTGGACGCTGGTTCCCAGACCAAAGACGCAAAATGTGATTGGCACCAAGTGGATCTTCAGAAATAAGTTGGATGAACATGGAGTCATCATCAAGAACAAAGCCAGACTGGTGGCTCAAGGATACAGACAGGAGGAGGAGATTGACTTTGACCAGACGTTTGCACCAGTTGCCCGGCTCGAGGCAATCCGGCTATTCCTAGCCTATGCCTCTCACAAAGGATTCACAGTCTATCAGATGGACATGAAATCAGCTTTCTTGAATGGAGATTTGAAAGAGGAAGTATACGTTGCTCAACCTCCAGGTTTTGTCAATCCTACTTATCCTAATCATGTATATTTTCTTAATAAAGCGTTATATGGCCTAAAACAAGCTCCTCGAGCTTGGTATGAGACATTGTCTAGTTTTCTTCTTGAGAACAAGTTCTCTAGAGGAAAAATAGAGAAGACATTGTTTCTCAGGGAAGTCAAAGGCAAGATTTTGCTGGTGCAAATCTATGTTGATGACATTATATTCGGCTCAACGGACAACAATCTTTGCAAAAAGTTTTCCAAAATTATGCAAGGAAAGTTTGAAATGAGCAGTATGGGAGAGCTAAAGTATTTCTTGGGACTTCAAGTCAAACAGTCTGAGGAAGGAATCTTCATTTCTCAGACGAAGTTCACAAATGAACTCCTCAAGAAATTCGGAATGGAGAATGCAACCTCTATGAGGACTCCAATGGGATCCACTATGTCTCTGGATAAGGATGAGAAAGGTAAACCTTTCGATGAAACCAAATACAGAAGCATCATTGGATCCCTGCTCTACCTTACTGCCAGTAGACCGGATATCATGTTCTCCACATTTGTTTGTGCCAGATATCAGGTGAACACTAAGGAATCTCATTATGTCGCTGCAAAGCAAATTCTTAGATACCTTAAAGGTACTCCCAATCTTGGCTTGTGGTACCCGAGAAACAATGATGTCGAGCTAATAGGTTTTTCAGATGCTGATTTTGCAGGGAGTAGGGTTGACAGGAAAAGCACCTCCGGGACGTGCCAATTCCTCGGAAGAAGGCTTATCTCCTGGAACAGCAAGAAGCAAAATTGTGTCGCAACCTCCACAGCAGAGTCTGAGTACATCTCGGCAGGAAGCTGTTGCGCACAACTCCTATGGATACGGAACCAGTTAGCAGACTATGATCTCCAGTTCAAGGAAGTACCAATGTACTGCGACTCCTCAAGTGCAATTGCTATCGCAAACAATCCAGTATCGCATAGCAAAACGAAGCATATTGAAGTGCGCTACCACTTCATTCGGGAGCACGTGGAGAACAAGGACATCTCTCTCTGCTATGTCCCCACGGACCAGCAGATTGCAGATATTTTCACAAAGCCCCTAGACGAGGCCAAGTTCAGTCTCTTCAAAACTGAATTGGGGATGCTCAACTATGAGGAATGAACACTCCAGACGCTCCTGGCTCATGCATCTAGGGGGAGCATCTGCCAGAAACTCAAGTGAAAACATAAGTGCACGAACTGAGGGGGAGCATGGTGTCAGGTGCACCAGACCCAGATTTGCAGAAGCCGAAAAGGGGGAGATTACCCTCTCGGCTAAGGCTAAGGTAGCTCAATGTTCTAGTCTGCTCTCAAGTAACTGGTAATGCATATCCTTATCACCTCACTTTTAAGTTTCGGTTTTTCATTCCTATATGCTCTATTCACCTAAGCTTGTAGGGTTTAGGCTTCTTCAAATAGGGGGAGATTGTTGGGTATTGCATCCTCAATGTACCTGATTTGAAGAAGCCCCTGTGCAAGCCAAGGTAAATAGACAATGTATTTGATGAATTATTTTCTAGTTGTGCCTGCAGTTATTCCACGCTAAGTACACACCAATGTCAGGGTGCAGTGGGTCAATATACACGGGTCTGTGCAACGTAATCCCTCGTTGAGCAGATCAGTGTGTTGGCCTACGTGTACTCTCTCTATTGGGGTGTACTTAATTTCAAGTACAGGGCTATGATAAGGCAAGAGCTGACAAGGAGCAAGGATGGGCCAAAGACCTGCTCACGGGTGGAAAGACAAGAATTCGTCTAAGTATAATTCGTCGAGAATCACTAAGTGATTCTCGTCGATTCGTCGAGAATCACTTGTGATTCTCGACGAGTCAACGAGAATCACTAGTTGATTCTTGCCGGGTTGGGCCGGCTGTCGCGACGCAGTCAGAAAAATCATCTAAGGCAGAATCGTCGAGAATCACCAAGTGATTCTCGCCGATTCGTCGAGAATGACTTTGCATTCTCGACGAGTCGGCGAGAATCCAAGGTGATTCCCACCGATTCTCCCCGGCCTCTATAACCTGTGCAGCCAGAATTCTCTAAGTAGAATTCGGCGAGAATCGTAAGTGATTCTCGCCGATTCGTCGAGAATCACTCACGATTCTCGCCGAATTTGACTTGGGCATTTTTCCAAGTCTGTCTGGACCGGTCCACGTTATCTGCGGGATTTTGAACCGGACTTCGGTCTTTCTGCTGGTGGGGCCCACAACGGTCATCTCTTGACCTAGTGTATAAATACTCTGGTATTTGTGTACAGTATAACACCGAGAAGACATACGAAAGAAAGCGGCCGACGAAACCCTAATCTCGCGATCTTGCTCCGCCTCCGTCGCCGCAGCCGATCACCGAAGCCGATCTCGATCTCCTCCAGATCCTCGGTGATAGAAGCCAAGTCCCGCACAGCGTCTCACGTGTCTATCCAGAGATCCTTTGTCTCTTGATTTGAGATAGGGAAATTTTTTCCCGTCCGAATTGATCGAGACGATCGATCCTCGTGTGACCGTTGGTAGACCTTGCCGACTTCGCTAAGAAGATTGGATCTCCAGTGCTTTGCTGATGTGTTCAGTTGCGGCCGCCAACATCGAGAGCCTTGCCGCCGCTTGACGCTGCCGCCAGTCTCGGGGAGATCCTCTCCAAGTGAGATCTAGGGTTGTGGACTCTTCATTGACTTCAAGAACACGTCGTCGAATGAAGAGGGACACCCTATTCTCCTTACGTTGTTTGTATTTCTTACAAGCTATTTTCATTTTCTCTTTCATTGTAAAGGACCGATTGGTCTCTAGTTGTAGGGTTGGGTGCAACCCGTGTTGTGGGAGTGTTGACTCCTACGTGTGGAAGGGTTCCTTCCGTTAGTGCAAGGATTGGATTTCAATCCTGTTGGTGAAGTGACCGAGTCGTCCCTGGTTGGGAGATAGGTCGAAGGGGGAAAGTGGACGTACCCAAATCGGGGAACCACTATAAATTGCTTGTGTATTTTTGTGCTGTGTTGTTTTGTTTTCTTGTGCAGGTGAAACATTAATTCCGCAAATTCGCTGCAAATACACCTATCCCCCCCCCATAGGTGTAAGTAGTTGACACTAGGTGGACTTTCAATAGCCCTTCTGGACGTGGGACCCTACCACGTGGGGCCACTTGGCGAGAACCCCGGACGAGAAGGCTCTCGCTAAAAAACCAACTGGGCTTACTTCGGCGAGAGCTCCTGCCAAGAAGGTTCTCGCCCTTGATGGTCTTGATGCCATTGCGGCTTAAGGCTCACCTAATGCCTTCTCGCCGGCCCCGGGCGGGAGCTACCATAGTCGAGCCACCTGCTTTGGCTAGGTCAACTATCTGCTCTAATAGGTCGACGATCGATCTTTGGCTGGTAGCTCGACGATCTGCTTTGGCTTCACCGATCCTCGCTTGCTCTTGGGAGGGAGCTCCTTCGAGGCGGAAGCTCATCTGGTCTGGAACCTGAAGCCTGGCGTGGCGCGAACGGCCTTGCCCAACGCCAGGCGGGAGCCCTTAAAGGCGAGAACTCTATAAGTTTGTCTTAGGGTTAACCCAAGGCTAGCCTGAGGCTAGCCCAATCCTGACCACTGAACCCTTGGGGTTCTACCCAGCGAATATGGGGTTATACAGTTCTATTCTTCCTTTCAGCAACCCCATTCTTTTGAGGAGTTCTAGGAGCTGAGAAAGTGTGCCTGATCCCTTCCTTTTGACAGAACTCTTTCATAAGAAGAGAATCAAACTCTGTCCCATGATCACTTCTGATCAGGGCTATGTGAGGATTGAGCTCAATCTGTATACATTTTAGAAAATTTATCAAACATTTGAAGTTATCAGACTTCTTACTCAGAAAGAACACCCATGTGAATCTAGAGAAGTCATCTACAACTACAAAAATATAAGATTTCCCTCCTAGGATTTGTATAGTAATGGGTCCAAACAGATCCATATGTAACAAGTACAAAATCCTAGGTGAATCACCCTTATTAAATGACTTAAAGCTATTTTTAGTTTGCTTTCCAAATTGACAAGACCTGCAGAGTCCTTCCTTCTTGTAAGGGCCAGAAGGTAGTCCTCTAACAAGGTTGTCCTTGGATAGCCTAGCAATGGTTCTAAGGTTGACATGTCATAATCTCTTATTCCATGATTCATTAGGTTTGCTAAGAGAATTAAATAAACAGAAATCTACCTTGGTTAAATGAAAATCTACTAGATCGATGTTACCTCTTCAATTACCTATCAACAAAGTTGTGTTGTCTTATGATTTGATTATGCATGAAGACTTGTTGAATGTAACCTGGTAGCCTTCATCACATAGCTGACTGATATTGATAAGATTGTACTTCAGTCCTTCCACATATGCAACCTTCTTGAATGTTACTGATCCTATTTGGACTACACCATATCCTTTGGTCTATCCAAAGTTTGAATCTCCAAACATGACTTTGGGTCCATGTTTAGCCTTGAAGGATATTAGGTTATCCTTGCTTCCAATCATGTGCTTGTAGCACCCACTATCCAGATACCAATGCTGGTTCATGGTTGGATTGGTCTTCACCTGCAAAAATAACAGTTCATTTGTTTTTGACCCAATTTACCTTGGGTCTATCTTGATAACCTTTGAAATCAGAAATGAAAGACATCTCTGGTTTACTCTTATATCCTTCAGGATGATATCTCCTAGGAGGAATTATCCATTCAGTATAAGGGTTGAACCCTTGAGATGTAGGATATCTAGAATTAATTTTCGACATACCTCTTGAGAACTGGTCGTATCTCTGAGCTCCATACGACGATCGTGGAGCTGAGTTCAATGATCTTGGGTCAGATCGTCGAGCTCCGTTCAGCGATCGATCTTGCCTGTGTTAAGAGATCAGAGATCGTCGACCTGAGTTTGATGATTCAGCATGAAATTGCTGAGCTCCGTTCGAAGGACGTCGAGCTCTGTTTGAAGATCGTCGAGATTTGTTCGACGATTTCTGTTGAACTTTGTTCTTTTTGGGTAGATCAGAATTTTTTTTAGCTACCTCCACAACTCCTTTTCCTTTATTAGAGATAAATTTAATTGGAGTTGTTAACACAATAGCTAGGCTGGATGAAGCATCCAAGCCCAGTGTACTATTGAGTCTTGAGTTCACTGTGCTTGTGATGTCCATCAGTTTGATACTTCTCCCATTGAGGGTTTCTTCAAACTTCTTGGCCTCAGATAGCTCACTTTTCAGTGAAGCTATCTGCTCCCTACAACATTCTAACTCATTTGAGAGTTTGAGGTTATCTTAACTTAAGGTACTGTATTCAGATAATTGATTTCTAAGAGAGATAATTTCTTTCTCAGAATTGAGTAGATCTTAACACAGTGCTTTAAATTCAGACTTGAAGTCCTCAGAATTATAATCAAATGAATCAATTACCTGATCTTCTTTTAGCTCTGGATCAGATTCAGATTTAGATTCATGTTCTGAATCAGTGTTGTTCTGAGATGCATTGATTGCCATCATGCAGAATTCTTTTTCTTGTGCAATATCTTCATCATAACTTGAGCTTGATGATGCATCAGATTCTTCTTCTGTTGCACTCCATGTTTCAGCAACAAATCCCTTCCTTGTGTGCTTGTTCTTGCTAGAAGACGATCTATCATAGTGATTTCTTCTGGAGACTTTATCTTTTCTCTTTTCTCTTTTGTCCTTCTTGTCCTTGTTTTGACTTCTTGGACAATAAAGCAGTATATGGCCTTGTTTCCTGCAACCATAACAAATAATCTCTTTATTATTTTATTTATCGTACCTTGGCTTTTATTGGCCTCTAGGTTACCTTTTTCTGAAGTCCTTCCTGGACATTTTGTAGAACCTCTTGGCTAGGAGGCTCATCAGTTCTTCATTGCATGTGACTTTGTCTTCAGGTTGTTCTTCTATTGCCTTGAAAGCAATTTACTTCTCCTTCCTGACTGCTGGAGAAGTTATCTTCTACTCTTCTTCCCTATTCTTGATGAGCTGCTCATAAGATTTGAGCTTGCCCAATGAGCTTCTGTAGTGATCTCATTCAGACTTCTGGCATCCTTGATGGGCCAGATCCTTGAATCCCAAGTACTGGGGAAACACATTAGGATTTTGTCATTTATCTCGGTGAGAGAGATCTCCTTGTCCAAGGTCTTTATTTCACGGATAATTAGACTTAATTTGTTGTACATGTCAGCTACTAATTCACTTTCTGCTTTCTTGAAATTCTCATACTGAGTGATGAGATGATATCTCCTATATTTTCTCTCATCAGCTGATCCTGACACAAGCTCAGATAGCTTGTCCAAAATATCTTTAGCTGAGTTGCATTCAGCTATCTTCTGGAAGATGTCATCAGACATTGTCTGAGCTAGTTTGTTCATAGCTTTAGCATCAACAACCTTCCATTTCTTTACATCAGCATCTGTTCCTGAAGATGGTGGAACAACATTTGTACTAGTGCTTGCAGGAGGCTTGGGGTAATCTGTCAAAACAGAATTAAAGATATCTTCATCATTGGAATTCATGTATAATCTGATCCTTGCCTTCCAAAGTGCAAACTTGGAGAGATTGCACATTGGAGGTATGGTACTAGCAGAATCTTTGTTCTGTGCCATGATTTAGATTAAAATAAATATAATAAAAATAACCCTCTTTTAAGGATGGATCTTAAGAGAGATACTTTTGTTCAGGTGTTAGCCTGTATGAACAACCAACCTGCCTCTGATACCAATTGAAAGTGAGAGTAAGATCAATCCTCCACTCTAGAGGGGGGTGAATATAGTGTTTTAAAATAATTTTGCAAATATGAAAATTATTCTAGCAGTGGACGACTTAATTTAGTTAGTATAGAGTGCTTGGCAGAAATCAAAATAAAACAAACAAAAGAGCAAATCCACAACACACAACAAAAGATAGCAAAAAACCAGAAGACACAAGGAGCTATAGTGGTTCCCCAAAACCTAAGTACATCCATTCTTCTACCACCCTTGGTAGGAATCCACTGCAGGATGAGTTGATCAAGTGTCCTAGGCACCAATGAGCTTTTGATCAGGTTCTCAAAAAACAAACTAGATTTTTTGATCAGTCTTGCGAGCACTGAGTTTTGATCAGGTCTCAGAAACCAAAGAAAAACTTTTGAAGGGAGTTAAAAAACCCTTTTACCGGAAAGGAAAAAGAAAAATGGTGAAGTTGCCTTCTCTGTCAACAATCAAAGAGAAGCATAAGTGGATGAGATGTTGTCAAAGCTCCCCCTGAGATTAGCAAGAGTTCAGGAACTGGAAGCTTAGCAAGGGTGATATGTCTTCAATGAAATGAACGCTCCAACAAAAGATGATTCCTATAAGAACTGAAATATGTGTTGTCTGGAGTGAGAATGATGAAGACGTTTTAAGACTTTGAATCAGAATAAATCAGAAGGAATAGGAGCTTGTTCTCAATTTTGTGTTGTTGAACTCCTTCTCTTTTTTTTCTTCTGTATATCTATTTGTTTCTCCTTTACTGAATAATAATATGAAATCCCGTCTTCAAATCTTTTTTAAAGCCATTAGCAAAGTCATAAAGACTTTCCTTAAATGTCAACTGTCTCTGGAGGAAATAACCTAAGAACATTCCTTCTTTGTTTCCTTGAAACATGCTCCAGATTTATTATACCGTCTAGAAATCTTCTTCAATAAATACACTGACTTGAAGACATTTGAAATCCTTAACAAATTGAAAAAATTCCAGAAATCGTCGATCTCAAAAGATAATCATCGATCTGAGCTCAACTATCGTAGAACTGAGCTCAGAGATATTGGAATTAGTCTAAGACAGAAAATGTCGATCTGTGCTCATAGTTCGTCGAACTGAGTTCGACATATCGTCGACCTGAGAACAGAGAGATAGTCGAACTGGGTATGACGCTTTGTCGATCTGAGATCGATGACAAGTTGAATTCTTCTTCTGGGCTTCTCATCTGAACTAGGAGGTCTTGGGGAAAGCATCCAACCTAAGTCCTAAGCCTTAGACATAACTAGTTGACCTTTACTCTATATAACAAGGTCAATGCAACAATCGTATAGACATAGTGATCCTGACCCAAATTAGTATTAAGGTGTTCCAACAAGAAGAGATAGGTGGATTTCCAACATTCATAGAAGGATGTGTCTCCCCTCAACAACTACACTAGAACTCTTATGTGCTTTATTGGGGAGAGGAGATGGAATTCTCTCTTCATCAAGGAATTTGTCTTCTTTTGCTGCATCTCTCATCCCACATTCCCTGGAAATCCTCCTCTCCCATCTAGTAAAGATGGAGGAATCAATTTTCTTGAAATGGTGAAAGGGCATTCGTGATGACATATCCAATTGATTTATATCCACTTGATTAAGGTACTGTGTAAGAATACTTCAAAAGTTATGAGCATTCAAACATTCCTTAATCTCCTCAAAAAGAATCACTCCCCAGTTAATTCTTTTTCTATAAATCATAGGTGCAAGTAGTTTGAACATATTACTAGATACATAGTTATATGACCCAACTATACAAAGTAAAACCTTTCCAATGATGTCTGTCAACAACATTCCTTCCTCATTTATGCATTTTTATCTAATAGAGGTAGTTCTCCTTAGTGCACAGAAGAGAAGAGCTCTATCAAAATCCATCTCCTCAAGTAAATCTTCTTCATCATCAGACGGTAGCAACAAGTGTCAGTTCAGAAAACTGGCCTTTACTTTGATAGAAGAATTCATGACTTTGCTTTTAATCACAGTGCCTTCATGCTTAAGCTTCACATTTTGGAAGAGCTCCTATACATCTTTGTTCAAAACTCGGCCTAGATGCTCTAGAAGAAAGGTTAATTTTGCTGTCTCGAGCATTAGAATCACATTTTTGAACTGATTTGATGTTGTCGCAAACCATATATAAACAATCTCACCACCGACTTGGAGACTACCACTTCATCTTGGTGTCATTGCTGAGATTATGCGAGAGTTGACGGAGAAGAATCGATGAAGGTATTCTGCTAAAACAGAAGTTGAATCGGCAGAATTACTCGAGAACTCTTTACGAAGTGAGTGAAATTTTGAAAGCCCTTAGCCCTATTTATATTATTAAAGTTTTGAAGAGAGGCGCGCATATATTTTTTGGAAAGGACTCTTCAGATATGTGAAAAAGAGCTAAATAAAGACAAAATTTATTGCTACAAAAAGATAATCAATAAATAGGTATGCCCACTTATTTATAGAAAATGGGGGAGATTAGAGAATACAATAGGAGATGTGGGACTAAATACAATCCGCGCAGCTTATGCGGTTTGACACTATCAAACCGCCACATTGAAAAAAAGCTATTGATCACCTAGAGGCAATAGAGGTAAGCTGCCAAACCGCCGCTAAAGACCGATAGATCACCAGTGCTAGACGTCAGACCGCAATTGCAAGTTGCCACCAGACCGTAGTTGCGGACTCCGATTACTGCTGCTGCAGTAAGCCTCGAGGCCACGGGTGGTCTCTAGGCTTCGAATAAAATAAAAGCAATCGAACTAGCATTCCAATGAGGCAAGTATAACTATCGAACTGTACCTTGGGGACAAAATTGTCGTTTTGAAATCGGGAACTGTTAATAAACTTACTCACACGAAGGTTATTATTTTATCGACGTAAAAACTAGGGTTTGAGAAAATAAGTGAAATTAAAGAAATAAAGCTATGCTTGAAAGAAAACAACTACAGTTAATTAAAGAGCATAAAGTAAGCGATTATAACGAAGGGCTAAAACTATGAAATGGAAATGCACTCGATCAATAATCACCTCGGCTAAAGACGACAAAGAAAATGCGATAAAAACCTAAACTTAATAGGGTAAAGGTACTTGACCGTGGAGGTTCCTAAAGCTTGAACACGCTTCTCTCGAAGTCGTGCCCAACTGAGTTTAGGAAGGTCCGACCGACTCTTGTCTAAATCGTAGGCCTAAAGCTTGCTTTACGCGCTGAACCCCACTATTGGATTTTACTCTAATCCGGGAGATTTGGACATCTGCCTCTCTCGCGTGGTGCGTACAACTCCCTTTACTCTTGAATGCTCACTTCATTCTATCGGCCTCTCGGCTAGCCCAGAATGAAAGAAAATGTGGAGTGTATATATCGATAATATACCTCCAGCCCATGAAAAATCAACAGTAATTCAAGGCCTAATACCTAAAAAAGAAAAGGTTATTTAAAACATCATAACTTAATCGCTCAAACCTCGGATCATCAAGATCGAGTACAAGGAGGATTAGTTAATCAAAATGGAGTGGAGGAGGGGGATGAGTAGTAAATCATTAAGAACACAATGAAGAAAAGAGCACTTTTATATTAATAAAAAAGAGAGCTACACTTGCATGAAAATGAAATTACAATTGAATGAAAATTAGAAACCTATTCTAGCACTACATTAAGCAACTAAAACAAGGGCATAAATTACAATAAAAGCTTAAACAAACTAATACGTAAGCTAGGGTTAATAAAATTACAAAAAGAGAAAGAGAGAGAAAGGGAAAAACATGAAAAAAGACAAAGAAACAAAGGGGCAGCACCTCCCCCTCACAACCAGAGCTTCCTGAAATTGGAAGGGGGGACTAAATATATAGGAAAATCTCACGGGTTGGTCACGCCCTTCGACACGCCCTAGGGGGGCATGTTAGGGGGTGTGACAGGTACGGGTTTGACCTTGGGCTCTAGATTCTAGTGGGAAGGATGATTTCTTCTGTACGTCGGTGGACACGCCCTTGGTCACGCCCGTGTAGGGGGGCATGACACGCACGTCGCGTCGAAATCATTAGTTAGAAATCCGTCAGTCATTGGAAAAAGGGGGATCACGCCCCATGTCACGCCCATGATAGGGGGCGTGATAGTAGTGTTGGCGTGCTTAGATGAAATGGCATTTAATGCGACGGCAAGCTTCGGGCAAAAGGCGACACGCCCTGGGTCACGCCAAGGGACACGCCCGGGGAGGGCGTGTCAGGGGGGCGTGACAGCGGTTTTTCCTGGTATTTTCCTTTGGCTTCTAGAATCCTCTTGGAAAGGGTGACACGCCCTAGATCACGCTCGGGGAGGGCGTGACAGGGGGGCGTGTCAAGTCAATTTTGACCAATTTTCAGAAAAGATGCAAAAAGAGAGGAAAAAGTTAGGGGTATTAAAATTAACATAAGAAAGATAAAATTAAATCTTAAAATACAAGATTTTTATATTATAAAATAGAAAAATATGATAATAGTTAAGACTACAAAACGTATTATCAAATTCTCCCAAGCTTAAGCTTTGCTTATCCCCAAGCAAAAATATAAAAACTAGATAATCATAAAAAGGACTAATCAAAAAGTTCTAATTATTCCCACACTAGTACTATGCGAAATTCTAAGTAGGGAAAAGGTGAAACATAAATTTAAAACAATTATTTAGTTACGGTTTAACTTTTATGAACTTTTCTTAATGAAAATAAATCATCCAAAATTTTAACGAAACTCTTTTAAATAGATTTAAGCAAAGCAACAAAAATGAAAAAAAACGCATTGAGTTGTTACTAGTTGTCACAACCCGCATTTTCTCCGAATTAAAGAATTATCAGAGTATGAGAAAATGCGTGTCCTGATGCAACGTCAAGCAGGGGATAACTGCTGATGCTCAGGCAAAACCATCTATTACACTTAATGAAAGAAATTTATGAGTTTAATGATTAGAAAATCAGTTATATAAAAGAGGCCGTATCCCTCGGCTCAGTGGATCACCTAGTCCACAGTTAAAAAATTATACTTAAGCGCTGCGAAAAAATACTTTATTCAGGTTTGACATCCTAAGAAGTGCATAAGAGCCTTAAGAGGACCACTTATGCCATGCAAGACTCTACATTTAATTTATATTATATATAAGAAAACGATCTTTCTACGTTGTTTGGAAAATAGTGATTTACCTTTATAAAATATGTTGATCATGCAATAATCTTATAATAATAATAGTTGTAGTTTTAAAATAACTAGCAACCTAGCATAAATCCTCCTCAGAGCAAGTAGACTATCTCCAGAAAAATGGCAGCAGAAAAAGTAATATATCTAGTACAAAGGTAAAAACTACCAGTGGGCGCCAATAACCTGACACGAACCCACGTGCAAATATGTTTGTCTGTAAGAAAAGTACTGAAGAACTACCTCACTAACAAAGCAACAAGATCTCCAAAGTCCAAGAGACCACCAGCAACACCACCGCAACCTAGCCACCAAACTGGCTACTGCTCAGAACCTGAGGCATTCAAAAGAAGAAAGAATACCTCAACAAGCAAAACAAGGAAAAACTGCATGGAAGTGTCAACCAGGGAATGAATAAAAGAGGAAAACACACAGTAGAAAAAGTCACAACTGCCCAAGGCAAGACAATAAGGAATGCACTACGTGCGAGGAAACAGCACCAACCCTACCCAGAAACTACATCATGCAAGGTCTACTAGGCTACCAAGAGCCCAAAGTGCTGTAATCTACCAAGGAAGAAACTTCTAACACCCTAAGATGTGGGATATGGTAGTAGCTAAAACAAACAGCATGGATCCGGGTTGGAGGCAAACTCAGTCCCCCAACCAGCATTTCCAAGCCAACAAGCTCAAGGGTCTACATTTTTAAGCACAAGGGACATTCCACCCCCTTGCCCAGCCCGTACCTGGAGCAAGATAAAAGAATAAGGGTGGCCTTGGCTAAATTACATAACACCTCCCCCATGAAGAGCTTCAAACCCCACTACTAACCACGACCCACGATACGGCCATTAGGAAAGAAAAACATGGCCGACAAGGAAACTACAAAAAAATAAATAAGGAATTCACTCGGGAACGTAAATCAAGGAAAAAGAAATAGTGTTAATGTTACTCAACACGGCTCGGCGTTGAGTGAGACCCATCCAGTGCCTAACCAGACCTTGGCGTTGAGTGAGTTAGCCTCACTCAGCGCTAGAACAGCCATGGCGTTGAGTGAGAGTCACTCACTCAACGCCCTCCGCAATAACAGCTCTGGCGTTGAGTGAGCTATCCTCACTCATCGCCAAAATAGCTATGGCGTTGAGTGAGGTCCACTCCCTCAACGCCTTCAGCCAAAACCACAAATCCCAATAGTGGTATTGAGTGAGTCTACCTCCCTCAACGCCAAAGCAGCTTTGGAGTTGAGTGAGGTCAACTCACTCTACGCCAAAGTTCATTTCCGCAGGAAAACACTAAGCCAACGCCAACAAGAGTAAGTCGGCGGGAATGCCAACTGATTCTCGTCGAATCGGCGGGAATGCTGGATGATTCTCGCCGAATCGGCGAGAATCCAGAAGGATTCTCGACGATCAGCGGGAATTAAGGATGATTCTCGCCGAATCGGCGGGAATCAAGGATGATTCTCGTCGAATCGGCGGGAATCAAGGATGATTCTTGCCGATCGGTTGGAATCACGTCGAAATCGGCGGGAATCAAGGATTATTCTCGTCGATTTTGACTTAGACGAAAATTTTCACTCAATCACCCCACCACTCAGCCGCAAAGAACAAACCGAACTATATCTTTAAGTGTGTCCACCACACTCAACGCCAAGTCCGGGCGGCTTTTGGCTTTGAGTGTGTGCACCACACTCGACACCAAAGCCCGAGAGTCTACCAAGACTGGTTCTAATAAGAGCCCTACCACAACAACCTCCCTCACTCTCTCTCTCGGCTCCACCCGCAAAAGCACCCAACTAGAACTACAAATCTGGAGTCTAAATGGTTAAAACAACCATCGGGTTGAGCAAAACAGCACAAGGAGGGGGGTTCATAGGAGAATCTAAGCCCTAAATTCAGCAAGGTAAAAGAGAATATGCTTGGTTTCTACCCTAGGGCTAACCGGGAAACATTCTAGAATATCAAAAAAAAACAACAATGGTAAGGGCACGAATACCAGTTGCCTCGATTTCCGGCGAAGCTTGGTCGGCCTTCCCTCCTCTTCGTTCTGCACTAGAAGGAGCAGCACCTAACAAGAAAACTCGCACTTTAATGGCGGAAAAGCACAAGAACCCGAAATCAAAGTCTCCTAAAACTCCACGAAAATCAAACCTCTTACCATCGAAATGAAGATCTGAGAGAGAGCAAGACAACGCCGCTTTCAGAATCGAAATCCGTCCACGAACACTCCCGGAATCGCCGTCCGAAGGGGAAGCAGGTCCGGCGATTCTCCTCTATTTTCCGCGAACAGGAGCAGTGGTTTCTTCTGGTCTCGGGAAGGAGGAAGGAGTAGTGGGCCCGCCACTCCTTAATAAGGCTTTTATATAAGCTTTAAGGCATCGGTTCAGCAAAACCGAACCTAACCGCCTGCTCCTTACATAAAAAAGAATTTCTTCTAGTATTTACTAATGGTACACCCAAAGCGACACGAATACCAAACTACCTCGGAATTCGACGAAATTCGCACCATAGTTAAATATCCACGCTACAAACACAACGGTGAAGTTGAAATTAACTTTCGACGAATAGAACTCGAGTTATACCCTCCCGAAGCCAAAACACTAGCATCCCCAGAGAGGCCACATAGGGTCACCCAAAACGACTCGGCTTGCTAGGGAGATCTTGCCAACAGGCTACAAAATAGGGCACCCAGTTCTAAGTAGTTAAGACCACACTCCACAGAAGGCATAAGCCAAGAAAACACGTCGACGTAACGCCAAACGAGGATTAAAATAATCGTAGAAAAATCGGGGGCGTTACAGTCACTCCCCCTAAAAGAAAGTTTCGTCCCGAAACTTTACGCACCACACATCTACTATAGAAGGAAAGAAATAATCCAAACATCACAAGAAGAAAAAACAAACCAAACTAATTAGGGAAATAGCTGAGGGTAAGCCTCCCTTACAGCCGACTCTAACTCCCAAGTCCCGCTCTCCAAATCCAGATTACTCCAAAGAACTTTCACCATCAGAATAGACTGCTTTCGCAGCACCCGTTCCTGAGTATCCAATATACGGACCGACACTTCAACTAAAGAGAGGTTGGGTTTCAACTAGGGCACAAAGTCCAATACTTTCCAACTGTTGCGCACGCACTTCCGCAATTGGCTAACATGGAAAACATTATGAACACCTGGGAAGTTTGCTGGCAAATCCAACCTGTAAGCTGACACACCAATCCGCTCCAAAATCTTAAACAAGCCCACATACCTCGGGTCTAATTTTCAATTCTTACCAAACCTCTTTACACCAACCATCAGGGAAACTTTAAGAAATACAAGGTCCCCTACAGAAAACTCCAAGGCAGACCAACGCTGATTGGCATTCTTCTCATACCTCTCCTGAGCTATATGAAGCTTCTCTCGAACAAGATTCTCTGCGACTTACATTTCCTCGAGCGCATCATGACCCAACAATGGCCTCTCACCAGCCTCAGCCCAAAACAACGGAGTTCTGCAGCGCCTCCCATATAAGGCTTCGAACGGAGCCATCTGCAAGCTTTCCTTATAACTATTATTGTATGCAAATTCCATAAGTCACAGCCGCTCGTCCCACGCTCCACCGTGGTCTAAAACATAGCATCGGATCATATCCTCAACTATCTGATTCACTCGCTCTGTCTGCCCATTAGTCTTTGGGTGGTACGCAGTAGAATACCTCAGATCCGTACCCAAACCCTCCTGCAGACTCTGCCAAAAATGAGAAGTAAATCGGGAGTCTCGATCAGAAATGATGCTAACCGGCACACCGTGCAGTCGGATGACTTCATTCAAGTACAACTCCGCTATCTTCTTCATCGGGTAATCAATCTTATATGGCATGAAGTGAGGACACTTTGTCAGTCTATCCCCTATAACCCAAAAGAAATCAAATCCCCTCGGGGATCGCGGTAAACCCGTGATGAAATCCATAGATATACTTTCCCACTTCCAAGTTGGGATCTCTAATAGAGTCAACTTGCCACCAGGCCTTCCATGATCGGCCTACACCCGCTTGCAAGTGTGGCACTCCGCAACAAATCGGGCTATATCTCCTTTCATGCCATACCACCAGGCAATTTGGTTTAAGTCCCGATACATCTTTGTAGATCCTGGATGGTAGGCAACGCTGGATCCATGAGCCTCTCTGCAAACCATACCCCGAATGTCCCCAACCGCGGGGACGCAAAATCTATCGCGGTACTTCAAAGTTCCCGCATCATCGATGGAATAATCCGGCAACTCTCCTCTCTCAATCCTGGAGTACAAGTATAGAAGATCCGGGTCGTCCTTCTGGTGAAGTCTTGTCAAAGAAATCCAAGATGTCTCTGCCACTTACAAACTACTCTGCAAGTCACATCATCTAACTGATATATCCATAAGGAGGAACTCCTCTACTAAACGATCGGCGGTGAGATTAAAGATCTTTCCCGTCTTTCGGCTCAAGGCGTCGGCCACCACATTGGCCTTGCCTGGATGATACTGGATCTCTACATCATAATCGGCCACATAATCTAGCCACCGACGCTGGTGCAGATTTAACTCCTTCTGCGTGAACACGTACTTCAGGCTCTTATGGTCGGTGAAGATCGTGCACTGAGCCCCATAAAGTAGTTGTCTCCACAGCTTCAACGCATAAATAACTGCTGCGAACTCGAGGTCATGCGTAGGATAATTCTTCTCATGAGTCTTCAGTTGCCTTGACCCATAGGCAATCACCTTACCCACCTGCATTAATACGCATCCCAGACCCACATGCGAAGCATCCACTGTTGGGTATTGCATCCACAATGTACCTGATTTGAAGAAGCCCCTGTGCAAGCCAAGGTAAATAGGCAATGTATTTGATGAAATATTTTTAGTTGTGCTTGCAGTTATTCCATGATAAGTACACACCAATGTCAGGGTGCAGTGGGTCAATATACACGGGTCTGTGCAACGTAATCCCTCGTTGAGCAGATTAGTGTGTTGGCCTACGTGTACACTCTCTATTCGGGTGTACTTAATTTCAAGTACAGGGCTATGATAAAGCAAGAGCAGACAAGGAGCAAGGATGGGCCAAAGACCTGCTCACGGGTGGAAAGACGAGAATTCGTCTAAGTATAATTCGTCGAGAATCACTTGTGATTCTCGACGAGTCGACGAGAATCACTAGTTGATTCTTGCTGGGTTGGGCCGGCTGTCGCGACGCAGTCAGAAAAATCATCTAAGGCAGAATCGTCGAGAATCACCAAGTGATTCTCGCCGATTCGTCGAGAATGACTTTGCATTCTCGACGAGTCGGCGAGAATCCAAGGTTATTCCCACCGATTCTCCCCGGCCTCTATAACCTGTGCAGCCAGAATTCTCTAAGTAGAATTCGGCGAGAATCGTAAGTGATTCTCGCCGATTCGTCGAGAATCACTCACGATTCTCGCCGAATTTGACTTGGGCATTTTTCCAAGTCTGTCTGGACCGGTCCACGTTATCTGCAGGGTTTTGAACCGGACTTCGGTCTTTCTGCTGGTGGGGCCCACAACGGTCATCTCTTGACCTAGTGTACAAATACTCTGGTATTTGTGTACAGTATGACATACAGAAGACATACGAAAGAAAGCGGCCGACGAAACCCTAATCTCGCGATCTTGCTCCGCCTCCGTCGCCGCAGCCGATCACCGAAGCCGATCTCAATCTCCTCCAGATCCTCGGTGATAGAAGCCAAGTCCCGCACAGCGTCTCACGTGTCTATCCTGAGATCCTTTGTCTCTTGATTTGAGATAGGGAAATTTTTCCCCGTCCAAATTGATCGAGACGATCGATCCTCGTGTGACCGTTGGTAGACCTTGCCGACTTCGCTAAGAAGATTGGATCTCCAGTGCTTTGCTGCTGTGTTCAGTTGCCGCCGCCAACACCGAGAGCCTTGCCTCCGCTTGACGCCGTCGCCGGTCTCGGGGAGATCCTCTCCAAGTGAGATCTAGGGTTGTAGACTCTTCGTTGACTTCAAGAACACGTCGTCGAACGAAGAGGGACACCCTATTCTCCTTACGTTGTTTGTATTTCTCACAAGCTATTTTCATTTTCTCTTTCATTGTAAAGGACCGATTGGTCTCTAGTTGTAGGGTTGGGTGCAACCCATGTTGTGGGAGTGTTGACTCCTACGTGTGGAAGGGTTCCTTCCGTTAGTGCAAGGATTGGATTTCAATCCTGTTGGTGAAGTGACCGAGTCGTCCCTGGTTGGGATATAGGTCGAAGGGGGAAGTGGACGTACCCAAATCGGGGAACCACTATAAATTGCTTGTGTATTTTTGTGCTGTGTTGTTTTGTTCTCTTGTGCAGGTGAAACATTAATTCCGCAAATTCGCTGCAAATACACCTATCCCCCCCATAGGTGTAAGTAGTTGACACTAGGTGGACTTTCAAGTGGTATCAGAGGGAGGTTACTCATCAAAAAGGTTCACACCTTGAGTGGAATCCTGCCACCAGTGTCAAGAAGCAGACAGATATCCTCCATGGACGGACTCAAGCACTCCGGCAAAATCCCAGTATGCACCAGACTGAACTTTCCTATCTGGAAGGAAAGAATCAGATTCTACATGGAAGCAGTCGACCCCCGGCTCTTCATGATAGTGGAGGAGGGACCTTACATTCCCACTAAGGCCTCCACCATTGATCCTACCAAGAAAGTACCCAAGAAACTTTCGGAAATGGACAAGGACGAAATGGTGCTGTTCGGACTCGACAAGAAAGCTCAGAACATCCTGGTGAGCGCAGTTGACGACTCTATGATGCAGAACTTCAGCAACTGCAGGATAGCCAAGGATCTCCGGAGCTGTCTGATTGTCCTAATGGAGGGCACAGATGAAGTGAGGGACGATCGGAGATCCCTCCTCAATCAGAAATATGAGGCCTTCAGACAAGGGCCAAAGGAGGAGATCGGAGTCACCTTCGAAAACTTCCTCAAGATCGTCAATGCACTCAAAGGATATGGAAGAGTGTTCACTGACGGTGAACTCAATGATAAATTCCTTAGGTCCCTCACTAAGGAATGGGACACAAAGATCTGCGCCATCCGCGAGTTTGGCAGACTTGCGGAAACTGACCCTCAGATTCTGTTCGGGAAGCTCATGTCCTATGAGCTTCAGTTGAACACAAGGAAGGCTGAAGAGGAAGCAGAGAAAGCCGCGGCCAAGGAAAAGATGGTGGCTCTGAAAGCCATTCAATCCAGAAAGGGTAAGGGTGTCGCTTCCTCCCGTGCGTGGAAGAGGGATGAAGAGGAAGACTCTGAGCCAAGCTCCTCCGGATCAGAGTTATCTGAGGAAGATTTATCCCTTATCACACGGGAATTCAAGAAGTTCCTCAAGCTGAGGAATCAGAGAAAGTGAAACGGCTCCTCCTCAAGGGATCAGAAGAAGAACTATTCCTCTGACAGGTATGTTTCCAAACCGAACAAACACCGCTCTTCTGACATTATATGCTTTGGTTGCAACAAGCCAGGACACGTCGTGGCCGACTGCCATCAAGGCAAGAGGGAAAAGGGAAAGGGAGAGGAGCACAGGTCCTCAAAAGACAAGAAGAAGGAGAGGAGTTACATAGCAAAGAAGCCAAAGATGCTGAGTGAATCTGACACGTCAGACACAAGCGATGATGAGGAAGCCTACGTTGGGCTAATGGGTCGCTCTGACTCAGAAGGAGAATGCCGCCCATTTACTAGGAAGGTAAAAGCTCACACCCCTCTCTCCGACTCTGACTCTGATCCTGAGTCTCAGGATGATGATGCTGAGGATAGCCCCTCTGCCCTTGAAGCTGAGCTCCTAGATAAGTATGAGCTTCTGCTCAATACATTCCTGAAATGTCGAAAGAAACTGAAGGCGGAGAAAAAGGAAGTTAAATTCCTTAAAGGTGAGAGTGTATCCCTGAGGGAAGAGATCACCAGTTTGATCTCCCTCCGACAAGAGCACTTGGACCTGACTTCAAAGCATTCAGAGTCTCTTAAGCTCCTTGATCTTAAGCAGGAGGAAGTCAACAAGTTGGAAGAACTACTTGCGGCAGAAAGGAAGATCGTCAAGACCTTCTCTATGCCAAAAACTGTTCTTCCATTAGTTGATACCTTCTCTGCTCAAGCCAAAGGGGATGGCTTGGGGCACGTAGGGGTATCTAGCTCCTCATCCAGGAGAAACAGGAACATGAGAAAGAATAAGGCTGCCAAGAAAGCCTCTGCTGATGAGAAAGGAAAGGCCCCACTCAGTCCTGTTGAGTTCAGAAAGCCTAGCTTTCCCTGTAACCAACATGACTTTGAGTCAACATATGGGCATCACTTCAGGCCCTCGGTTGCAAAGCCGAAGAGCCGATATGATGGGTGGACCTTTCCCCGTAACATCAGTGAGAGTGTCTTCAAGGCACCTTATGAGGAAATCCACTTGGGAAATTATGGTCAATTCTCTAGCGGCCATAATAGGAAGCTGGCACCTAAGGCCAAGCATGTTACACTGAAAAGCCATGAGGTGAAGAAGTCATGTGACTGTGGTCATCATGTTGCCTCCACCTCCAGGTCTTCGGCCCTAGCTGAACCCCACGTTTCAAGGGTAAAGCAGGCGCCCAAGAGGAAGTATAACAGGTTTGACTGCTGGTGCTGTGGCAAAATTGGTCACTTTGCCGTGGATTGTTGGTTTAATCCAAGGTATAACGAGACTCCTTATGTTAGCAATGCGAGGCCGACCACTCGTAGAGTTAACCAATCGAGGGGGAGTATGCTAACAAGGAATCTAGGACCCAAGTTTGATTGGGTTCCTAAGGTAAATTAATTATGTTTTGCAGGGATGTCCAAAGGCCAACAAAACTCCTATTTGGTATTTGGACAGTGGATGCTCCCGTCACATGACCGGGACAAGAAGCCTGCTGAGGGAGTACTCTCCAGTCGAGGATGGACCCAAAGTCATATTTGGCGGATCTGATCGGGGAGTCACCAGAGGTTACGGTACGATTTCCAACGGTATACTCTCTATCACTAACGTAGCTTATGTTGAAGGGTTAAATCACAACCTGATCAGCGTAAGCCAGTTATGTGATAAAGGGTATGACGTTAAGTTCTGCAAGGATAAATGCCTGATAATATCATGTGACTCTTCGGAGACCGTATTAACAGGCATTAGGAGCAGAAATATTTTCTGTTTAGACTTTCTTAGTTTAGATTCTTCTACCCCAGTATGCCTCGTTGCTAAAGGCAGTGCATCTCTTTGTGAACAATGGCACAAGAGATTGGCACACATTAATTACAAGACAATTAATATGCTGTTTTCCAAAGACTTAGTAAGGGATGCTCCCCTTATTAAGTGCATCAAAGATAGTCCATGTCCTGCCTGTCAAATGAGCAAGCAGACTCGGGCTACCTTTAAGGGCATCCCAGACAAAGATTCCTCCAGATGTCTATATCTTCTACACAGGGACTTGTTTGGTCCAATGCAAGTTCATAGCATAGGGGGGAAGTCGTATACGCTAGTGATTGTAGATGATCACTCTCGGTTTACGTGGGTGTTCTTTTTAAAACGCAAGTCTGATACGTTTGACATCTTCACCAGTTTTGTCAAGCAGATACAGAACGAACTTAACTGCTCAGTGGTCAAAATCAGAAGTGACCACGGAACAAAGTTTGAGTCTGGGGCTATGACAGAGTTCTGTGAAGAGCTTGGTATCTTTCATGAGTTCTCCTCCCCTCGCACTCCTCAACAGAATGGAGTGGCAGAAAGGAGGAATAGAACACTCATTGAGGCGTGCACGACAATGTTGAATGACGCTTCTCTCCCAGAATACTTCTGGGTCGAGGCTGTCAATACGGCTTGTCATGTACAAAACCGGGCGTTGATTAACAAGAGCCATCGTAAGACTCCCTATGAGCTACTGAAAGGCAAGAAACCAACCATATCCTACCTGAGGATCTTTGGCTGCAAATGTTATGTACTGAATAACGGGAAGTACCCGCGTACTAAGTTTGGTGAAAAATGCTTCGAAGGCATATTCATGGGCTATAGTAGCCGCAGCCGGGCTTATAGAGTTTTCAACAAGATATCCCTAGTGGTAGAGGAGTCAATAAATGTTGTATTTGATGAAGGAAGTTTGCTTACTTGCAAGACTTCTAGTCATCTTCCTGAAGATGCAGGTGCCAGACTCGAACGGTTGCAACTGGATGAGCCCGAGAAAGATACAACTCCAACATACGTCAAGGTGTCCATTTCTACGCAGATCGGAGAAGTTGAAACTCAAAATGGAGCAAATCCTTTAGAAGAAGGAGATGCCCATGAAGTAGTCGAAGCTCCTGATGCCAGACTTCTACAGCTCAGACACGTGAGGGATCATCCAAGAGATCAGATCATCGGAGATCCTCGTGACGGAGTCAGAACTCGTCGAGGTACTATTAACGAGATTTTGCATCTTAGCTTCATGTCACAGGTTGAGCCAAAGAAGTTCGACGAGGCGAACAAAGATGCTGCATGGATTTTGGCCATGCAAGATGAATTGCATCAGTTCGAAAGATGCAACGTTTGGACGCTTGTGCCCAGACCACAAAAGCAGAATGTGATTGGCACCAAGTGGATCTTCAGAAACAAACTGGATGAACATGGTGTCATCATAAAGAACAAGGCCAGACTAGTGGCTCAAGGTTACCGACAGGAGGAGGGGATTGATTTTGACCAGACGTTTGCACCAGTTGCACGGCTCGAAGCAATACGGCTATTCCTAGCCTATGCCTCTCACAAAGGATTCATAGTTTATCAGATGGACGTAAAATCGGCCTTCTTGAATGGAGATTTGAAAGAGGAAGTATACGTCGCTCAACCTCCAGGTTTTGTCAATCCTACTTATCCTAATCATGTATATTTTCTTAATAAAGCGCTATATGGCTTAAAACAAGCTCCTCGAGCTTGGTATGAGACATTGTCTAGTTTTCTTCTTGAGAACAAGTTCTCTAGAGGAAAAATAGACAAGACATTGTTTCTCAGGGAAGTCAAAGGCAAGATTTTGCTGGTGCAAATCTATGTTGACGACATTATATTCGGCTCAACTGACAACAATCTTTGCAAAAAGTTTTCCAAACTTATGCAAGGAAAGTTTGAAATGAGCAGTATGGGGGAGCTGAAGTATTTCTTGGGACTTCAAGTGAAACAGTCTGAGGAAGGAATCTTCTTCTCTCATACAAAGTTCACAAATGAACTCCTCAAGAAATTCGGAATGGATAATGCAACCTCTATGAGGACTCCAATGGGATCCACTATGTCTCTAGATAAGGATGAGAAAGGTAAACCTTTCGATGAAACCAAATACAGAAGCATCATTGGATCCCTGCTCTACCTTACTGCCAGTAGACCGGATATCATATTATCCACATGTGTTTCTTCCAGATATCAAGTGAACACTAAGGAATCTCATTATATCGCTGCAAAGCGAATTCTTAGATACCTTAAAGGTACTCCCAATCTTGGCTTATGGTACCCGAGAAACAATGATGTCGAGCTAATAGGTTTTTCAGATGCTGATTTTGCAGGGAGTAGGGATGACAGGAAAAGCACCTCCGGGATGTGCCAATTCCTCAGAAGAAGGCTTATCTCCTTGAACAGCAAGAAGCAAAATTATGTCGCAACCTCCACAGCAGAGTCTGAGTACATCTCGGCAGGAAGCTGTTGCGCACAACTCCTATGGATACGGAACCAGTTAGCAGACTATGATCTCCAGTTCAAGGAAGTAACAATGTACTGCGACTCCTCAAGTGCAATTGCTATCGCAAACAATCCAGTATCGCATAGCAGAACGAAGCATATTGAAGTGCGCTACCACTTCATTCGGGAGCACGTGGAGAACAAGGACATCTCTCTCTGCTATGTCCCCACGGACAAGCAGATTGCAGATATTTTCACAAAGCCCCTAGACGAGGCCAAGTTCAGTCTCTTCAAAACTTAATTGGGGATGCTCAACTATGAGGAATGAAGACTCCAGACGCTCCTGGCTCGTGCATCTAGGGGGAGCATCTGCCAGAAACTCAAGTGAAAACATAAGTGCACGAACTGAGGGGGAGCATGGTGTCAGGTGCACCAGACCCAGATTTGCAGAAGCCGAAAAGGGGGAGATTACCCTCTCGCTAAGGCTAAGGTAGCTCAATGTTCTAGTCTGCTCTCAAGTAACTGGTAATGCATATCCTTATCACCTCACTTTTAAGTTTCGGTTTTTCATTCCTATATGCTCTATTCACCTTAGCTTGTAGGGTTTAGGCTTCTTCAAATAGGGGGAGATTGTTGGGTATTGCATCCACAATGTACCTGATTTGAAGAAGCCCCTGTGCAAGCCAAGGTAAATAGACAATGTATTTGATGAAATATTTTTAATTGTGCTTGCAGTTATTCCATGCTAAGTACACACCAATGTCAGGGTGCAGTGGGTCAATATACACATGTCTGTGCAACGTAATCCCTCGTTGAGCAGATCAGTGTGTTGGCCTATGTGTACTCTCTCTATTGGGGTGTACTTAATTTCAAGTACAGGGCTATGATAAAGCAAGAGCAGACAAGGAGCAAGGATGGGCCAAAGACCTTCTCACGGGTGGAAAGATGAGAATTCATCTAAGTATAATTCGTCAAGAATCACTAAGTGATTCTCGCCGATTCATCGAGAATCACTTGTGATTCTCGACGAGTCGACGAGAATCACTAGTTGATTTTTGCCGGGTTGGGCCGGCTGTCGCGACGCAGTCAGAAAAATCATCTAAGGCAGAATCGTCGAGAATCACCAAGTGATTCTCGCCCATTCGTCGAGAATGACTTTGCATTCTCGACGAGTCGGCGAGAATCCAAGGTGATTCCCACCGATTCTCCCCGGCCTCTATAACCTGTGCAGCCAGAATTCTCTAAGTAGAATTCGGCGAGAATCGTAAGTGATTCTCGCCGATTCGTCGAGAATCACTCATGATTCTCGCCGAATTTGACTTGGGCATTTTTCCAAGTCTGTCTGGACCGGTCCACGTTATCTGCGGGGTTTCGAACCGGACTTCGGTCTTTCTGCTGGTGGGGCCCACAACGGTCATCTCTTGACCTAGTGTTTAAATACTCTGGTATTTGTGTACAGTATGACATACAGAAGACATACGAAAGAAAGCGGCCGACAAAACCCTAATCTCGCGATCTTGCTCCGCCTCCGTCGCCGCAGCCGATCACCGAAGCCGATCTCGATCTCCTCCAGATCCTCGGTGATAGAAGCCAAGTCCCGCACAGCGTTTCATGTGTCTATCCAGAGATCCTTTGTCTCTTGATTTGAGATAGGGAAATTTTTCCCCGTCCGAATTGATCGAGACGATCGATCCTCGTGTGACCGTTGGTAGACCTTGCCGACTTCGCTAAGAAGATTGGATCTCCAGTGCTTTGCTGCTGTGTTCAGTTGCCGCCGCCAACACCGAGAGCCTTGCCACCGCTTGACGCCGTCGCCGGTCTCGGGGAGATCCTCTCCAAGTGAGATCTAGGGTTGTGGACTCTTCGTTGACTTCAAGAACACGTCGTCGAACGAATAGGGACACCCTATTCTCCTTACGTTGTTTGTATTTCTTACAAGCTATTTTCATTTTCTCTTTCATTGTAAAGGACCGATTGGTCTCTAGTTGTAGGGTTGGGTGCAACCCGTGTTGTGGGAGTGTTGACTCGTACGTGTGGAAGGGTTCCTTCCGTTAGTGCAAGGATTGGATTTCAATCCTGTTGGTGAAGTGACCGAGTCGTCCCTGGTTGGGAGATAGGTCGAAGGGGGAAAGTGGACGTACCCAAATCGGGGAACCACTATAAATTGCTTGTGTATTTTTGTGCTGTGTTGTTTTGTTCTCTTGTGCAGGTGAAACATTAATTCCGCAAATTCGCTGCAAATACACCTATCCCCCCCATAGGTGTTAGTAGTTGACACTAGGTGGACTTTCATCCACGTATACATTATAAACCACGCGCTCGGTAGGCAGGGTCAGAACAGGAGCAGTGCACAATCTCCTCTTTAACTTCAGGAAGGCTTCTTCGCACTTCTCGCTCCAAACAAAAGCCACGTTCTTCTGACTCAGCTTAGTCAAAGGTGCAGCTAGGGTAGAGAAACCCTCCACAAACCTCTTGTAGTAGCCTGCCAATCCAAGAAAGCTCCTGATCTCCTTGGGCGTGCCCGGCCTATTCCAATCCATAACTGCTGCGATCTTTTCCGGGTCAACCGAGATCCCATCCTAATTCACCACGTGGCCCAGAAACGAGACCTGAGGCAACCAAAATTCGCACTTGCTTAACTTGACGAATAACTTATGGTTCCTCAACTCCGATAGAACCAAGCGCACATGCTTCTCATGCTCCTCAGCACTGCGAGAATAAACAACCACGTCATCGATGAAGAACACCACGAACTTATCTGGGATATCCTTGAACACCCGGTTCATCATATCCATGAACGCTGATGGAGCGTTGGTCAATCCAAACGACATCACTAAGAACTCAAAATGTTCGTGCCTCGATCTAAACGCAGTCCGTAGAATATCTGTCTCACGGATCCTAAGCTGATGATAGCCTGAACGAAGGTCAATCTTGGAGAAGACCGTGCTACCGCGCAACTTGTCAAATAAATCATCGATCCTCGGCAGAGGGTACCTGTTCTTAATTGTGGCTTTGTTCAACTCCCTATGGTCGATGCAAAGCCGCATTGACCCATCTTTCATCCTCACAAAAAGAACAGGAGCACCCCAAGGCGACAAACTCTGCCTGATAAAACCTTTCGCCAACAACACATCTAACTGGACTCGCCACTCCTCTAGCACTCGAGGGGCCATCCGGTATGGCGCCTTAGAAATAGGACGCGTACCCGACTCCAAATCGATCACAAACTCAACATCCCGCTCGGGAGGAAGACCAGGAAGGTCATCAGGAAAAACATCGGCGAAATCACGAACAACTGGAATCTCCTCTAAGCGCTGTACACTAACAGCGGTCCCAACCACCGAGACCAATCAAGCAAAACAGTCCGAAAAAAAATCTTCTGAGCACATACTACAGAGATGACAGAAGATTCCTGGCTCAGATCTGCATACACGCTTCCGGGCTAACCGTCGTCCCTGATGAAGTCCAAGCGCTTCCCTTTGCACTGAATGACTGCATCATACCTAGACAGCCAGTCCATGCCCAAAATAACATCGAAGTCCTCCAGATCAATCATCTTCAGGTCTGCCTTCACAAGGAAGTCCCCAACCAAAACAGGGCAATCTAACATGCCCAAATCTGACAACACAGAATCACCAGAGAGGAACTTGAGACGAAAGGTATCCCGAACTCGATCTAAAGTCAACTGATGTCGCTCTACAAAGGCTCTAGCCACGAACGAGTGTGTAGCGCCGGAGTAAAACAGAACCCGCGCCCAGCGGTTCTCCACCTTAAACTTCCCTATAGGACTATATATAACTAAGGACCTACCACAACAATACTACAAACATTCTAGTAAGACAAGGACAAAACATTCAGGCTGGAAGAAAACTAACCTGAGATGACCTGAGTCGAAGCTTCAGCCTCCTCGGAAGAGATCACGTTCAGCTTTCCTTTTCCCTTGTTCACACGCTGGGGACGAGGTAATGCCTGAAGAGGAACTGCATGAAGAGCAGGCTGGACCTGAGGACACCTAGACTTGATGTGTCCCTTCTGCCCACACTGAAAACAGACCTTATCCTTGGACCAGCACTGGGCAGCATCATGCCCAGGTCGCTTGCAAACATAACAGGAGACATCTCTCCTAGGAGCACCCTGAATCGCATGAACCTGCTCCTTCCTCTTATTTGCTGCCCCCTTGAAACATCTCTCGACAGGGTGGCCTGACCGGCCACAGAAACTGCACACCACTTTGCTCTTCTTCCCAGGAACCATACTGGTACCTGGGGTTTCTTTTCCTCCACAGACTTCCTCTTATCCTTCCTACTTTGCTGTCCTCTGCTCTTCACGGTCTCAATAGCCTCCACCTTCAGAGCAGCCTCCACTACTCCTATATAAGTCTCTGACCCATAAGCACTGGTCAGCTGCTGCACCTCACTCCTCAAACCACCGAGAAATCGCTTAACTCGATCAGCCTCAATGCTGATCTATTTTGGGGCAAAACGGCTCAGCTTGCTGAACTCTATCTCATACTCACCCACGGTGAGCTGCCTTTGCTTCAGATGGAGGAAGTCGTTCATGAGGCGGTCATGCTCGACCGAGGGTAAGAACTTCCTCAATAGCATCTCCTTGAACACCTCCCAAGAGCATCAAGCTACCAAGCTCTCCTCATCTCTAAGGTACGAACTCTTAGCCAATCCTTTAAGCTGATAGGCGACTATCATCACCCTTTGATCGTCTGCAATCCCTGAGTACGAGAACATATCCTCCATGGAGATCAACTAGTCATCTAACACCATGAAATCTACCTTCCCATCATAAGTGGGAGGGCTCAGCTGCTGAAACTGTGAGATGAAGGCCATCTCTGCTGGCACCACCATTGGAGGTTTTAAGGGTGTAGGAGGGGGAGGAACAACAATCCCCCTTGCAGGGCCTTGCACTCCTAGAGTCTGACCTGCCAAAACTGCTACCAAAGACTGAATCTGGGCTCGCACCTCCACCAACTGCCTGCTCAAGGAATCGCTACTCTGCGGCAAGCTTTCGATTACCGCATCATTCTGAGCTCAAGATGACTCACCCTCAGACAGGTCAGTTGATCTAGTTGAAGGACATCTTGCCATTCTAAAGTCATAGCAACACTAGTTATATCCTAGTTCAACAGCTAGACCCAACTACTAGTACAGACAATACATATATAGATATGAACTTAAAGCTGCTAAACTTGCTCTGGGAGTTTATCTTTTTACAAAAATTGATGTTATTCCCTTACCTAGGATGGTTAACCACCATCATACTAATTCTTGTGCATAGATCGGGAATGCATGATTTTATATTATTTTTGACTCGAAAACTTATGTGTGTACATATGTCATCCTGCCAGTCTTTAGCTTGGCACGTTGTGCTAATGCAATGTTATGATATGCATGTTTGTGCTATGCATTCTAAAAAGGCCCTAATGCATGTTATGAGCGGCGTACGCATGAAAATGTTATGCATCCCATACTACATAACATTCGTATGCAACGAAAAAAAGAAAACGTGCTAGTCGCAGCCATGTGGTGAGGTTATGCATCCCATACTACATAACCCTCACATGTTGCCCCTATGGTGGATCCATATATGAACATATATTATGAATCCCATACTACATAATATGCCCCGTATACTTTATGTTATCCTATGAGTGTAGTGTTCGTGCTTTTGCCAAGAGGTGCTGATGATATATTGGTGTGTGAATGACATGATGCTGAACTACTAAAGCAATCAAAGGAAGGTTGCCCGACTAACTTGTCAAGCAACCTCCCTCTGATACCAACTTTCATGACGCACGTTTTCTCATTCTCTGATAATTCTTGAATTCAGAGAAAATACGGGTTGTGACACTAGTTCCAAGCAACGCATTATAATTATATCAATTCAATTAACAAAAAATCTAAGTTAAAATACAAAACTAAAACTGATTTACTTTTCTTCTTTTCATAGTTATTAATAAAATTCAAAAGGCGTGAATAAAAAAGACTTAAATGGGACAGAAACATTTGGTTTAGGAATATGATTAGGAGTGGAATTCAAAGATAAACGTGAAGGATTAAAATCACACTAAACCCCAACAAAGAGTTTAAAAAAAAATTCATTTAAAATAAAAATATTTTTTTTCTTTCTTTTTCTTTCTTTTCCAATTTTTTTCTTTTTCTTTTTTCAAAACAAAGACCATAAATATTTTATTTTCATTTTGAATTGGCCAAACAAAAACAAACATCTCTTTTGAACAAACTTATTTTTTCAAAACCTTCCCCAAGAAAATCACAAAATAATCTATCAAAATCATGAAAATATTTTATGAAACTCAAAAAGGGTAGTGTGATTAGATAAGTTGAAAATTTTGGCTTTGGTGAAAATGAAATAAAAAGAGGAGCTATCAAATGAAAATAGAAAAAAGGCTCAAAAGCGGTTAACTAGTGGTAAAAATTTTTAGGTTGACAGGAAAGCTCAAACGAAAACAAAAACGGCCAAAATAATTTTCACACTTTTAAATTTATTTAAAACAAAGATATGAAAAATTTCAAAAAGCAAGTCCTAGATAATAAAAGAAGATTGATAAAATTATCTTGAAAATAGAAATAATAAGTGACTTGGATCATTCACATCTACTACGCTATTAAAAAGTTTACCTTACAAAAATTATCCAAAAACGAAAAGGAAAATAGTGGATGATTAATTTTTTTTGAGAAAGTAAAGAAAATAAAGAAGGAAAAACCATAATAGAAATGCGAGTTCTAGAAAAATATTTCACCTTAACATGCTACCGTGAATTAGAAACACAGCATGACCAACATTTTACTTGTCAAACATAATTAAAAAGGACGATTGGAAATATTATAATTAACTATGTTGTTTAAAGGAAATTTTGAGTAAAAGAAAACAAAAACTAGGGGTACTATTGAGATACCAAAATGTCTAAACTATTAAAGTAAGAAAAACAAATAATAAATTTTTTTAAATATTCTCTTTTTTGGATTTTGGAAATATTTTCTTTTTTTTTTGAATTTTAAGATATTCATTTTTTTTGGGGTTTTGAAAAAAATATAGGCAAAAAGAGAAAATATTTACACTTAGCAAAAAGAAGGAGGAAGTGATAGTAAGAGCCCAGCTCGAGTAGAGCTCGAATATTTACAGGTTACCTATCTTATTCTCAAGTTTATCTCATCCCATTCCATCTCGCAGGACGCGGCGGTGGCCAGCCGTCAAGGCATCCAGATCGCCTCCCTTGAAAAGAAAAGAGAGGCATCACAGGCACGAGTGCGCGAGTTGGAGGCCGCAGCGGCTTTCCCGTCACCCTCTTGTACTGGTTGCCAACTCGCGCACTACACTAAGTATGAGCTATAGGTCATGATGCAGAAGAATGTCCCCGGTGCAGCGAAGTACACACTCTGGACGTTACGGCGAGCTGACCTTATCAAGAGCGAGTGAGAGGGCCTTTCTGTGAGCGACGTGGTACCGTCCTTATTCCTTTCGGTAACGAAGTCGGGCGACAGGCCCTTCCATACCATTTAGGGGGGATTCATCATTCGGGGGCTCACCTTGATTAATTCTCGCACCTCGCCTAAGATATTTTTGTTGTAATATGAGCGCGGGTCAAGGCCCAGGACTAATAATTTTTGATCAATAAAACGTACTCTCTGAAACTTTTCTGTAAAGATGCTTCTTTGTAGTGTAAATCCATCTTTTCTTTCTTATACTCGCGGTTTGTTTTTAATTCTTCTATTCGTTGTCTCCCTTCCCGTGGCTTGCGAGCTAGGCCACGTGTTTGTTTGGGACTTTGCTTAGGAAATATAGGAGCGCCAGTTAGCCGAACCGCAAACGGCGATACACGTCCTTCGTCCGGGTTTGCCGTGCAATTCGCGAGGTAGAGCAGGCGAGCCGACTCTGTCCGCACCCGATCTGCCTGGCTCTACTCGAGCTGGGCTCTGTGGGGTCATGACGGATATTCAGCATGAGATTGATTTCGTCCCGGGCTCATCATTGCCTAATATGCCTCATTACCGGCTCAATCCCTCCGCACATAATGAGTTGCAAAATTCAATTTCAGATTTATTATCAAAGGGATTTATCCATCATAGTAAGAGTCCATGTGTCGTCCCTGCCCTTTTGGTCCCAAAGAAAGATAAGACATGGAGATTTTGTGTAGACTACTGAGCCATTAATAAAATAACTGTCAAATATAGGTTTCCCATTCCCCGTTTGGATGATTTATTAGACATGCTATCAGGAGCCGCCATATTTTCTAAATTGGATCTTAAATGTGGTTATCATCAAATAAGGATACGGGAAGGAGACGAATGGGAAACGACATTTATGTTTAAGGAGGGGCTCTATTAGTGGTTAGTGCTTGGAGAAGGGCTTACCAACGGACCGAGTATGTTCTCACGGTTGATGACCCAAGTATTTAAGCCATACATGGGTAAATTTGTGGTGGTATATTTCGATTATATATTAGTATTTAGCCTCTCGCCGAGGGATCATGAAACTCACCTAAGGAAAATCCTTAAAACCTTGCGCCAAGAAAATTTATTTATTAATCTTAAAAAGCGCGCGTTTTGTGTGTCTTCCGTAGAGTTTCTAGGATACATAGTGAGTTCCAAAGGTATTCATGTTGACCCAAAGAAGGTCCAAGTGATTAGATAGTGGCCGGAACCTAAAAATATTAGGGAAATTAGAAGTTTCCATTTATTTACCACATTTTACCGATGGTTTATTCGAAATTTCAGTATTGTCATGGCACCAATCACCGAATGCATGAAGAAGGGTGAGTTTAGTTGGACTAAACCGGCCACTAGTGCTTTCCAAACGATTAAGGAACGGATGTTCGAAGCCCCACTACTCCGGTAGCCGGATTTTAGTAAGGTGTTTGAACTATCATGTGATGCATCCAGGATAGGAATTGGGGGAGTGTTAAGTCAGGAGGGACATCCGCTAGGGTACTTTAGCGAAAAACTAGCCGGTCCAAAGTTAAACTATTCCAAAGTAAAATCAGCCCTCGGCCAACGCAACAAGACTTAATTTTATGATCCACCGACCAAAGACACGCGGCACCGCAGAGGTCATGGCTACAATATTTGCCAACGCAACAAGACTTAATTTTATTTTATTCTCGCTAGTTTATGATCTATTTGTTAGTTCTGTCATTTTTAATAGTGGCGTGCGTTTAGCCACTTTTATTGGACTGCTAATAGCTTTTGGATGTAAGCCTTATAAAAGGCCAAGACTATTATTTTTTCATTTAGATAAAAAAATTGAAGACAAGAATATTTTCCTAAACCTAAATCTCCTATCCTCATCTCTTTTTTTCTATAAGCCTCCCCCCCCCCCCCCCCGTTTTCTTCATCCTCACGGCCGCCTCTTTCTCTCTAGCTCTCAGCCACCTCTTTATCCCCCACCTCTCGGCTGCCTCTTTCTCTCTAGCTCTCTAGCTCTCGTCTCTTTCTTTAGTTGAATAGATCCTATAACTTCCGGAATTGTGTTTTTCTTCGAGGATCTATTTTGGTACAACTACAAGCTTGATCGGAATCAATATTATTCTTTTAAGCCGGAACGGATTTTGGCCTATAGCCATCCTTCGTTCCATTTGAGGATTGGACTGACATCATCATCACCAGAGAAATAAAGTTTTAGACGCTGACAATTCACTTTGAAATTACCCTTATCAGGGTGCGAAATTAAAACAGTTCCATAAGGAAAGACTTGCATAATAGAAAAGGGCCCCGAACAACGAGATTTTTATTTGCCTGGAAATAAACGTAATAGAGAATTATAAAGAAGAACCTCGTCGCCCGGCTTAAATGTTTTTGGATGCCTTAAGTGCTTATCGTGTAAATGCTTCGTCTGCTCTTTATAAAGTTTGTTATTTTCGTAAGCATAAGAGCGCCACTCGTCGAGTTCATTAAGTTGAAATTTTCTAAGGTCAACGACAGAGTAGGGATCAAAGTTTAAAAATCTTAAGGCCCAAAAAGCGCGGTGTTCGAGTTCTACGGGTAAATGGCACGATTTTCCATAGACCAGCCGATACTGCGTACATCCAAGGGCGGTTTTGTATGCAGTTCGGTAGGCCAATTGAGCATTGTCTAATTTGGCTTACCAGTCTTTCCTAGAAGTTGAAACAGTCTTTTCTAAAATTCTTTTTATTTCTCTATTTACTACTTCGACTTATCCGTTATTTTGGGGGTGGAAGGCAGTTGAAAGCTTTTGTGTAACACCATATTTGGTAAGGATTTTTGAAAACTGTGTATTACAGAAATGGGAACCCCTATCGCTAACGATGGCGCACGATGTACCGAATCTAAAAAATAATTTTTTAAAAAAGGTGACTACAACTCGGAAGTTGTTCGTAGGAAGAGCTTGGTCATCGGCCCAACGAGAAACATAATCAACGACAACTAAAATATACTTATTTCAAAGCTAGAAGGAAGGGGGCCAACAAAATCGATTCCCCAGAGGTCGAAAATTTCGCACTCAAGGAAATAATTTTGCGGCATTTCATTTTTATTCGAGATGTTTCCCGACCGTTGGAAACTATCACACCTACTCACAAAGGCTTGCGCGTCTTTAAAAAGGCTAGGACAATAAAAACCCGTGCAAAGCACCTTGTGAGCGGTGCGAGCAGCTTGATAGTGCCCACCTGTCGGACCTTCATGTGAGTGTTTTAAAATATCAACTCCTTCTTCATAAGAAACACATCTCCTTATTACTTCGTCTGCAAAGATTCTGAAAAGATGCGGGTCTTCCCTAAAATAGTTCTTCAGCTCAGAAAAGAATTTCTTCTTTTGCTGAGAGGAGAACTCTTTTGGGAGCACCCGGGCAACTAAATAGTTGGCGATTTGTGCGAATCAAGGAGAAGTAGATGTGTTAATTGAAAGCATCTTCTCATCAAGAAAATAATCATTAAAATATTTTTCATTTAATTTTTCTATAAAGGGATTATCTAATCTGGAGAGATGGTCGACGGCCAAGTTCTCGGCTCCTCGCTTATCACGGATCTCTAAGTCAAACTCCTGGAGGAGTAAGACCCAGCGAATCAAGCGCGGCTTGACATCCATTTTGGCAAGAAGATATTTGAGGGCCGAGTGGTCCGTAAAAATGATGATTTTTGAAAGCGTAATGTAAAGACGGAATTTATAGAATGTGAATACTACAGCGAGGAGCTCCTTCTCGGTCGTGGTATAATTTTCCTGTGCAGATGTGAGGGTTTTACTAGCGTAATAGATAGGGTGGAAGTTTTTAGATATGGGTTGACCTAATACGGCTCCCACCGCGAAACTACTCGCATCACACATTAACTCAAATGGAAGGTCCCACACCGGAGCTATCATAATCGGTGCATTAATTAACTTTTCTTTAATCAATTCGAAGGCAGAAAGACAAGAGTTATCAAAAATGATTGGGGCGTCTTTTTCTAGAAGATGGGTAAGGGTCTTGGTGATCTTGGAGAAGTCCTTTATGAAGTGGCGGTAGAAACCAGTGTGACCTAAGAAAATTCTTATAGCTTTTATATTCATAGGCGCCGGCAGCTTCTCGATAACTTCTATCTTTGCAATATCTACCTCAATACCTCTTGTAGAAATTTTATGACCCAAACTAACCCTTCCCTCACCATAAAATTGCATTTTCCCAAATTTAGGGCAAGGTTAGACTCTTCGTATAATTCTAAGACTTTCTCGAGGTTTTCTAAACATCTATCAAAGGAATCGCCGAACACAGAGAAATCATCCATAAATACCTCCATAATGATTCCTACGTACTTGTCAAAGATAGCTAGCATGCATCGCTGGAATATTGCTGGCGCATTGCACAATCCAAACGGCATTCTTCAGTAGGCGATGGTGCCGAAGGGACAAGTAAACGTAGTTTTCTCCTGATCCTCGGGAGAGATGGGGATTTGAAAATACCCTAAGAGGCCATCAAGAAAACAATAAAAGTTATGGCCGGATAATCGTTCTAAAATCTGGTCGATAAACGACAAAGGAAAGTGGTCCTTACGGGTGGCGTCATTCAGCTTCATATAATCTATACACATACGCCAACCCGTCACCATCCGTGTCAGGATTAATTCGTTATTTTCATTACTAACTACCGTTATCCCTCCCATCTTTGGTACTACCTGAACATGGCTAAACCACTTACTATCTGATATAGGGTAGATAATTCCTGCGTCTATTAATTTCATAACCTCGCCCTTAACTACATCTTTCATGTTCGGGTTTATACGGTGCTGAGGTTGAATGGAGTTACGCGAATTATCTTCCATTAAAATTTTATGAGTGCAGAAGTATGGGCTTATGCCCTTGATATCGGAAATCTACCAAGCAATAACTTGGCGATGTTTACGTAGAATTAAAAGAAGTTTTTCAGTTTGGACATCCGTAAGGTAGGCCAAAACTATAACTGACAGCTTGGAGTTCTTTTCTAAGAAGGCGTACTTGAGATGTTCAGGAAGATCTTTAAGTTATAGGATAGGGGGTTCTTCATAAGAGGTTTGAGAATTTCTTTCTTTTTCAAATACTATATCTTCATAGAATTTTTTAGTTGGAAAATTAAAAGGGGTGGAGCTGGTGGCCAAGGCGTCTTCTTGCAGCGAATCAGTTGGAAGAATAGAAGTGAAACAAAAATCAGAAAATTATTTTTCAAAATCAGATAAAAGACAAGAGGATTCTATACTCTCTGCACTTAGGTGTAGTGATTCAGTTGGAAAAGAAGAGGAGGAACAAAAGCAAAAAATTCTTTTTCAAAATTAGAGAGGCAATAGGAGGATTCATCACTCATGGCCTCTATGAAAAAGCAGGAGTCATCATTTACTAAGGTGTTTTTCATCGAAGGGCTGATTGAGAAAGTGACTTCGTCTTCGCCTACTCGAAGGAAGAGCTTACCATTGCAAACGTCAATGAATGCTTGGGAGGTGGCAAGGAAGGGTCGGCCAAGGATCAGGGAAACGTCGACGTATTCTTCAATGTCCAAAATGACAAAGTCCATTGGGAAGATGAACTTGTCGACTTTTACTAAAACATCCTCCACTATTTATAACTTTTTAAACAACGAGAGGGGCATCAGGTAAATACTCGCACATAAGTCGGCTAATGCGTTCTTGACAAAAAGATTACCAAAAACACACGAAATAGAAAAACTACCCGGGTCAATGATTTTTTTTGGTAAGCCGCTTTTCAAAACCGCGGAGCACTCGACATTTAACGTAACATGCGAGAGGTTCTCTAAATTCTTCTTGTTGGTCAGGAGATCCTTAAGGTACTTGGCGTACTTCAGCATCTGTGAAATCGCTTCATGGAAAGGCAGATTTATGTGGATTTTCTTGAAAATTTCTAAGAAACGAGAGTACTGATCGTCCTGACGTTGTTTATTATGTTCGGGAGGGTATGGCAGATTTGTATTATTTTTAAAGATGGGTGGTGGAGTGAGATCGTTTTCTAAAATGGGGGTGATAACTTCTTCAGTAGAGGGTGGAATTTTTAAAACGGTGGCGGATTTTTGATTTTTTAAAGTAGGGGCGGAGCTTTCCTCGGGCTCTTCACTAACCATACCGGGAACTTGCTTCCCACTCCGAAGAGTTATAGCTTTCGCTTGCTCTCTCGGGTTGGGCTCAGTATTGGAAGGAAGAGACCCTGGGGGTCGCTCAGAAAAAATTTTAGCAAGCTGTCCTACTTGATTTTCTAGACTTTTACGATTCAAGTTAAGGTTCTTATTGTAGCGTCATTTGTGGTGATATATTTGGAAAGTAACTCCTCCAAGCTTGGAGGTTTTCGATAATTTTAAAGAGGTGGTGGTGGTGGTGCAGAAAAATCATTTTGTGGTGGCGGGCGCATAACATTCGATGGATTACTCCATGAATAATTCAGATGATTTCTTAAGGAAGGATTATAACTATTCGGAAAATTAAAACCAGGAGGATGAAAATTCGCAGCAGAAAAATTATTAAAAGCATTTCTGGGCATATTGTTTACAAAATCTAATTATTCTATGGCAGGAGTTGCAGATTCCCAAACCTGAGGGGTGGAGGCAGCAGTCATCTCCGTTATCTTTTTGCTTAATATTTCAACTTATAGAGCAAGCATGGAGACGTTGTCCACTTCAAAGATACCTGCAGGCTTGTTCGGGCGGGACCTAGGCACATTCCACTATTAAGTGTTCATGGCAATGTCCTCAAAAAGCTCAAGAGCTGCTTCTGGGGTCTTATGATATAAAGTACCGCCAGAAGCTACGTCTATCATTTGCTTTGTGCTTTTATTTAGCCCGTTATAGAAGTCTGCACTTGTAACCATACAGGCAGCGCGTGATGTGGGCATCGTCTTAATAATTCTTTAAATCTTTCCCATGTTTCATATAAGGTTTCAGAGTCTATTTGTCCAAAGGAAGAGATGTCGTTCCTAAGTTTTGCAGTCTTAGCTGGCGGAAAATACTTCGCCAAATATTTTTCGGTTAATTCATTCCAGTTCGTTATGTTATTCTTAGGTAGAGTGTTCATCCACTACTTAGCTTTAGTTTTTAAAGAGAAGGGGAAGAGTCTTAGCCTGATTGCATCATTTGTGACACCATTTATCTTTAAGGTGTCACAAATTTCAAGAAAGCTTTCTATGTGTGCATTCTGATCATCATCTTGACGTCTGTCAAATTGCACATATTGCTGCACCATTTCAATTATGCTAGGCATTATTTCGAAGTTATTATTTGCTATAGCAGGGCCAACTATGCTAGATTCGGTCGTGCATAATAAGACATAGGTCTTTGCACGACTTTCTCTACGTTGGGTTCTTCCATTTTTAGAGTAGAGAATTACTCAGAGTCCTCAACCTGTATTTGGGAAGTAGGGCCTTGAAATCGTGATCTTCTCCAAAGAGTACGCTCAATTTCGTGTTCCAAGTCCAAAATAACCGACGGACTCCCGCGGGTCATGCACTAAAAGAAGAGAAGAGAAGAAAGAGAAATAAAATAAACTAGAAAGAAAAGCTAGATATTTTTTTTGAAATAGATTTTTTTTAGTAGATTAACACCCGAACATCCCAAGGACTACCTGGTAAAGGGTTCGCAAGGTATTAGACAAGATAGCGGCACTTAAATCCACTTTTCCCTTTTCAAGAGAATTAAGGGTTCACTTGTAATTTCAATTTCATTAGTGTAACTTGCTCCTTTTAATTAAAAAATATAAGTGCTTTTCCCTTGAATGCCATTTCGTCACACCTAATTAGCGGCACTTAAACTATGGTTACACGGATTAAGAGAGGTAATAAAATTTTTTGATTTTTAAAATTTTTTAGAAGGAGGGTAAGATAGAGAAGAGATAAAATTAATAGGTTCGTGTTTCCAATATATCAATGAAAGTTGATCCCCGACAACGACGCCCAAAATTTGGTGGTCGCTAGGCTTCGAAGAAAATAAAAGCAACTGAACTAGCAATCCAATGAGGCAAGTATACCTATCGAACTGTATCTAGGAGACACAAGTGTCGTATTGAAATCCGGGAACTGTTGAATAAACTTACTCACACGAAGGCTATTATTTTATTGACGAAAAAACAAGGGTTTGAGAAACTAAGTGCAATTAAAGAAATAAAGCTATGCTAGAAAGAGAACAACTACAGTTAATTAAAGAGCATAAAGTAAGCGATTATAATGAAGGGCTGAAACTATGAAATGGAAATGCACTCGATCAAGAATCACCTCGGCTAAAGACGACTAAGAAAATGTGATAAAAACCTCAACTTAATAGGGTAAAGGTCCTTGACCGTGGAGGTTACTAAAGCTTGAACACGCTTCTCTCGAAGTCATGCCGAACTGAGTTTAGGAAGGTCCGACTGACTCTCGTCTAAATTGGAGGCCTAAAGCTCGCTTTTCACAGTGAACCCCACTATTGTATTTTACTCCAATCCTGGAGATTTGGACGGCTGCCTCTCTCGAGGGGTGCGTGCAACTCCCTTTACTCTTGAATGCTCACTTCATTTTATCGGCCTATCGGCTAGCCCAGAATGAAAGCATAGGTGGAGAGTATATATCGATAATATACCTCCAGCCCATGAAAAATACGAGTAATTCAAGGCCTAAAACCTAAAAAAGAAAAGGTAATTTAAAATAACTTAATCGCTCAAACCTCGGATCATCAAAATCGAGTACAAGGAGGATTAGTTAATCATAATGGAGTGGAGGAGGGGGGGTGAGTATTAAAGCATTAAGAACATAATAAAAAAGGGCACTTTTATATTAATGAAAAAGAGAACTACACTTGCATGAAAATGAAATTACAATTGCATGAAAATTAGAAACCTATTCTAGCCCTACATTAAGCAACTAAAACAAGTGCATAAATTACAATAAGAGCTTAAAAAACAAAGACCTAAGCTAGTGTTATTAAAATTTCAAAAAGTGAAAGAGACAGAGAGGGAAAAACATGAAAAAAGAATAAGAAACAAAGGGGCAGCACCTCCCCCTCACAACCAAAGCTTCCTGAAATGGGAAGGGGGGACTCAATTTATAAGAAAAGCTCACGGGTTGGTCACGCCCTTAGACACGCCCTAGGGGGGCATGTCAGGGGGCGTGATAGGTACGGGTTTGACCTCGGGCTCTAGATTCAGGAAGGAAGGATGATTGTTTCTGTACGTCGGTGGACACTCCCTTGGTCACACCCGTGTAGGGGGGTGTGACACGCACGTCGCGTCGAAATCATTGGTCAGAAATCCGTCAGTTATCGGAAAAGGTGGGGTCACGCCCTGTGTCACGCCCGTGATAGGGGCGTGATAGTACTGTTGGCGTGCTGAGACGAAATGGCATTTAATGCGGCGGCAGGCTTCGAGCAGAGGGCGACACGCCCCGGGTCATGCCTGGGGACACACCCGGGGAGGGCGTGTCAGGGGGGCGTGACAGCCATTTTTCCCGTTATTTTCCTCTAGCTTCTGGAATCCTCTTGGAAATGGTGACACGCCTTAGGTCACGCCCAGGGAGGGTGTGACAGGGGGGCATGTCAGATAAATTTTGACAAATTTTCAGAAAAGATACAAAAAGAGAGGAAAAAGTTAAGGGTAATAAAATTAACATAAGAAAGATAAAATTAAACCTTAAAATATAAGATTTGTACATTATAAAATAGAAAAATACGACAGTAGTTAAGACTACAAAACATATTATCAACCACTACTACAGCAAACCACCAGATCGTTAATGCGAAAAGCCTTCAGGCTGCTTCTACGTCTAAGCACCAGACCGCTGGTGTAGTAAGGCTCCAGGCTGCTTCATCGGCTAACCACTAGAACGCTATTCTGGTAAGCATCCAGGCTGTTGTTGTGGCTAACCACCAGACTACAGTTGTGAGTAGCTCTAAACCACATCTGCTAGGACAAGCCGCCAGACAAATCCCTACATCCTATCAAACCTCTACACATCCAGAACGCATGTATAAACAAAAAGACTGCCCGAACAACAAGCCACAACGACTAGACCATCAACCCGCCAAATTTTAACACTCCCACTCAAGCTGGAGCATATATGTCAACCTTGCGCAACTTGCTACAAACATCTGAAAGAGAAGCGAAAACTGATTTCGTGAAGACATCTGCTAGTTCTCTATCAGAAGTGACAAATTGAGTGTAGATCAGATTCTTCAAAACCTCTTCCCTAGTGAAATGGAAATCAACCTCAATGTGCTTTGTCCTCTAATGGAAGACAGGATTTTTTGATATGTAAATACTTACTTTGTTATCACAGAACATAGGTAGAGGATGATCATAAAATTCTCCTGAGCCAATCATTAGTGCTCATAACCATTTCAATTCACAAGTAGTTGAAGCCATACTTATATACTCAGCTTTAACACTTGACCTTGAAACCACCGACTACTTCTAACTTTTCCAGCTAATAAGATTTCCACCTACAAAGGTGCAAAAACCTGATGTAGACTTCTGAAAGATATAAGTTGTCTACCTAAATCACCTAGAGGGGGGTGAATATGTGAGATGTGCATATAATGCGGAATAAAAAAAATTAGCAACTACCACAAATAAGTAAGCAAGAAATCACACAGACGACAAGTGATTTATAGTGGTTCCCCGATCTTGTGTACGTCCACTTTCCTAATCGATCTAGTAAATCACTAGACTCGACTACTCCACTATCTCGGATTGCAAACAAATCCTACACCTCGGAACCACGTTCCAACAAAACTCGATCCAAATCGATCTACACTCGGAAGATAAAAACTTCCTACCACTCTGAGCACAACGCTCCTACACTCGAAGAATAATCTCCTACAAGATTTACAAATAGAGATTGAAAATACAAACAGAAATATTCTCAGATCTGAAAGAATTTGTCTCTAGATCTTATTCTTGAATCATTGCGGCTTTTTCAGAATTTGTAGAAGAAGATCCTTTGAAAATCTGACCTGAGAAAACTTGAATCTACTCGATCAAGGAGAGAAAAACAATTCCTTAATCAGTTGATCTTCTAGATCGAATGTAGAGAAATTGATCTTGACGAGAGCGGCGGCTTCAGTTGTCGTTCTTGAGAAAAGACAGCAGAACTAGTAAATTTGGAAAGTACGGAATCCGCTCTTAAAAGATTTTCCTTTTTATTTTCAGCTTAGGGTTATGTCTTAGGGAAAAGACTTTATTTTAGATTACCCTTAACGGCTAGAAAGGACATTAATGTCGACACGTGGAACAATCACGTCGAGTTATTTGAAATTTCGGTCGTTATGGACTTAGAACAAAAGTTTCTGAAAAATCGACTTAGTTCTCGAGAAGTGGCTATAGTTTTCGAGAACTAGGAACTGAGTTCTCGAGAACTGTCAATAATTCTCGGGAACTAATTTCTTTAGAAAATAGTTGGACTTCTCGAGAACACATGGTTTAGTTCTCGAGAACTAATTGACTTTTCGAGAACTTGACTTTGAAAAATTCCTGAACTTCTCGGGAACAAGCATTTAGACAATTATTCTGAACTTCTCGAGAACAAAGAGGAAGACTTCTCGAGAACTGAGGGAGGACTTCTCGAGAACTAAATAAGACTTCTCGAGAACTTAACTTAGAAAAATTTCTGAGGCAAATCATGAATATTCAAGAAATTGAGCTGGCAGTTCTCGAGAATTAAAGCTAAGCTTCTCGAGAACAAATAAGAATTCTCGAGAACTATACCTTAGGCTTCTCGAAAACTGATCAAGACTTCTCGAGAACAAAGAGGACTTCTCGAGAACTATTACTTAGAATATTTCTTGAATCTATCCAGACTTTTCATGAACTATGTAGTTAAGCTTCTCAAGAACTATGAGTGCTTGTCGAGAACTAAACTACACATCTCGAGAACTCCGAAGTTGCTTCTCGAGAACTTGACTTAGATAATTTTCAAGACTTTTAGAGAATGTTATCTTCTGGTCCTGTCTTCATCCCATGCTCCCAATGTTTGAACATGAAGTGTATCCCAATTGAGAGGCTACACATGAGTCAACACTTTGGATCACACAGTGAGGGATTATACTGTAGGGTCCTGTGTTCCTGAACCACTGTAGACTGATATTGGTCTACACTTAGCATTGAGAATCTGCAAACATTCAACTAGAACAAGGATATAAAATACAACTTAATTCATCTTAGTTAAAGGGTGACTTCATGCAAATCTGGGTTATTTTGGATGCAATACCCAACAATCTCCCCCTATTTGTAGAAGTCAGAACCCTTTATACTAAGGTGAATTATCATAATAAAGAAAGAACTGGAAGAAAGGAAATTGTATGTAAATGCAAAGAAAGATTAATTAAAGGCACAATATGCAAAACTAGGAATTGTATATATAAGTAATGTTTTAGAATCAATCAACATCCATTTCCTCAAAAATTCTCAAAACAAAACATCATGAATCAATCTTTGCTTTGCTGTTGCCTGTCTTGCTTTTCCTGCTTCCTCCTCTGATAACTGAAAGTCTTAGGATTGTACCTTGGGGGCTTTGGAGGAGCTTTAGGATTATTCTTTCCATATTCTCTGTCATATATCCTCCTTTTTGTCATGGACTTTTCATTAGATTCCCACACAACAGAGCTGTAGTGAAGATGTCTATTCTCATTATAGTCAATGAGTAGTTTAAGAGTATTAAGAATTAGAGTTTTGGAAGTTGGGCTCCAAACTTCAGCAAATTCCTTTGCTTTTCTTCTTTCTGCCTCTGGGTGGGGAACAGATTTGCTAGCAGAAGGACCTTCCCCATACTTCCTTTTCTTGGGATATGAACTTGTAGTAGATCTTGGGGAATAATGTCATCCCAAACTTGGGAATAGGAAGCTGGAAGAGGTGCCTGATCTTCTGGTCTAAGGGAGAATGTACGCATTTGAGGTTGAGGCACTTGGCTGGACTCACCTTGAGTAAGAGGATTTAAGTGATAAGGAATAATGTTGGGGTCAACCTGAAAATCTGGGAAGATCTGGTTGTGCATCCAGACAGCGGTATCATATGTATGGAATTTTACTCATTGAATCTGTTCTAAGACATCCTTACTGATTGCAGTTAATTTCTCATCCCAGATAGTTTTGGCATTTACAGTATGCTTTTCTACCTGTTCTTTCACTATGGTCTCCCCCTTTCTGATTTCTACAGATAGCTGGTCTTTTGAGTCTTCTTTGAAAGTACCAAATTCATTGCATACCTTCATGACATTCTCATCAGCTCTCTTTTCCAACTGAATTTGATTGTTTTCCAGGGTGACACATTGGTCCATGACTTGACCAATACTTGTGATGGTGTGATATATGGCTTTTCCTCCAATTCTGAACAATCTTTTGAGAGAATCAGTGTTGGCTTGAATCTCAGTAAAGCCTCTGCTCATTTCTTTCTCAAGGGCAGTTACCTGATCTTTGACAGTCTGAAGAGATTCATCAAAATATTTCCTCTAGTTAGCTAACATTTCTTCTATATTTGACAGAATATCTGAATTTGCAATTACAGTAGTAGCAGTAGGAGATGGGGTGGTAGAATCAATTTGAGGTGGTGGAGGAACTTTCCATGGGGAGATTTCTTCCAGTATTACAGAGCTCTTGGCTATTACAGTATGAGAAACTGTATCTCCCTCCTCATCAACTAATCTAGGAAGGGAGAAATCAAGATTCCTGAGAGGGGCTTCAACCTCCTCAGGAGCTTGCACATCCTCTTCAGATAGAAGGGTGGTCTCTAGTGGAGATGATTATTTTTTTAGAGAGGGAAAAGGAGTAGCTTGGGGTGAGGGATCTCTGGATGGGTCTTCAGGGAGATCTTTCGAAAGGGGGGAAGGAGGTTCTTCTGAGGTAAGCTCTTCTATCATCTTGTCTATAGCTTCATCTGTGTCTTTGAGAATTTCTTGGGCTAGAACATCAGATAGGTTTGGCACTTGAGAGACTGCAACAGGGCTTCTGACTGGAGATATCACTGGGCTTCTTAGAGGAGATCTGGCTGGAGGAGTAAGAATTTTAATACCTGAGGCAGAGTGTGCAGGCTCCCCCTCAGTTACTGCAACAGATGGTTCAGCAATATGATGTAGAGGAGGAGATAGGGTCCTCACCTCTGAGATAGAAGCTCCAACTTCTTTAGCTATCTGCCTTTGGTTCTTCAGCTTTAACTCCCATTTCTGGATGGAGCCGAAGGAAATCGTCTTAACGTAGTGAATCGTGGTACCTTTGGAGGTTTTGAAGGTAACAGGTTCAATCTCTCGCAAAATCAATGAGATTATCTTTGCAAATTTTTGAGCTTGGATGTTGTCCCTGATGAACTCAAACACCATCATGCCAAACTGAAATTTCATCCTTGAGACAATGGTTGTCAATACTCCAAATAGATCATCAGTAATGAAACTAATTGACCCTATTTTGCACCATAGGATTTTCCAATAATGTCTACAAGAAATTTCCCTACATTATTGAAAAGGTTTCTCCTGAAGGAGTGAAATTCCTCAAAAACTCCACAGAAGGAGTAGGTCCTGTCATAGTCCTCCAAAGTTAGGTCATCTTCCTCATCTACAACGGGCATTCTCAGAAGCTTGGAAACTATCGTCTTGTTCAACTTTAACTTGATCCCTCTTACTTGAGTTTTCAGAATCTTACCATTGATTTTCACCTTAGCATTCTTGAAGAACTCCTCGTCATTAGGAAAAAGAATCTTGTAGGGTTCTGTCAAAATGAACATGAGGCCGGCAGTTTCAAGAAGAATGAGATGGTTTTGGAAATCATCTGAAATCTCTGCAATTCCTGCGACTACTAGTTCGCTGCCGACTCAAATCTTGGAAACTTGCACCATGAAAGTTGACGGTGGCGATGGACTGAATGCGAGACTGCGAGGGAGACAGAGGTTTCTTACGGCGGAAGACGAAGAGTTTTGAGAGAAATGATTTTGAAATGGCAGTTGATTTAAGATTTCTAAAATATTATATATATATATATATATAACCATAGTAATGTCAATTATGAGTCTAATAAACCTTGGATTAGGACAGAAATTAAGAGGTTTTCAAAATAGAAGATTTAGCAAAAATCGTCAAAATGACGGGTCGTTTCTCAAGAGGCAATCTGTAGTTCTCGAGAAGTGGTAGATAGTTCTTGAGAAGCGAGCAGGGTTCTCGAGAACTGGCAGATAGTTCTTGAGAAGCAAGCTTTTTAGTTCTCGAGAACTAGCAGATAGTTCTCGAGAGGCAGGTTTTAGTTCTCGAGAACTGGCAGATAGTTCTCGGGAAGTAAGTATAGTTCTCGAGAGCTATCCTTCTACTTGAGAAATTCTGACCTTTTTCGAGATTCTTCGATTCTTGAGCCTTTGAACTGATCACCTTGGCCTAATCTTTCTTGTTCAGTAGCCCAAGTTCAGTTTTGAAGAAATTGAACTTTGTCTCGTCCAGCAGCTTTGTGAAAATATCTACAACGTGTCGATTTGTTGGCACGTATTGCAGATCCACATCCCCTTGCTCCACATGCTCCCGGATGAAGTGGTATCTCAACTCGATGTGCTTTGTCCGGCTATGTGAGATTGGGTTTTTTGCGATTGCGATTACGCTGGAGGAGTCACAAAACAATGGAATGTCCTTTACCTTCATATTGTAATCCTCTAGCTGGTTCTTTAGGCAAAGAAACTGTGCACAACAACTACCGGTAGAAATGTATTCTGACTCGGCCGTTAGGATTGCGACACAGTTTTGCTTTTTACTGCTCCAAGAGATAAGCCTTATTCCTAGGAATTGGCAAGTACCAGAAGTGCTTTTCCTGTCGTCTTTGCTTCCTGCAAAATCTGCATCAGAAAATCCAATCAGTTCACTATCATAACTTCTTGGGTACCATAAGCCAAGATTTGGTGTACCTTTAAGGTATCTCAAAATTCGCTTCACAGCAATATAGTGAGATTCCTTTGAGTTCACCTGGAATCTAGCGCATACACATGTTGAGAACATTATATCTGGTTACTTGCGATAAGGTAGAGCAAGGACCGAAATATGCTTCTATACTTGGTTTCATCAAAAGGTTTCCCTTTCTAATCCTTGTCCAGAGACATAATTGAGGCCATTGGAGTTCTCAAAAGGGTTGCATTCTCCATTCCGAATTTCTTAAGTAGCTCATTGGTGAACTTGGTCTGTGAGATGAAAATTCAATCCTCAGATTGTTTCACCAGAAGCCCTAAGAAATACTTCAGCTCTCCCATACTGCTCATTTCAAACTTCCCTTGCATAAGTTTAGAAAATTTCTTGCAGAGGTTGTTATCCGTAGAGCCAAAAATGATGTCATCGACATAGATTTGCACTAGAAAAATCTTGCCATTTATTTCCCTAAGAAATAATGTCTTGTCTATCTTTCCTCTTGTGAACTTGTTCTCAAGAAGAAAGCTAGACATCGTCTCATACCAAGCTCGAGGAGCTTGTTTAAGACTATATAATGCTTTCTGCAGTAAATAAACATGATTAGGAAAAGTTGAGTCAACAAAACCTGGCGGTTGCTCTACATACACTTCTTCCTTTATGTTACCATTCAGGAAGGAGAATTTTACATCCATCTGATAGAAGGTAAAGCCCTTAAGTGCAGCATAAGCAAGGAATAACCTGGTCGCCTCCAGTCTTGCCACTGGAGCATACGTTTGATCGAAGTCGATTCCTTCTTCTTGACGATAGCCCTTGGCAACGAGTATACCTTTGTTCTTTATAATTGTTCCATCTTCGTCCATCTTGTTCCGGTAGACCCATTTTGTCTCAATGACGTTCTTACTCTTGGGTCTAGGAACAAGTGTCCAAACTTTGCAATGTTTGAACTTATTTAACACACCTTCAATGGCTAGAATTAAGGATGCATCCGAGTTTGCTTCCTGGAATTTCTTAGGTTCAATCTGTGATAGAAACTTAAGAATAAATTCTCATTAGTTGTACCTCGACGAGTTCTGACACCATCCCGGGGATCTCCTATGATCTGGTCCAAGGGATGATCCTTCAAGTGTCTGAGCTCTAGAGTCCTTGCATCTGAGATCTCTTCAGCCACTGGAGTTGCATCTTCAGCTGGGATGAATTCTTAATCTTGATCATCTACCTCTCCAATCGGGGTTGTAGAGGTGATCTTGATGAACTTTTCATCTTTATCTTCAGTAGGTTCATCCAAGCTGAGTTCCTTTATCTTTGTACTTGCATCTTCAATGAGCACACTAAAAGAGTTTCTTTGCAGCAAACTCGTCTCATCAAATACAATGTGTATCAAATCTTCTACCACAAGGGTTTTTCTATTAAATACTATATAGGCCTTACTATGGCTACTATAACCTACGAAAATACCTTCAAAGCTTTTCTCGCTAAACTTGGTAGTGTGATACTTGCCGTTGTTAAGTACGAAGCACTTATATCCAAAGATTCTAAAATATGAAATGGTTGGTTTCCTGCCTTTTAGAAGTTCGTAAGGAGTCCTATCATGGTTCTTGTTGATGAGTGATCTATTTTGCACGTGGCAAGCGGTGTTGACGGATTCAGCCCAGAAGTACTCTGGAAGTGAGGCATCACTCAACATAGTCTGGTAAGCCTCAATGAGTGTTCTGTTCCTTCTCTCAGCTACTCCATTTTGTTATGGAGTGCGAGGAGAGGTGTTGCGCGCTAGGGTTCGAAGAAAATAAACGCAACCGAACTAGCAATCCAATGAGGAAAGTATACCTATCGAATTGTAGCTAGGGGACACAAGTGTCGTATTGAAATCTGGGAACTGTTGAGTATGCTTACTCACACGAAGACTATTATCTTATCGACGGCAAAACTAGGGTTTTAGAAAATCTAATTGCAATGAAAGAAGTAAAGCTATACTAGAAAGAGAACTACCGCAATTAAGTAAATTGCTATTAAGTAAAGAACAATGCTATAAAGGAAACTACGACAGTTAATTAAAGAGCATAAGATAGGAGATTACTACGAAAGATTGAAAATCTGAAATGGAAATGCACTCGATCAAGAATCACCTCGGCTAAAGATGATTAAGAAAATGCGATAAAAATCTAAACTTAATAGGATAAAGGTCCTTGACCGTGGAGGTTCCTAAAGCTTGAACACGCTTCTCTCGAAGTCGTGCCCAACTAAGTTTAGGAAGGTCCGACCGACTCTCGTCTAAACCGGAGGCCTAAAACTCGCTTTATGCGGTGAACCCCACTATTGGATTTTACTCCAATCCGGGAGATTTCGACGTCTGTCCCTCTCGAGGGGTTCATACAACTCCCTTTACTATTGAATGCTCACTTCATTCTATCGGCCTCTCGGCTAGCCCAGAATGAAAGCAAAGGTGGAGGGTATATATCGATAATATACCTCTAACCCATGATTAATCAAGAGTAATTCAAGGCCCTAACCTAAAAAGAAAAGATTAATTAAAACATCATAACTTAATCGCTCAAACCTCGGATCATCAAGATCGAGTACAAGGAGGATTAGTTAATCATAATGGAGTGGAGGAGGGGGGATGAGTAGTAAAGCATAAAAAAAAACACAAGCTAAACAAAGAACAATTCTATTAATGAAAAGGGGCAATTTACACTAATTTAAATTAAAATTACAAGTGCATGAAATTGAAATCCTATTCTAGCTCTACAAGTAGCACTAAGCAAGAGCAAAATTACAATAAAAGCTAGAACAAACTAAGATTAAGCTAGGGTTAAACAAAAATTACAAAGAGAGGGAGAGAGAGAGAGAGAAAACATGAAAAAACTCAAGAACCAAAGGGGCAGCACCTCCCCCTCTCAACCAAAGCTTGCTGAAATGGAGAGGGGGGTCTCAATTTATAGAATTTTTTCTCGGGTTGGTCACGCCCTCCGACACGCCCTAGGGGGGCGTGTCAGGGGGCGTGACAGTACTATGTTGACCTCGGGATCTAGATTCTGGCGGGAGGGATGATTGCTTCGGTACGTCGGTGGTCACACCCTAGGTCACGCCCGTGTAGGTGGGCGTGACAGGCACGTCATGTCCAAATCATTGGTCAGAAATCCGTCAGTCGTACAAAAGTTGATGTCACGCCCAGAATGAAAGCAAAGGTGGAGGGTATATATCGATAATTTACCTCTAACCCATGATTAATCAAGAGTAATTCAAGGCCCTAACCTAAAAAGAACAGATTAATTAAAACATCATAACTTAATCGCTCTAACCTCGGATCATCAAGATCGAGTACAAGGAGGATTAGTTAATCATAATGGAGTGGAGGGGGGATGAGTAGTAAAGCATATAAAGGAACACAAGTAAAGAAAGAACACTTATATTAATGAAAAGGAGCAAGTTACACTATGGAAAAAGAGATTACAGTTGCATGAATTTAAAGTCCTATTCTGGCCCTAAAAGTAGCACTAAGCAAGTGCAAGATTACAACAAAAGCTAAAACAAACTAAGATTAAACTAGGGTTAAACAAAAATTACAAAGAGAGGGAGAGAGAGAGAGAGAGAGAAAAGCATAAAAACTAGAAAAGGACCCAAGAACCAAAGGGGCAGCACCTCCCCCTCTCTGCCAAAACTTGTTGAAATGAAGAGGGGGGTCTCAATTTATAGATTTTTTCTCACGGGTTGGTCATGCCCTCCGACACGCCCTAGGAGGGGCGTGTCAGGGGGCGTGACAGTACTATATTGACCTCGGGCTCTGGACTCTGGCGGGAAGGATCATTTCCTTTGTACGTCGGGGGTCACGCCCTAGGTCACGCCTGTGTAGGGGGGCGTTACACTCACGTCATGTCAAAATCATTGGTTGGAAATCCGTCAGTCATCGGAAAAGTTGATGTCACGCCCCAGGTCACGCCCGTGACAGGGGGCGTGACAGTACTGTTGCGTGATGTGGCGGAACCTGCATTCAATGCGGCAGCAGGCTTTGTGGCCGAGGGCGACACGCCCTTGGTCACGCCTGGAGAAACGCCCGAGGAGGGTGTGTCAGGGGGCGTGACATCGGTTTTGTTCGTTTTCCTGTCCCTTCCAACAAAAGTCCTCGGGATCGGGTGACACGCCCTAGGTCACGCCCAGGGAGGGCATGACAGGGGGGCATGTCAGGTCATTTTTGACCAATTTTCTGAAAACCTGCAAAAGGTCAAAAAAATGTTAGTGGCAATAATATTTATATAAAAAGGATATAAGATAAACTAAAAAGACATGATTTGTACATTATAAACTAGAAAAATACAATAATAGTTTAGGCTACAAAACGTATTATCAAATTCCCCCAAGCTTAAGCTTTGCTTGTCCCCAAGCAAAAATATAAAAACTAGATATTTATAAAAAGGACTAATCAAAAAGTTTTAATTATGCCAACACAAGTACTATGGGAAATTCTTAGTAGTGAAAAGATGAAATGTAAGTCTAAAACAATTATTTAGGTATGGTGAAACTTTTATAAACTTTACTCAATAAAAACAAATCATCCAAAATTTTAAAGGAATTCTTTAAATAGACTTAAACAAAGCAACGAAAATGAAAAACACGCATTGAGTTGTTACTAGATCCAATCAACGCATAATAATTATATCAATTTAAATAATAAAAATCTAGGTTTAAATCTAAAACTAAAACTGATTTACTTTTTTTCTTTTCATAGTTGTTAAATAAAAATCAAAAAACGTGAATCAAAAGGACTTAAATAGGATAGAAACGTTTGGTTTAGGAATATGATTAGGAGTGGAATTCAAAGATTAACGTGAAGGTTTAAAATCACACTAAACCAAAGAAAAAAAAACTTTCATAAAAAAATATATATACACATTTTTTTCTTTTTCTTCTTTTTTCCATTTTTTTTTCTTTTTTTCAAAACGAAGGCCATAAAAATTTTTATTTTCCTTTTGAATTGGCCAAACAGAAATAAACAATTACTTTTGAGCATACTTTTTTTCAAAAACCTTTCTCCCACAAAAAATCACAAAATATCCTATCAAAATCGTCAAAATAATTTATGAAACTCAAAAAAGGCTAGTATGATTCGATAGGTTGGAAATTTTGGCTTTGGTGAAACTGAAATGAAGGAAGGAGCTATCAAATGAAATCGGAAAAAGACTCAAAAATGGCTAACTAGTGGTAAAAGTTTTTAGGTTGGCAGGAAAGCTCAAACGAAAACAAAAACGGCCTAAATCATTTTCACGCTTTTGAATTTATTAAAATAAAGGTTTGAAAAATTTCAAAAAACAAGTCCTAGATAATAAAAGAAGATTGATGAAATTAACTTGAAAATAGAAATAATAGGTGACTTGGATCGTTCATATCTACTACGTTATTCAAAGGTTGACTTTACAAAAATTATTCAAAAATGAAAAAGAAAATAGTGGATGATGAATTTTTGAGAAAGTAAAGGAACTAAAAAACAAAAAACCATAATAGAAATGCGAGTTTTAGAAAAATATTTCACCTTAACATGCTACCGTGAATTAAAAACACAGCATGACCAACATTTTACTTGTGAAACATAATTAAAATGGACGATTAGAAATATTATAATTAACTACGTTGTTTATAGAAAATTTTTAGTAAAACAAAAACAAAAACTAGGGGTACTATTGAAATACCAAAATGTCTAAACTATTCAAAAACACAATTTTTTTTTAATTTTGTTAAATATTCTGTCTTTTTTTTTTTTAAAATTTTTTCTCTATTTTTTTGGAATTTTAAGATATTCATTTTTTTTTATTTTGGAAATATTTAAAATATATACAAAAAGAAAATTTGTACAGTAAGCAAAAATGAAGGAGGAAGTCCTCCCCCAAGCTTAAAATAGACATTGTCCTCAATGGCTAAAGAAGGGGATTGGAGAAGGAGAGAAAAATAAAGTAAAGAATTGAAAGACAGAATTGAAAGACAGGATTGAAAGACAGTTACTTCCCCGAATTTATTTGCTGCGAAAGCTGAGTGATGCCGCTCCTCCGAATGTCTTCTTTGGACTTCGTGATGGATTCAGCAACGTTGGAGCAGGCGATCGAAGAAGCTTCAGCTTGTCGGAGCCGTCCGAGGCAAAAATTGTAAAATAAAAAAAATAGAAAAAGATAACTTGGGTTGCCTCCCAAGAGAGCCCTTTGTTTAAAGCGTCGTTGAGCTCGACGCATCAAAAAAATAATATTGTCCAAAAATATTGTTGTCCAGAAATAAAATTGTTTTTAACAAAAATTAAGAGTTCAAAGTTAGAGTTCGTGAAGCAGAAACTTAATAATGTTTGGACTGACATCATCATCACCAGAGAAATATAGTTTAAGACACTGACTATTCACTTTGAAATTACCCTTATCAGGGTGAGAAATTAAAACAGTTCCATAAGAAAATACTTCTAAGACAGAAAACGGGCTAGACCAACTAGATTTTAATTTGCCCGGAAATAAACTTAAACGAGAATTATATAAAAGGACTTGGTCGCCCAGCTTAAAGTTTTTAGGGTGCCTTAAATGTTTATCATGTAAATGCTTCGTCCACTCTTTATAAAGTTTATTATTTTCATAAGCATAAGAGCGTCACTCATCGAGTTCATTTAGTTGAAATTTTCGAAGGTCACCGACTGAGTGGGGATCGAAGTTTAAAAATTTTAAGGCGCAAAAGTTGCGGTGTTCTAACTCTACGGGCAGATGGCACGATTTTCCATAGACCAGCCGATACGGCGTACATCCGAGGGCGGTTTTGTACGCTGTTCGGTAGGCCCATAGAGCATCGTCAAGCTTGGCTGACCAGTCTTTCCTAGAAGTTGAAACAGTCTTTTCTAATATTCTTTTTATTTCTCTATTAACTACTTCGACTTGTCCGTTAGTTTGGGGGTGGTAAGCAGTGGAAAGATTATGCGTAACGCCGTATTTGGTTAGGATTTTTGAAAATTGTGCGTTGCAGAAATGGGAACCCCTATCGCTAACGATTGCGCGTGGCGTACCGAATCAAGAAAATAATTTTTTTAAAAACGTGACAACAACTCGAGAGTCGTTCGTAGGAAGAGCTTGGGCCTCAGCCCATCGGGATACATAATCAACAGCAACTAAAATAAATTTGTTTGCAATGCTTGAAGGAAGGGGGCCAACAAAATCAATTCCCCAGAGGTCGAAAATTTCACACTCTAAGAAATAATTTTGCGGCCTTTCGATTTTTTAAAAATGTTGCCCGACCGTTCGCAACTATATCACACCTGCTCACAAAGGCTTGCGCGTCTTTAAACAGGCTAGGCCAGTAAAAACACGCACAAAGCACCTTGTGAGCGGTGCGATCAGCTTGATAGTGCCCACCTGTCAGACCTTCATGCAAATGTTTTAGAATATCAATTACTTCATCATAAGAAACACATCTCCTTATCACTTGATCCGCACAAATTCTGAAAAGATGCGGGTCTTCCCAAAAGTAGTTCTTCAACTCAGAAAAGAATTTCTTCTTTTGCTGAGAGGGGAACTCTTTTGGGAGCACCCGGGCCACTAGATAGTTGGCGATGTGCGCGAACCAAGGAGAAGTAGATGTGTTAACTAAAAGCAGCTTCTCATCAGTAAAATTATCATTAAAAGATTTTTCATTTAATTTTTCTATAAAGGGGTTATCTAATCTGGATAGATGGTCGGCGGCCAAGTTCTCGGCTCCTCGCTTATCACGGATCTCTAAGTCAAACTCCTGGAGGAGTAAGACCTAGCGAATCAAGCGAGGCTTGGCATCGGTTTTGGCAAGAAGGTACTTGAGGGCCAAGTGGTCCGTAAAAACAATGATTTTTGAAAGTGTAATGTAAGGGTGGAATTTATCAAATGCGAATACTACAACTAAGAGCTCCTTCTCGGTTGTGGTGTAATTTTCTTGTGAAAATGTGAGAGTTTTACTAGCATAATAGATGGGGTGGAAGTTTTTAGATATGCGTTGACCTAATACGGCTCCCACCGCAAAACTACTCGCATCACACATAATCTCAAAAGGAAGGTCCCACACCAGAGCTATCATAATCGGTGAGTTAATTAACTTTTCTTTAATTGATTCAAAGGCAGAAATACAAGAGTCATCAAAAATGAATGGAGCGTCTTTTTCTAAGAGATGGGTGAGGGGCTTAGTGATCTTGGAGAAGTCCTTTATAAAACGACGATAAAAGCCAGTGTGGCCTAGGAAACTTCTTATAGATTTTATGTTTGTAGGCGGCGACAACTTCTCAATAACTTCTATCTTGGCAACGTCTACCTCAATACCTTTAGCAGAAATTTTATGACCCAAAACTAACCCTTCCCTCACCATAAAATAACATTTTTCCCAATTTAGGGCAAGGTTAGTTTCTTCGCATCGTTCTAAGACTTTTTGAAGGTTTTCTAAACATCTATCGAAGGAATCGCCGAATACGGAGAAATCGTCCATAAATACCTCCATAATGCTTTCTATGTACTTGTCAAATATTGCGAGCATACATCGCCGGAATGTGGCGCATTGCACAATCCAAACGACATTCTTTGGTAAGCGAAGGTGCCAAAGGGACAAGGAAACGTAGTTTTCTCTTAGTCCTCGAGAGAGATGGGTATTTGAAAGTACCCTAAGAGGCCATCGAGAAAACAATAAATGCTATGGCCGGAGAGACGTTCTAAAATCTGGTCGATAAACGGCAAAGGAAAGTGGTCCTTGCGGGTGGCATCATTCAACTTACGATAATCTATACCCATACGCCAACCCGTCACCGTCCGTGTCAGGATTAATTCATTATTCTCATTACAAACTACGGTTATCCCTCCCTTCTTATGAACTACCTGAACGGGGCTAACCCACTTACTGTCAAAAATATGGTAGATAATTCCTGCGTCTAATATTTTCATAACCTTGACCTTAACTACTTCTTTCATATTTGGGTTTATACGGTGCTGAGGTTGAATAGAGTTACGTGAATTATCTTCCATTAAAATTGTATGGGTACAGAAAGATGGGCTTATGCCCTTGATATCAGAAATTTGCCAAACAATAGCCCGGCGATGCTTTCGTAGAACTAGAATAAGTTTATCGTTTTGCGTATCCGTGAGGTAGGCCAAAACGATAACTGTTAACTTGGAACCTTTTTCTAAGAAAGCATACTTAAGGTGTTCAGGAAGTTCTTTAAGTTCTAGGGTCGAGGGTTCTTCATAAGAGGATTTAGAGATTCTTTCTTTTTCAAAAATAATATCTTCATAAACTTTTTTTATAAGGAACGCAATAAGGGGTGGGGCTAGCAGCCAAGACGGCTTCTTGTAGCGATTCAGTGGGAAGAAAAGAGGAAGAACAAAAATCAGAAAATCATTTTTCAAACTCAGAATGACAATCAGAAGATTCATCACTTCCTTACAGCGATTCAGCGGGAAGAGAAGAAGAAAAACAAAAATCAGAAAGTTCCTTTTCAAAGTCGGAGAGGCAGCAGGAAGATTCATCACTCACAGCGTCTACAAAAAAACATGAGTCATAATTTGCTAGGGTGTTCTTCATCGAAGGTGTGATAGAAAAAGTGACTTCGTCATTGCCTACTCGAAGGAAGAGCTTACCATTGCTTACATCAATGATGGCCGACCCTTTTTTACCACCTAACGTCTTCTTCGATGTCCAAAATGACAAAGTCCACCGAGACTTGCTTCCTACTCCGAAGAGTTATAGCTTTCACTTGCTCTCTCGGGTTGGGTTCGATATTGGAAGGAAGAGACCCTGCGGGTCGCTCAGAAATTATTTTCGCGAGCTGTCCTACCTTATTTTCTAGACTTTTTACGCTTCCAGTTAAAGTTCTTATAGTAGCGTCATTTGTGGTGATATATTTAGAAAGTAATTCCTCCAAGCTTGGAGGTTTTGGATAATTTTGTAGAGGTGGTGGTGGTGGTGGTGTAGAAAAATCATTTTGCGGTGGTGGGCGAATCACATTCGATGGATTACTCCTTGAAAAGTTCGGATGATTTCTTAAAGCAGGATTATAACTATTCGGAAAATTAAAACCAGGAGGATGAAAATTCGCAGCAGAAAAATTATTAAAAGTATTTCTAGGCATATTATTAACATAATCTAAATGTTCTGGAGTAGGGGTTACAGATTCCCATACCTGAGGGGCGGAGGCAGCAGTCGTCTCCGTTATCTTTTTGCTTAGGATTTCTACTTGCAGAGCGAGCTGGGAGACGTTGTCCACTTCATAGATACCTGCAGGCTTGTTTGGCCGGGACCTAGGCACATTCCACTGATAAGTGTTCATGGCCATGTCTTCAAAAAGCTCAAGAGCGGCTTCCGGGGTCTTATGATTTAAAGTACCGCCATAAGCTGCGTCTATCATTTGCTTCGTGCTTTGATTTAGCCCGTTATAGAATGTCTACACTTATAACCATACATGCAGCGCATGATTTGGGCATCGCCTTAATAATTCTTTAAATCTCTCCCAGGTTTCATATAGGGTTTCAGAGTCTATTTGTCCGAAGGCAGAGATGTCGTTGCTATGTTTTGCAGTTTTAGCTAACGGAAAATACTTCGCCAAAAAATTTTCAGTTAATTCATTCGAGGTGGTTATGCTATTTTTAGGTAGAGTGTTAAGCCACTGCTTAGCTTTAGTTCTTAAAGAGAAGGGGAAGATTCTTAGCCTGATCGCATCGTTTGTGACACCATTTATCTTGAAGGTGTCGCAAATTTCAAGAAAGCTAGTTATATGTGCGTTCGGATCTTCATCTTGTAGTCCGTCAAATTGCACATATTGCTGCACCATTTGAATTATGCTAGGCTTTAATTCGAAGTTATTATTTGCTATAGCAGGGTGGACTATACTAGATTTTGTTCCCTCGAGGTTCGGTCGTGCATAATAGGACATAGTCCTTTGCACGACCTCATCTACGTTGGGTTCTTCCATTCTTAAAGTAGCAAATGACTCGGAGTCCTAAACCGGAACTTGGATTGTAGGACCTTGAAAATGCGATCTTCTCCGAAGAGTACGCTCAATTTCGTGGTCCAGTCCAAAATAACCGACGGACTCCCGCGGGTCATGAACTAAAAGAACAGAAAAGAAGAAAAGAAAGAGAAAAAGGATAAACTAGAAAAAAAAATTAGAATTTTTTTTTTCTTTTTGAAATAGATTTTTTTTATATAGGTAAACTCCCGAACTTCCCAAGGACTACCCCGTGAAGTGTTCGCAATGTACTAGACAAGATAGTGGCGCTTTAAGCCCTTTGCCCTTTTCGAGAGAATTAGGTGGCATAGAAAAATTGTGAAGTTGGTTACTATTAAGTGCGGTGATAACTTTTTTTTTGAATTTTAAAATTTAAAGAAAGAGGATGAGAAAGAGAAGAGATAAAATTAATAGGTTGGTGTTTTCAATATATCAACGGAAGTTGGTTCCCCGGCAACGGCGGCAAAAACTTGATGCGCGCTAGGGTTCGAAGAAAATAAACGCAACCGAACTATCAATCCAATGAGGAAAGTATACCTATCGAATTGTAGCTAGGGGACACAAGTGTCGTATTGAAATCCGGGAACTGTTGAGTATGTTTACTCACACGAATACTATTATGTTATCGACGGAAAAACTAGGGTTTTAGAAAATCTAATTGCAATGAAGGAAGTAAAGCTATACTAGAAAGAGAACAATCGCAATTAACTAAAGTGCTATTAAGTAAAGAACTATACTAGAAAGGAAACTACTGCAGTTAATTAAAGAGCACAAGATAGGTGATTACTACGAAAGATTGAAAATATGAAATGGAAATGCACTCGATCAAGAATCACCTCGGCTAAAGACGATTAAGAAAATACGATAAAAATCTAAACTTAATAGGATAAAGGTCCTTGACCGTGGAGGTTCCTAAAGCTTGAACACGCTTCCCTCGAAGTCGGGCCCAACTGAGTTTAGGAAGGTCCGATCGACTCTCGTCTAAATCGGAGGCCTAAAACTCGCTTTACGCGGTGAACCCCACTATTGGATTTTACTCCAATCCGGGAGAATTGGACGTCTTCCTCTCTCGAGGGGTGCGTACAACTCCCTTTACTATTGAATGCTCACTTCATTCTATCAGCCTCTCGGTTAGCCCAGAATGAAAGCAAAGGTGGAGGGTATATATCGATAATATACGTCAAACCCATGATTAATCAAGAGTAATTCAAGGCCCTAACCTAAAAGGAAAAGATTAATTAAAACATCATAACTTAATCGCTCTAACCTCGGATCATCAAGATTGAGTACAAGGAGGATTAGTTAATCATAATGGAGTGGAGGGGGGATGAGTAGTAAAGCATATATTGGAACACAAGTAAAGAAAGAACACTTATATTAATGAAAAGGAGCAAGTTACATAATGGAAAAATAGATTACAGTTGCATGAATTTAAAGTCCTATTCTGGCCCTACAAGTAGAACTAAGCAAGAGAAGGATTACAACAAAAGCTAAAACAAACTAAGATTAAACTAGGGTTAAACAAAAATTACAAAGAGAGGGAGGGAGGGAGAGAGAGAGAAAGAAAAGCATAAAAACTAGAAAAGGACCCAAGAACCAAAGGGGCAGCACCTCCCCCTCTCAGCTAAAACTTGTTGAAATGAAGAGGGGGGTCTCAATTTATAGATTTTTTCTCAAGGGTTGGTCACGCCCTCCGACATTCCCTAGGGGGGCGTGTCAGGGGGTATGACAGTACTATATTGACCTCGGGCTCTAGACTCTGGCAGGAAGGATCATTGCCTTTGTACGTCGGTGGTCACGCCCTAGGTCACGCCCGTGTAGGGGGGCATGACACTCATGTCATGTCGAAATCATTGGTCGGAAATCCTTCAGTCGTCGGAAAAGTTGATGTCATGCCCCAGGTCACGCCCGTGACGGGGGGCGTGACAGTACTATTGCGTGCTGTGGCGGAACCTGCATTCAATGCGGCAGCAGGCTTTGCGGTAGAGGGCGACACGCCCATAGTCATGCCTGGAGACACGCCCGGGGAGGGCGTGTCAGAGGGCGTGACCGCGCTTTTGTTCGTTTTCCTTTCCCTTCCAACAAAAGTCCTCAGGATCGGGTGACACGCCCTAGGTCACGCCCAGGGAGGGCGTGACAGGGGGGCGTGTTAGGTCATTTTTGACCAATTTTCTGAAAACCTGCAAAAGGTCAAGAAAATGTTAGTGGCAATAATATTTATATAAAAAGGATAAAAGATAAACTAAAAAGACATGATTTGTTCATTATAAACTAGAAAAATACAATAATAGTTTAGACTACAAAACGTATTATCAAGAGGAAAACTCATGAAAGATACCTTGACTTTCACAGTATTCAATCATGGCCCCAGACTTGAATTCCGTTCCATTGTCACTTCTGATTTTTACTACGGAACAGTTGTATTCATTCTAGACTTGCCTAACAAAATTAGTGAAAATATTGAAGGTATCTGACTTGTGTTTCAGAAAGAACAGCCACGTAAAGTGCAAGTAATCATCCACAATAACCAACGTATATTCCTTACCTCCCAAACTTCTAACTTGCAGTGGGCCCAACAAGTCCATATGAAGAAGCTGTAAGCTTCAATTAGAATCCTTGCCTATAATGCTTTTAAATGAACTCCTTATTTGCTTGCCTTTTATACATGCATGACAAGGGTTGTCCTTAACGTACTTGACATTAGGGGCATCACGTATTAAGTTCTGAGTGAATAGTTTATTAATAGTTTTGAAATTAATATGTGCTATTCTCTTGTGCCATTGGTCAGCAAGAGATGAACTACTTTTTGCTAAAAGACATACTGGTGTAGAGGAGTCAATACAGATGAAATTTAAACAGAAAATATTTCTGCTTCGAGTGCCTGATAAAATAGTTTCCATGTTGTCAACCGATTTTATCAAACACTTGTAGGCATGGAATTCAACCACGTATCCTTTGTCGCATAGTTGGCTTATGCTGATGAGATTGTGTTCCAATCCTTCAACATAGGCTACATCCGAAAAGGATATGTTACCGTTAGTAATCATACCGTAGCCTTTGGTAATTCCTCAGTCTGAACCTCCAAAGATGACCTTTGGTCCGTTCAACACCGGTGAAAAGTTCTGGAGCAGGATCCTTGTCTCGGTCATATGCCGAGAACATCCACTGTCCAAATACCAGATTGGCGTTTTAATGGCCTTTAGACATACCTACAATTATAAACACTTAGCCTTTGGAACCCAAACATGTTTGGGTCATTGGTCTCGAGTTAGAATACTCCCCCTACGAGTATTAGCCTCATAAGTGGTCATTCTGATGTTGCTAACTTGAGGAGTTGCAGCATTTTTAGGATTGAACCAACAATATATGGCAAAGTGACCAACTCTACCACAGCACCAACAATCAAATCTGTTGTATCTTTGCCTTATAATCTCCTACTTGACCTTCTTTAGAGGAGGTCTAGCAGTTGTAGCATCTTTGGAGGAAGAAGCTTCATGATGATGGCAACTACATGAAGTCTTCTCCTTCATAGGCTTTTCCACAACAGGTTTTACCTTTGGTGCCTTCTTGATGTTATGACCATGCGCATAAGGTCTATAGCTCTGAAGTTGAATCTCTTCATAATGTGCCTTGAAGACACTCTCGCCAAAGTTACGAGGGCGAGTCCAACCTTGGTACCTTGACTTAGGCTTCTCCGGGATCGGCCTAGTGAAGTGTCCATAGGAGGACTCATAGTCGAATTCATTCACAGGAAAGATAACTTTCTTGAACGAGACTGGCTCCAAAGGAGCTTTCCCTTTTTCCTCGGCCAAGGCCTTCTTGGCATCCTTATTCTTTCTCTTGCCCTTCCTTCTCCTAAGGATTTACTAGGAGCACCTTGGTGGCCGAGAACAGCACCCTTGGCCTTAGCTGAGAATTCAGCAATCAAAGGAAGTACAGTATTAGGCTTAGAGAAACCTTCTACAAGTTTCTTTTTAGCCGAGAGTTATTCTTCCAACTCCTTGATGATTTTCTCCTTAAGGTCAAGGTGCTCAAGAGCCTTGTTATATTCTTCAATAGATTTATTGAAGTCTTCCTTGAGAGAGTCAGTCTTTGAGACTTCTTCTCTTAAGGTGCTCTCTGTAGGTTTTAGAGACTTTATCTCTTTAGCTTGAGTTTTCACGACTCGACGACATTTGTCGTATGCCTCGAGTAACTCCTTATATTGTCCCATGAGTTCAGATTCATCATCAGAGTGATAGCCCACTTGCTCGTTATCATCATCAGATTCTGAAAGAGGGGTGTGAGATTTTACCTCCCCAGTTAACTGGGGGACTTGTTCATCATCAGTTAGAACCATTAGCCCAAAGTAGGCTTATTCCTCTTCTGCACTCGACTCAGATGAGTTGGAGTCACTGAGGGTTTTGCCCTTCTTGGCAAACATGCTCTTTCCTATTATCTTTTTACTGTAGGACTTCTTCTCTTCTCGTTTTCTACCCTCTTTCTTAAAGTGGGGCAATCCGAAATGACATGACCTGGCTTATTATAATAATAACAAACAATGCCATTCGAATAATGTTTATTCGGGTTAGAACCATACCTATCATGGCTGCTTGGGCCTTTTCTATGGCGATCACCATCATTGAGTGATCTTCTATAGGAGGCATCCTTGCCTTTCCATTGCTTCTTCTTGCTCAAGAATTTCTTGAACCTCCTTTAGAGTAGAGAGAACTCTCCATAAGATAGCTCTAAGCAAGAGGAGCTTAACTCAGATGATTCTTCTTCATCAGCTTCAGGAGCTGGGGAAAGAGAGCTTGCCTTTGTCTTCCTTGAGCTATCTTCCTTTAGAGAGACAGACTTCTCCTTGGATGCAGACCTGCTCATCTCTTCTTCAGCTTTTCTTGAGTTGATTTGGAGCTCGTAAGATAAAAGCTTTCCGAATAGATTTTACGGGTCCGTCTCGGCTAACCTTCCGAACTCCCAAATGGCGCATACCTTATTATCCTATTCCTTGGTCAGGGATCTTAAGAATTTTTCATTCAGTTCCCCATTTGTTAAGACTCGGCCATAAAATCTTTGGCCATTGACTATCTTGAAGAAGTTCTCTAAGGTATCAGCTATGGCTTCCTTGTGACCTTGCCTGAAGGCTACATACTTTTGATTTAGAAGGGATCTCCGATCATCCTTAACTTCTTCAGTGCCTTCCATCAGAGTCACCACGGATTGCCACATCTCCTTGGTAGACTGGCAATGAATCAGATTTTGCAGCATCGAGTCATCGACTGCACTTGCTGTAATATTTTTAGCTTTCTTGTCCAGGGAGACAAGTGCAATCTCGTCCTTATCCAAGTCCACCAACTTCTTTGGGACTTGTCTGGTTGGATCTATTATAGATGCAATCGTAGGAACATACGAACCTTCTTCAACAAACATGAAGATCCGAGGGTCCACTTCTTCCATGAAGAATTTAACTCTTTCCTTCCACAAAAGAAAATTTTTCTTGGTGCATATAGGGAGCTTAGCAAAATCCTTGGTCGTTCTCATGCTTGATACTTCTCTAAAGACAACTTGGGAAGGATCAGATCAAGGTGTTAACCTTTTAACGATCAACCTCCCTCTGATACCAATTGAAAGATGTAAGTTGTCTACCTAAATCACCTAGAGGGGGGTGAATTGGTGAGATGTGTGTCTAATGTAGAATAAAAAAAAATTGCAACTAGCACAAATAAGTATGCATGAAATCACACAGACGACAAGAGATTTATAGTGGTTCCCCGATCTTGGGTACATCCACTTTCCTCACCGATCTAGCAAATCACTAGACTCCGCTACTCCCACTATCTCGGATTGCAAACCAATCCTACACCTCGGAACCACGTTCCTACAAAACTCGATCCAAACGGATCTACACTCTGAAGATAAAAACTTCTTACCACTCGGAGCACAACGCTACTACACTCGGAGAATAATCTCCTACAAGATTTATAAATAGAGATTGAAAATATAAATAGAAATATTCTCAGATCTGAAAGAATTTGTCTCTAGGTCTTCTTCTTGAATCGTTGCGGCTCTTTCAAAATGTGTAGAAGAAGATCCTTTGAAAATCTGACCTGAGAAAACTTGAATCTACTCGATCAAGGAGAGAAAAATGATTCCTTAATCAACAAATCTTCTAGATCGAATGCAGAGAAATCGATCTTGACGTGAGCGGCGACTTTAGTTGTCGTTCTTGAGAAAAGTCGGTTGTACAAGTAAATTTGGAAAGTACGGAATCCGCTCTTAAAAGATTTTTCTTTTTCTTTTCTTCTTAGGGTTATGTCTTAGGGAAAAGACTTTATATAGGATTACCCTTAACGACTAGAAAGGAAATTATTGACGACACGTGGACCAATCACGTCAAGTTATTTGAAATTTCGGCCGTTATGGACTTAGGACAAAAGTTCCTGGAAAATCGACTTAGTTCTCGAGAAGTGGCTATAGTTCTCGAGAACTAGGAACTGAGTTCTCGATAAATGTCAAGACTTATCGGGAACTAAGTTCTTTAGAAAATATTTGGACTTCTCGAGAACACAAGGTTTAGTTCTCGAGAACTAATTGACTTCTCGAGAACTTGACTTAGAAAAATTCTTGAACTTCTCGAGAACAAGCACTTAGACAATTGTTCTGAACTTCTCGAGAACAAAGAGGAAGACTTCTCATGAACTGAGGGAGGACTTCTCGAGAACTAAATAAGACTTCTCGAGAACTTAACTTAGAAAAATTTCTGAGGCAAATCCTGACTATTCAAGAAATTGAGCTGGCAGTTCTCGAGAACTGAAGCTAAGCTTCTCGAGAACAAATAAGATTTCTCGAGAACTATACCTTAGGCTTCTCGAAAACTGACCAAGACTTCTCGAGAACAAAGAGGACTTCTCGAGAACTATAACTTAGCAAATTACTTGAATCTGTCCAGACTTTTCATGAACTATGTAGTTAAGCTTCTCGAGAACTATGAGAGCTTCTCGAGAACTAAACTACACTTCTCGAGAACTCCGAAGTTGCTTCTCGAGAACTTGACTTAGATAATTTTCAAGACTTTTAGAGAATGTTATCTTTTGGTCCTGTCTTCATCCCATGCTCCCAATGTTTGAACATGAAGTGTATCCTAATTGAGAGGCTACACATGAGTCAACACTTTGGATCACACAGTGAGGGATTACACGGTATGGTCATGTGTTCTTGACCCACTGTAGACTGACATTGGTCTACACTTAGCACTGAGAATTTGCAAACATTCATCTAGAACAAGGATATCAAATACAACTTAATTCATCTTAGTTCAATGGTGACTTCATGCAAATCTAGGTTATTGTGGATGCAATACCCAACAACTTCTTATCTTCTTTGTTATCAGCATAGATGGCATCAGAATACACTTCAATCTTCAAATATTTACTGAAACAACAACCCCTTTCTTGGAGACCCCTTTCACATACTCCAGAATTTTCATGGCAGAACGCATATCACATTATCGAGGATTTTGCATAAACTGGCTGAAATTCCTAACGGCACAACTGATATCTTGTCTGGTAACTGTAAGATAGATGAGTTTTCCTACAAGTAGCCTGCATATAGTAGAATCTTGGAGAAGAAGAGAATCTTCAGTCCACCCCTTATCATCCCCAATAGCCATCAGACAATGAGCAGGTCGTGTACTAAGAAGACCAGTTTCCATTAACAGACCAAGCACATATTTTCGCTGTGAAAGAACCACTGAGTTGTGCTTTCATGAAATCTAAATTCCCAAAAAGAACTTTGGAGTTCCAATATCCTTAGTAAAACAATGTTATTGAGGATGATGTTTTACCCGATCAATACCTTCCTTATCATAACCAGTAAGAAGGATATCATCAACATTGATAGCAACAACCATAAGGCCTTTATTAGTCTTGCGTATAAATAGAGAATGATCAGAAGAACTTCTATTTAACCCAATAAGAGAAACTACTCCACTAAACATGCCAAACCAAGCTCGTGGACTCTACTTTAAACCATAAATCGCCTTCTGAAGCTTGCATACCTAAAACTCCCCTAGAGCAACATACCCATGAGGTTGCTCCATCTAAACAACCGCTTGCAAATCACCATAGAAGAATGCATTCTTCATATCAAACTAAGACATTTCCCAGTCTCTATTAACTGCGACAGAGAAAATAACAAATATAGTGTTGATGCGAGCAAATGGAGAAATGGTATCAAATAAGTCTATACCATACATTTGAGTAAATCCTTTGGCAATAAGCCTTGGCATATAGCGGTCAACAGAACCATCTGGAAGGTACTTGAAAAGAAAAATCAATCGACATACAACCACATCTGTGCCAAGAGGTGTGGGAACAAGTGTCCAAGTACCTCTCTCAGTTAAGGTTTTCATTTCTTCATCCATAGCGGCCTTCCACTACGAAATAACAAGAGCCTCTTGATATGTAGCCGGGATGACAATAGAAGATATAGCAAGAGCAAAACACTTGGCAACCATAGAAATCCGAGCATATGTGACAACATCTTCAATAAGATGCTTAGTGCATTGGCGGCAACCCTTCCGCAAGGCAATGGGAAGATCAAGATCACTCTGGTCTGTAGGAGCATATCAACTATCAAAAGAGGGAAGAGGCCCGGTAATAGGCACAGAAGGCTCCATGGGCAAAGATCTAGTCTCGAGAGAAGAAGACGGTGGAACAGGAATAGTGGTAGAAAGAACTTGGTCTGGCATAGGTGTCGAGACAATAAGAAATGAAGAGGTAGTATTAGAGGGAAAGAGAGAATGAGTAGGAGAAAATAATGGTGTATATTCAAAGAAGGTGACATCAGAAGAGATGTACTGTTTGTAGAGAAGAGGATCAAGACAATGATATCCCTTCTGGGTCAGACAGTAACCAAGGAATATGCATTTAATAGAATGGGGATAATGTTCGTCACGACAAGAAGAAGGTATGTGAACAAATGTCGTACACCCCAAAACTTTAAGAGGTAAAGGGAAACAGATCATCCCTACGATACTAAATAGAGAATGAATTCTTGCGGTGAATAATAGACGTGGGAATACGGTTTATGAGATAGTAATAGAGAAGAATAGCATGCCCACAATAAGACCGTAAAACATTTATTTGTATTAAAAGGCTGCGAGCAACATCCAAGAGATGGCGATTCTTGCGTTCAACAATGCCATTATGTAGAGATGTATAGGGCAAGTAGTTAGATTAACAAAATCGTGGCTCGTACAAAAATCAAAAAATTGATGGCTGTCATATTCCTTAGCATTATCAGTATGGAGAACTTGAATAGACACATTATGTGAAGATCTCATTATAAAAAGCGCTAAACACAAAGTAAATTTCAGAATGCTCTTTCAATAGATATAACCATGTATACCTGGAGAAATCATCAGTGAAGGTGACCAAGTAACAAGCTACATCTACCAATAGTAGCAGTAGGAGTGGGACCCCAGATGGTACAGTTAACTAGTTCAAAAGGATGCAAAGAGATACGTCCCATTCGTGATGGTAAAAAAGAGCGATGATGTTTACCAAGAAGACATGCTTCATAATTTAAAGGGAAGTCCTCTTGAGGAAGTTTTGGGAGAAGTTGGTAGATGAGGCAAGAAGGAGGATGACCAAGATGGTGATGCCATTTCTGAAGGGAATAAGAAGAAAAAAAAGCAATGACATTACATAGAAAGAAGAGGCCACCACTCACAGTCCTAGTAGTAATCGTAGCCTTGGCGACAGTATCCCAAAAAGAAAAAGTATTTTTTGTAATAGTAACCGTGTAGTGCGACTATATATAGAGAGCATGAACAGACAACCAATTACACGAAAAAGTGGTATCATAGAGAGTGTCCTCAAGCTACAAAGACGGAGTGATGTGCACAGTGCCTACACCATTCACAAGAGCAGAAGTCCCATCAACAATAACGATAGGAGAAACCCATTTCTGGTTGTTCAAGAAGGTGAATAAATGAGAATTGCTGGTCATGTGACAAGTGGAATAAGAGTCAATAAGCCACTTATCAGAAGAGGCCAAAAGAGCACGAGATGTAGAGGAAATAAGAGAAATTGGCCTTATGGTGAAAGAAACAATATAATGAAAATAATAACCGCACGGTTAGACACAAGCCGAAAAAAGAGGCCAAGATATCGCACGAAAAAATAAACTGCATGACCAAGCCGCTAAGAGAAGAAACCGTAAAAAACACCAAGATGGGCTCAAGCTGAAAGAGAACAGGTCTCTGAAAGAACAGATCATCAAACCGATCGACGAACAAGTAGCAGAAAAATAAAGACCAAGAATAAAAGACTAATAGAGACTTGAACCGCACGTTTGAGGAGATGCTGGATAATTTCTAAAAAAGAGGACTTGCCTCCAAAAAGAGGCAAACAGAGAAGAGATGGCACGAGTAGAGAAAATAACCCGCGTGAGAAGAGAAGAGAAGAGGGAGAGAAAGAGATCGCATGATAAGACAACCAACGCAAAAGAATAGAGGAAAGAAGCCACACTAACACCAGCAAAGACGCGCGAATAGAAAATAAAGAAAATGGATAAGTCGCAGGAAAAAAGACAAGCAGGGAGGACAGTGAAGAAAGAAGTTGTGCGAACAGAAGAAAACCAAAAGAAGACTGGAAACGGTTAGAAAAGCAAACCACGCGCAAATTGGATCAAAGGATCGATTAGCTCTAATACCATGTGAAAAAGATAAATAAAGGAAAATTTTATTGCTCCAAAAAAAAACAATACATGGTATGTCCCCTTATTTATTGAAAATGGGAGAGATGAGAGAATACAACAGGAGATGTGGGACTAAATACAATCCATGCGGGTTATGTGGTTTAACAATGTCAAATCGCAACATTATACAAAACTGCTGATCAACTAGCGACAATATATGTAAGCCGCCAAACCGCCACTAAAGACTGATAGACCATCGCTGCTAGCCGTTAGACCGCAATTATAGCTTGCCACCAGACTGCATTTGCAGAGTCCCATTACTGTTATTACGTTAAGCCTCCAGAAAGCTTCTGCAGCTAACCACCATACTACTACTGCGGTAAGCCTCCAGGCTGCTTATGAAGCTAAGAACAAGACCGTTGTTACGGTATGCCTCTAGGCTGCTTCTGCAGCTAACCACAAGACCGTTACTATGGTAAGCCTCCAGGCCACTGCTGCGGATAACCACCAGACCTAAGTTGCGAGCAGCTCCAGAGCGCATCTGCTAAGACAATATGCAAGATAAAATCAATGCCTCCAATCAAACCGCCACACAACCAGGCCGCCTGGATAAACTGCCAGACCGCCCGAACAACAAGCCGCCATGATTAGACCATCAACCCACAAAACTCTAACACGATCCAACAAGTAAGACTTAAAAAAATCCAGACCATTAGATATTCGTCAAAATGACTCCAAAAAATTGCATATATTCATCGAAATGACTCGTGAATACTAGATTAATTAATTGAAATGATTCGTGCAGAAGTTCTTATTTCACGAGAAGTCTCGACAAATTTGTTGAAATCACACGAGCATACTTGACGAATTTTCCTAGGATTTCTGAAATGTTGAATTCTTATACTTTGATTGATTTTTGGACTTTAGATTGGCTCCTTGTTGAGCAAACCAAGTTCCATTTTGAAGAAGTAGAACATGGCCTCATCTAGCAGCTTTGTGGATATATCTGCAACTTACTTAACTGTCAGGACATAACTGATATTGATGCCCTTGTTCTCCGCATACTCCCAGATCAAACGATACCTTCTCTCGATATGCTTTGTTTGGCTTTGAGAGACTGGATTGTGAGTAATTGCTATGACACTAGATGAGTCACAAAATACTAAAATCTCGTTCAACTTTATATTGCAATCTTCAAGCTGATTCCATATCCATAGAAGTTGTGCGCAACAGCTGCCTGCAATGATATATTCTGACTCAGCAATAGAGATTGCAACAAAATTTTGTTTCTTACTGCTCTAAGAAATAAGCCTTCTTCCTACGAACAGACATGTCCTAGAAGGGCTTTTTCTATCATACTTGCTCCCTACAAATTCAACATTTGAGAAACAAATTAGTACGCAATCATTACCTCTTGGGTCGATAACCCAAGATTTGGTGTATCTTTAATATATCTCCAAATCCTCTTTGCTGCGTCATAATGAGATTTCTAAGAGTTCACCTGGAATCTAGCACATATACATGTTGAAAATATTATGTCTGGTCTGCTAGCAGTAAGGTAGAGCAATGATCTAATTATGCTTCTATACTTGGTTTCATCAAAAGGTTTCCCTTTCTCATCCTTGTCCAGAGTTATAGTTGAACCCATTGGAGTCCTCATGGAGATTGTGTTCTCCATTCTGAATTTCTTAATTAACTCCTTGGGGAACTTCGTCTAAGAGATGAAAATTCCATCTTCATATTACTTCACTTGAAATTCGAAGAAATACTTCAGCTCTCCCATACTGCTCATTTAAAATTTCCCTTGCATCAAGCTAGAAAGATTTTTGCAAAGGTTGTCATCCGTAGATCCAAAAATAATTTCGTCAACATAGATTTGCACTGGCAAAATCTTTCCTTTAACTTCCCTAAGAAATAATGTATTATCTATCATTACCTTGTGAACTTGTTCTCAAGAAGAAAGATAGATAGCATCTTATACCAAGCTCGAGGAGCTTGTTTAAGACTAGCTTTATGAATAAAATAAACATAATCAAGGAATGATGAATAAACAAAACTTGGGGGTTATTCCATGTATACTTCTTCCTTTAAATTACCATTAAGGAAGGATGACTTCACGTCAATTTGATAAACCTTGAACTCTTTGTGAGCAACATATTCGAGGAACAACATGATCGCTTCGAGTCTGCCCACTAAACAAAATGTTTGATCGAAGTTGATTCCTTCTTCTTGTTTATACCCTTTGGCTACAAGTCTGGCTTTGTTCTTTATAATTATACCATCTTCATCCAGCTTGTTTCTAAAGACCCATTTAATCCCGATAACATTGTATCCATTAGGTCTTAATACTAGCTCCGAAACTTTGCATCTCTTGAATTGAATGAGCTCTTCTACCATTACAATGATCCAATAAGCGTCTTTACTTGCTTTTTCAATTTTCTATGGCTCAATCAATTACGTCCCATTTTGAGATAGACCCCTTGTATGTGTTTTGGTGTCACTTTGGTGACTTGAGCTTGTAAAAAATGGTTGGAGTGAACCACCGGTCACGGGGGAGTTAAGAAAGGACTTCAGAGAAATCTGGAATTCGTCAAGTAAGTAGAATTCTTTAGGTAATATTCAGATTCGTCGAAGAAGTGTTAAAAACGTCGAGTAGTATCAATGAATTGTCTAGAGGACATGTGAATTCATCGAGAGTACTCAATGAATTTGTTGAGGGAACTCGAGAGGACTTGTGAAATTCATCAAAAGGACTCGGGAATTTGTCGAAAGGGTTCGCTGAAATTAGCAGAGAGATTCATCGAGAGGACTCCTGAATTCATCGGAATGACTTGTGTAAAAGACTTAATGCACTCAACAATTCATTGAGTGAAATACATGATTCGTCAAGTATAAGCGATGAATGGACTTGACATTTTTCTGTACTATCTCTATTCATAGTTTGGAAGGAAAATACGAACTATCGTACCTCGGGAACTTTTCATACGACTTGTAAATAGTCCCTTCTTTTTCAAAAAGTTATTTTGAGATATAATAGATTTGTCCAATAAAGGGGTGACACGTAGAATTGTAACCATCAAACCTAGATATAATCGGTCGTCCTATATAAGAGAAACCTTACTCATCTCCTTCATCGAGCCGCTCCCTGGATGAACGAAGAAATGGAACAGAATGTTGGAAGCCAATCACGCCATGCCACCAAGGAGGAGGACTCGTTCTATGGCCGAAAACTTATTGAGCTTCCTACCCTCTCCCTTGGTGCTAGATCTTTCAATATAAATGTATAAGAGACTTTGGCTCAAGAGAGCTTGATTTGAGAGTTAATGGAGCTTTCCTAGGAAGGTACCACACTATAACTTTTGTTCTAGGGCATCGATCGCAACGAGAGTGTCTTCAATCACCTCTTTTCTTCATTACGAAGATGACGGTCTTGATTTTATGAAGATCCGTGGTCAAATGAGAGAGAAAGGGAGAACAGAAGTTGGAAGTTTCTTGTGCGATGGCTGGAGGAAGGAGATAAACCAATGTCGTTCGTCCCTCTTTATGATGCATGCAAAAGTGCTGAACAGAAATCTATTTTTTGTTCGCAGCAGGTTTTTAGCCCAATTTTTGGTATGACACGGTCAGATTCAGGTCTTGAGCTCAACAAGAAAGTTGTAGCGCTCGGAAAGACCTTTCCAACAGATTATTACACATTTTGGGAGAGTTATATATCTAGCTAAAAGTGCGGGTGAAGTTTATGCATTGAAATGATGTATGTACAAGATGAGTTCTGTCTTACTATACACATCCAGATGGAAACCTGATTTCAGGTGTGATGAATTTATATTTGGACCTCAGGCTTAACACGAAAGTTGTAGCCCTTGAAAATATTGTAAAGTTTTTGTTTAGGATAGAGAATGACCAAGAGGGGGGTGAATTGGTCCAATTAAAATCTTGACTACTTAAAATCACAGAAATATCTTAGTATATTTATCAATACAGCCACAACATTCAAGTACATAGATAATCTACTAATTACAACACATATCTAAATAAGCAGTCACAACACAATTCATAACACAACACAGTAATTTTATAATTGTTCACCAATTTATGGGTATATCCACTTCCCCCTTCGCCTATCTAGTAATGAACTAGATTCAGCCAAACTTCTTCTTTCTTTTCCTCAGATCCTCAGATCTTACACCTTAGAACCTAACTAGTTCTTATAACTCAGACAAAGCAATGTCCTACCTCTGATCTTAAAGATCCTATTACTCATATTCCTCTCAAAGAATCGTACCTCGGAGTGCACCTCCACTCCTTCTCCTCAAGCAAACCCTTGCCCTACAACCTCAGAACCTTCCAGTTCCTTCAACTCAGAGAAATTGCCCCTTCTCAAACCTCAGGCACATAGCCTAACCTTAGCCTTTATAATTTAGGCTCACAACTCAAAGAAATTAATCTCTTACCCTGAGATCTACAAATAGATCTTAAAAAATTACAATATCAAAAGGAATTTTTGTGTTTTGAAATGTCACCCTTAAAGAAAGAGATTGGTAACTTCATCTTGATCAGATCTTGATATGTAAACTTCTTCTTCAATCCTTGCTGTGAAGAGAATGATCCAACCCTTCTTAGCTTTTTAAAAGCTTCTTGAAGGAGAAGTTAGGGTTGAACTTATAACATCCCATTTTCAAATTTGACCCCCCTAGGAGTGACTTTGAGCATGCCTGAGGTCATGGCAAGTCCTTAGAGAGCCAAAAGGACCAAAATGATCCAAGAAATTAGTGTGAGCCATTTTGGTCTGCATTTAATAATTTCCTAAAACCCTGGATTTGGGTGGCTTAGTAGGATTAATATGGCTCTAAGCCCCCCCCCCCCTTAAACATCATGTGGGCCCAATGAGTCACTAAGGACCCACTTGGGTCAACCCTAGTGTTGCGCGCTAGGGTTCGAAGAAAATAAACGCAACCGAACTAGCAACCCGATGAGGCAAGTATACCTATCGAATTGTAGCAAGGGGACACAAGTGTCGTATTAAGATCCGGGAACTGTTGGCTAAGCTTACTCACACGAACGCTATTATCTTATCGACGGAAAAACTAGGGTTTTAGAAAATCAAAGCGCAATGGAGAAATTAAAGCAAACTAAAAAGAGAACTACCGCAATTAAGTTACGCTATTAAGCAAACAACTAAGCTAGAAAGGAAATTACCGCAGTTAATAAAAGAGCACAATATATGAGATTACTACAAAAAGGTAGAACAATATGAAATGGAAATGCACCCGATCGAGATTCACCTCGGCTAAAGACGATTAAGAAAATGCGATAAAAATCTAAACTTAATAGGATAAAGGTCCTTGACCGTGGAGGTTCCTAAAGCTTGAACACGCTTCTCTCGAAGTCGTGCCCAACTGAGTTTAGGAAGGTCCGACCGACTCTCGTCTAAATCGGAGGCCTAAAACTCGCTTTACGCGGTGAACCCCACTATTGGATTTTACTCCAATCCGGGAGATTTGGACGTCTGCCTCTCTCGAGGGGTGCGTACAACTCCCTTTACTCTTGAATGCTCACTTCATTCTTTCGGCCTCTCGGCTAGCCCAGAATGAAAGCAAAGGCGGAGAGTATATATCGAAAATATACCTCCGACCCGTGATAAATCAAGAGTAATTCAAGGCCCTAACCTAAAAAGAAAAGATTAATTAAAACATCATAACATAATCGCTCTAACCTCGGATCATCAAGATCGAGTACAAGGAGGATTAGTTAATCATAATGGAGTGGAGGGGGGGGGAAGATGAGTAGAAAAACATAAGAAGAACACAAGCTAAGGGAAGAACAATTTTATTAATGAAAAAGGGCAAGTTACACTAATGAAAATAAAAGTTACAAGTGCATGAAAATTAAACCCTATTCTAGCCCTACATTAAGCACTAAGCAAGAAGAAAATTACATTAAAAGCTAGCACAAACTAAGATTAAACTAGGGTTAACCAAAAACTACAAAGAGAGGGGGAGAGAGAGAGAGAGAAAGCATGAAAAAGGATCAAGAAACAAAGGGGCAGCACCTCCCCCACTCAACCAAAGCTTGCTGAAATGGAGAGGGGGGGGGCTCAATTTATAGAAAAAAATCTCGGGTTGGTCACGCCCTCCGACACGCCCTAGGGGGGGCGTGTCAGGGGGCGTGACAGGTACGGATTTGACCTCGGGCTCTGGATTCTGGCGGGAGGGATGATTGCTTCGGTACGTCGGTGGTCACGCCCTAGGTCACGCCCGTGACAGGGGGGCGTGACAGGCATGTCATGTCCAAATCATTGGTCGGAAATCCGTCAGTCACCGAAAAAGGAAGGTGTCACGCCCATGTCACGGGCGTGACATGGGGCGTGACAGTACTATTTGCGTGCTGAGGCGGAAGGGCATTTAATGCGGCGGCAGCTTTGCGGCAGAGGGCGACACGCCCCTGGTCACGCCCGGTGACACGCCCAGGGAGGGCGTGGCAGGGGGGCGTGACAGCGTTTTTGACCGTTTTCTGTCCCTTCCGTCAGGTGTCCTCGGGATCGGGTGACACGCCCTAGGTCACGCCCAGGGAGGGCGTGACAGGGGGGCGTGATAGGCCATTTTGGCAATTTTTCTGAAAACCTGCAAAAAGACAGGAAAAAGTTAGTGGCAATAAAATTTACATAAAAAGGATAAAAATAAACTAATAATAGACATAATTTGTACAATATAAAATATAAAATACGATAATAGTTTAGGCTACAAAACGTATTATCAAATTCCCCCAAGCTTAAGCTTTGCTTGTCCCCAAGCAAAAAATATAAAAACTAGAAATTTATAAAAAGGACTAATCAAAAAGTTCTAATTATGCCTACACAAGTACTATGCGAAATTCTTAGTAGGGAAAAGGTGAAATGTAAGTCTAAAACAATTATTTAGGTATGGTAAAACTTTTAAAAACTTTACTTAATAAAAACAAATCATCCAAAATTTTAGCGAGAATTTTTAAATGGACTTAAGTAAAGCAACGAAAATGAAAAACACGCATTGAGTTGTTACTAGATCCAAGCAACGCATTATAATTATATCAATTTAATTACCAAAAATCTAGGTTTAAATCCAAAACTAAAACTGATTTACTATTTTTCTTTTCTTAGTTGTTAAATAAAAAACAAAAAGCGTGAATCAAAAGGACTTAAATAGGACAGAAACGTTTGGTTTAGGAAAATAATTAGGAGTGGAATTCAAAGATAAACGTGAAGGTTTTAAAATCACACTAAACCAAAGCAAAGAGTTTCAAAAATTTTCATAAAAATATATACACATTTTTTTTTCTTTCTTTTTCATTTTTTTCTTTTCCATTCTTTTTTTCTTTTTTTTTTTCAAAACAAAGGCCATAAATATTTTTATTTTCCTTTTTGAGTTGGCCAAACAAAAATAAACATCACTTTTGAACATAATTCCTTTTTTTTCGAAAACCTTTCTCCACAAAAATCACAAAATACCCTATCAAAAATCGTCAAAATAATTTATGAAACTCAAAAAGGCTAGTGCGATTCGATAGGTTGGAAATTTTGGCTTTGGTGAAACTGAAATGAAGAGAGGAGCTGTCAAATGAAATCGGAAAAAGGCTCAAAAACGGCTAACTAGTGGTAAAAGTTTTTAGGTTGGCAGGAAAGCTCAAACGAAAACAAAAACGGCCTAAATCATTTTCACGCTTTTGAATTTATTTAAAACAAAGGTTTGAAAAATTTCAAAAAGCGAGTCCTAGATAATAAAAGAAGATTGATGAAATTAACTCGAAAATAGAAATAATAGGTGACTTGGATCGTTCACATCTACTACGTTATTCAAAAGTTGACTTTACAAAAATTATTCAAAAATGAAAAAGAAAATAGTGGATGATGAATTTTTGAGAAAGTAAAGGAAATAAAAAAACAAAAAACCATAATAGAAATGCGAGTTTTAGAAAAATATTTCACCTTAACATGCTACCGCGAATTAGAAACACAGCATGGCCAACATTTTACTTGTGAAACATAATTAAAAAGGACGATTAGAAATATTATAATTAACTAAGTTGTTTATAGGAGATTTTGAGTAAAACAAAACTAAAAACTAGGGGTACTATTGAAATACCAAAATGTCTAAACTATTCAAAAATACATATATATTTTTTTATTTTGAGAAATATTCTCTTTTTTTTTTGGATTTTGGAAAATTTTTCTCTTTTTTGGAATTTTAAGATATTCATTTTTTTTTAATTTTTGGAACTATTTACAAAAAGGAAATTATTTACACTAAGCAAAAATGAAGGAGGAAATCCTCCCCCAAGCTTAAAACAGACATTGTCCTCAATGGCTAAAGAAGGGGATTGGAGAAGGAGAGAAAAATAAAGTGCAGAATTGAAAAGACAGAATTGAAATACAGGTACTTCCCCGGATTTATTTGCTGCGAAAACTGAGTGATGCCGCTCCCCGAATGTCTTCTTTGGACTTCGTGATGGATTCAGCAATGTTGGAGCAGGCGATCGCAGAAGCTTCAGCTTGTCGGAGCCGTCCGAGGCAAAAATTGTAAAATAAAGAAAACAGAAAAAGATAACTTGGGTTGCCTCCCAAGAGCGCCCTTTGGTTAAAGCGTCGTTGAGCTCGATGCATCAAAAAATAATATTGTCCAAAAATATTGTTGTCCTGAAATAAAATTGTTTTTAGCCAAAAAAAATAAAAAGTTCAAAGTTAGAGTTCGTGAAGTAGAAACTTAATAGTGTTTGGACTGACATCATCATCACCAGAAAAATACAGTTTAAGACGCTGACCATTCACTTTGAAATTACCCTTATCAGGGTGAGAAATTAAAACAGTTTCATAAGGAAATACTTCTAAAACAGAAAATGGTCCAGACCAGCGAGATTTTAATTTGCCCGGAAATAAACGTAAACGAGAATTATATAACAGGACTTGGTCGCCCGGCTTAAAGTTTTTAGGGTGCCTTATGTGTTTATCGTGTAAACGCTTCGTCCGCTCTTTATAAAGTTTATTATTTTCATAAGCATAAGAGCGCCACTCATCGAGTTCATTTAGTTGAAATTTTCGAAGGTCACCGACTGAGTGGGGATCGAAGTTTAAAAATTTTAAGGCCCAAAAGGCGTGGTGTTCTAACTCTACGGGCAGATGGCACGATTTTCCATAGACCAGCCGATACAGCGTACATCCGAGGGCGGTTTTGTACGCTGTTCGGTAGGCCCATAGAGCATCGTCAAGTTTGGCTGACCAGTCTTTTCTAGAAGTTGAAACAGTCTTTTCTAATATTCTTTTTATTTCTCTATTTACTACTTCGACTTGACCGTTAGTTTGGGGGTGGTAGGCAGTGGATAGTTTATGCGTAACGCCGTATTTAGTAAGGATTTTTGAAAATTGCGCGTTACAGAAATGGGAACCCCTATCGCTAACGATTGCGCGTGGCGTACCGAATCTAGAAAATAATTTTTTTAAAAACGTGACTACAACTCGGGAGTCGTTCGTAGGAAGAGCTTGGGCCTCAGCCCATCGTGAAACATAATCAACAGCAACTAAAATATATTTGTTTCCGAAGCTAGAAGGAAGGGGGCCAACAAAATCAATTCCCCAGAGGTCGAAAATTTCGCACTCTAAGAAATAATTTTGCGGCATTTCATTTTTATTAGAAATATTGCCCGACCGTTGGCAACTATCACACCTGCTCACAAAGGCTTGCGCGTCTTTAAACAGGCTAGGCCAGTAAAAACCCGCGCAAAGCACTTTATGAGCGGTGCGAGCAGCTTGATAGTGCCCACCTGTCGGACCTTCATGCAAATGTTTTAGAATATTAATTCCTTCATCAAAAGAAACACATCTCCTTATCACTTGATCCGCACAAATTTTGAAAAGATGCGGGTCTTCCCAAAAGTAGTTCTTCAGCTCAGAAAAGAATTTCTTCTTCTGCTGAGAGGAGAACTCTTTTGGGAGCACCCGGGCCACTAGATAGTTGGCGATGTGCGCGAACCAAGGAGAAGTAGATGTATTAACTAAAAGCAGCTTCTCATCAGGAAAATAGTCATTAAAAGATTTTTCATTTAATTTTTCTATAAAGGGGTTATCTAATCTTGATAAATGGTCGGCGGCCAAGTTCTCGGCTCCTCGCTTATCACGGATCTCTAAGTCAAACTCCTAGAGGAGTAAGACCCAGCGAATCAAGCGAGGCTTGGCATCCGTTTTGGCAAGAAGGTACTTGAGGGCCGAGTGGTCCGTAAAAACAATGATTTTTGAAAGTGTAATGTAAGGGCGAAATTTATCAAACGCAAATACTACGGCTAAGAGCTCCTTCTCGGTTGTGGTGTAATTTTCTTGTGCAGATGTGAGGGTTTTACTAGCGTAATAGATGGGGTGGAAGTTCTTAGATATGCGTTGACCTAATACGGCTCCCACCGCAAAACTACTCGCATCGCACATAATCTCGAAAGGAAGGTCCCACACCGGAGCTATCATAATCGGCGCGTTAATTAACTTTTCTTTAATTAATTCAAAGGCAGAAATACAAGAGTCATCAAAAATGAATGGAGCGTCTTTTTCTAAGAGATGGGTGAGGGGCTTAGTGATCTTGGAGAAGTCCTTTATAAAACGACGATAAAAACCAGCGTGGCCTAGGAAACTTCTTATAGCTTTTATGTTTGTAGGTGGCGGCAACTTCTCAATAACTTCTATCTTGGCAACGTCTACCTCAATACCTTTAGCAGAAATTTTATGACCCAAAACTAACCCTTCCCTCACCATAAAATGGCATTTTTCCCAATTTAGGGCAAGGTTAGTTTCTTCGCATCGTTCTAAGACTTTTTCGAGGTTTTCTAAACATCTATCGAAGGTATCGCCGAACACGGAGAAATCGTCCATGAATACCTCCATAATGCTTTCTACGTACTTGTCAAATATTGCGAGCATACATCGTTGAAATGTAGCCGGCGCATTGCATAATCCAAACGGCATTCTTCGGTACGCGAAGGTGCCGAAGGGACAAGTAAACGTAGTTTTCTCTTGGTCCTCGGGAGAGATGGGTATTTGAAAGTACCCCGAGAGGCCATCGAGAAAACAATAAAAGCTATGGCCGGAGAGACGTTCTAAAATCTGGTTCGATAAACGGTAGAGGAAAGTGGTCCTTACGGGTGGCGTCATTTAACTTACGGTAATCTATGCACATACGCCAACCCGTCACCGTCCGTGTCGGGATTAATTCATTATTCTCATTACTAATTACGGTTATCCCTCCCTTTTTTGGAACTACCTTGAACGGGGCTAACCCACTTACTGTCCGATATAGGGTAGATAATTCCTGCGTCTAATAGTTTCATAACCTCGCCCTTAACTACTTCTTTCATATTCGGGTTTATACGGCGCTGAGGTTGAATAGAGTTACGCGAATTATCTTCCATTAGGATTTTATGTGTACAGAAAGATGGGCTTATGCCCTTGATATCAGAAATTTGCCAAGCAATAGCCCGGCGATGCTTACGTAGAACTAGAAGAAGTTTATCGTTCTGCGTATCCGTGAGGTAGGCCGAAACGATAACTGGTAACTTGGAGTCTTTTTCTAAGAAAGCATACTTAAGGTGTTCGGGAAGTTCTTTAAGTTCTAGGGTAGGGGGTTCTTCATAAGAGGATTTTGAGATTCTTTCTTTTTCAAAAATAATATCTTCATAAACTTTTTTATAAGGAACGTAATAAGGGGTGGGGCTAGCAGCCAAGACGGCTTCTTGTACAGATTCAGTGGTAAGGAAAGAGGAAGAACAAAAATCAGAAAACTCTTTTTCAAACTCAGAAAGACAATAAGAAGATTCATCACTTCCTTGCAGTGATTCTGTTGTAAGAGAAGAGGAGCAAAAAGTAGAAAATTCTTTTTCAAAGTCGGAGAGGCAGTAGGAAGAATCATCACTCACGGCGTCTATGAAAAAACATGAGTCATCGTTCGCTAAGGTGTTCTTCATCGAAGGGGTGATCGGAAATGTGACTTCGTCGTCGCCTACTCGAAGAAAGAGCTTACCATTGCTTACGTCAATGATGGCTCGGGAGGTGGCAAGGAAGGGTCGGCCAAGGATCAGGGGAACCTCGACGTCTTCTTCGATGTCCAAAATGACAAAGTCCACCGGGAAGATGAACTTGTCGACTTTCACTAGAACGTCCTCCACTATTCCTAACGGGTACTTGACGGATCTATCGGCTAGCTGGATACTCATACGCGTGGGGTTAAGGCTACCAATCCCTAACTTTTTGAACAACGAAAAGGGCATCAGGTTTATACTTGCGCCTAAGTCGGCTAACGCGTGTTTAACAAAGAGATCACCGAAGACACACGGGATAGAGAAACTACCCGGGTCACTGATTTTCTTCGGCAAACCGTTTGTTAAAACGGCGGAGCACTCGGCGTTAAGCGTGACGTGCGAAAGATTCTCTAACTTCTTCTTGTTTGTGAGGAGGTCTTTAAGATATTTGGCGTATTTCGGCATTTGCGAAATAGCCTCGTGGAAGGGAAGATTAATGTGGATTTGTTTGAAGATTTCTAAGAAGCGGGAGTACTGATCATCTTGACGTTGTCTATTAAGTTCAGAGGGGTATGGAGGAGTTGAATTATTTTTGAAGATGGGCGGTGGAGTGAGATTATTTTCTAAAGTGGGGGTGATTACTTCTTCAGCAGAGGGTGTAAGCGGAGCAGAGCTTTGATTTTTAAAAGCAGGAGCGGAGCTTTGATTTTTAAAAGCAGGAGCGGAGCTTGCCTCGGGCTCTTCACTTACCATACCGGAGACTTGCTTCCCACTCCGAAGAGTTATAGCTTTCGCTTGCTCTCTCGGGTTGGGTTCGGTATTGGAAGGAAGAGACCCTGCGGGTCGCTCAGAAATTATTTTCGCGAGCTGTCCTACCTGGTTTTCTAGACTTTTTACGCTTCCGGTTAACGTTCTTATAGTGGCGTCATTTGTGGTGATATATTTAGAAAGTAATTCCTCCAAGCTTGGAGGTTTTGGGTAATTTTGAAGAAGTGGTGGTGGTGGTGGTGGTTGTGCAGAAAAATCATTTTGCGGAGGTGGGCGCATCGCATTCGATGGATTACTCCATGAAAAGTTCGGGTGATTTCTTAAAGCGGGGTTATAACTATTCGGAAAATTAAAACCAGGCGGATGAAAATTCGCAGCAGAAAAATTATTAAAAGCAGTTCTAGGCAAATTATTAACATAATCTAAATGTTCTGGAGTAGGGGTTGCAGATTCCCATACCTGAGGGGCGGAGGCAGCAGTCATCTCCGTGATTTTTTTGCTTAGGATTTCTACTTGTAGAGCGAGCTGGGAGACGTTGTCCACTTCATAGATACCTGCAGGCTTGTTTGGGCGGGACCTAGGCACATTCCACTGATAAGTGTTCATGGCCATGTACTCAAAAAGCTCAAGAGCGGCTTCCGGGGTCTTATGATTTAAAGTACCGCCAGAAGCTGCGTCTATCATTTGCTTCGTGCTTTGATTTAGCCCGTTATAAAACGTCTGCACTTGTAACCATACAGGCAGCGCGTGATGTGGGCATCGTCTTAATAATTCTTTAAATCTCTCCCAGGTTTCGTAAAGGGTTTCAGAGTCTATTTGTCCGAAGGCAGAGATGTCGTTCCTAAGTTTTGCAGTTTTAGCGGGCGGAAAATACTTCGCCAAAAATTTTTCAGTTAATTCATTCCAAGTGGTTATGCTATTTTTCGGAAGTGTGTTAAGCCACTGCTTAGCTTTAGTTCTTAGAGAGAAGGGGAAGAGTCTTAGCCTGATCGCATCATTTGTGACACCATTTATCTTGAAGGTGTCGCAAATTTCAAGAAAGCTAGCTATATGTGCGTTCGGATCTTCATCTTGAAGTCCGTCAAATTGCACATATTGCTGCACCATTTGAATTATGCTAGGCTTTAGTTCAAAGTTATTATTTGCTATAGTAGGGCGGACTATACTCGATTCTGTTCCCTCGAGGTTCGGTCGTGCATAATAGGACATAGTCCTTTGCACGGCCTCATCTACGTTGGGTTCTTCCATTCTTAAAGTATTAAATGACTCGGAGTCCTCAACCGGCACTTGGATAGTAGGACCTTGAAATCGCGATCTTCTCCGAAGAGTACGCTCAATTTCGTGGTCCAAGTCCAAAATAACCGACGGACTCCCGCGGGTCATGCACTAAAAGAACAGAAAAGAAGAAGAGAAAGAAAAAGGATAAACTAGAAAGAAAAACTAGATTTAGAAAATTAAATTAAAATTTTTTTTTTTGTCTTTTTGAAATAGATGTTTTTTTTATTACAAATTAACTCCCGAACTTCCCAAGGACTACCCCGTGAAGGGTTCGCAAGGTACTAGACAAGACAGTGGCGCTTAAAGCCCTTTGCCCTTTTCGAGAGAATTAGGTGGCGTAGAAAATTGTGAGGTTGGTTTCTATTAAGAGCGGTGATTAAATTTTTTTTTGATTTTTTTTAAAACTTTAAAGAAAGGGGATGAGAAAGAGAAGAGATAAAATTAATAGGTTCGTGTTTTCAAAATATCAACGGAAGTTGGGTCCCCGGCAACGGCGCCAAAAACTTGTTGCGCGCTAGGGTTCGAAGAAAATAAACGCAACCGAACTAGCAACCCGATGAGGCAAGTATACCTATCAATTGTAGCAAGGGGACACAAGTGTCGTATTAAGATCCGGGAACTGTTGGCTAAGCTTACTCACACGAACGCTATTATCTTATCGACGGAAAAACTAGGGTTTTAGAAAATCTAAGCGCAATGGAGAAATTAAAGCAAACTAAAAAGAGAACTACCGCAATTAAGTTACGCTATTAAGCAAACAACTAAGCTAGAAAGGAAATTACCGCAGTTAATAAAAGAGCACAATATATGAGATTACTACAAAAAGGTAGAACAATATGAAATGGAAATGCACCCGATCGAGATTCACCTCGGCTAAAGACGATTAAGAAAATGCGATAAAAATCTAAACTTAATAGGATAAAGGTCCTTGACCGTGGAGGTTCCTAAAGCTTGAACACGCTTCTCTCGAAGTCGTGCCCAACTGAGTTTAGGAAGGTCCGACCGACTCTCGTCTAAATCGGAGGCCTAAAACTCGCTTTACGCGGTGAACCCCACTATTGGATTTTACTCCAATCCGGGAGATTTGGACGTCTGCCTCTCTCGAGGGGTGCGTACAACTCCCTTTACTCTTGAATGCTCACTTCATTCTTTCGGCCTCTCGGCTAGCCCAGAATGAAAGCAAAGGCGGAGAGTATATATCGAAAATATACCTCCGACCCGTGATAAATCAAGAGTAATTCAAGGCCCTAACCTAAAAAGAAAAGATTAATTAAAACATCATAACATAATCGCTCTAACCTCGGATCATCAAGATCGAGTACAAGGAGGATTAGTTAATCATAATGGAGTGGAGGGGGGGGGGGGAAGATGAGTAGAAAAACATAAGAAGAACACAAGCTAAGGGAAGAACAATTTTATTAATGAAAAAGGGCAAGTTACACTAATGAAAATAAAAGTTACAAGTGCATGAAAATTAAACCCTATTCTAGCCCTACATTAAGCACTAAGCAAGAAGAAAATTACATTAAAAGCTAGCACAAACTAAGATTAAACTAGGGTTAACCAAAAACTACAAAGAGAGGGGGAGAGAGAGAGAGAGAAAGCATGAAAAAGGATCAAGAAACAAAGGGGCAGCACCTTCCCCACTCAACCAAAGCTTGCTGAAATGGAGAGGGGGGGCTCAATTTATAGAAAAAAATCTCGGGTTGGTCACGCCCTCCGACACGCCCTAGGGGGGCGTGTCAGGGGGCGTGACAGGTACGGATTTGACCTCGGGCTCTGGATTCTGGCGGGAGGGATGATTGCTTCGGTACGTCGGTGGTCACGCCCTAGGTCACGCCCGTGACAGGGGGGCGTGACAGGCATGTCATGTCCAAATCATTGGTCGGAAATCCGTCAGTCACCGAAAAAGGAAGGTGTCACGCCCATGTCACGGGCGTGACATGGGGCGTGACAGTACTATTTGCGTGCTGAGGCGGAAGGGCATTTAATGCGGCGGCAGCTTTGCGGCAGAGGGCGACACGCCCCTGGTCACGCCCGGTGACACGCCCAGGGAGGGCGTGGCAGGGGGGCGTGACAGCGTTTTTGACCATTTTCTGTCCCTTCCGTCAGGTGTCCTCGGGATCGGGTGACACGCCCTAGGTCACGCCCAGGGAGGGCGTGACAGGGGGGCGTGACAGGCCATTTTGGCAATTTTTCTGAAAACCTGCAAAAAGACAGGAAAAAGTTAGTGGCAATAAAATTTACATAAAAAGGATAAAAATAAACTAATAATAGACATAATTTGTACAATATAAAATATAAAATACGATAATAGTTTAGGCTACAAAACGTATTATCACCTAGTGGCCAAAATGACCAAGTCAACCTTTGACCCAAGTCAAGTCAACCTAGCCTATTTGGGCTAACCCATGCTCAAACCACTCACTCCTCTAGGCTAACCCTATTTGCATGATTAATAGGATGTATTAGGGCTGCCAATAACCTATGGTTGACTAGTCAAATGGGTGACTAGGAGAGAGGAATCATAAGCTTTATTTTGAAGAGTAATGGAGGAGAGAGAAAGTGAGAAAGAGAGCCACTTAAGGTGGAAGGTGAACCACCACCTTCATGATTCTCATGAGGAGTTATAAACCGAAGAGGGCTGCCAATAGAGTGTAAGGTGTGACATTTTTTAGGAGTTTCATTTTGTTAGAAGGAGAGAGAAATTTAGAGAATTAATGGTGGGAGGAGAGAGAAAATAATGAAGTGAAGATTAATGGCATGAAGAAGAAGAAACCCCCCCCCCATCTTAATGGCCGAATTTTATCATAAAGATGGAGTAAAAATAATAAAGAGATCTTATAGGAGGCTGCCACCTAGGATTTGTCTATTCATTTCCACCTCTTGACTTCCTGTAACCGAAAATCGGTTTTAAATACCAATTAAATGGTCATTGATCTCTTGCCATTTCTCTTTCTCCTCTTCATCTTCCTCCCCTTGAAATCTATAAAAGCCTCCCTGCTGTAAGAGAGCAAAAGATTACCCATTTTATCTCATACTTTGGAGTTGGAGTTGTCGTAGGAGAAATCGAACGACGCCAACGCCGCGCCATGACGAACCGCCGATCAACTCGTCTCCAAACCGCAAATAAGGTCCTCCTCTACTTCTTCTTTCATGGATAGATCTTAGAAATTCTTTAGGAGAGATATCGAGTCCAAAAGGATTAGATCGGATGGGAGTTTCATCGTATTTCCGTAAATTAATGGCGGCGAGTTCGCCGGAAACCGCCATCTCCGGCGGCCAAATCACCGCCGATCGATAGCCGTCGCCTCAACGGAGGTGGTGGTGGTGGTGGCTGGCCAGGGAGGTGACCGGGTGGCTGGGAAATTGAATTCGGAAAACTACAGGAAAATAAACTTTCTGTTCACTGGTTCGGTTTTGAGAAGAAGACGAATAGTGATGTTAAAATATGAAATAATTTATTTAGGAATTTTATAATTAATGAACATGAAAACTCACCTATTTTAAAGTTAAAAATTGAGGATCATAGATGCTGAATTAGGAAAAATGACCAGTCACAAAAGTTGTAGCCCTCTGGGTGTACTTTAATTTAAAATTGATTTTACTCAATTTGGGTGAGTGGTTTGACCATAGAACTCATTTTGGTGGGATCAAGACCTAGGCTAACCAGAAATGGAAATGGTTGCCCACGGTTCATAATATGTCCAAATGACTTGAAATATGGACTGGAGATCTATAATATGTATATCGAGAGGCTGTCCAAAAATGAGAATTTTTGGAGAAATTTTGCCTAAAGTTTTTTGTAAAATTTTAATAAACATTATAAAATTAATTAGGAGATGAAATTAAGTCCAAACTCCCCCAAATTTTGGGCGGTGGTCCCTGGCATCAATGTTAAGATCTGTACAAAATTTCAACTCAATTGGTTGAGTTTTGAATAGGGAAGTATCAAGTCCTAGATAGGTCTTGGTGAGGGATACTTTGGGGAAAAGTACGATTGGAAATGGAGTGGACAAATCTCCTCAAAAGAGGCTAATGTTGTGGCCACTGATTTGTTGAGTCTATTTCTACCCTCTTGGGTAACATGGTGTGGATTAGGGTGGATTTTACCCTAAGTGATTGGATCAAATCCAGTGGGTGGGAGTTTGAGGTTTGTGAAGGACATAAGAGCAAAAGCTCTTGTATGCCCTTGAAATTTGGAGGAGAGGGGGATGATATGATGAAAACCCTCTGGTTGAAATAGTGAAGGAATTGGAGGTAATTAGGTACCTCGAAAGTTGAGATTTTGGATTAGGATAAAAATGTAATTTAGTTATTTTAAGCACTAAATCTAATCCAAAAATTATGAAACTCGGGAGGAGGTAGTTTAAGGATGTTTTAGACTTATGGTAATTTTCCTGGAATTTTATGATTAATAAATAGTATCCTTCATGTGTTAAATGATTATTAGCCCGATTTATTTTTTCAATTATTTGGAAGTTTTAAATTAATTATAATCAGTTAAAATTCTAGATTTAGATCTTGACTAGTAGAACATTGATCCCTGAATTTTATATAGAATTTTATGTTGAGAAATTTTAGAGGTTCATTCACAATATTTTAATATGGGCTTTTGAGCATAAAAATAAATTAGGGCTTGTACAATTGCTGGAAAATTATGATAATTGGAACTTAAGGTTTTTAGGCCCTTTTATATCACTGGGAATTATTTGTGAATTTTTAGGGTTACTGTTATAGCACTTCATTCACAAAGCATGTTAGATTGTAATTTAGTATTTGATTTATTATGATTTAATTACCAGCAAGAAAATTATGGGATTCTGTCAAAGTTATTTTCATGATAAAACCAGCACCCTGTATTTTATTTGAATTATTTGGAGGACAAATTAAGGTAGTTTATTCATTAAGCTTGAAATAACTGAAATAATGATTATATAGTTTAGGCCCTTGAAAATCATTGTAAAACTATCAAACTTTGGAAACTTGATATTTAGGCCTACTATTATTTATCTTAATTTTGTGATAGCTAGAATCAACTAGAATGATATACCTCATGTTCAAAATGATGATATTAGACCCTTAAGAATAAATAAATAAGTTATCGGAATTATTAGGAAAATTCCAATATTTTGGATTTAGGCAAATCTTGTTAGGATAGACCCCCGATAAATAAATTGTGGCATTTGGATGAAAAAATAAATTACGTGTAATCTTGATTATTGTGTAGCCTAGGTGAGTCCCTAGGAGGTTTGGTTTAGCACTGATGGTAGTTGGAAGATTAGGTGTTACGCGGGTATGGCGGAAGACCGTCTTTCCATGTGGAGAGGGTGAAGAGTCAAGCTACCCTAGGTTTCGTTTAATGTAACCCTTAAAGGGAAAAAGGTAAGGTGAGAAACCAATTAAAGTAAGTGCCTTGCGAAAGGGAACTTTGGTCTTGTCATACCATCGTAGTTCCTAGTGCCTATTGAGAACCCTTCACGGGGCATAATCCGGAGGCAGTCCTGGGCTAACGTAAACTTCAAACTAAAAGAAAGAGAAATTAGTTAAGTAGGGATTTACACGGCACGCACTAGAAGGCTAGGAGATTGAAATGATGAGTCATCCCGAGGTGTTCAAAGGGATGGGGTTGGGAATCGAGCTGGACGGGTTTTTTTAGTCTAGGGAGCTTTGGCTCGGTTGATAGTTGACACGGACGGGTTTGTCCGGGGAGCTTATGCTCGGGTTTTAGGTTGTTACGGACGGCTTGTCCGGGAGTTCTTTTGACTGTTTGTGTTATTTGGTTACTCACTTTATAATTGTTGCATGTGCATAAAGTTAGGATAACTAAGGTGGTGGGTCAGCGATATTGGGGAGTTCGTTGTACCGGCACCAATATCGTTGTCTCGGCAAGGTGGTTAGCACATTGCCAAGGTTAAGTCCGGCGGTCCATACCCGGAAAGAGTACGCGGTATTCCGCCTCGTGCACCAGGCATTGAGGGTGTACGATAGGTCAGACCGATGTGCATAACTGGTTTTGAGGTGGGGTAGGCCCGACCCACCGCTTCCTTCTGCCACTACGGAGGTATCATGAGAGGTAACGGCTCCGAAAGAGGGAACTATAAGGTTTGTGCACAAAGTCGGCTGTGTGTGTTGCACTGCATGACAAAATAACCAACCATATGTATTGCCATCATAATCATTCATTACAACTTTGGACATCCCAAAAACTAAGTGGTATGGGACGCTTATAGTTTGGGACCTGCAAAACGACCCCTTAGTCTATAAGCTTGTGTGGGCAAGTTTATAAATTAAGGTTTATTTGATATATATAATAACAACCATTGTTGTTTGATAACCGACACCCCAAGGTATAAGTGGTATGGGACACTTATACGATGGGAGCCTTGCAAAAGATCTCTTTTGCTTATGTGTTCTCGCATAAGTGAAGGTTTAAATTCATATATTTGCTTTTCTTACTACTAGACCTATTATAATATTCATATTAACTGCTCACCGAATACAACTTGCTAGATTAAGTCCACTGTCACCTGTTACTTTTATTCTCCACAAATATGTCCTCCCCTTTCTTCCTCTTCTCTCGGTGCTTAAGGGCCATGGGGGAAGGGGTAGGGGATGATAGGGCTTAGTCTTTATGACTAATGGTTTTCGAACCACATCATTTTAGGGGATCGCGAAGCCCAGCATGGGGGAACAGCCCAGGAGGCCGGTACGACTGGAGATGGGGCAGTCTAGCACTGGAGTCCAGACTGCAGGGACTGTGAGTCCCGACCCTTAGAGTAGCTTCTTTTAGTTTTGCTTCTGCTGAGTGACTTGTAGTGAGGACTCTGATGTACAGGGCTTATGCCCTTATTTCTAGTTTTACATTATGCTGCACTCTGATGTTTCTGTGGACACTCCCTTCGTGGAGCTTTATTTATATTCTATGTGATTTGCCACTTTTACTACTTCTGTGGACTGCATATCTTTAATAATTGCTACTATAAATGTGATCGAAAAAGGCCGGCAGAATCGGCGCTTTGTAGTGACAACTTCCCGAGAGCGAAGGCGTCACCGCAAAGCGGCGGTTCTGGGCATAAGACCCCGGTTTTTTTTGAAAAGAAAAAAAAATGGGGTCTTACAAGTGGTATCATAGGAAACATCGATCGGATTAGTAGCAGTCCACAAATCCCTGGGTCACCCCCCCCCCCCCCCCGCGAGTTTAGTTTGCGGACAAACTAAGTAGCGGAAGCAGTGGTGTGCCCATATGGGGAATCACATATAATTGTCCACTTTTAGTTCTTATGAACCGACTTCTCATAGTGAAAATTTCTTATTCGCAGCCTTCAGCACAGCCTACTCCACAGGGTGAGGTTCTGCAGACTCTAGATGCTGCACCACCTCCACCAGTTCCTGCTCCTTTCCTATAGACAGATATGGGGTAGACTTTGACTGCCATCCTAGAAGCCTTCAGGGCTCAACAAGCTCCAGCTCCGCAGCTAATTCCGGGAGCCAACTGGCTGAGTATCTTCCGAGGACTCTCTCCCCCGTCCTACTTAGGGACAGAGACGGCAGTCCGGACAGAGGAGTGGTTGGACATCATGCATGAGATGCTGACAGGGATACGATGCCCGGTGGAGGAGAGGGTGGCATTGGTGGTCTCTTGCCTAGAGTCCCATGCCAAGAGGTGGTGGAAGACGCGCCTGGACAAAACTTATGCCGACAGGGAGGTTGCGGAGGTCACTTGGGGAGAATTCAGGGTCGCGCTGTTGGAACATTTTGTTCCGCAGTCGGTCAGGGATGAGCTTGAAGACCGGTTCTTACAGCTGAAGCAGGGCACTAGGTCGGTGGTGGAATACCATCGGGAGTTTGATCATCTGGCTCGATATGCAGACTCTTATCAGCTGGATGAAGCCGGGTACACCAAGAGATTTTACAAGGGTTTGAAGGAGGATTTGAGGGAGGCCCTACTGTTCGTGTCCGATGGGCCTATTCCTCAGATTCTAGAGATGGCCAAGAGGATCGAGGCAGACTGGCATGCTACTCGAGGCCGGAAATGGCCAACGGAGGATCAGAATCGTGGAGCAAGAAATGAACAGTGACGAGGCCGTGCTACAGAAATGGGCAGGATGGAGGATCGGCCTCGTCAGGAGGTGAGACAGGAGCCGAGGGAGTAGGTGGCTCTGGCTCCCCAGCCTCTCTAGATGCGGGAGATACTAAGACCACAGAAACAGGATGTGCAGAGACCAGGAGGGAGGGCTTACCCTCCACCAGAGTGTTTTCATTGCCGCCAGGTGGGACATATCAAGAGGAACTGCCCTATAAGAAGGGGGCCCCCTCTAGCGCCGCAGATTGCCCCACCTGTACAGCACTATGGAGGCTGAGGATGCGGTCAAGGACAAGGATACTAGGGCGGAGACCGTAGGCAGGAAAGGGAGCAGGTATATGCACTGGACCTGGCCCAACCCCGGCATCTTGAGCAAGTGATCACAGGTACGATAAGGTTTTGTTTGCTTGTTTCAATTCTTTTTCCATCCTTTCCTAGAAAACTATTATCTGTAGCATTAGGTAGTAAAAACCAAGAATAGAACTCTAAGTTAAGTAACAATCTCAGACATTGTCTTCATTTGAGGCAAACCCGCACACACTCTCTTCAACACGGGTGCCTCGCACTCGTTTGTGTCGGAGACCTTTATCCCAGGGTTGGATGGCGTGGAGAAATTCACGGGGTCGATGATGAAGATACGGCTACCTGACGGGTCGGAGTTGTTTACCTCATCTCATTGCAATATGGAGGCATGGATAGGCGGGAAAACTTTCGAAGCGCCAGCGACGATCTTGCCACTGCCGGACTATGATCTGATTCTGGGAATGTCATGGCTCCATTGGAACCATGCCCAGATTGACTGCTTGGCCAAGAAGATTACCCTTAGATATGGGGATTCTTTCATCGTGATGGAAGGTATTAGATCTGCGTCCCATATTTTCTTATCATCTATTCAGACGGTCAAGGCCCACATGCAGGGCGACGAGATCTATCAGATTCTTTTCAAGATGATGGAAGTCAAGGGATCTTTATCCGATGTTCCCGTAGTGCGAGATTTTGCGGACGTCTTCCCGGAAAAGCTACCAGGGCTACCCCCACATAGAGAGCAGGAATTCCAGATATTGCTTGTGCCAGGGGCTAAGCCGGCATCCAGAGCTCCCTACCGCATGGCCCCAAGGGAGTTGACGGAGTTCCGGAGTCAGTTGCAGTAATTAGTGGAAGCCGGGTTTGTTCGGCCGAGCTCTTCGCCATGGGGAGCCCCAGTGTTGTTCGTCAAGAAGAAAGACGGAACACTCAGGTTGTGTATCGATTACCGAGCGTTGAACCGGCTAACAGTCAGGAATACCTATCCTTTGCCAAGGATAGATGAGCTGTTTGACCAGCTGGAGGGAGCCCACTTCTTCTCGAAGTTGGACTTGAGATCGGGCTATTATCAGCTGCGGATCAAAGAAGAGGATATTCAGAAGACTGCTTTTAGTAGTAGGTATGGACTCTACGAGTTTACCGTGATGCACTTCAAGCTCACGAATGCGCCATCAGCGTTCATGACTCTCATGAACCGGGTCTTCGAGTCGTATCTAGATGTGTTTGTCATCGTTTTCATCGATGACATCCTCATTTACTCGAGGACCGAGGAGGAGCACGCGAGGCATCTGACGCTGAATTTAGAGAGGCTACGGGAGCATCAGTTGTATGCCAAGTTCAGCAAGTGTCAGTTCTGGTTTAAGGAGGTGGCCTTTTTGGGACACGTTATTAGCGGAGCAGGGTTGGCAGTGAATCCAGCCAAGATTCAGGCAGTCCGAGATTGGCCAAAGTTGAAGACAGCTACAGACGTACGGAGCTTCTAGGACTTGCCGGCTATTACCGGAAGTTCGTAGAGGGTTTTTCTAGGCTTGCCCTCCCACTTACCTCTCTGACGAGGAAGGAAATACCATTTGTCTGGACACCGCAGTGCGAGACGGCGTTCCAGGAGCTGAAAAATCGACTCACTTCGGCCCCGATTCTTGCCCTCCCATCGGGGAGAGAAGGATTTCAGGTTTATGCAGATGCCTCCTACCAGGGCATCGGAGCAGTTTTGATGCAGAAGGGACATGTGATCGCTTATGCCTCCCGCCAGTTAAAGAAACATGAACAGAACTACCCAGTTCACGATCTAGAGATGGGAGCGGTCATTTTTGCATTAAAGGTCTGGCGGCACTACCTCTATGGAGTTCACTGCGACATATTTTCAGAACACAAAAATCTGAAGTATGTGGATACGCAAAAGGAGCTGAACATCCGGCAACGCAGATGGGTGGAATTTCTAGCGGACTATCAGTATGAGATGCACTACCATCCGGGTAAGGCAAACGTGGTGGCTGATGCACTGAGCCGGAGAGCTGCCACAGCCGGAGCAGGACCTCAGCTTATGTCCATGGAGCTACTACGAAGTTTCGAAGAAATGCACATCACTCTGGTATCACCTGATGACCCTGAGCTATACAATGAGTACCTGGCCGCTACGAGCACCACCTATGATATTCATGACAGAGTCAGAGATTGGCAGAGGCGTGATGCCAAGCTAGAGCTGATTTTCCGGGCCTTGGAGGCAGGCTCAGCTGGGGACTACTCGAAGCGAGATGGACTGATATGTTTCAGAGGTCGGACTTACATACCGGATGGGGGCCAGATTCGGGAGGATATCATGGCCGAGGCTCATCATAGCAGATTTTCTATACATCCCGGGATGACAAAGATGACGGTAGATTTGAAGAAGAACCTATACTGGTCGGGCATGAAGAAGGACATCATCTACTTCGTTACCCACTGCGAGACGTGCCAGTTAGTGAAGGCAGAGTGTAGACATCCCGCTGGTTTATTGCAGCCACTCCCGGTGCCGGAGTGGAAATTTGAGGACATCGCGATGGACTTCATCCATGGCCTATCTCGATCACGGACGGGAAACGATTCGATCTGGGTGATCGTGGACCGTCTGACGAAGGTGGCTAGGTTTATCCCGATCAGGAAGGATGACTTTGTTGGAGTGTTGGTTCGGAGGTTTGTGGAGCAGTATATTCGTTATCACGGCGTGCCTAGGACGATCGTATCAGATCGAGATGGTCGGTTTACATCTAGAGAGTGGAGATCGGTTCAGGCTTACCTTGGCTCTCGACTGACGTTCAGTATGGCTTTCCACCCCCAGACTGACGGGCAGACGGAGCGTACCAATCGTACGCTGGAAGACCTCCTGAGACTATATATTGTAGACTGCGGAGAGCCTTGGGTGAAGGTGCTGCCATTGGTGGAGTTCTCATATAACAACAGCTACCAATCCAGCATACGGATGGCTCCTTACGAGGCCTTGTATGGGAGAAGATGTAGGACACCGTTATCTTGGCTGCAGGACGTGGATCCGAAAATTCTAGACTCAGAGTTTGTGGAAGACACCGAGGCTCAGGTGAGACTGATCCGTGACCGGATGTTAGAGGCGCAGAGTAGGCAAGCAAAGTATTATGACGCTCAGCATCGTCAGGTGGAGTTTCAGATCGGGGACCGGGTGTTCTTGAAGATCCGGCCGATGCAAGGAGTTTCACGGGTGCGGGGTCATCGGAAGAAGCTCAGCCCGAGAATCATGGGACCATTCAGGATCCTGGAGCGGATCGGTCCTCTAGCTTACCGGCTGGAGCTGCCACCGGAGTTGGCCGGCTTGCACGATGTTTTTCACGTATCTTCACTCAGGAGGGCTCTACTACGCCCGGAGTTACAGATTACGGCCACTGATGGGCCGGTAGCCTCAGATCGGTTTATGCATTTGGAACCGATACTGATCGATGACCAGGGGATACGAGTCTTGCGCCGCAACAAGATCCCGCTAGTCAAGGTCTTGTGGAGGAACCACGGACGAGAGGAGCATACCTGGGAGCCTTAGGACCTGATGCAGGAGAAATATCCGGAGCTTTTTAGTCAGGTATACCTCGCAACTCCTCCGGTGTATTAGTGTTTTTCCTTATTTTCTCGTGCTAGTAGAATTATTTAAAAAGATATAGGCTAAACTTTATTTTTATTGGGGACTAGCCCCTAATTGTTGACATTTTAGGCAATTCAACCCTTATGGGATGTTACAAGCTTAGCTTGTGCCGGTAGAAAACTCTTGTAGACTTAACCTTAATTTCGGGGATGAAATTTTTGTTTTGTTTATTGGGATTTGTAACATCCCATTTTCAAATTTGACCCCCCTAGGAGTGACTTTGAGCATGCCTGAGGTCATGGCAAGTCCTTAGAGAGCCAAAAGGACAAAAATGATCCAAGAAATTAGTGTGAGCCATTTTGGTCTGCATTTAGTAATTTCCTAAAACCATGGATTTGGGTGGCTTAGTAGGATTAAAATGGCTCTAAGCCCCCCCCCCCCTTAAACATCATGTGGGCCCAATGAGTCACTAAGTGGGTCAACCCTAGTGGCCAAAATGACCAAGTCAACCTTTGACCCAAGTCAAGTCAACCTAGCCTATTTGGGCTAACCCATGCTCAAACCACTCACTCCTCTAGGCTAACCCTATTTGCATGATTAATAGGATGTATTAGGGCTGCCAATAACCTAGGGTTGACTAGTCAAATGGGTGACTAGGAGAGAGGAATCAAAAGCTTTATTTTGAAGAATAATGGAGGAGAGAGAAAGTGAGAAAGAGAGCCACTTAAGGTGGAAGGTGAACCACCCCCTTCATGATTCTCATGAGGAGTTATAAACCGTAGAGGGCTGCCAATAGAGTGTAAGGTGTGACATTTTTTTAGGAGTTTCATTTTGTTAGAAGGAGAGAGAAATTTAGAGAATTAATGGTGGGAGGAGAGAGAAAATATTGAAGTGAAGATTAATGGCATGAAGAAGAAGAAACCCCCCCCCCCCTCTTAATGGCCGAATTTTATCATAAAGATGGAGTAAAAATAATAAAGAGGTCTTATAGGAGGCTGCCACCTAGGATTTGCCTATTCATTTCCACCTCTTGACTTCTTGTAACCGAAAATCGGTTTTAAATACCAATTAAATGGTCATTGATCTCTTGCCATTTCTCTTTCTCCTCTTCATCTTCTTCCCCTTGAAATCTATAAAAGCCTCCCTGCTGTAAGAGAGCAAAAGTTTACCCATTTTATCTCATACTTTGGAGTTTGAGTTGTCGTAGTAGAAATCGAACGACGCCAACGACGCGCCATGACGAACCGCCGATCAACTCGTCTCCAAACCGCGAATAAGGTCCTCCTCTACTTCTTCTTTCATGGATAGATCTTAGAAATTCTTTAGGAGAGATATCGAGTCCAAAAGGATTATATCGGATTGGAGTTCCATCGTATTTCCGTAAATTAATGGCGGCGAGTTCGCCGGAAACCGCCATCTCCGGTGGCCAAATCACCGTCGATCGATAGTCGTCGCCTCAACGGAGGTGGTGGTGGTGGTGGCTGGCCAGGGAGGTGACCGGGTGGCCAGGAAATTGAATTCGGAAAACTACAGGAAAATAAACTTTCTGTTCACTGGTTCGGTTTTGAGAAGAAGACGAATAGTGATGTTAAAATATGAAATAATTTATTTAGGAATTTTATAATTAATGAACATGAAAACTCACCTATTTTAAAGTTAAAAATTGAGGATCATAGAGGCCGAATTAGGAAAAATGACCAGTCACAAAAGTTGTAGCCCTCTGGGTCTACTTTAATTTAAAATTGATTTTATTCAATTTGGGTGAGTCGTTTGACCACAGAACTTATTTTGGTGGGATCAAGACCTAGGCTAACCAGAAATGGAAATGGTTGCCCACGGTTCATAACATGTCCAAATGACTTGAAATTTGGACTGGAGATCTATAATATGTATATCGAGAGGCTGTCCAAAAATGAGAATTTTTGGAGAAATTTTGCCTAAAGTTTTTTGTAAAATTTTAATAAACATTATAAAATTAATTACGAGATGAAATTAAGTCCAAACTCCCCCAAATTTTGGGTGGTGGTCCCTGGCATCAATGTTAAGATCTGTACAAAATTTCAACTCAATTGGACGAGTTTTGAATAGGGAAGTATCAAGTCCTATATAGGTCTTGGTGAGGGATACTTTGGGGAAAAGTACGATTGGAAATGGAGTGGACAAATCTCCTCAAAAGAGGCTGATGTTGTGGCCACTGATTTTTTGAGTCTATGTCTACCCTCTTGGGTAACATGGTGTGGATTAGGGTGGATTTTACCCTAAGAGATTGGCTCAAATCCAGTGGGTAGGAGTATGAGGTTTGTGAAGGACATAGGAGCAAAAGCTCTTGTATGCCCTTGAAATTTGGAGGAGAGGGGGATGATATGATGAAAACCCTCTGGTTGAAATAGTGAAGGAATTGGAGGTAATTAGGTACCTCAAAAGTTGAGATTTTAGATTAGGATAAAAATGTAATTTAGTTATTTTAAGCACTAAATCTAATCCAAAAATTATGAAACTCGGGAGGAGGGAGTTTTAGGATGTTTTAGACTTATGGTAATTTTCTTGGAATTTTATGATTAATAAATATTATACTTTATGTGTTAAATGATCATTAGCCCGATTTGTTTTTTCAATTATTTGGAAGTTTTAAATTAATTATAATCAGTTAAAATTCTGCATTTAGATCTTGACTAGTAGAAGATTGATCCCTGAATTTTTTATAGAATTTTATGTTGAGAAATTTTAGAGGTTCATTCACAATATTTTAATATGGGCTTTTGAGCATAAAAATAAATTAGGGCTTGTACAATTGCTGGAAAATTATGATAATTGGAACTTAAGGTTTTTATGCCCTTTTATATCACTGGTAATTATTTGGGAATTTTTAGGGTTACTGTTATAGCACTTCATTCACAAAGCATGTTAGATTGTAATTTAGTATTTGATTTATTATGATTTAATTACCAGCAAGAAAATTATGGGATTCTGTCAAAGTTATTTTTATGATAAAACCAGCACCCTGTATTTTATTTGAATTATTTGGAGGACAAATTAAGGTAGTTTATTCATTAAGCTTGAAATAACTAAAATAATGATTATATAAGTTTAGGCCCTTGAAAATCATTGTAAAACTATCAAACTTTGGAAACTTGATATTTAGGCCTACTATTATTTACCTTAATTTTGTGATAGCTGGAATCAACTAGAATGATATACCTCATGTTCAAAATGATTATATTAGACCCTTAAGAATAAATAAATAAGTTATCGAATTTATTAGGAAAATTCCAATATTTTGTATTTAGGCAAATCTTATTAGGATAGACCCCCGATAAATAAATTGTGGCATTTGGATGAAAAAGTAAATTACGTGTAATCTTGATTATCGTGTAGCCTAGGTGAGTCCCTAGGAGGTTTGGTTTAGCACTGATGGTAGTTGGAAGATTAGGTGTTACGCGGGTATGGCAGAAGACCGTCTTTCCGTGTGGAGAGGGTGAAGAGTCAAGCTACCCTAGGTTTAGTTTAATGTAACTCTTAAAGGGAAAAAGGTAAGGTGAGAAACCAATTAAAGTAAGTGCCTTGCGAAAGGGAACTTTGGTCTTGTCATACCATCGTAGTTCCTAGTGTCTTGAGAACCCTTCACAGGGCATAATGCGGAGGCAGTCTTGGGCTAACGTAAACTGCAAACTAAAAGAAAGAGAAATTAGTTAAGTAGGGATTTAGACGGCACGCACTAGAAGGCTAGGAGATTGAAATTATGAGTCATCCCGAGGTGTTCAAAGGGATGGGGTTGGGAATCGAGCTGGACGGGTTTTTTTTAGTCTAGGGAGCTTTGGCTCGGTTGATAGTTGACACAGACGGGTTTGTCCGGGGAGCTTATGCTCGGGTTTTAGGTTGTTACGGACGGCTTGTCCGGGAGTTCTTTTGACTGTTTGTGTTGTTTGGTTACTCACTTTATAATTGTTGCATGTGCATAAAGTTAGGATAACTAAGGTGGTGGGTCAGCGATATTGGGGAGTTCGTTGTACCGGCACCAATATCGTTGTCTCGGCAAGGTGGTTTGCACAGTGCCAAGGTTAAGTCCGGCGGTCCATACCCGGCAAGAGTACGTGGTGTTCCGCCTCGTGCACTAGGCGTTGAGGGCGTACGATAGGTCAGACTGGTGTGCATAACTTGTTTTGAGGTGGGGTAGGCCCGACCCACCGCTTCCGTCTGCCACTACGGAGGTATCCTGAGAGGTAACAACTCCGAAAGAGGGAACTATAAGGTTTGTGCACAAAGTCGGGTGTGTGTGTTGCACTGCATGACATAATAACCCACCATATGTATTGCCATCATAATCATTCATTACAACTTTGGAACATCACAAAAACTAAGTGGAATGGGACGCTTATAGTTTGGGACCTGCAAAACGACACCTTAGTCTATAAGCTTGTGTGGGCAAGTTTATAAATTAAGGTTTATTTGATATATATATTTACAACCATTGCTGTTTGATAACCGACACCCCAAGGTATAAGTGGTATGGGACACTTATACGATGGGAGCCTTGCAAAAGATCCCTTTTGCTTATGTGTTCTCGCATAAGTGAAGGTTTAAATTCATATATTTGCTTTTCTTACTGCTAGACCTATTATAACATTCATATTAACTACTCACTGAATACAACTTGCTAGATTAAGTCCACTGTCACCTATTTACTTTTATTCTCCACAAATATGTCCTCCCCTTTCTTCCTCTTCTCTCGGTGCCTAAGGGCCATGGGGGAAGGGGTAGGGGATGATAGAGCATAGTCTTTATGACTAATGGTTTTCGAACCACATCATTTTAGGTGATCGCGGAGCCCAGCATGGAGGAACAGCCCAGGAGGCCGGTACGACTGGAGATGGGGCAGTCTAGCACTGGAGTCCAGACTGCAGGGACCGTGAGTCCCGACCCTTAGAGTAGCTTCTTTTAGTTTTGCTTCCGCTGAGTGACTTGTAGTGAGGACTCTGATGTACAGGGCTTATGCCCTTATTTCTAGTTTTACATTATGCTGCACTCTGATGTTTCTGTGGACACTCCCTTCGTGGAGCTTTATTTATATTATATGTGATTTGCCCCTTTTACTACTTCTGTGGACTGCATATCTTTAATAATTGCTACTATAAATGTGATCGAAAAAGGCCGGCAGAATCGGCGCTTTGTAGTGACAACTTCCCGAGAGCGAAGGCGTCACCGCAAAGCGGCGGTTCTGGACATAAGACCCCCGTTTTTTTTTGAAAAGAAAAAAAAAAGGGGTCTTACAGAACTTGGCTGGAGAAGTAAGAAGATGATCCTCGATCTGCCTCCTCTCCACCTTCATAATTCTACAGAATTGTTCTAACAGTTTTGATGAGAAGAATGAGAATTATTCCTATGTTTCTGTCAAGTTGATCTACTTATATAGGCTTTGGCAAGAGTGACCGGCTGGCCTGGCTAATACATTGACATCTGATAGTCTTGATAGTTGTTAGAACTTCAGGCTTTGGATTCTTGACTTAGAAGAAAATTTTGTATTGAGAAATTCTGCATGAAGGTGTTGACTCTTCTATACTTTGATTGTGTCGACACCAGTCCTAAGTGTCGACAATTCTCTTATAGGGATGTCGACACCAATCTGTGTGTATCGACACAGATGGATTCTTATCTTGACACGACTTATATCAAATATGTCGACACTTCTCTTATAAGGATGTCGACAATGCTTGCTTCTTATATCAACACAACCTGTGTGAAATTTGTGGACACTAGTCCTGAGTGTCAACACAACTAATTTCTTGTTTGATGGTGTTTACCCAAGTCCTGGGTGTCGACACAGCTTTCATTCAGTCTCTACATAACTTGTGTAAAGTTTATCGACACTAGTCTCGAGTGTCGACACAGTTGCTTTCTTATTTCACAATGTCGACCAAAGTCCTGGTTGTCGACACAGCTTGCATCAAGTCTCCATACAACTTGAATAAGGGTGTCGACACTAGTCCCGAGTGTCAACACAACTTGATTCCTTATCTCAGCATAGCTTTTACAAAGGTGTCAACACTTGTCTAGTGTCTCGACACTTTTATACTAAGTATATTTTTCCTGCACAAATAAACTTACCGTGCATTAAATACAAATTTGTGTAAATCTTTGAGTTTAAAGGGCTTCTCAAAATCAGGTACAAAATTCCCAATAAACACAACAATCTCTCCCTTTTTGGAGAAGTCATAACTCTAGTTCAATTATATACATGATGATACCAAAATATGATGATAAAGATATAAACTCAACAGTATTGAACAAAATATGAAGTGACACAATTGATAACATATATAGAATACAGTGCAACCCCAATTTTTCATTATATCTTGATAAAAGATTAAAATTTTAATATTTGTTATACTATTTTTTTAAAACAAAAAATTACATAATGTTCAAAAGATAAAATATCCTAGGAAAAATCTAGCTCTGTAATGACAATCCATTTTTTGGATTGAATCTTGGCATTAACTTCAGGCTCTTTGTCATCAGCTATCTTTTTGCCTTTATCAATCTTGGCCTTTGAGATATTTTCCTCCTTAAGCCTGTGTCTCTCAAAATAGTGAAAAGGCTTGGGGAAATATTTGCTGGACTCAACAGAATTAGCTGGAATCTTCCTTGCCTTCAGATCTTGTTTGAATTTTTGGATGTCTTCCTGTTGCTTTAAGTTCTTAGCCCATTCTTGTGCAGTATACCATTTTCCCCTATTAGTAGCATTAGAATAGACTGCTTTCCATGCAGTGAGGATAATTGATCTGAAAGTTGGGATCCACTGTTCAAAGTCTGTCCTAGCTTCAGCTTTTTACATGAACCTTTTCTTTGACAATTGAGCTTCTTTTTCTTTAATCATATCAAAATAAGACATTTCCACTTCTTCACAAACTATATTCTTAACTTATGGTGGTATACTGTACATTGTTTTGATGGCAGACTTAATAGCTTCAAAAGGAATTTATGTAGAGGATTGTACATGTCTGATTGCACACCAGTATGAATTGCCTCAAAAGGAGCTGGTTGGCAACAAGACTCAATAGTTTGGTCTCCATCATAGCATAATGGAGGATGGCCTAGATTGTCTCTGGTGTTATTTGATATCCAAGTAGCCTGTTCAGAGCTAGCCTTTATCTTTACCCTCTCCCCCTTTATGACTTCTCTTCCCATATGATCTCTCAAATCAATCTTATGAAACCTAATTTGACCATCTAGATAATTTATTCCTGATGTTACAGAATTCTTTACTTTCAGTAAATGGTCATCCAAATACTTATCAGAAGACTTGATGTCTGTAATCAATGAGGCTGAATGAGCTATCATTTTGGTTTCAATATCCTGGGAGGATGAAGAAATCATTATCTCTAAAGCAGTAGTTTGTTTCTTTATTTCTCCCAATGTAATATTATGCCTGACTATCATATTCTAATTTTGTCTTGTTTGATTTTTCATGACATAGCCTTGTTTTATAGCTATGCCATTTTCCACTTTTTGTGATTCTACTTGATATTTTGCAATGTAAACTACTCCATGTGCACTACTCCATGTGCACCTCTATGAAAGAAATCTATCATGTCCTTCTTGAGTGGATTTACTTCAAATTTTATTGATTTTATATCCTGAGCTAGATGAACCTACAACTCCTTGTTGCTTTCATCCACATACTTTTCTAGTTGAGTTCTTTGCTGGTCAAGAATGATTTACAGGTGAACTATAATTGAACTTAAATATACAGGTGGAGTAGGTACCATTCTAGATTGAACTGTCTTTTTATAGCTTCTATTCCTTTTCCTATTTTCTTCTAATTTCCTTTTCTTGAGCAGAGTATCTTCCTGCTCATCAGATTCTGAAGAACTGGCAACCTCAACTATTGTCATTTGATCTCCATCTATTGTAATGTCTGAACTTCATTCTCCCCCTCAACCCTTGCATTATCTTCATCAAGGTTGAGACCCATTCTGGGTTCATCCTCTTGTTATGCTAAGTCAGCAAAAACAAGATTCGCTGGGAGTATATCTTGAAACTCCCCCGGGATATAAGATTCCTTATTCATAGAAATTTCTTCTTCAGTCTCCTTGGGGATTTCATCCTCCTTTTCTCTGTCAGGCATTTCTATATAAGGAATCATGGTTTGTTCCAGCTCTTGTACAACTTCTATTATTATTATATCATACTGTATCCATTTCAATTTCTGGCAGATTATTGAGGTTTTCACCATCAATTGGATCCTTTTCTTGTACAGTCCGCCCATGCACCTGATCACCATTTCTAGGCGAGAGCCTTGGAGATTTCTCTTATTCTCCCTCATCATTTTTATCTGAACTAAAACTAACTTGTGCTTCAGAATTACTGGAAAAATCTTCTTCCGCCACCACAACTTTCTTCTTTTTCACTTTCTCCATCTCAACTACAAGTGATTCTTTCGATAGGACTCTATCCCACCTTGCTAATATCCTCATGTTCATTCTTCTCATATGGTTAATTTTAGATCCAAGCTTTATTTTGAGGCTATAAGGAATGGAATGAACCGAATATAGACTAAGAATTCTCCCTATGTTAGGTTTCTTGATACTTTCTACTATTTTATCAAACACAACTATGCTCTAGTTTGTCTTGAGTTTTGTAAGACCCCCTTTTTTTATCTTTTTCAACCACCGGGGTCTTAGGCCCAGAGTCGCCGCTTTGCGGTGGCACCGACTCACGGGAAGGTCGCCACTACAAAACGCCAATTCTGCCGGCCCTTTTTCGATCGCAGAATGGTAGCATAATAAGTAAGAGCAAGTCCACAATAACTACATGTATATAAATAAATCTCCACGAAGGGAGAGTCCACAATAATAATAATAATCAGAGTATAGAAAGGGGCTTGTGCCCAGTACATGTAATCCTCACTACAAGTCACTCGCGGAAGCAAAACTAGAACTAAGCGTCACCGTAACTGTCACTGAACCGAGAGCACCCAAGCTGGACTGGCCCATCTCCACCGACTCTGTACTCTGCTGGTACTGCATCTCTGGGTGCTTCTTCCTTTTCGACCTGCCGCCGCCGCGTCGCGATCTACGTCTGCGTCTACGTCTTCGGCCTCCTGGCTACTGAGCTGGTGGGGTCCCACCCATCAAGGGGCATTTGACCCGTGTATGTCCCGGCTGGTGACAATGGTAACACGGTCGTGGGGCCAACTCTGTCAGGAACTGCAATAGTCGTGACCCTTCCAAATGGTACACCTAAAATGTTGTGGTTCGAAAACCGTTAGTCATAAAGACTAAGCCCTATCATCCCCTACCCCTTCCCCCATGGCTCCTAGGTACCGAGCTGAGAGGAAGAAAGGGAAGGACATAAAGGTGGAGAGTAAGTCAAATAAACAGGTGACAGCGGTTCTATGCTAACAATTTTATAGTAAATATGATAGAAACAGAAAGTAAGAAATGTAACCTTAACTTATGCGCGGAAGCGCATAAGCCAAGGGATCTTTTGCAGGGCTCCCATCGTATAGAATGTCCCATACCACTTATACGTTGGGGTGTCGGTTGTCAAACGACAAGGAATGGCGAGTAAGTGAAAGTACAAGAAATATAACAATTGATTTATAGGGATTACCCCTATAGACCAAGGGGTCGTTTTGCAAGGCCTATCGTATAAAACGTCCCATACCATTTTATACGTTAGGTGGCATGTTTATGCAATGTCACACAATTATGCTATAAAATGCACAAGCAAGTGCAACATACCCACACGACTCTATGCGCACAGACCTTTAGTTCCCCCTGTTCGGGCAGCTAGCTTCACCCCCAGGAACCTCCGTTGCGGCAAACGGAGACAGTGAGTCGGGCCCCTCACTCCTAGGCGGGTAACCACAGTACCAGGCCTAGCCCTACTGTACGCCCCTAGAAGAACACAACCTAGAGTATCCGCGTACTTGTGCTTGCTGTACACACCAGGCTTTTCGCCGAGTCAACGTACCGCTGTCGGTGTGATCGATCGCCTAATACCGATGACCCACCACTTTTATGCACATGCAATCATGACAATTATTATATTTGTACAAGTTCATATATTACCGAGCCTCCAGCTCTCTAGGCTACTATGCCTACACCAAGTCCCCGAGCATCCCGCTCCCTGGACCTCCAATTTACCAACCAAACCATAGTCATTACTAGTAGGCCCTTAGACTATGGACCTACTCTACCCATTCCATACTAATTCTTCTTCCTAAGTGTACAAGTGTAGGTGTGAGGTACAACTATTACTAGGGTTACTCTTGATCATCTTATACCTACCATTTAAGGTTGACCTTAGACTTCCCGAGGGTTACCCGGTGAAGGGCTCGCAGCGATACTAGGAGCTATGATGGGGTGAACCCCAAAACTCCCTTTCCAAGGCACATATTATACTTGATTGGTTCCCTTAACCCATTCCCTTCTCGTATTACAGTGGGCTATTCCTAGGGTGGATTTGACTCTTCCTCTTCTCGGGGAGGACGGTCTTCCGTCGAACCCGAACGCTACCTATCGCTAGTCAATCTCACACCCTACCCATCCTGACTTCCAATAATGAACTTGATTTAACTCACCCTATCTAAACCAGCAAACTATCAAAATTCCATCTCCAAGTTCATCACCCACTCTAGCTCAGCTTCTGCAGTTTTACTACGCAAACCGTCCTAATCTTTATGAGGTATGCAAGGGTGGTACTCCCAACTGTCTTCCAAATCCCATATAATATTTACTGGAGGTCTACCATGACCTAATTAGTCTAAATCCAGAAAATAATAATTTTCCTATTTCATTTGGCAATTTAATTTATTTATTCTAAGATCCCAAATGCCCTGTATGAACATGAAGTGCACTAATGAGTCAATAATAAATCATCATAAAATCAGTAAAAATCATATCCAACATTTAAATAGCAATTCCAAGTTTTTGAGAAATTCCAGAGATGTTTATGTCTATATTTCCTAATTTAACATTTTCGGCCACTTTTACTATATCATGAAGAAAGTACTGTAAATATTTATCCAAAAATTCCAAGAAAATTATATAAGCTATATAGTGACCTAAAACCATCATAAACCAAGTACCATAATTTTTCTCCATCATTTTAACTCTGAATCTATTTAAAGTAAGATACTAATTTTCTTAACTTAATGAAGGAGGTACTGTTTTTTTTCCATCTAAAATTCCAGAGAAAATTACCGGGTGGCTATCATAATTTGAAACACTCACTGAACAAATTTCATAATTTTCCAATCAATAATTGGGCACTATTTGTATTTTTGACTGTATATCATATTTAGCACATCAAGAATAAAGTACCCAAAATATTCAGATAAAATTTCCAAGAAAATTACAGAAGATATAATATGCTATAAGATGCCCTAATCCAAGATCTCATAATATTCCAGTGAACAAAACTTCCATAACCATCAAAATAAATATCCAGGGCACCATTAGAGTTGTAAATGAAGTACTGTATAAATTAATACAAAAATCTCAACAAAATTATATTATATCTACTTGGACCATAACATCACTCTACCCAAATTTTTGCTTGATTTGTAGTTCATTTAATAGCTTAATAATCCAAATTAAGGTTGGTGATCTAAACTAGGGTTAGGGTTTTAGGTGGGCTAAAGGTCTCCAAATACCCTAAAATTTTGTCCAGAGAGCTACACTGGCCCTATGGTTCTCTCCACCAAATTTCAAGTCAGTCCAAGGTCTTTTGACCCCATGACCTTCACAACCCTACAAATCCCCATTAAGGGACCTACCCTAGGGTTCTAGGGCTACCCTACACCCAACCGCTCCAAACTCCCTTGGAGGGTGTGTCATGCCCTAAAAAGTCAGTGACCAAAATATCAGCCTCTGTTGAGGTGATATGACATCTCAAATACCAAGGGGGTGTTTGATCTTAAATTATCCTATAAGGATCAACCTAGGGTTGGACACAAACCTAACCAAAACATCTCCAAATGAGATGAAATTTTTTCCATAGCCTTACGATAAACCCAGGGACCACTCACCAAAATTTGGGAGGGTTTGGAAGTCTTTTAGCCATCTAATTAAATTAAACTAGGATTATTAAATTTTTCTAAAAACTATAGAAAAATATTCTCCAAAAAATCTCATTTTTGGATAGCTCCTAGATATAGGTAAGATTAGACCACACCCCAAATTTCAAGTCATTTCGATGACGGGATTGGAGTGGGGAATTTTTCTAAGGTCAAGACAGCCTTATGGACAGACCTCACCAAAAAGGTTGCTGTGATCTAACAAGGACTCCAAATCAAGTGAAATTAATTTTGAAGTAAATTAGACTTCAAGGGCTACATTTTCTATGTTTAACCTTTTTCCTGTAAAAGCCTCTAGGTATTTTTCCCAAATTATTTAAAGTACAGATATTTTTATTCAGAAATTGTTTTAAAAATAGAATTTAATTCTCATGGCACTGTTCATCTTCTTCAACAGCCCGAAACCAGAAGCTTGAAAACTTAGTTTCCTGTAGCTTTTCCAAAGCTATTTCCCGGCCATCCAGCCATCTTCCTGGTGTCTTGACAAAATTTTTGACTTAGTCAAAATATTATTTGCTGAATAGTAAATTCTTATCTTTTATGATGTCTTACTTGTTTATTTAGGTTGGTAGAATTTTTACTTAACTTATATAAGTTGAACAACGATTTTTTTAGATACCAATGAAATTGGTTATTCTATGTTTAACATTCCTAGTTCAAACTTGAAGAAATTGAACATGTTTTCATCTAAGGGTTTTGTGAATATATCAGCAATTTGATTTTCAATTGGAGTATAATGTAAACTAATATTGCCTTTTTCAACATTTTTCTGATGTAGGCTTGGGTGTAGATACAAAAATATATTTACGGACGCGCACGAATATCTCTATACGAACAAAATCCTACGCTCACACAATCGTTCTACGCCGCACCACGTTATTTAGTCCAATCAATCATAGGCTAGCGTACGGGTAGCCAAACCGTTTTGGATCAAACAAGGGTTATAGGCCAATGTTCTTTCCGGCTAAGTGGACAAAAACGATCTGATCGAGCGGTGTTGTACCAAAAAAGATCTACTGAATAAAATACGATTCGGAAAAGGTAGATCTCCCATAAAAGAAAACGAGGGCTCGCCAAACCCCTTTCAGAAATTAAATAAATCAAGAAAAACACAAGTCAAATGAAGAAATCCACGATGATTCAAATGCTATCAAAATTCAACGCTAAGAAAATCCACCACACGAATTAATCTAGGAAAAGAAAGCACGCAACGGTAGAGAAGTTTCGTTACCCAATCGGAATGGGTGATTCCGATTTCACTCTACTTGAATTGCTTCTTCAAAGGCTCCTCCAGAGTCACGCCGGTTGGAGAGAAACTCATCCGCCTTCATTGCGTCACGCCGGAGTGGGAAATCCCCACGAAGAGATCATCTAAATTTGGCTATATATATTTCAATATGGCAGGAGAGAGAAAAGGTGGTAGGTGTTAGGGTTTATTCATGGAAGGAGGTATCCGGATTTGGAAGTGGATGTGGAGGGCGCTCGGTTTTGTGATGAGGATGGTTGGTGGTGGTCGGGTTTGTGAGGGGACAGAAAAGGGATCAGGTTGAGGAGGTGGTGGTGGTCGGATTACTAGGGATGGAGGTGATCGGCTTGGTGTGGGAGGAGGAGGGGCGGATAGGTGGTCGGTTTCGCAAAGGAGAGAAAGAAGGTAGGAGTGGGGAGGCCAATAAGGAGGAGGGGAAGAGTGGCCGGCGGCAAGGGAGGGAGAGGAAGGGGGTGGCCGAAAATGCCTAGGAGGAAGAGGAGGAAACTTTCTCAAAATTTAGGGTTTTCTTTCTTTTTTTCATTCATTCAATACCTTAAATCAAAAGATTACATGCCTTATATAAGCTACAACAAGAGGAAAAGGCTACATGTAGGCCAAAATAAAATAACACATACACATGGTTATACACATCCAGGATAGTATTCATGACATAAAAATTTAAATAATAATGCAAATTAAAATCAGAGCATAGAAATGGATTTATTAATTAATAATAATTTATGAATAATAATTATTAATTAATAATATATAGGTTTGCGTTCAGGACGGCTATTATGGCGACGCTCCACATGATCGTCCGCAAGCATGTCGCGCCATCTTCAAAATGTTATCGGCCATCGTCTCCATCAATCCTCCCCCGCTCAAAATTACTCATCACCGATGAGTTGGTCTGAGAGTACCAGTGCAGGAGAGCATCATCCACAAGTAACACGTAGCAGCGAACATCACCACTTGGAGAAAAGAGCACTTCAACCTGTAGTATCCTGTCATGCAAAAAGTTTGTCCTAGGGACCCTTGGAAAAGCATCAGGAAATAAAGGAAGATATGTTTAAACATCAACTACCAACGTACCTCCAGTGAAGACTGAAGAAGTGAGCGATCCAGGCACACGCTCACTACCCAACCCATAAGAAAATAAAGTGGAACCACACAGACAGGCAGATAATTCAAGTGGTGGAGAAATATATAGCATTAAATTAGAAACATTAAAAATAGGAGTAATACCCCAATCAGTGGAAAACCTTAAAAGAAATGCGTGTTCTCATAATTTCATTAATGTTCGCAAAAGGTCCAACTCGCCAACTCGCCAACTTTCTATAGCGCCCGATGGCAACCGTTCAGGGATGAGATGCACCAAAACCAAATCGCAAATTATGTAGTAAGAGGCCCTTTTATGTAAGCTAGCAAGAAATTTTAAAGATTTATATGATGTGGTTAGCGTTTACCTGAAGTTCTTACGTAAATAATGGGCGTGGAAAGCATTATCTTGTGAAAACGCACATAATATATTCTGTGGAGGTAACATAACTAAATTAGGAGGCACTAAGGAAACTAAATCTGGTGGCGCCGGCGGATTAACATTAGGTGGCACAAACAGAACGAGATCTGGGGGCACTATAAACGTCTTCTTCATAAACTTATGATTCGATATTTGATATTTTTTAGAAAATAGGGAGGCTAAAACTAGGATAAAAGGCACCGTCGCCACAGAAACAAAATCAAATGCAGTCGAGGACATGACCAACAATGGTTGCACATAATAATGGGAAGTCAAAGGTAACATGTCCAAAGAAGGGGCCGGTGAGGTTGCCAAATAAATGGCTCAGATCAGGAATACAAAACATGTGTCCTAAAGTGCCGACTAGACGAGTCAACAGAATAGGAGGGAGACTCCATAAATCTAAAATCGGGAGAGAGTTAAGAGCGAATTTAATTTCACGCAACGGAGTTAGCATCAGGGGATGCTCATCCGAGTCTACCTCAATAACGTCTTCCAAAAGTAAAACTCTCTCACTAGGAAATTCTTCTAACACCCTGGACACGTCATCTAATTCAGAAGCCATAAAGGTCTCCAAAATGGGAACATTAATACGTCTCGGACTAAAAATGACGAGCTCGTTTCCTAACAAGTCATTTAATCGAGTCAAGTGAACTAGAGGGAGAGTCGACATGGTCGATTCCGAAGGAGGAGCTAAGTCATACTCACTGTCAAAACACGGATTTTACGTCCAAGAAAAATCCTCCGGTAAGCTATCAAAATCAATGTGAAGATCAAACACTGGATTTGTCCTCACAGAAAAATCAGCTGGATAATCATCAGCTAACTCACTCTTAGATAAACATTCATCACAAGATTACTCTACCAACTCATCCAAACTGTCTTCCAACCCACTAGATATTTCATCCAAATCAGGATCAATAACTGTCTCAATAGTAGGCAAAATCGAACCCATCAAAATTTCTAATCCCCATTGGGCTTCAGGCAAAGGAGATAACATCAAAGAACTATCTTTCGGGTCCTCAGCACTACCGTCATCCAAAAGTAACCCTCTTACACGGGGAAAAGCTTCCAAAATAACACTACCTACGCTAACCAAATCTTCCCATGAAGTAGGTACATCGTCTAAATCAGGATAGACGATTGGGCAAATCAAATCCCGGGGAGAATCTAAATTAGCTTGAACCTCAAGCAACGACAATAATATCGATGAACCATCTCCCGGAGGTGCATCAGTAAGATCATCCCAAGGCGACTCTTCCAAAACTACTGAAACATCTACCAACACTGGGTCAGCCGAATTCTCCATGATATTCAAGGGAGATGCCTTAGAAACATTGTCGAAGGGAAGCAGAGATGATTCCTCAAAGGAGAAATCCTCATCCAGGTCACTAGGGTAACCAATCTCCTCATTTTCACTCAAATTATCAGCGTATTCAGCCTCGTCCTCAATGACGGGCACAGTCCTAGACACAGCCTCAGACACAACAGGAGAGTCAACAACTAATGTAGGTAACTTGGGGGGAGACTCACAAGGGTCTACGGGTGTAATCAGGGTAGAACGCTTATAGAGCCACAATTAGATACACCACTAGACTCACATGTAGTAATCGTCTAACATACAGGAACTTTACTCCTAGGAATATGGTGCTTCTCAATTTCCAATGCAGCATTAAAAGTGGTGTTTCAGGTCGGTGTGACCATGATGTAGTAACTTACCCTGGATGTAGGGGTTTAATCCTCTATGAAACCTAGAAAGGGTGACCTCAAGCAATTCCTTCACACCGCTCCTAACCAACATATCTTTAAAGTGTTGCATATAATCTGAGACTGACTTATTTCCTTGTTTAAGGGTAGCCAAATCATCAGTTATTTTTCCCTTGGTCTGGGCATTCAGATTATATTCATTCCTAAAGGTTTGCATGGAACTAGCGTCATAAGTAGGATAAATGGTGTATTTCCTAGGGGAAAGTGTTGCTACTTGGCTAGCCTTTAATTATGCAATCAACGCCTTAATCTCATCTACTACTGGGCAATGGACTGGCTTTCTAACGTTCATTTTGGAACCTAGTGATTTCACTCAGGAATGTTTGCGTCCTTTGCCATTATAGTGAGAACCGGAGAGAAACACTCAACCGGAACTGGTGCACATGCAATGAAAAAACTAACTTGGCCCTATTTAAATTTTAAAGGTGGATTTGTTCCTGCTTAATAACTAAGGCAATGAAATAATTTATTGGATTTTCTTAATGAAAATAAATAAAAGATTATTAAAAATTTTTTTTAATTTTTTTGCTGAAAAAATAAAAATATAGGCCATTATTTGCACACCAACAATTAAATTTTAAAACAACTTAATAAAAATAATGAATTAATGAAAAATAAATATTTTTTGGTTTTCTTAATAAGAAAATGATGGAGAAATTCCAAAATTTAATTTTTTTGAAATTTGAGAAAAATTGAAAATTTTAGGCTGCTATTGGCAGACCAAAAATATAAAAATGGTTTTATGTGTTGTACAATGAACATGCATGTGCGTGTCGGTGCTCAAAGCAAAAGGGGGAGGAGGCCAATTAGGAAATTAACGTGAACTTCCCTCTGATACCAAATTGATGAAGGCTTGAGTGTAGATACCGAAATATATTTACAGACGCGCACGAATATCTCTCTATGAACCAAATCCTACGCTCACACAATCGTTCTACGCCGCACCACGTTATTTACTCCAATCAATTATAGGCTAGCGTACGGGTAGCCAAAGGATTTAGGATCAACCAAGGGCTATATGCCAATGTTCTGTAAGACCCCCCTCCCAGAACACAACACACGGCACGAGGGGAGTCTTATGCCCGAAATAGCCGTCTTGCGGTAGCACTAACACACGGTTAGCCTTTACCATAAGACGCCTATTCCGCCGGCATACAATCCATATCACATAAAACTATGCCAACCCAACCATAACAGAAAAGTAAAAGCAGTTCAGTTCACAGCTAAGTTAAAGTCCAAAAGTAGCGGAAGATAACAAGCACAACAGGCTTGTACAAAAGAACAATAGTCTAGAAATGTTTTGCCAAACGGCTACATGAAAACACTCACGACTGTCACTGACGGTGCCGATGGCACCACCACCTCAGGTCCTATCATCTGGCCTGGCTGTCCCTGCTGCATAGTCCGTTGCTGCTCTACCTGCGAGGTTTCCTCCTAAAAAGGAAGACGTAGCAACCGTTAGTCATAAGACTAAGTGGCTTCACATCCGCTCCCCCGGCGACTCCTCGGCACCGGGCGGAGAAAGGAACAAAGTACAATATGTATATATAAGCAAGTAAACAAGCAGGTGACTGTAAATATGGTGGGAGTATAAACTACGCTACACAACTAGCCGTTCTAAATATCAATAATATTGACAGCAGGTATAATTAATCAAAATAATAACTCAACTTATAAGAGTGCCCATACAAACTTATAAGTTAAGGATCGGGTTAACAGTAAAGTAATCTCATCGTATAAGAGTGCCCATACAAACTTATACGATGAGGATCTTGTGTATGCAATGAATGACATGATATGAATGTTATGCTATGACCGAATCATGCGCACGCACATGCAAGTTGCTATGTCGACACAGACTTGAAGTTCCCAATTTTCGAGCAGGTAGCTAACCTCTCAGCGCGTCCGTCGTGGCCAGACGGCGACAGTGGAGCGGGCGTCTCCACTACTAGGTGGTATCACACTACCTATCCTAGGCCCCCGTACGCCTCAACACTAAGAAACACAACAGCGGAGCTCACATGCGTACTACGGCTCAGAAGGGGTCTTGGGTAAATGTGCACCAAGAATACAGCCCAACCTGGCCTTTGATTTCGAACCGGATGGAACCTCAGAAACGCACGAGGTGCAAGCCCAACCGTTCTCATGCACGGAGGAGATCTCGGGTTATGGACCCCAGTATCTAACCCTACCGCCCAAGGTCTACCCATTGGCTCCCATCGGTGTACGAACGACTGGCGAACCCGTAGACCTACCACAATCATTATCTCAATATCGCGACACGATGAATCGTCGCACATCACATGCCCCAACAAACACTCACTCGATGCTACCCGTAGGGAGACTTCAACTCTAAGCATCGGTTGTTAATAAACCCCTTGGGCTCGGATTACGGTTACAAAATACTCTTCACATAGTGTTCATCATGTTCACTCCCACCTATTCAATGAATTCACCTCAACACTACGCATAATAGATAAGTTCAACACCAAATTGTATAAATATATCCTATACCAATCTCAACTCCTAATATCTAGCCTTCCCATCCAATCCATTTATCTACATTGCATGGTTATTCCTTATTACACAACCAAATGAGTAACCATGCTAAATTATAGTAACAACAACATTATAGATATATGGGAGCAAGATAACAAATGGGCAAATCACAATCATTGCAAGAGTGCTAGCATTATAAATAACAAGTGCATTAACATAGGATAGCCCGATACTAAAACTGGGATTCCCGGAGCTACATGAATCCGATCACAATGCACAACCCTCGTTGGAAAGGTATTCGCGAGGGCTACGACGACTTTCGTGTTGAGTCGATCGCCCCAGATCTGGTCGCAACATACCAGAAATTCAACTCGAATACGTATAGGAAACAGTTTCTGTACAGGAATTTTCCCGAACGCAGCGGAACTCGAACCAGTTCCCGTGGCTACAGGTTATCGCATGGAAACGAGCAAAACACTCGATTGGAAAGGTAATTTCAAGGGCTACGACTTTCGTGTTGAGTCGTTCACCCAGATCTGGCCAAAACACCTCCTGAAATTGGCCACGAAGGTCGCCGCGTGCAGAAATCAGATTTCTGCACGCATCTTAAGGCGAGATGAACGACATCCGTTCATCTTCTTCCTTGCAACGACCTCGCATAAACTTCTCTCCAGAAATCACACCCAAACCTTATTTCTCCTTTCAAAGCCAAACCCTCAACGAAAACCCCTCTCATCTCCACCTTGAATGATGAGAAGGTTGAGGGAGACTAAGCCTAGAAACCTAGGCATGGCTTATCCTAAGAACTCTCCTCCTCACCATCAAGACTCTATGGAGTCGATGTCTCTCCTAAAATAACTATAGATCTAGCACCAAGGGAGAGGGAGGAAGCTCACCTCAAGTCCAGCGGTACCACCATGGCCGGCCAATGAGCCTCGCACTCCTTCGCGGCGGCATTGTTTTTTTCCCTTGACGGCGGCGGCGTTTTGATTCCTCCAAGGATGGCTCTGGCAAGCTCCTTCCTCCTCCAGCCAAGAACTCTCTCAGAAATTTCGGGGCAGAAGAAAGGGATGAAATGCTAGGGTTTCACAACTTTTTCCTTTTTATACACGCAGACACGGTAGGCACCACGACCGTGTTCCTACCCGTGTTCAGGTGACACGGCCGTGTCGCCTGCCGTGTTTATGGCCGTGTTCATCCGAACAACTTTCTGCCGTGTCGGGTTGCGGCACACGGGGTAGAGACACGGCCATGTCTCGACCCGTGTCCTCGGCACACGGTAGGACACGTAACCCGTGTCCCAATACCCGTGTACCTCTCTGACTGGTAAGCCTAAATTTTATGAGGCACACGGGTATGGACACGGCCGTGGTCCATAACCCGTGTCAGCCAAGAAATGCCATTTTGCCTTGTTTTCCTCATTTCCCGTACGTTCACACCTGTTCACCCACACCCCCATTGGCTCACCACAGCCCCCTAGACTCAAATACGCAATCAAGGGGCCTAGCGCGAATTCGGGACGTTACAAATCCTATAAACAAAATAAAAGATTTCGTCCCGAAATCAGGGTAAGGCTATGGGAGTGAAACACATAAAAGGGAACTATGCTTTCAAATAAAATTTTTACCTGGGTAAATAATTCCGGGTAGCGCTCTTGCATCAAATCCTTTGGCTCCCATTGTGACTCCTCCTTCCCATGATTAGACCATAGCACTTTCACCAGGAACACTTTTGCGGCGCAAGGTTCTTGTCTCGTTATCAACGATCCGCACCGGCTCCAGTCGCACAGACCTATCAGACGCCACGGCACCATCCGTCGTGGGATATACTGTTCAGGCCGCAAAGCCTTCCGAAGCGACGATACATGAACACGTCGTGAAGGTTCTCCAGCTCCGGTGGTAACTCAATCGATAGGCCAGAGGCCAATCCTTTCCACTACGACATAGGGCCCGACATACCTTGGGCTGAGCTTCTTGACTCCACGTACCCGTGACACTCCGTGCATCGTCGAATTCTTCAGGAACACCATATCACCCACTTGAAACTCCACCATACGGTGCCTTGCGTTGTAATATTTTGCCTGTCGCTTTGAGCCTCTAGCATTCGATCCCGGATCAACCTAACCACCGCGTCCGTGTCATCAATATACTCATTTCCCATGTCTTCGGATCTTCGTCTTGCACCCAGGACAAGGGTGTTCTACACCTCCTTCCATACAAAGCTTCATGAGGTGCCATTCCAATACTGGCTTGGTGACTGTTATTATAAGAGAACTCCACGAGAGGTAAGAGTCTCTCCCATGGTTCTCCTTTATCTAGCACACACAACCTCAAAGGTCCTCCAATGTTCGGATGGTTCGTTCAGATTGCCCGTCCGTTTGTGGGTGAAAGGCTGTGCTAAAGGCGAGGCGCGAGCCCAAATAAGCCTGTACAGCCCTCCATTCTCTTGAAGTAAACCGACCATCCCGATCGGAGACGATCGTCTTCCAGGCACACCATGGTACCGCACAAATTGTTCCACAAAGAGACGCACTAAGACGCCCACTGCGCCTCCTTCTTCATTGGGATAAATCGGGCTACCTTGGTCAACCGGTCAACTATCACCCACACAGAATCATTCCCCGAGCGCGAGCGAGGTAACCCATGGACGAAGTCCATGGAGATGTCCTCAAATTTCCATTCGGGGATGGGCAACGACTGTAGCATTCCACCGGGGCTTCTGCATTCCGCCTTCACCATTTGACAGGCCACACAATGAGTAACAAAGTACTTGACATCCCTCTTCATGCCCGGCCAACACAATGTCTTTCTCAAATCGGTGTACATCTTCGCGATCCCCGGGTGCACCGAGTACTTGGAACAATGGGCCTCCTTTAGAATATCCTCCCGAATGTTGTCACCTTCGGGGATGTAAAGCCGGCCACGAAAATGGACGAGGCCGTCTTTTAGGGAGTATTCTTCCGTAGTCCCATCCTCCATTGACTTGAAAGCCGGGTTAAAGCCGCATCCTTCTTTTGTTCCGTACGGATCCGGTCTCGTATGTTGCAAACTATACTCATCGCGCCAAATATTTGTATACTCTTCCGGTTGATTCTTAAAGACCAAAGTGATTTCCATCTCTTGCAGTGTTCGGATTAACTCCATCCTCATCAAGCGGGATTCCGTGCTCGTTTCCGGCGCTTTTCGGCTCAAGGCATCAGCTACGGAATTAACCTTCCCGGGGTGGTAGTTCAAGGTGATTCATAGTCGCACAAGAACTCCAACCACCGCCGCTGTCTCAAGTTTAACTCCTTTTGGGTGTGAACGTACTTCAGATTTTTGTGATCCGAGTAGATCTCGCAGTGGACGCCATATAAATAATGCCTCCACATCTTCAAGGCGAATACCACCGCTCCCAACTCTAGATCATGCACCGGGTAGCTGGCTTCATGCTTCTTCAACTGTCTTGAAGCATAAGCGATCACATGCCCATTCTGCATCAACACAGCTCCCATCCCTTGATACGACGCATCCGTGTAAACTTGAAAGCCCTCCTTCCCAGATGGAAGAGCTAGGATGGGTGCAGTCGTCAATCTGTCCTTCAACTCTTGAATGCAGCTTCGCACTGGGTGTCCATTCAAACGGCACACCCTTCTTGGTCAGCGTAGTAAGGGGAAGGGCGATCTTCGAGAAGCTTTCACGAACTTGCGATAGTACCCGGCAAGTCCAAGAAAGCTTCGTATGTCGGCCGCTGACTTCAATGGCGACCACTCCTTCACGGCCCGCACCTTGCGGATCTACTGCTAGCCCCGCCCCACTAATCACATGGCCCAAGAACGCGACCTCTCGAAGCCAAAACTCACATTTGCTGAACTTGGCAAACAAAGTGTGCTCCTTTAGTTTCCTCAGCACTAAAGTTAGATGTTCGGCGTGTTCTGCTTCAGTCTTGGAGTAGACTAGGATATCATCGATGAACACGATGACAAAGATGTCCAAATAAGGGCTGAACACCTTGTTCATCAAGCTCATAAAGGCGAAGGGGCGTTTGTGAGCCCAAACGGCATCACGGTGAATTCATACAAACCATATCTCGAACTGAACGCCGTCTTCTGAATGTCATCTTCTTGTATCCTCAGCTGATAATATCCCGAACGCAGATCTAACTTGGAGAACCAATACGATCCCACCAATTGATCAAATAATTCATCAATGCGCGGTAGGGGATAGGTGTTCCGCACCGTTAACCGGTTCAACTCTCGATAATCAATACATAACCGCAGGGTGCCATCCTTCTTTTTGACGAACAAAACGGGCGCTCCCCAAGGCGACGAGCTTGGGCGAACGAACCCTGCTTCCACCAATTCCTGAAGCTGGACTCTAAACTCTGCAAGTTCCTTCGGAGCCATTCGGTATGGAGCTCGCGAGACGGGCTTGGCACCCGGAATTAGCTTGATTTGGAAGTCCACTTCCCTATGCGGGGGTAGTCCCGGCAATTTCTCGGGAAATACCTCGGGAAATTCTCGCACCACCCGCACATCCTTGACCTCTAATGTCAATTTCTTCAACTCGAAGCAAATTACATAGACCTCGTCCCCTTCCATATGAGATTTCATAACTTGGATTGAAGATAATAATTTACGGGGTGCGAATTTAATACCTTGGAAGATGACTTCCGAGTCTCCATGCCTCAACATAACTTGCTTCTCTCCGCACAATTGATCCTGGCGTGGTGCCAGTCCAACCACTTCATGCCCAGGATGAGATCGAACTCCGGGATTCTTAACACTGTAGCCGGAGTTTCAAAGAACTTTCCTCCAATAAGGGTGTCGAAGTCGCAACTTGCTGACGACGTCATCTCAGAGCCGTCCGGAAGGCGCACCCTTTGAGTAATGCCCGTGAAGTGTTGCACTCCCTCCAAGTCCTTCACGAAGTCCTCCGAAATGAACGAGTGAGACGCACCCGTGTCAAATAACGTATAGGCGGGTCTCCCGCTAACCATGACAGTGCCTAGGTTCCAAAAAGGTAATCACTATTCAAAATTGCGCTATCATTTGTATCATAAATCTAACAAGTCATATAATATTAATAAATTTTGCACGTACCGGTGATGACTTCCTGCGGATTTCTCTCCTGAGTCATATCCAATGCGAATACATGCTCCCGTGCATGTCCTTGATTTCTCCCTGGTGGTCCTCTTCCTCGGCCACGCATGTGCCCTCGCCCCCGTGGAGCTACTGGAGGGGGAGCAATAGGAGCATCCCCGATCAGTCGCGGGCAAACTCGTCGGACATGCCCGGTTGGTTGCACTCAAAACATATCACCTCACGTCGGCCCCCAGGTTGTTGATAATGTTGCTGCTGCGGTGGTGGAGGTAATTGCGGAATTGGGTACTCCACCCGATAGTTCCGGTTGACCCACCGACCGCCTCTGTGGTTTCCCCTTCCTCTGCCATGATCATTCCGCCTTCTATTACTAGGGCCGACTTCAATTACTCCTTCCGCAGGTCTCTTGCCACATCCCATGTGGTCCGCCTCCAGTCTCTTTGCCATGTCGATGATTTCTGCCAGGCTTCCATCGGCTATAAACAAAAGGGCCTGCCTCAGGGGTCCCTCAACCCTTTGTAGAAGCGCTTCGCGTAGCCTCTATCGTCCAAATCATAGGAATCGGCAAACCTAGCGAGGTTGGGAACTCCCTCTGGTACTCCGTTACCGATTTCGATCCCTGCTTCAGCTGCAGAAATTTTTCTTCAAGTCCATCCCGAGCAGAAGAAGGGATGAAGTGATCCAGAAAAGCCTCGGTGAACTCGTTCCAACTGATGTCCGTGTACAACCGCCCTTGGAAGGTGGAGCCCATGAGGGACTTCCACCACCTTTTGGCGTGCAGCTCTAGCAGCGTCACTACCAATGTCACCGCCATGCTGTTCGGACATCTTATACCAGCCATCAATTCCTGCACGGTATCAAGCCATTCCTCGGTGCGCACCGGCGATTCTGTCCCAAGATAGGCAGGAGGGGACAGGGCACGGAAGGTGCTCAACCAGTTGGAGCCTGGCGCTTGTTGTTGCACCGGAGCTTGCTGGGCTTTAAATGCATCCAATATGGCTGACAGCGTTTGTCCCAGTTCCGACTGCTGGAATTGTGAAGGGACGGAAGGGGTAGGAGTGCCCCCAACCGGCTCCACCTGCGCTGGGACCTATACGCAAGGTACAAACTAGGGTCAGGTTGGCTAAAACTAATGTCAAAGTTGGACAACTTAGTGTGAATTACATATGGGCACACCACTGCTTCCGCTAAGTCGGTTGTCCCCAAACCGACTAATCGAACGGGAGTGGCCCATTGTTACCTGACTGCTGTAGGTGAAGATCGGCTAAGTCTGATACCATTTGTAAGACCCCCCCTCCCGGAACACAACACACGGCACGAGGGGAGTCTTATGCCCGAAATAGCCGCCTTGCGGTAGCACTAACACACGGTTAGCCTTTACCATAAGACGCCTATTCCGCCGGCTACAATCCATATCACAACATAAACTATGCCAACCCAACCATAACAGAAAAGTAAAAGCAGTTCAGTTCACAGCTAAGTTAAAGTCCAAAAGTAGCGGAAGATAACAAGCACAACAGGCTTGTACAAAAGAACAAGAGTCTAGAAATGTTTTGCCAAACGGCTACATGAAAACACTCACGACTGTCACTGACGGTGCCGATGGCACCACCACCTCAGGTCCTATCATCCGGCCTGGCTGTCCTGCTGCATAGTCCGTTGCTGCTCTACCTGCGGGGTTTCCTCCTAAAAAGGAAGACGTAGCAACCGTTAGTCATAAGACTAAGTGGCTTCACATCCGCTCCCCCGGCGACTCCTCGGCACCGGCGGAGAAAGGAACAAAGGTACAATATGTATATATATAAGCAAGTAAACAAGCAGGTGACTGTAAATATGTGGAGTATAAACTACGCTACACAACTAGCAGTTCTACAAATATCAATAATATTGACAGCAGGTATAATTAATCAAAATAATAACTCAACTTATAAGAGTGCCCATACAAACTTATAAGTTAAGGATCGGGTTAAACAGTAAAGTAACTCATCGTATAAGAGTGCCCATACAAACTTATACGATGAGGATCTTGTGTATGCAATGAATGACATGATATGAATGTTATGCTATGACCGAATCATGCGCGCGCACATGCAAGTTGCTATGTCGACACAGACATAAAGTTCCCACTTTTCGTGCAGGTAGCTAACCTCTCAGGCGTCGTCCGTCGTGGCCAGACGGCGACAGTGGAGCGGGCGTCTCCACTACTAGGTGGTATCACACTACCTATCCTAGGCCGCCGTACGCCTCAACGCTAAGAACACAACAGCGGAGCTCACATGCGTACTACAGCTCAGAAGGGGTCTTGGGTAAATGTGCACCAAGAACACAGCCCAACCTGGCCTTTGATTTCGAACCGGATGGAACCTCGGAAACGCACGAGGTGCAAGCCCAACCGTTCTCATGGCACGGAGGAGATCTCGGGTTAAGGACCCCAAGTATCTAACCCTACCGCCAAAGGTCTATCCATTGGCTCCCATCGGTGTGACGACTGGTGAACCCGTAGACCTGCCACAATCATTATCTCAATATCGCGACACGATGAATCGTCGCACATCACATGCCCCAAAACAACTCACTCGATGCTACCCGTAGGGAGACTTCAACTCTAAGCATCGGTTATTAATAAACCCCTTGGGCTCGGATTACGGTTACAAAATACTCTTCACATAGTGTTCATCATGTTCACGCCCACCTATTCAATGAATTCACCTCAACACTACGCATAATAGATAAGTTCAACACCAAATTGTATAAATATTCCTATACCAATCTCAACTCCTAATATCTAGCCTTCCCATCCAATCCATTTCTCTACCATTGCATGGTTATTCCTTATTACACAACCAAATGAGTAACCATGCTAAGTTATAGTAACAACAACATTATAGATATATGGGAGCAAGATAACAAATGGGCAAATCACAATCATTGCAAGAGTGCTAGAATTATAAATAACAAGTGCATTAACATAGGATAGCCCGATACTAAAACTGGGATTCTCGGAGCTACAGGAATCCGATCACAATGCACAACCCCTCGTTGAAAGGTATTCGCGAGGGCTACGACTTTCGTGTTGAGTCGATCGCCCAGATCTGGTCGCAACATACCAGAATTCAACTCGAATACGTACAGGAAACAGTTTCCTGTACAGGAATTTTCCCGAACGCAGCGGACTCGAACCAGCTTTCCCGTGGCTACAGTATCGCATGGAAACGAGCAACCACTCGTTGGAAAGGTAATTTCAAGGGCTACGACTTTCGTGTTGAGTCGTTCACCCAGATCTGGCCAGAACACCTCTGAAATTGGCCACGAAGGTCGCCGCGTGCAGAAATCAGATTTCTGCACGCATCTTAAGGCGAGATGAACGGCATCCGTTCATCTTCTTCCTTGCAACGACCTCGCATAAACTTCTCCAGAAATCACACCCAACCTTATTTCTCCTTTCAAAGCCAAACCCTCAACGAATACCCCTCTCATCTCCACCTTGAATGATGAGAAGGTTGAGGGAGACTAAGCCTAGAAAACCTAGGCATGGCTTATCCTAAGAACTCTCCTACTCACCATCAAGACTCTATGGAGTCGATGTCTCTCCTAAAATAACTATAGATCTAGCACCAAGGGAGAGGGAGGAAGCTCACCTCAAGTCCAGCGGTACCACCATGCCGGCCATGAGCCTCGCACTCCTTCGCGGCGCATTGTTTTTCCCTTGACGGCGGCGGCGTTTTGATTCCTCCAAGGATGGCTCCGGCAAGCTCCTTCCTCCTCCAGCCAAGAACTCTCTCAGAAATTTCGGGGCAGAAGAAAGGGATGAATGCTAGGGTTTCACAACTTTTTCCTTTTTATACACCGCAGACACGGTAGGCACACGGCCGTGTTCCTACCCGTGTTCAGGTGACACGGCCGTGTCGCCTGCCGTGTTAGGGCCGTGTTCATCCCAGAACAACTTTCTGCCGTGTCGGGTTGCGGCACACGGGTAGAGACACGGCCGTGTCTCGACCCGTGTCCTCGGCACACGGGTAGGGACACGCCGTGTCCCAATACCCGTGTACCTCTCTGACTGGTAAGCCTAATTTTATGAGGCACACGGGTATGGACACGGCCGTGTCCATACCCGTGTCAGCCAGAAATGCCATTTTGCCTTGTTTTCCTCATTTCCCGTACGTTCGCACCTGTTCACCACCCACACCCCCATTGGGCTCACCATAGCCCCCTAGGCTCAAATACGCAATCAAGGGGCCTAGCGCGAATCGGGACGTTACATGTTCTTTCCGGCTAAGGGGACCTACAACGATCTGATTGAGCGGTGTTGCACCAAAAGAGATCTACCAATAAAATACGCTTCGTAAAAGGTAGATCTCTCCCAACAAAATAAAACGAGGGCTCGCCAAATCCCTTTCAGAAATAAAATCAATCAAGAAAAACACAAGTCGAATGAAGAAATCCACGATGATTCAAATGCTATCAAAATTCAACGCTAAGAAAATCCACCACACCATTAATCTAGGAAAAGAAAGCATGCAACGGTAAAGAAGTTTCGTTACCCAATCCGAATGGGTGATTCCTATTTCACTCTACTTGTATCGCTTCTTCAAAGGCTCCGTCGGAGTCACGCTAATTGGAGAGAAACTCGTCTGCCTTCGTCGTGTCACACCGGAGTTGGAAATCCCCATGAAGAGATCTTCTAAATTTGGCAATATATATCTCAATATGGTAGGAGAGAGAAAAGGTGGTAGGTGTTAGGGTTTATTCATGGAAGGAGGTATTCAGATTTGGAAGGTGATGAGGAGGGGGCTCGGTTTGTGATGAGGATGGTTTGTGGTGGTCGGGTTGTGAGGGAAGGAAGGGCTCGGGTTGAGGATGTGTTGGTGGGGATTACTAGGAAGGATGTGGTCAGCTTAGTGTGGAAGGAGGAGGCGGATAGGTGGTCGGTTTGCAAAGGAGAGAAAGAAGGTAGAAGAGGGAGACTGAATAGGAGAAGGAGGGGGAAGGTTTGTCAGCAACCACAGAGGGAGAGGAAGGGGTGGCCGAAAATGCCTAGGAGGAAGGGAGGAAACTTTCTTCAAAAGTCAGGGTTTTCTTTTTGTCATTCATTCAATACCTCAAATCAAAAGATTACATGCCTATATATAGGCTACAACAAGAGGAAAAGGCTACATGCAGCCCAAAATAAAATAATATATACAACATGGTTATAACACATCCATGCTAGTATTCATGACTTAAATATAAAAATAATAATGCAAAATAAAATCAAAGCATAGAATTTGATTATTAATTAATAATAATTTATCAATAATTATTATTAATTAATAATATATTGGTTTGCATTCAGGATGGCTATTATGGTGACGCTCTACATGGTCGTCCACAAGTATGTCGTCGCCGTCATCAAAATGTTGTCGGCCGTCATCTCCATCATTTATCTAAGAAAGTGATATATGATTTCTATATGTTTGGTTTTACTGTGAGAAATGGGATTATTAGAATTGAGATTGCACTAGTAGAATCACAATACATAATATATTTACTTATATGTATAATGTAGTCCAGAAGTTGATGGTGAATCCATAATAACTGTGCACAGCAGCTCCCAGCTGATATATAATCAGACACAGACATTGAAATAGCTACACATGTTTGCTTTTTACTGCTCTAACTGATGAGTCTATTCCCCATAAATCTACAAGTTCTTGATATACTCTTTCTATCTTCATTACATCCAGCAAAATCTCCAAATGTGTATCCAGTTAGATAAAAATCACCATTCCTAGGATACCAAAGCCCAAGATTGGGTGTGCGCTTTAGATATCTCAGTATTCTTTTAGTAGCTATATAATGAGACACTTTTGGGCATGCTTGGTACCTAGCAAAGACACATGTTGAGAACATGATATCTGGTCTTCTAGTTGTCAAGTAAAGGAGTGACCCAATTATGCCTCTAAAAAAAGGATTCATCCCTAAGTTATCCCAGATTCCATACCTTGTGCAGTGATACAGAGGACCCAGTTTGGGTTATCTTATTGTAATGAATTTTTCGATACCATACTTCTTAATCAACTAATTTGGGAACTTAAACAGAGAGATGGATATACCATCTTATGATTGTCTAACTTTGATTCCCAAGAAGAACTTCAGCTCACCCATACTACTCATTTAAAACTTCCCATGCATAAGCTTGGCAAATTTTCTACACAGCAGCTCATTTGTAGAACAAAAAATTATGACATCAACATAAATCTTAACTATGATGCTTGAACCTTTGATGTCCCTTAGGAATAGTGTTTTATATATCTTCCACCGAGAGAACTTGTACTCTATAAGAAAGTTAGGCAGGGTCTTATACTAGGCTCTAGGTTCTTATTTTAACACAAACAATGCTTTATGTAATTTGAATACATGAAAGCTAAGTTTAGCATTTACAAAACCTGGTGGCTATTCTACATAGACCTCTTCCTTCAATGTACCATTTAGAAATGCATATTTAACATCCATCTAGTAGACTTTAAATCCTTTGAAAGTTTCATGAGCTAAAAATAATCTAATGGCTTCTAGCCTAGCTACAAGTGCAAAGGTTTGGTCAAAGTTTATTCCTTCCTCTTGTCTGTATCCATTAACCACAAGTGTTGCTTTGTTTTTAACTATAACCCCATTCTCATCTTATTTATTCCTTTATATCCACTAAGTTCCGATGACATTGTGATTTTTAGGTATATGAACTAGACTCCAGACCTTACATCTCTCAAATTGATTAAGCTCTTCTTGCATTGCCATAATCTAGTTGGGGTCTGAATTGTCTTCTTCAAACTTCTTAGGTTCCATCTGAGATAGAAAGCTAGAGAACAGAACGTCATTATGATGTCTACTCCTAGTTGTCACTCCTAGCCTTGCATCACCTATTATTTGATAAATAGGATGATCTCTAAGGTGCCTAATAGCTACAGGCAGATTCCTAACATCCCTTAGTTCTCCAGGTAGATGAGGATGAATCTCTTCCTCACCCTGGGTAGTAACTGTCTTCTATAGGAATTACAATATTGTTTCTAGCCTTTAATTCTATGTCAGATGAATCTCCTATATTTAATTTTTCCATATTAGAATCAATATCTCTTAGACTTGAATTGTTATATAGTTTAGTATGTAAGAAAGAAGTTTCATCGAAAAAAACATTAATTAATTCTTATACCACTTGATGTTTCAAGTTATAGATCCTATATGCCTTACTATGATTATTATAGGCTACAAAAATACCTTCAATGGACTTTTATGAAAACTTAGTTAGATAAGTCTTCCTATTTTCTATTACATAGCACTTACTTCCAAAGATTTTAAAATAGGGCATAATTGGTTTTCTGTGTTTCATTAGTTCATATGTAGTCTTTTTGTGTTACTTTTGTTGATCAAGGCCCTATTCTGAACATAACAAGCAGTGTTTACAGTCTCAGCCCAGAAATATTCTGGGAGAGATGTGTCACTTAGCATAGCTCTAGCACCCTTAATGGGAGTTTTATTTTTCCTCTCAGCAACCCCATTTTGTTGGGGTGTTCTTGGAGAGGAGAATTCCTGAAGGATCCATAGTTCTATAAAAAAATTTGTCATTCTTTCATATTGAAATTCTTTGTCATGGTCACTTCTGAACTTGACCACAAACAACCTTTACATTCTGAATTTGTTTGACAAAATCAACAAGAATGTCCAGGGTTTCAGACTTTCTCCTTAGGAAGAATACCCAAGCAAATCTATAGTGATCATCTACAATCACATAGGTGTAAGACTTCCTACCTAAACTAAGAATTTGCATAGGACCAAAAAGATCCATATGAAGTAAGTACAGACACCTCTCATAGTCTTTGGATTGAATGCTCTTAAAGGAAACTTTTGTCTGTTTGCTTTTTTGACATGTTGAACATATGCCTTCTTTGGAGCATTTTAATTGGGGTCCATTTCCAACTAAGTCCATAGAAAATAACTTCCTCTTAGCTTTATAATTTAAGTAAGCGAGCCTCTTATGCCATTGCACACACAAAGAGTCAATCTCACTTGCTACAAGGCATAAAGGGGAATCCAAATCTATACTTAAGAAATTTAGAAAATAGATATTGATACTACTAGTTCCTAACAAGATGATCTATTGATCACTTGCATTCCTTATCAGACACTTATCATTGTGAAATATGATTTCAAAACTTATATCACAAAACTGACTTATGCTTATCAGATTGTGGTCAATCCTTCCACATAAGCTACCTTTGTGATTGTCACTAGACCATTAGAAATGTTACCATATCCCTTGGTGAGTCTTTTTCTCAACCTCCAAAGATTACTTTTGATCCATCCTTTACTGAAGCATTGTCCCTTAACAGACTTCTTATTCCAGTCATATGCCTGTAATAACCACTATCCAAGTACCATATTGGCATTTTTGTGGACCAGGTGCCTCACAAATCAAAAAATCAATTAACCTTAGCAACCAAAATAGTTTTGGGGCCTTGGTTCCTATTAGAATTAGCTGTGTGAATTACAGCAGGGTTTTTGAATAGATGAGTTTGTGACCTAAATGTGGATGTTGTCGGATTGTACCAACAATCTAAGGCAAAATGCCAAACCTTCCCACAACACCAACATTCAAATCTGTTATATCTTCTCTTAGGCTGCACCTTTGAAGTTGTACTTCTGGCTAACTTTGAGTTGATATTCAGATTCCATGGTAGAGGTGTAACATTGATACCCTTACCTTTTAGGTTTAAGTCTTGTGCACTGGGACCAAATCAAAGAATTCCTTGGCTTCTTGGATTGATCATTCCTTGTAGTGGTCTATGGGCCTTATATCCATTAGATTTTTTGCCTTTTCAGCTAGGCACTTTATTGCCTTTCTGGTGGAGCATTCAGAATTCATGTTTATAGGAACACATGATCCCTTGCATCTATTAGAAGTCAGATGCTTAGCTTGTTGCTTAGCTGGACCTATTGGTAATTTACCCTTAGGATCAGGTTTCTTAATGATCTTATTATCCTCAATATATCCTACACCACTTATAAATGGTGCAGAAAATGTATCAATAATAGGTAGCACGGTCTTAGGTCTTGAGAACTATTTCAGGAGCTGTCTTTCCTAAAGAAGCATTGCTTCTTGGTCCTTGACATTCTTGGTTTGTTCTGCAATAGTCTCAGTCTGACTATCTATTTTATTGGTTATGTCTATGAGCTTTAGTTTTTGAACGTCCAACTTAATGTTGGCCCTATCCAACTGTAAAGGTACTGCCCTGAGAGAATCTAGTTCTCTGGCTTGTTCCTTCACTATCTTTTGCTTGTGATCAAAGCATTCAACAACTTCCCATATCTATAAATGGGTGTGTTGAAATCTATTTCTGAATCTGAAAAATGTTCACTATTATTAGATGAATGTGAACATGATTCATTCTCTGATGCTGATCTAGAGCCTGAGGAAAAACAAGTAGTAAGAGGTTTTACCTTGGCACGATTTAAACAATCCTGATTTTCTTCTTCATCTAGGGTCATTAACCCATGATCTATATTGTCTTAACCATCACTGGATGATAGTGTGATTCTTCTTCTATTGCTGGCCTCCTCACTGAAATTTCTTGTCTTGCCTGAATGTTGTCCTTATGTTGGACCTATATTCTTCTGCTAGGCTCACTAGACTGTTAGGTATTCACAGTGAACCTCCCTCTGATACCAATTGTAAAGTGTTTGTTTAGGATAGAGAATACCTAGAGGGGGAGGGAATAGGTCCAATTCAAATCTTGATAACTTTAAATCACAGAAATTTCTTAGTATGTTTATCAATACAGCCAAGACATTCAAGTATAAAGATTATCTACTAATTACAACACAAATCTAAACAAGCAGTCACAACACAATTCACAGCACAACACACAGTAATTTTATAGTGGTTCCCTAATTTATGGGTAAATCCAATTTCCCCCATCTCCTATCTAGTAATGAACTACATTCAGCTAAACTTCTTCTTTCTTTTACTCAGATTCTCAGATCTTACACCTCAGAACCCAGCTAGTTCTTACAACTAAGACAAAGCAATGTCCTACCTTTGATCTTCAAGATTCTATAACTCAGATTCCTCTCCAAGAATCCTACCTCAAAGTGCACCTCCACTCTTACTCCTCAGGCAAAACCCTTTCCCTACAACCTCAGAATCTTCTAGTTCCTAGAACTCTGAGAAATTGCCCCTTCTCCAACCTCAAGCACACAACCCTACCTCTGCTTTTATAATTTAGGCTTACAAACTCTGAGAAAGAAATAATCTCTCTACCCACAAATATAAAAATAGATCTTACAAAATTATAATATCAAAAGGAATTTTGTGTTTTGAAATGTCACCCTGAAAGAGAGAGATATGTGACTTCTTCTTGATCAGATCTTGATATATAAACTTCTTCCTTAATCCTTGCGGTAAAGAGAATGATCCAACACTTCTTAGCTTTTTCAAATCTTCCCTAAGGAGAAGTTAGGGTTAAAATTCGCTGGAGAAGTTACAAGATGATCCTCTATCTGCCTCCTCTCCACTTTTCGAAATCTACATAATTGTTATGACAGCCTTGATGAAGAGAATGTGAATTATTCCTATGTTTCTGTTAAGTTGATCTCCTTATATAGGATTTGGCAAGAGTAGCCGGCTGCCCCAGTTAATCCACTAACATCTGACAGTTCTGACAGTTGTAAGAACTTCAGGCTTTTAATTCTGGACTTAGAAGAAAATTCTATCTTGAGAAATTCTGCATTATGGTGTTGACTCTTCTGTACTTTTATTGTGTCGAAACCAGTCCTGGGTGTCAACACTTCTCTTATAGGGATGTCAACACCAATTTGTGTGTGTCGACACTACAGGCTTCTTGTCTCGAAACAACTTATATCAAATGTGTCGACACTTCTCTTATAAGGATGTCGACACCAATCTATTTGTGTCGACACTGCTAGCTTCTTGTCTCAACACAACTTGTGTGAAATGTGTCGACACTAGTCCTGAGTGTCGACATAGCAGATTTATGTTTTGACGGTGTCGACCCAAGTCCTGGGTGTCAAAATAGCTTTCATTCAGTCTCTGAAAGTGAGGGGATAGATACTACTCTAGAGGGGGGGGGGGTGAATAGAGTTATCAAATTTTGCACTTAGACAAAACTTAATAGTCTACCCAACTCCCTTGGAGTGAAATACGGAATGAAAGGATTATAGATAAGGAGATAACCCTAAAGCCTAACACAAGTGTTGTGCACAAACTCAAGCTAACTGTAATTACAGTTAAGGCTTGGAAATCCTAATCAGCAACTAGCAAACCTAGTTATATCTAATCACATCCACAATGCAGGAATTTAAACAAGCAAGCCAGACGACACAAGGAATTTATAGTGGTTCCCCAAACAACTTGGGTACGTCCACTCTTCTACCAACAAGGTAGGAATCCACTCAGGTTTTTGATCAGGTGCCCTGCCACCAACAGGATCTGCTTCAGGTAGATCCAGAAACCCTTTAGACTTTTGATCAGGTGTCTAAAAACCGAACACAGGTTTTTGATCAGGTGCCCTGCCACCAAGGGATACTTTTGAAGGGAGTAATAACCCTGTACATGAGTGGGAAAGAAGGTTAAGGAGTCTTATCTATTTTACAATAAATTAGAGAAGCACCAAGACTTGCACTGAGCTAGAAAGCTCAAAGGAATCAAGGCTCCCCCTGGCTCAAAGAATGTCCAGGTGAAGTCTTGCTTCAGTGCAGAAAACACTTCAGTAAAACCTGAAGGAAAAACTACAAGAAGATATAAAATATAAAATAGAAATCTTCTAGCAGCTATCTTCTTCTTCTTCTTCTTCAAAAGAACTCTGAGTCTGAACTTCCTGGAAGCAGGAGAACTCAGGTTGAAGAAGAGCAGAAGAGCTTAACACTTCTCAGTTGAATGAGGATTGCTGAGAGCAATGAACTTGAACTTGATGAAAGCTTGAATGCTAACTGAATATCTCTTAGAATAACTGGTTAGCTAGCAGAAATCCTTCTCCAAAGGATTCCTTTTATAGCAGCAACAAGCAACGACTCTTTTCAATTTGAACTGTTTGTCTTCTTCTGGAACTTGAAACCTGGGCTGCAAATATCACAAAGACAAACAAACTCTGCAGCAAAATATTCTATAAAAGGGATAAATCTTTTTCAAGGAAGCTGTAGGAAGCAATTTGATAATAAAGGTACTAAATAAAAACACATCAGAGATAAACTTTTTATAGCAAAAGGAAGACTTTTCAGTCTAACGGCTATAAAGGACTGACAGCAGATAAAGTAAAATACAATGTCAACTAATAAGACAAACAACTTTATCTGAAAAGATTTTACTCAGGCAGAAGGGATGGAGCATATATTGCCTGGAAATATTATCATAAAACAACTGAAATAAAATGCCAGATAATGTATTAATTAATTAAATATAATAAATAAATACAAAATAAAAAGGCAGACAGAAAACGTCGAACGACCCTCGGAGATCGTCGACCGAAGAACGGAGATCGTCGAACTATCGGTCAGATAGTCGAACGATCCAGATAGTCGAACTATCAAAGGAGATAGTCGAACTATCACAACAGATAGTCGAACTATCAGAAGATAGTCGAGCTATCAGATAGTCGAACTATCAGCAGATAGTCGAACTATCAAGGCGAAACAGATAGTCGAACTATCAACAGATAGTCGAACTATCAAAGACAAACAGATAGTCGAACTATCAACAGATAGTCGAACGATCAAGAAACGACAGAAAGTCGAACTATCAACAGATAGTCGAGCTATCAGATAGTTGAACTATCAAAGCAGATAGTTGAACTACCAAGGGAAAACAGATAGTCAACCTATCAACAGATAGTCGAACTATCAGAAGAAAGCAGATAGTCGACCTATCAACAGATAGTCGAACTATCAAACAACGCAGATAGTCGACCTATCAACAGATAGTCGAACTATAACAGCACACAGATAGTCGAACTATCAACAGATAGTCGAACTATCAACGCAGACTGAAAGTCGAACAACTGATAGACGATCGTCGAACAATTAGTCGACGATAGTCGAGCGGCGTTCGACCATAGTCGAACGAAAAACTACTTAACCAAATTCTTTATCTGGAAAAGCGAGGACTCTACAGCTAGACCACTAACCATTGACCATAGATATTTCTTGGGTCAAGGGACAAAAGGAGAAGACTAAACTCAAATCAAACTAGGGTACCAACAATCTCCCCCTATTTGAGTTAAGCCTCTCAAAAACTAAAACACAGAACTAGCTATAGAGCAATAAAACAATACAGGAAATAGATAACAATTAACTAGCAATTATCAAATAGTCAGATAAAAAACAGTCAAACAAAATTAAAGATCTACAGAATCTGGTTTAGGGACAGAAGAGCTAGGAACAAAAGAAACTTTCCGCATGGGATCAATAGCTTCTTTCTTGGACAGCTTCAAATCTTGCACACCAATAATCTTCAGTTCTGCAGCCCTTGGAACAACTGCCTCTGGATGCTTTTCCATATATATAGAAGGATCAAATACCTCAGGGCTAACCTGGATTTTATCGAGTTCCTTCATTCTGAACTTTGACATTGTTGTAAATCCTGTAGAGTCCTTTCCTTCAGCTTTAGCTTTCTTTATCTGAGCTGATCCAACAAAATCGAGCTATCCTAAAATCAGGATCTAACTCTTGGCTTTCATACACATTTTCAGATGATGTATCTGATGGCTTCACAGTTTTAAACTTAACAGATAAATCTAATAAACTTTCAGCTGTATCTTTAACTTCTTGAATAACTAAAGATGGTGGAGGAGCAAACTCAGCAAAATTTTTACTGGATTTTTCAGAGAAGATGGTTCTTTTACCTTTTGCAACATCCTTAGCAACATGAACTGGTATATCAAGAGAAACCTTTCTCTTGGGAGATGGAGGAGGTGAAAAAGTTGGCTTTTGATAAACAACCTCCTTTACTTGCTCTTTAACCTCAGTATCATGCCTTTGAGTACCAGTATATGATTTGCCTTGGTGGCTTTGAGAACTTTTCCTTGAATGAGGTTGAGAAGGAGCAGATTTTGCAGATGGAGCAGATGGATTAGCAGATAAATTGCCAGAGGCTCCTGCACTGGGAGGTGGAGGAGGAGGACCTCTGGGTGTCCATCTAGAAGCAGGACTATCATATCTCTTAGATTTCTTTCTCTCCTTTTGCTGGTTCTTGGAAAACCACATCTAATGTTGGAAGTCTTTCGACTTAGGGTCAATCCCTTTCAATATGTAATAGGGAGTATCATTGTCTCGATTGGGAGGAGGAGGAGCAACAGCTTTCCTTTTTCTCTTTGCAGCTTTCCTTTTCTTAGAGTCCTCAGACATATCTGAATCATCTTCATCTTCAGAATGAGATGAGGGAGGATGATCATAAGGGTCATAGGCTTCTGATACAGCCTTTTCCTTTACTTTCAGGGCAACTTTCTCTTTCTCTTCTTCCAAGGCATCCTGTGCCAGAAGGAGGTCTAGATCAGGTCCTGGAGAGACATCCCATACAGTAGATTTTTCATCTTGCAAAACTTTTTCTTTCTCTTCCAAAATATCTTGTACTCTTTGCTGCCAGGCAGCTCTTGCTTTCTCTTCCTCTAAACTCAGTACTGGGGTCTTTTCATCTTGGCTTTCAGATTCAACATCTTCTATATCAGCTAAGAAAAGATCCAATTCTGGATTTATTTGCATATCTGACTGAGCTGGTTGAGCAGACTCAGTATCTTGAGCAACAGGCAAAAGATCAGCTGGAACTTCTGGAGAGGGTTCTGATACTGTCATTATGACATCTGGAACAACTAAAACATCTGAGATAGATTCTCTAACAACTACTTCTACTTGAGCAGCTATATCTTTTTGAATATAATCTGTAGATTCATGAACACAAATCTGCTATATAAGCTAAAAACATCCCTTCTAGGTATTCACAAACTTGCAAATCAGTTGACTCGTCAATAAAACGGATGAGTGAATTACCTTCATACTTTACCAACTCCCAGGATTCATCTAGATAGGATGTAATAATGCCTTCTAGGAAACGGGCAACCAAAGGAGTGGTGAGATCTTCTAAACAAACTTTGACAGCAAATTCAGATAACATAACTGCATCAGATATTTCTTTTTCAGATAACACTAAAACTGATTCTTCTTGAGCTGGAGCAGTCTCTTCTTGAACTGTCATCACTATATCTGTCACCGCTGGAGGATCTACTAGAGGGGAAGCTGGAAGCTCTGAGGCTGGAAGCTCTAAGACATCTTCATAGAACATCTCCCCCTGCCTGATTTCAGTGGGAACTAAAACCAGGCCCCTGGAAGAATAGGGCTCAGCAGAATTAGAGAGGGATTGGATGGTAGCAGTCAAAGTAGCAATGGAGGAAGCAAGTGGAGCAATTGCCTCTTCAATCATGATTTTGATTGAAGGGGTAATCAACTCCAAAATGCTGGAGATGAATGCTGGGGTGACTTCAAAAGAATGTGGGGGAACTGCAGATGATGGAAGATCAGCAGGAGGAATGTATTCTTGTTGAACTGGAGAACGAATAGGAGATGGAGAAGGAGAATGATGTGGAGATGAAGGAGGAGATGGAATGGGAGAATGAACTGGAGAAGATATTTCAGAAACCAATAAATCAAAACTGGGTTAAGATGTACCAGCCAGATGAGATGGTATAGGAGATGCAGGAGGAGAAGGAATAACAACCGTGGTTATATCTCGAACAGGAGAAGCAGAAGGCCGTACTTCAGCTGAAGTTGATGGAACTTCAACTGAAGTAGACTGCAGAGCAGAAGAAGATGATGGAAGAGAAGGATGAGCTGAGCCAGCTTCTAGAGGGTGAGGAGTGACAGAATCAGTCCTTGTGCTCTCGGATGTCGCTAGAGCAACCCCTGTGAGAGCGGGCTTCACAAATGTCCTCTTCCACTTTGAGAACAAGTGGGGATCCATCTTCTTGCTGGCATTGATTGTTGTAGCAGTTGAAATCAGCAGCTGGGGATATCTTTCCTTTAGAAAAATCCCAATAACCCTGCCTAGGGTAACCTCTTTCTTACTGTTCTTCTTCCTTATCAAATCGAACAGAACCCCTGCCCAATTAATCCTTTTCTGATTTACAATTGCACACATCAGTGCAAATTGTTGTTTAGTAATGTTGTCATGGGCGGAGTGCTTTCCTAGAAGCACTTTTCCAACTATTTCTGCAAGGAATTTGATCTTGAAGGGAAAATTCACCTTGAGGAGCTTGGAGGGAATGCCTTCGGCATGTCCCAGCTCTAACAACATTCTTCCGAACTCTGGAGCATCTTGCTCAAATTCTTCTTCACCATTTATCAATCTAAATAAATCAGTCAGAATGGCGGGAGTTAAAATAACCTCTTCTCCTCCAATAGAGCCGGTCATCGATTCGTCGGTGGAGGATGAAGTAAATGCCCATTCCTTAATCTCGGGAATATTTAACTTAATCCTTGTAGACATTAGTCTTTCTAACCCTTGATCTCTGCATAACTGGAGGATTTCCACAATCCCTGATTCACAACAGCTGAAGGCATCGAAGTCGACACTGAATCCTGCGTCGAACTTCACAACTGCGAGCAATGCTGGAGAAATCGCCATTGAAGGAGCTGGAGAAGGCACGAGAGAACCGGAGAAGACGAAACGGCAGAAAAACGCGAGAAGGAGCAAGCGGGAAGACGGAATGCGAAAAGACGCTCTCCGTCGATGATAAAAGCAAAGATCTTTTAACTTAGGTCGACTATCGGCTTTATATTAAACCGGAGATAGTCGATCTATTTAAAAGATACAGGAGACGATGGTCGAACGGTCGTTCGACGATCGGTCCAGAAGCAGAGTAGTCGAGCAGTCGTTCGACTATTTCTGGCTTCTCAAACAACAAGCTGTCGTCATCCAGAGATCGACGATGAGCTCGACTTGTTCGACGATGGTCGAACGCCGGTCGACAATCTTCAACCAGGCAAGCTTTCATCAACCATAGGTCGACGATGGGCTTGACCCGATCGACTATCTTCGAGCGTCGTTCGACTATCTTCAAACAAGTTTCAACATTGGCAGATATAGTCATGCTTAGTCTCTTCCATTGATCATGCCTAGTTGAACTAAAAAAGAACAGATGCTTCTGTTCATCTAAGGGCTTGGTGAAAATATCACCTCTCTAAAACTCAGTGGATATGAACTCAAGACAAATCTTGTTCTTTTCCACACATTCTCTCAGGAAATGGTGCCTGATCTCAATGTGCTTCGTTCTAGAGTGGTGCACTGGATTTTGTGCAATTGAGATAGCACTGGTACTATCACACATGATTTTGGTGTTCTTGTGTGAGTAACCATAATCCACAAGCTGGTTTTGAATCCACAGGATCTGTGAACAACAACTGGCAGTTACTATATATTCAGCCTCTGCAGTTGAAGTTGAGACAGAAGCCTGCTTCTTACAGAACCAAGAGACCAATCTCTCTCCCAAGAACTGACAAGTTCCTGAAGTGCTCTTCCTATCAACTCTGCAACCAGCATAATCAGAATCAGAATATCTAATCAATTCAAATTCTGACTCAGCTGGGTACCAAAGTCCTAGATTTGGGCATCCCTTCAGGTATCTCAGGATTCTCTTGAGAAGAATCAGATGAGATTCCTTGGGGTTGACGTGGAATCTAGCACAAAGGCATGTAGCAAACATTATATCAGGCCTACTTGCAGTTAAATATAATAGGGAACCAACAATGGCCCTATAATTCTTTTGATCAACTGGCTTGCCGTGATCATTAGAATCAATAACTACATTAGTAGCCATAGGTGTAGGCATTGCTGAAGCATCAGCCATCCCAAATTTCTTTACCAATTCCTTGGCATATTTGGATTGGGAGATGAAGATACCATCAACATCTTTCTTAACTTGGAGACCAAGAAAGTAAGACAGCACACCCATACTACTCATCTCAAACTTAGAGTGCATCAGGTCAGAAAACCTTTTGCAAAGTTTGGGATCAGTGGAACCAAATATAATATCATCCACATACACTTGAACTAACAGGATTGTGTCCTTGTGGTGCTTGACGAAAAGGGTTCTATCAACTACTCCTCTAGTAAAGTTGTGCTCTAAAAGGAAACTAGCTAGAGTCTCATACCAGGCTCTGGGTGCTTGCTTTAGTCCATAGAGAGCTTTCTGCAACTTGAACACATATGAGGGCTGAGTTGAAGAAACAAACCCTGGTGGTTGTTCAATAAACACCTCTTCCTTAAGCTCACCATTTAGGAATGCACTTTTGACATCCATCTGAAAGACCTTAAACTTCATGTAGGCTGCATAGGCCAAGAAGATCCTTATTGCTTCTAGCCTTGCAACAGGAGCAAAGGTTTGGTCATAATCTATACCTTCCTCCTGTCTGTAGCCCTGATCTACAAGCCTAGCTTTATTCCTTACAATAATTCCATTTGCATCCAACTTGTTTCTATACACCCACTTGGTGCCTATGATCAGTTGGCCTTTAGGTCTTGGAACCAAAGTCCAAACTTTACATCTCTCAAACTGATTGAGTTCCTCTTGCATAGCAATGATCCAGTGGGGATCTAGCTCTGCATCTTTAAAGGTGAGGGGCTCAACCTGTGAGAGGAAACAACCGTGCATCACATCCTGTCTTAATTGGTGTCTTGTTTGCACACCAGCTGATATGTCTCCAATCACTTGAGATGTGGGGTGATCTCTAAGTGTGACAATATCAGTAGGTGGGATGTGATCTTCAGCAACAGTTGGGATTAATTCCTCAGGAGGAATTTGATCTATTGTTGGTGGAACAACAACAGCTTCAGCAATGTCTTCATCACTGTTTGATTCAGTGATCTGAAGAGTTGATAGTTGAAGAATCTCTTGAGTAGCATCAGGTACCTGCAATGAACTAGAGGAAGGAGAATTTTCCTTCTCCTTGTAAAACATCTGAGACTCATCAAAAGATACATGCACAGATTCTTCAATTTTACAGGATGATTTGTTATAAACCCTATAAGCTTTGCTTACTTGGGAATATCTAAGCATAATTCCCATTGAAGCTTTTGCTTCAAACTTTCTAAGGTATTCTTTATTGTTATTATGAATATAAACTACACAACCAAATACTCTAAAATAACTAATTTTGGGTTTCTTTCCTTTAAGCAACTCATAGGGAGTTTTACACTTAAGCTTGTGTATCAGACTTCTATTCAAGAGATAATTGGTTGTACTAACAGCTTCTGCCCAATAGGAAAGAGGTATATTAGCATCTGCCAATAATGTGCTAGCAGCTTCAATGAGTGTTCTGTTCTTCCTTTCAACTACCCCATTTTGTTGGGGAGTTCTAGTAGCTGAGAAGCTATGTTTGATACCTTCTCTCTCACAGAATTCTTGCATGAGAAGAGAGTCAAACTCAGTTCCATGATCACTTCTGATCAAGGCCACATGAGTAGAGTACTCAGTCTGCACACATAATAGAAAGTCTGTAAGGGCTTTGAAGTTATCAGCCTTAGTTCTCAAAAAGAAAACCCAACTGAACCTAGAGAAGTCATCTACAATGACTAAGGTGTAATACTTCCCTCCTAAACTCTGTACATTTATTGGGCCAAAAAGGTCCAAATGTAATAAATACAGGATTCTAGGAGAATAACTTTTATTTACAGATTTAAAAGAGTTTTTGGTTTGCTTGCCTAGCTGACAAGCCTTGCATAGGCTCTCCTTCTTGTAGGGGCAAGAAGGTAAACCTCTAACAAGGTTGTGCTTAGATAACCTAGATATATTTTTAAGGTTAATATGACTAAGCCTCTTATGCCATAAAGAATTGTTATTAATTGTTACTTCATTAAATAGACAGATTTCAGAATGAGTTGAATTGAAATCTACTAAATAAATATTACCTAATCTAATGCCTACTAAAATAACATTATTATTTAAAGTAATATTACAAGAAGAGTTAGAAAATGAAACCTGGTAGCCAGCATCACATAGCTGGCTGACTGAGATCAAATTGTGCTTCAGTCCAGTCACATATGCAACTCTCTTGAAAGTAACATCTCCAATTGTGATCCTGCCATAGCCTTCTGTCTGAGCACAGCTTGAATCTCCAAAGATAACCTTTGGGCCGAGCTTAGCTTTGAATTTTGACAGATGATTTTTATTTCCTGTCATATGCTTGGAGAATCCACAATCCAAATGCCACTTATTTTGAGTGATAGGATAGGTCTTCACCTGCATGAAATTCATTTAGACATTGTGGACCCAGGTAACCTTGGGTCCCTTGTTTTTCACATAAGAAAAGCTAGAAATAAATGAAAATGCAGGCTGAGGGTGATAACCTAATGGGTGAGATCTCCTAGGTGGGATTCTCCATGCAGATGATGGGTCAACAAACCTAGGGTTTCTATTTTCATTTAGGTTTCTACGGGTTTGATGATGATTTTGAAAATCATATTGAAAATGTCGATCGACGTTCGACGATGGGCGCTCAGATCATCGAGCTTCGTTCGACCATTGAGCTTCCAATCGTCGAGCGGCGTTCGACGCTCTTTGCAATTCTTTAAAAAATTTCTTCCTCTTTTCTCTCTTAGCTTTATTTAAAGTTTTATTAACTTGATTTACTTGCTCAGTGTTCTTTATCCCATCAGCTGAGGTAAAGTTCACTGGAGTTGAAAGATTATTTTTAAGAATAACTGGGGGTTCACTGGGAGAAGCTCCTAAGCCTAGTTTGTTATTGCCTGACCTAGTGTTAGTCATGCTGGTTATCTCTAACAGCTTAAGGCTTCTACCATTTAGAGATTCCTCTAACCTTTTAGACTTAGCTAACTCTATTTTAAGAAATTTAATTTCTTCACTACAAGTAGTGAGATCTTCCTTTAACTTAATATTTTCTGTAGCAATTAATTCTGAGTCAGCTAACTTATTTCTAAGTTTTTTAATCTCCTTTTCTGAACTAATTAAGTCTAAGCATAAGGATTTAAAATCTAATTTAAATTCTTCAGAAGTGAAGTCATAAGAAGATAGTACCTCATCTTCTGTTGGCATTTCTTCCTCTGAATCTGAACACTCTGCAGCTGAGTGATTGCTGCATGCATCTATTGCCATCAGGCAAACTTCCTTTGCCTTCTTCTCTTCCTCATCCTCACTGGAGCTAGAGGAGGAAGATTCTTCATCAGAATCACTCCAGGTTTCAGCAATGAAACCTCTCTCCTTCTTCTTGTTCTTGTAGGAGGATGGCTTGGAGTGCTTCCTGTGCTGTTCCTTTTCTTTCCTCTTATCTTTGTTCTTCTCCTCTGGACAATCTGGTAAGATATGTCCAGGCTTCCTGCAACCATAGCAGATAATTTCTTTAGCAGGTGAACGGTCATACCTTGGTTTGTCTTCATAGCGTGAAGACTACTTTCTGAATTCCTTTCTCCCCATCTTGAGAAACCTCTTGGCAAATAATGCCATTAGTTCCTCATTGGATTGGCTGCCTTCAGAAGCATCAGCAGCCTTAGGAGCTAGAGATTGCTCTTTTCTTGTTGGAGTAGGGGTCTTTGCTTTAACTTCTGCTTCCCTTGTCTTCAGCACTTGCTCAAAAGACTTGAGCTTGCCGAGAAGGGCTTCAGTTGAAATCTCAATTGTGCTTCTGGCCTCCTTGATAGGCCAGATCCTCAGATCCCATGTGCTAGGGAAGCACAAAAGAATCTTATCATTGACCTCTGTCAATGAAATGTCCTTATCAAGGGTCCTCAGCTCATTGATGATTGAGCTGAGACTTGTATACATGGCTTCAACTGATTCAGCATCAGTTTTCTTGAAGTTTTCATATTGTGAGATAAGGTTGGACCTCCTGTCCTTCCTTTCATCAGCTGAACCAGCTACAATCTGGTTCAGTGTATCCCACATTGCTTTTGCTGAGGAGCAGTCAGCAACCTTCTGGAATACCTCATCAGACATTGTCTGAGCCAGAATGTTCATCGCATTGGCATCTGCTATCTTAGCCTTCTTGTACTCATCATTGTAGTCTGGAGGAGGCACTGCACTCATATCAGATGATGAGGCAGAAGCAGCAGCAGGTGCTCTTGGGGGTCCTGACAAAATAGAAGCAAAGATACTTTCATCAATAGAATTCATATATAATTTAATCCTTGCCTTCCAGATGCCAAACTTAGCTAAGTTGCATGCTGGAGGTCTGGTGTTAGAATAATCCTTGGACTAGGCCATGAAGTGTGAATCAATAATCCTTGGTATCTATCAGGATCTTGTGACTTAGGTGTTAGCCTATACAGTCAGTCAACCTCCCTCTGATACCAATTGAAAGTGAGGGGATAGATACTACTCTAGAGGGGGGGTGAATAGAGTTATCAAATTTTGCACTAGACTAAACTTAATAGTCTACCCAACTCCCTTGGAGTTAAATGCGGAATGAAAGGATTATAGATAAGGAGATAACACTAAAGCCTAACGCAAGTGTTGTGCACAAACTCAAGCTAACTGTAATTACAGTTAAGGCTTGGAAATCCTAATCAGTAACTAGCAAACCTAGTTATATCTAATCACAACCACAATGCAGGAATTTAAACAAGCAAGCCAGATGACATAAGGAATTTATAGTGGTTCCCCAAACAACTTGGGTTCGTCCACTCTTCTACCAACAAGGTAGGAATCCACTCAGGTTTTTGATCAGGTGCCCTACCACCAACAGGATCTGTTTCAGGTAGATCCAGAAACCCTTTAGACTTTTGATCAGGTGTCTAAAAACCGAACACAGGTTTTTGATCAGGTGCCCTGCCACCAAGGGATACTTTGGAAGGGAGTAATAACCCTGTCCAGGAGGGGGAAAGAAGGTTAAGGAGTCTTCTCTATTTTACAATAGATTAGAGAAGCACAAAGACTTGCACTGAGCTAGAAAGCTCAAAGGAATCAAGGCTCCCCCTGGCTCAAAGAATGTCCAGGTGAAGTCTTGCTTCAGTGCAGAAAACACTTCAGTAAAACCTGAAGGAAAAACTACAAGAAGATATAAAATATAAAATAGAAATCTTCTAGCAGCTATCTTCTTCTTCTTCTTCAAAAGAACTCTGAGTCTGAACTTCCTGGAAGCAGGAGAACTCAGGTTGAAGAAGAGCAGAAGAGCTTAACACTTCTCAGTTGAATGAGGATTGCTGAGAGCAATGAACTTGAACTTGATGAAAGCTTGAATGCTAACTGAATATCTCTTAGAATAACTGGTTAGCTAGCAGAAATCCTTCTCCAAAGGATTCCTTTTATAGCAGCAACAAGCAACAGCTCTTTTCAATTTGAACTGTTTGTCTTCTTCTGAAACTTGAAACCTGGGCTGCAAATATCACAAAGACAAACAAACTCTGCAGCAAAATATTCTATAAAAGGGATAAACCTTTTTCAAGGAAGCTACAGGAAGCAATCTGATAATAAAGGTACTAAATAAAATCACATCAGAGATAAACTCTTTATAGCAAAAGGAAGACTTTTCAGTCTAACGGCTATAAAGGACTGACAGCAGATAAAGTAAAATACAATGTCAGCTAATAAGACAAACAACTTTATCTGAAAAGATTTTACTCAGGCAGAAGGGATGGAGCATATATTGCCTGGAAATATTATCATAAAACAACTGAATGAAAATGCCAGATAATGTATTAATTAATTAAATATAATAAATAAATACAAAATAAAAAGGCAGACAGAAAATGTCGAACTACCCTCGGAGATCGTCGACCGAAGAACGGAGATCGTCGAACTATCGGACAGATAGTCGAATGATCCAGATAGTCGAACTATCAAAGGAGATAGTCGAACTATCACAACAGATAGTCGAACTATCAGAAGATAGTCGAGCTATCAGATAGTAGAACTATCAGCAGATAGTCGACCTATCAAGGCGAAACAGATAGTCGAACTATCAACAGATAGTCGAACTATCAAAGACAAACAGATAGTCAAACTATCAACAGATAGTCGAACTATCAAGAAAAGACAGATAGTCGAACTATCAACAGATAGTCGAGCTATCAGATAGTTGAACTATCAAAGCAGATAGTCGAACTACCAAGGGAAAACAGATAGTCGACCTATCAACAGATAGTCGAACTATCAGAAGAAAGTAGATAGTCGACCTATCAACAGATAGTCGAACTATCAAACAACGCAGATAGTCGAACTATCATAGCACACAGATAGTCGAACTATCAACAGATAGTCGAATTATCAACGCAGACTGAAAGTCGAACAACTGATAGACGATCGTCGAACAGTTAGTCGATGATAGTCGAGCGGCGTTCGACCATAGTCGAACGAAAAAACTACTTAACCAAATTCTTTATCTGGAAAAGCGAGGACTCTATAGCTAGACCACTAACCATTGACCATAGATATTTCTTGGGTCAATGGACAAAAGGAGAAGACTAAACTCAAATCAAACTAGGGTACCAACAATCTCGACATAACTTGTGTAAAATATGTCGACACTAGTCCTGAGTGTAGACACAATTGCTTTCCTGTTTTATGGTTTCGACCCAAGTCCTGGGTGTCGACACAGCTTGAATCTAGTCTCGACACTACTTGAATAAGGGTGTCGACACTAGTTCTGAGTGTCGATACAACTGTATTCCTTGTCTCAGCACATCTTTTAAAAAGGTGTCGATACTTGTCTAGTGTCTCGACACTTTTGTACTTAGTTTATTTTTCCTGCACAAAAAAACTTAACATACATTAAATAAAAATTTGTGTATATCTTTGAGTTGGAGGGGCTTCTCCAAATCAGGTACACAATTCCCAAGGTACCCAACAAAGACCTTTCCGATCTCTAGTTGTACATAATTTTTGGTGGAATGTAGCTTCCTGAAATATAGTTTTTGTAAACTGTGATGCACAAGAGAGATGTGTTGATGTTTAGTACGTCTCTTTGTGTAACAGTTCGTTAGGTACAATGGGGTTCCTAAGACAATTGTCTCGAACCGCAATGATCGTTTCATCTTTAGGTAATTGAGTGCAATTCAAGCTTATTTGGGCTCCCGTCTGACCTTGAACACGGCTTTTCACCCTCATATTGACGTCCAGTCCTAGAAAACTATCAATACTATGGAGGAATTACAGTGATTATGTGTTTTGGATAGTAGGAGCCGTGGGAGAGACTTCTTCCATTAATATACTTTTCATACAATAATAACCATAAAATAAGCATCAGAATGGCCTCTTTTGAAGCAATCTATGGTAGATGGTGCAGAACCCCTTTATCAGGGGTTCAGGATGAGGATAATAAGGCATTGGGAGTGGAGTGCATCGATGATAATGATTTTATGATAAGGATGATCTGAGATTGTATGCTAGAGGATTAGTGCTGGCAAGCGAAGTATTATGATGTGAAACATAGAATGGTGGAATTAAAAGTGGGTGACAAGGTCATTTTAAAGATAAAGCTGATGAATGGGGTGTCACGTATTCGCAGAGGAAGAAGCTCAGCCAACAGTACATGGGGCCTTATACCGTTTTTGATAAGACCAGTCCCTTGGCTTATTGGCTGGAACTACCATAGGAATTGGAGAACTTACACAATATATTTCATGTGTTTTCCCTTCGCAAGGCACTACTTTGTCGTGAGCAGTTTTTCACCTCTCCGTATGGCCCAACGACATCTGGTAGATCTATTCAACTAGAGCTTATGCGAAAAGTAGATTCTGAAGTAAATAGGTTGAGGTGAAAAAGTGTTCTATTAGTAGAACGTCCTCTGGTTCAACCATGGAAAAGAGGAGTACACTTGGGAGCCTATGGACCTTATACAGCAATGCTACCAAGAGTTGCTTCCCCAAGGTAAATTTACACACTTAACTTGTATCCCTCATAATTTATTAACCGTAGACTTAGCTTTAATTTTGGGGATGAAATCTTTTTGTTTGTTTATAGGATTTGTAACGTCCCATTTCAAGTTAGACTCATAGTATGTGTTTTGGTGTCACTATGGTTACTTGAGTGGGTTGAAAATATTTGGAGGGAACCCCAAGTCATGGGGGAGTTAAGACAGGACTTCAGAGAAATCTATAATTCATCAAGTAAGTAGAATTCGTCGGGTAATCATAAAATTCGTCATAGAAAAGTTAAAATCGTCGAGTAGTCTCAATGATTCATCCGAAGGACATGTGAATTCGTCGAGAGGACTCTACGAATTCATTGAGGGAACTCGAGAGGACTTGTAAAATTCATCGAAAGGACTCGATAATTTGTCGAGAGGTTTCAACGAAATTCGTCAAGAGCACTCATGAATTCGTCGGAATGAATCCTGTAATAGACATAATGCACTCGACGATTCGTCAAGTGATATCCACAATTCATCGAGTATACGCAATGAATGGACTTGGGTTTTTCTATGTTGACTATATTCACAGTCTGGAAGAAAAATGCGGGCTACCGTACCTCGAGAACTGTTTATACTATGTGTAAATAGTCATATCTTTTCCGAAAAGTCATTTTGAGATATAATAGATGGGTCCAATGAAGGGGTTACACATGGCATGTCAACCATCAACCCTAGAACTAATTGGTCATTCTATATAAGCAAAACCTTACTCATCTCCTTCATCGAGTCGCTCCCTTGATAAACAAAGAAATGAAACATAATGTTGGAAGAAGATCACATCATGCCACCTAGGAGGAGGACTCATTATATGGCCAAAAACATGGTGAGCTTCCCAACCTCTCCCTTGGTGCAAGATCTTTATTTTCAAATGTATGAAAGTCATCGGCTCAAGAGTGATTTGTTTGAGAGTTAATGGTGTTTTCCTAGGACGGGATCACATTAGAACTTTTGTTCTAGGGCGTCGATTGCTGCGAGAATGTCTTCAATCACCTCCTGTTTCATTACGAAGATGGAAGAAATGATTTCATGAAGATCTGTGGTCTAATGAGAGAGAAAGGGAGGAGATAAGTTGGACGTACCTTGTGCGATGTCTGGAGTAATGAGTCGAACTGATGTCATTTTTCCATCTTTACGATGCGTGCAAAAGTGTTGTACAAAAATATGTTTTCTGTGTGCAGTGGGCTTTAAGCCCATGTTTTGGTATTACCGGGTCGGATTCGGGTCTTGAGCTCAACATAAATATTGTAGCCCTCAGAAAGACCTTTCCGATGGATGGTTACACATTTTCGGGGGATTTCTGTAGCTCCCAAAAAATCAGCCAAATTTTCTACATGGAAATGACATATGTACAGGATGAGTTCTATCCAAGTGTACACGACCAGACTCAAACCCGATTTCAAGTGTTATAAATTTATATTTGGACCTCACGCTCTATACAGAAGTTGTAGACCTTGAAATTTCCTTTCCGATTTGGGGTTACACGTAATTTTTGGTGGAATGTAGCTTCCCGAAATCTAGTTTTAATAAATTGTGATGCACAAGAGTGATGTGTTGATGTTTAGTATGGCTCTCTTATATTATTGAATAAAAGCTTAAGAGATTTGGTAATTATATAATGGATGATATTAAAGATCACATCCTTCATGGGTAATAATTTTTGAAGAGAATTTCCTGTAGTTTTTATAAATAGTATTGTCTAAACCTCTTGTGATATAAGCGGATATAACTAAAGTTCGAAACATCTGATTTTGTAGGAAGGATTGCTTATATATTTGAAAGAGGTATGTTGATTATCAGGAAGGGTCTAGAAGAGAAGTAACCTTTGATTAAATGGCGGTTGTGGTCATTGACCTCTAGTGTTGAGGATATAATATTGTGCACCAATAATCCTATATTAAAGTTGAAAAAGGGAAAAGGGTGGAGCTCTTGCGTGCTTATGGGCACAGGTAAGATGTAATATGAAGGGACTTGATTGTAGCCCTTGGATGATTGGGAGTATGGAAATGTGTTGGCCTTTTGTGTTTGTGTTTGTGATTTGACACACGATATAAGATCTTGTGTTGAGGATTAATATGGCAAGTCAACGGGCTTTTAGGGCATCATAGCGACGGAAGTCGATAGTTGGACCTTGGCCGGTTAGGCTGGGCTCTTTGGTGCTTACTTTACAAAGACCCCTTCCATTTCCATTGAGCTGGTTGGGATGGGATCTATGTTATTTATGTTACAACACACATTTTCACAGTATTAAAATACTATCAGAGTGTGAAAAAACTTGTTCGTGATGCCACGCTGTGTAGGGGACAATTGCAGGCGTTCAAGTAACCCTATCCATTTGCTTATTTTATAAAAAGACACATGAATTATGTTTTAAAATATTTTTTGTATTTTAGGTTTTAATGATTGTGTCACTCGGTCTGGTGGATGAACTAGTACACGAGTGAGATAGTATAAGTTTATGCAGCGGAAAAGTACTTGGTTAAATTCATTTATAGTCCTACATGAGAATGGAGACTTAACAAAGTATCAAAAGTTGATGTGACTTCTAAATTTTAAATATATAGGAAGGTAGTTTTATCGCTTTTAAAAAAGATTGAATTTCAGTTAAAAAAGATACTATGTAACTAAGATAGATTGAAGTTTTTTATATTTAAAAATACCTAACATGCATCCTAACATAAATCATTTTCAAAGTGCAAGTGCATAACTAACAGTAAGTAACAGCAGTAAAACTAGCAAGTAGCCTAACATCAGGAACTAACACTATGAGCGTCAACAATCTGACACGAACCCATAAGATACAACTCTAATCTGAAATAGAGAAACAACTATCTCTCTCTACTGAGGAGGAAAAAAAGCAACAACAACTAACCGCAGCTCTGAAACAACAAACTTTACAAGTCAAACCTGCTACTGCTCTGAACCTTAGACATTCAAAAGAAGAACACTTCAGTAACAAGTTTTAAGTGGTGTTAAAAGAAACCAAGCAGCAATAACAAACCTTTAAGTAGACGGGAACAAAGCGAGCAAACTAGCAGCAAAAGTCAGTACTCGTGAACAAAAAAACCAGAGAAGTAAAACAAGCTATGCAGCTATAACCAAACAATCTCAGTACCAAACACCAAAAAGAGTTTTATATTTACATATAACTTATAAAATATCATATTTAAATTCAAATTTAAATGAGACTGATCAGCTCAAAAAGGACATCAAAAAACCAGGCAAGCCTGGGTGTATGATCCAAAAACAAGAGAGGTACTGTGTCAGGATATAACAACGACACAAACAAACCCAAAAACATGGAACTATGCTGATGGAGTAACCTTAATACACACAATCGAACAAACATTCTATATATGTTTATAAGTATCACATTATAAACTTCTAAATTATGCAGTCGATAACAGACTTAAACCAAAATCAAGACACGCGATCGACACGACGACACAAATAGCCCGATAAGGCTCCTAGGTTTTCACAACGTTGATTCTAAAATTAAATAATATAGACAAATGATTGGACGATGCCTACGACTAATATAACGATCATAATGAAAAACTTGTTAAAATTGACATGACGATCCAAATGACACAACAAAGAAACGAGATGGCAAGAGGCAACATGGCTTCCGACAAACCAAATTCCAACGATATGTACGATGCTTAAACTAACGAAGTGATTAACTTGGTCAAAACGACGCGACAATTCAGACGACACGAAGAATAATTGACACAACGAATTTATTCATGATGAAATGGGCGAATACTCGATAGACCAACAAATTTATGTATCATCACATTATAATCTACTCGATAAGCAATGCTTACTCTAAACAAGGTTTTCACGACTGCGACTACCATTTAAATTCTTGGTGGAAAAATACTAGCACATAATTTATTAAGCATAAAACTAAATAGGGGAGGGGTGTAAATCAAATGACGAAATGCAAGTAGAATTCACCACTTGCCTTAGATTTCAACAAAAACCGACCTATGAAAAACTCCACATCGCAGATCAAACCAAGCAAAGGTGCGGGAAGGAGAAACCTACAAAGATTTGGCCAAAATAGAGATTAGGTTCGAAAACCCTAACGCTTAAAATTTCATAAAATGGAAAAATCTTACCGCACACGCGTAGCTCTCGGCAAGAGCAACTCAGATTTATGCTCCAAAAGAGATTTCGTCTACCAAATCTCCCGAAATCATGGCCAGAAAGTCCACGAAGAAGCGGGTTTCGCTATCTAAGAGATGCAATAGTTCGGTTCTTTTGGTAAGGAGAAGATGAGAATGCATAAATATATATAATTATAATATTATTAATATTAATATTAATAATTGTACTAGGTTTGAAATGAGGGAGGGTTCGATGAATTTCGGTGAGAGAAGGGGTGTATTTTAATGAATTAATTATTATAAATAGTAATATAAATAAATATAATATTAGTAACATTAGTTATATATTATTACGAAGGGCTTAACGCATGCCGATTCAAACGAAATTTGCACCAAAGGTAAAAGCTCAAGCAACGAATCCAATGGCAAAGTCAAAACTAAAATCCAACGTGCCGTTCTCGAGATATAAATTTCTAAAGTTTACATCGATCATTAAATATACAAAACTTCAAAAATTCATCGAGGCTCCAATATTGCTCGGATCGCGACGAAATATGACGGGCAAATTCAAAATTAATTGATTTAATTTCATAACGTAAATTTTCTCATTTCGATACGAATTCCAAGATTTGGTCAGCTCGAACTAACGGATTTGAAAACACACTAAAGACGATGCGTTGTCAAGTCCACATTAATATAACGCCCTTACGTCATTATGACGTCACCCAGAGGATTAAAATAATTGTCGAAAAAAACAGGGGTGTTAGAGTCACCCCTCCAAAAAGGAAGTTTCGTCCTTAAACATAGAACGCAACTCGAAACAAGAAGACAAAGGGAGATATGAGTTAAAATTCCCTAGATATAGATACTAACCAGAGAAGATTAGGAGAACAGCTGAGCATGAGATTCTCTCATTGCAGATTCTAATTCCCAAGCTGAACTCCTTACGTCCTATTTTTTCCAAAGAACTTGAACCATTGGAATTGTCTTCCTTCTATGTACTTGATCTTGCATCTCCAGAATGAGACAAGCTCTTCAACATATGAGAGATTAGGATGTAATTGGGGCACTGACTTAAGGACATGCCGATTACTATGAGCACACTTTTGCAACTAACTCACGTGAAAAATGTCGTGAAAACCAGGGAAAGAAGCGGGCAACTCCAGCATATAAGCTGACACTCCGATACGCTCCAGAATCTGGAAATGTCCCACATACTTGGGATCCAACTTATGGTTCTTTCCAATTCTCTTAACATCTGGTATAAGATAGACCTTCAGAAAAATAATGTCCCCAACTAAGAACTCCAACTCAACCCTACACTAATTTGCATACTTTTCGTATCACTCCTGAGCCAGGTGTAGATTTTCACGAATATGCATCACTAAATTTCTCATATCTTCTAAAGCTTCCAGACCAAGCAAAGGCTTCTCACCAACTTCAGCCAAAAACAAGGAATCTAACAATGCCTCTCATATAAGGCTTCAAAGAGTTCCTTCTGTAAACTCTCCTGATAGCTATTATTTTACGCGAACTCCATCAGTCTAAGGCGTTTATCCCAAGCTCCACCATGGTCCAAAATATAGCATCTAATAATGTCCTCAAAAATCTAATTCACTCTTTCCGTATAACCATTAGTCTGAGGATGGTAAGCAGTAGAATATTTAAAATCAGTGGCTTAATCACCCTGCAAGGTTTGCTAGAATGAGACATGAATTTTGAGTCTTGTTCTGACATAATACTCGTAGGAACACCATGCAACCAAATGATGTCTTCTAAATAAAGCTCAGCTATCGTTTCCATAGAATAGTCAATCTTGAAGGGCACAAACTGAGCGCACTTTGTCAGTTTATCGATAATAACCCACATCGTATCACGCCCTCGGTTAGACCTCTATAAACCGATAATGAAATCCATAGAAATTCTCTTCTACTTCCAACTCAAAATATCCAATGGCGATAACTTACCACTAGGTCTTTTATGATCAGCTTTAACATGCTGGCAAGTATAGCAGTCAGATACGAACCTTGTTATATCATTCCTCATACCTAACCCCCAGACAATTTGCTTCATATCTCAATACATCTTTGTGGAACCAGGATGGTAGGAAACACTAGAACCGTGTGCTTCACTACATATCTTTGCTCGAATGTCCTCAATAATGGGAATAAAATATCTACCGTGGTACTTCAAGGTATCTACGTCATTGATCAAAAAGTCCAGTAATTCCCCTTTTTTAGTTCTACTTCTGATATGCTGCTGATCGGGATTGTCCTTCTGATGTAGCCTAATAAGCATAATCTATGAAGGCTCTACCACTTCCAAGGTACTTGGCGAAGCGCTACTCACAACGCTCATGTCCATCAACAATAACTCCTCTACAAAGGATTGCATAGAGAGGTTAAAGACATGCGCGGGCTTTCGGCTCAAGGAATTCGCCACCACATTAGCCTTGCCGAGATGATAAAGGATTTCGACCTCATAGTCTGCAATATACTCGAACCATCTATGCTGGCGCAAATTTATCTTTTTTTGGGTGAAGACATACTTTACACTCTTATGATCCGTATAGATCTTGCATGACACTCCAGACAGAAGATGTCTCCACGGCTTCAAAGCATAAATGACTGCAACAAACTCCAAGTCATGTGAAGGGTATTTCCTTTTGTGGCCTTCAATTGTCTTGATCCATACGACAATCACTTTTCCATTCTATATCAACACGCACCTAAGTCCAACTCATGAAGAATCCACATAAACAACATATTCTACTACTTTAGTAGGCAACGCAAAAACTGGAGCAGAAAATAATCTCTTCTTAAGCTCCTGAAAAGCTTCCTCACAAGCATCACTCCAAACAAAATTGCACTCTTCTATGTATGTTTGGTCAACGGAGCAGACAACATTGAAAACCTTTGCACAAATCTCCTATAGTACCCTGCTAACACTAAGAAACTCCTTATCTACTTAGGCATTGAAGGCCTCTTCCAATCCTACACTACGGTTATATTTGCTGAGTACACAGAGATTCCACCTTTACTCATAATATGAACTAAGAAAGACACCTTAGAAAGCCAAAACTCACACTTGCTTAGCTTAACAAATAACTTGTGCTCCCTTAGAGTAGCCAAAACCAAGGATAAGTACAAGGCATGCTTTTCAGTATTTTTGGAATACACCAAAACATCATCGATGAATACAACCACAAACTGATCCAAAAACTCTTTGAAAACACTATTCATAATATCCATGAAGGTATAAGATGCATTGAAAGAATTATTTCAAGAGCCTAGACATCTAGAGGGGGGGGGGTTGAATAGGTTCTAATATTCTTTTATAATTCATATAATTAACTAATATTAACATAACACAGGAAATACAATCTACAGTACAGAAATCACAGCACAGCAAACACACGATTTATAGTGGTTCTCCAAGGTATGGATACATCCACTTTCCCCCTTCACATATCTAGTAGAGAATTGGATTCAGCCCAAATTCATTCCCCTAGCTCAGATCCACAGATCTTATAACTCAGAATAAGATTGGCTACTACAGCTCAGACTTATACAAGTCTTACCTGAGATTCTTCCCAAGAATCCTACCTCAGGCCTAAGCCCTACCTTAGCCTTTATCACTAGGCTTACAATTCAGACTATCACAAGTCCTACACCTTAGGACCTCAGCCCTACCTCAGCCTTTATAATTATATGCTTACAACTCAGATCTTACAAAAGATCCTACAAGATATTAATTGTTTAAGAGATACAAAGATATCGCCAGATAGATGTCTCTATAGGTGAGGGCTTCTTGATCAGTTCTTGAATAAACTAAATCTTTAGATTCAACCTGACTTAGCTGTTTCAAAGCTTCTTGATAGAACAAAATAAGATTGAACTCTTCTTGATGTAGAAGTTGATCTCCCGTCAGCTCCTTCCTTGAATTCAGAATAAGATCTGAATCTTCTCTTGCAGACTGCTCTAGATCTGCCTTCTTAAGGGTTTCCCTTTTCTTGTTGTAAGATACTCTTTCCTGAAATATCTTGATTACTTCCTTAGTTTTGTTGTTGTTCTGGTTGTCAAGGATAAATACCTTATAAAGAGTTTCCTCATGCTTACCAGCTGATCTGGTTTGTAATAACCTTCTGATAGTTCTGACAAAGGTGTCAGACCTGTTGGTTATGATAGCTATCGAGTCACCAGTTATGACAGTTGATTCCTTAAAGACTTTACAACTAAGCATAACAACTCAGCAAACTTCTTCACATGTGTCGACACAAATAGACTAAGTTTTGACACAGGTCTTGATGATGTCGACACAATACTCCATGTGTTGACATAGAAATTCTTATACTACTCGACACTACTTATGTTTGTATATGTCGACACAATTCCTGTGTGTCGACACAACTACTCCTGGTCTTGACATAACTGATGCTGTCAGATGGCGTTGAGTGTATATCCAGCTATCATTGATTGTGTGTTAAGACGTCATTGAGTGTGTGTCGACACAAGTCCTGTGTTTTTACAAAATCCTTCTGACTCAGTATAGCTATTGCTGTTAGATGGCGTTGAGTGACGTCCAGATGTTATTGAGTGTGTGTCGACCCAAGTACGGTGTGTCGACACAACTTCTTCTGGTGTTGACTTAGATGTAGACAAATGGCGTTTAGTGTGTGTCGACACAAGTCCTGTGTGTCGACACAAGTCCTGTGTGTCGACACAAACCTTCTTGAGGTGTTGACACAATTCTTGAGCGTCAACATATGCCTTTCTTCTTATGTCGCCATTACTCCTTGGTGTCAACAAAACTTCTGCTTTAGGTGTCGACACAATTCCTGCCTTAGGTATCGACACAATTTTGGGTGTCGACACAGATTCTTCTTAAGGTGTCGACACAATGCATGGGTGTCGACACAGGCCTTGCTTCTACTATCGACACAACTTCTGGGTGTCGACACAATTATTCATAAGTGTCAACACTTGTACTTAGAAAAATTTCTTGCAAACCTTACACCTGCACAATTAAACTCAAACATCTATCAAATACAAAATTGATGTATATCATTGAATAAGATTAAGCTTCTCCAAATCTGGTACATATTTTTCAGTGTACCCAAAAATCTCCCCCTATTTGGAGAAGTCATACCCCTTAGTCAAATATATACATCACTCATAATAAAGCACATAAAAAAAGATGTACATGCATTTCAGTGCAGGATAACATATAAACAATGTAAACAACTAAAATCAATAGTGAAGCTGATTTTATTTATCAATCAGACAGTTCTGGGTTTAAATGTTTTTCCTTAGAACAAAAGCAAAAAGTTACATTATTCTACACATAAGCCTATCTATCCTATGATTGACTCAAATCCTTGAGCACAATGCCTTTTCAAAATTTTATCTTTTCCTTCAAAGTGGGTTCTGTGCCTTTCAAAATAGTGAAAAGGCTTGGGGAAGTACCTGCTAGTCTCCAGAGCATTAGCAGCTAACTTCCCAGCTTTTGCACTTCTTCTGTACTGAAGAATGGCTTCTTGCTTGGCTTGATACTTATTCCCTTCTTGCTCAGAATACCATTTGCGCCTATCATAGGTCTTATCCTTTACAGCCTTCCAGGCAATCAAAATAATATTCCTGGAAGTAGGGCTCCATTGCTCAAAATCCAGCTTCAACTCAGCCTATTCTCTGAACCTTTTCTTTGAAAGATCTGCTTTCTTCTGAGCTTCCTTGGCAGCCCTTGACATGTCTGCTTTTTCAATAATCACATTTTGTGCCTCCTATGGAGGGATGTACATTTTCTTCACTTCTTGTTGAACCATGTCAAAGTCAACAGGAGGGTAAATAACCTGCGCAACTTAAGGCTGATCTCCTTCAATATAAGAAGGTTTCACTCCAGACTCAGCAACATTGTCATCATCACATAAAGGAGGAAACCCAAGTGTAGCTCTGATGGAATTAGAGATCCATTTTGCATGATCAGAGCTAGCTTTGACTAAACAATCTCTCCCCCCTTTATGACTTCTCTAATGATATGATCTCTTAGATCAGTCTTTTGAAACCTTATCTGATCAGCCAGATATTCTGTACCTTCTTGGTAGAAAGCTTTGAACTTAGTTAGGTAATAAGAAATGATCTTTTAATAGGTTCCAATAGCTGTGTGGACAGCAGCTAGATCATCTTGTAATTTCTTTGATATTTCACTTTTCAATTATGTTGAAATACTTGCCAGTTTCTTGATGATTTATTCATGGGAGTCTTTAAGGTTTTCATTGGATCTGAATTGATTTTCCAAAACATATCCTTGCTTGGTGGCAATGTCCTCAACCTCAGTCTTCAGTAGCTGTTGTTTCTTAGTCAAATATACTACAACATTGCCTCCCTTATGGAAGAAATCTATCATTTCTTTCTTATGCAGATTGACATCAAATCTGATTTATTTTATGTCATGAGCCAGCCGAAACTACAGTTCTTTATTAGACTCATCCATATACTTTTCTAAAGACTGCCTTTGTTCATCCAATTTTACGTGCATTTGGACCAGTAATGAACTGAAGTCCATGCTTGGAGTAGGTGGTTGTGTGACTGTTTGCAAGGCTTTCTTGTAGCCTGAGCTCTTTTTCCTTATTGCAACCATCTTCCTCTTCCTAGCCATAGAGTCTTCCTCATCATTAGAGGGTATTTATGAGCTTTCTATATCAACTATTTCTGTATTAGATGGTTCATTTAGTAGCTCCTCCCCCTCAGTTCTTGGCAGGTCCTTTTTTACTTGTTATTGCTCCCCCCTCAGTCCTTGCAGCTGGTAAATCAAGAAATAGATCTTCCATTATTACCTTTTGCTGTATCTGTACAGGAGGAACAGGGTTAGTTTAGAAAACAAAAGGTTCTCCTGGGACATCCAGATTTTTGTCCAGGGACTGCTTTATAAAGGAGATACTTTCTCATCCTGAGCTGTATCCTTTAACTGCACATTCTATGCTTCTTTTTCATCAATTTTCAATGTTTCTTTGTTGATACTTGATACAATATCCATTACTGTAACAACTGCATACTCACTATCTAGAGTAGCTGCATCAATTCCTCCCCCTTTAGCAGGTAGCTCAGAAAGTACAGTATCTTGTGCTGCTGGTTCAAGATTTTCTCCCCCTAGAGTAGTGACTACCTGTTGCTCTGGGAGCACATAGCTCTCTACTTGATCTTGAACATTTTTTGGGGTCTGTCTTCATCTGAACTGAAGACCACTTCCTATTCAGAATCACTAGAAAATTCTTCTTGCTGAACAACTTCCTTCTTCTTTTCTTTCTTCGTCTTTTTTTGTGGTGTAGAAACCTCCTTAGTTAATACTCTATCACACCTAGACATAATCCTTACATCCATTTTCTTCATATGGTTGATCTTGGATCATAGAAGTTGGCTCATTATAGCTTGTATTGCTGAAGATAAACATAAGCTGAGGATCCTTCCCAGATTCTGTTTCTTTATTCCTTCTTGTATTTTGTCAAATACTACAGATGCCCAGTCAATTTTTACAGTGAAGATGACACTTGTCATTAGATTGAACATGGAGACCGATATTTTGTCATGTCCACCAATCTTACAAATAATTACCTTGCCTATGATTTCAGAGAGAAACTTTCCTTGTGAATTCATCCCTTTCCTGGTAATGGATGATCCAACTTTGATATTCGGGCTTAGCCCGCACCAGCTTAATGCATCTTTTGTCATTGATGGAATGATGTCATCGTCATCCTTAACCTTAGAAAGTTGGAGTTATTTCCTTATCGTCTTAGTGTAAGTTTTACTCGGGAATCTTGTACTGTGGCTTGGATCTTCTTCCAGATTATGTCCACGGTGGATGATGAATAAAATTCCATGACTTCCTTTTTCAAAATCTTAGTCGGTTCTAAGACCAAGAATTCAAAACCATTCTCTGAAATTAGGGTAATTACACCCTGGATTTCTGGACAAGCTATCGTGAATCCATCACAAACCAACTCATAGCCTTCGTTCATCTTGTCTTCCATGATGGGCGCAATTGATGAAAGGGATAGAGAGAGAAGAGAAGAGAATATCGAAGTCTACACAAGATCTAGAGTAAATAAATCTAAAAGCGTAGTCGACAAGTTTTTGGCTTCACCTATTTATAGTCTATGTGTAAAGGGGAGTTCAAAAGATGCTCCTTAGTAATAAAACTATGTCTCGACAATACTTTGTTTTAGTCGACTGGTCTATGTGTCGACATACTTATGTCAGTGTTGAGATAGACTGGTAATGTCTCGACACAGAGTGTCGACTTTTATTTTTGTGTGTCGACACAAAAATCAGTTAACTTAAAGTCTCGACATAGTTGTGTCAACACCCATATTTCTGTCGCTACAGTTATTGTTTATGTGTCGACACATCCTATTTCTTTGTCGACTCAACATACTAAGTGTGTCGACACAATTTGTTTGTGTCGACACAAGCTTTATACCTAGACAAATTTCCTGAGAAATATTGTGCTTACATATTCTACTTAGGAATGATGTGCTGACCTACTCTAGGTTCAACATACAAAATTCAATTTTAAAATGATTGAATTTAGTTTCATCCGGAGGTTTTGTAAGAATATCAGCAATTTTACTATTTGTGTTTACAAATTCTAGATTAATATCTTCCTTCTCCATATGTTGTCTTATAAAATGAAACTTAATTCTTATATTCTTGGTTCTACTGTGAGATACAGGATTCTTAGCAATAGATTTTACACTTGTAGAATCACAAAATAGTGGAATTCTACTTACCTTGATGTCATAATCTTCAAGTTGGTGCTTTATCCACAATAATTATGCACAACAACAACCTACAACTACATATTCAGACTCAGTTGCTGATATAGCTACACTGGTCTGCTTCTTGCTGCACCAAGACACCAGCCTTACACCTAGGAATTGACAGGTTCAAGTAGTACTCTTCCTATCTTCTTTGCATCCTATAAAGTCTATATTTGAGAAACCTGTTGGTAAGAAATCTCTATTATAAGGGTACCAAAGACCTAGATTAGGTGTGCCCTTAAGATATCTAAAAATTCTTTTAACTGTAGTATAATGAGATTCCTTTGGGCAAGCTTGGTACCTAGCATAGACACATATAGCATACATGATGTCAGGTCTACTACCAGTCAAGTAGAGTAGGGATCCAATTATCCCTCTATACAAAGACACATCAACAGGTTTCCCTGTCTCATCTTTGCCTATAGGCATACTTGTTCCCATTGGAGTTTTCATGGTGGAGGCTGAGTCCATTCCATATTTCTTAATCAACTCCTTGGTGAACTTAGACTGGGATATGAACAATCCATCATCAGTCTGTCTTACTTGAAGTTCCAAGAAGAACTTCAGCTCACCCATTATGCTCATCTCAAACTTTCCTTGCATAAGTTTGGCAAACTTTCTACAAAGGTTGTTTTCAGTAGATCCAAAGATAATGTCATTAACATATATCTAGACTAGGATTATCTATTCTTTAGATTCCCTAAAGAATAGAGTTTTGTCTATCTTTCCTCTAGAGAATTTATTCTCAACAAGAAAAGTAAATAAGGTTTCATACCAAGCCCTAGGGGCTTGTTTCAAACCATATAGAGCTTTCCTAAGCCTATATACATAATCAGGATAATGAGAATCTACAAAACTTGATGGTTGTTCAACATAGACTTCCTCTTTTAAGTCACCATTCAAAAATGCTAACTTTACATCCATCTGATATACCTTGAACCCTTGATAGGCAGCATAAGCCAAGAACATCCTTATAGCCTCTAGCCTTGCTACTAGGGGAAAGGTTTGATCAAAGTCAATTCCTTCCTCTTGCCTGTAGCCTTTTGCTACCAACCTAGCCTTGTTCTTAATTATAGAGCCATTCTAAACAAGTTTGTTTCTGTAGATCCACTTGGTTCCTATAATGTTATGATCCTTTGGTTTAGGAACCAGTTCCCAGACTTTACACCTTCTGAATTAATTCAGCTCTTCTTACATAACATCAATCAAGTTTGTGTCTTGCATGGCTTCTTCAAACTTCCTGGGTTCTATCTGTGACAAGAAACTTGAACATAAAACGATTTTCATGTTCTTGCTCCTTGTTAGAACACCATGACTTGCATAACCAATGATTTTGTGAGCTGGATGATCCTTCAGGTGTCTTCTAGCAGGAGGAAACCTATCAAACTCATGGCCTTCTTCATTTTCCTCAACCTGATGCTATTCATTGTCTTCATCATCCTGTGAGTCTTGTTCTCCCCCTGGATAGCATGCATCTTTTTCTTTATCCATCCTAGCAGGTGCTTCATTATTGATGGTCAGCTTGTCGAGTCTGTCTGTTAGACCTGTAGAATTAACTGAAGAACTAGACAATTCACTGTTAATCAATTTAGACTTATCAAATACAACATGAACTGATTCTTCTACAACTTGTGAAGTTAAGTTGTAAATCCTGTGTGCCCTACTATTATTGATGTACCGAACAAATATCTCTTCGAGGGATTTGGCAGCAAACTTAGTTTGGTAATGCTTACCATTAATTAGGACATAACACTTACTACTAAAGATTCTGAGGTACAAAATGTCTCGCTTTCTGCCTTTCAAAATCTGATAGGGAGTCATCTTATGTTTCTTATTGATGGAGGCTATATTGAGTACATGACATGCAGTATTTACTGCCTCTGCCCATAAGTACTCAGGGAGAGTAGTGTCACTAAGTATTGTCCTACTTGCCTCAATTAGAGTCCTATTTTTTCTTTCAGCAACACCATTTTGCTGGGGTATCTTTGTGAGGAGAACTCCTGATGGATCCCTAGTTCTGATTTTGGCCACTGAATTGTTAAATTCATTTTGAATTTGTCTAACAAAGGTCTGGAAAACAGTAGAAATTTCAGATTTCTTCCTCAAGAAGAAAAACCATGTGAATCTAGAATAGTCATCCACGATATGTAATGTGTATACTTTCCTACCAAGACTATAAATTTGCATAGGACCAAATAAATCAATATGCAAGAGATATAAACATCTCATTGATTCTTTGGTATCTAGTGCAAGGAAAGAGGACTTAGTCTGTTTGCCCTTTTGCAAGCTGAACACACTCCCTCTTTAATGCACTTGACTTTAGGACCATTCCTTACTAATCCAAAGTTAAACAGTTATCCTATAGACTTATAGTTCTGATGAGCTGGCCTCTTGTACTATTTTACACATAGTGAAGCTTTCTCACCTGCAACAAGGAAAATGGGTTAGTTGTAAAACTCACAATCTACGTTAAGACAATAAACATTCCCTTTCCAAGTGCCAGTCAAAATGATCTCTTGATCACTTGACCTCCTTATTTGGCACTCCCCTTTTAGGAAAGAGATGTCATAACCTTGATCACTAAGTTGACTTATGCTAATCAGGTTATGTTTTAGACCCTTCACATAAGCCAATTTGGTGATGGTAATTGAATCACTAGAAATCTTGCCAAATCCTTTGATGATTTCTTTTTCTGATCCACCAAAGATTACGTTTGTTCCATTCTCTATGGGTACAACGTCCCTCAACATTCTTGTTGTTCCAGTAATGTGTTTGGAATATCCACAATCCAAGTACCATATATGGGTATGGCCACTTGGATTCACCTGCATCAAATAAAGAATCACTCATCCTTAGAACCCAAATTAGTTTTAGGTCTTAGGTTCTTGTTAGTTTAAAAACTATCATGTTTACCTACAGCTTTTCTTATAGGTAAACTATTCTTGGTTTTTAAACTTGTGTTAAACCAGCAATTCATAGCAAAGTGGCCTACTTTTCCACAACACCAACACTTAAATTGGTTATACCTTCTCTTAGGTACAGACTTCACAACATTGTTTCCAGCAGTTCTTTTGAGTGTAGGTGCTGGAGCAACAAACCCCAAGAATTCCTTTTGAACATGATGGGCTTGCCTATAGAGTGGCCTACGGGCATTTGCACATGTAACACCTCCCCTGTAAAGACCATATAATATGGGTCCGGCCGGGGCCCCACAACATATGGATGCCACAGCTTTAGTATTAAAAGATGATATAAAACTACCCAATCTCAAAACTCCAGACAAACACAGCGGAAACAGAACACTAACAGACAGAAGTTATCCACTAACAGAAGAGTATCAAATGGCCTTAAGGCCTTACACAATATAAGTCCAAATATAAAAGTGCCAAGCACCCCTAGGCTACCTCGGCATGCAAGCCAGACATAGTCAAACAACAGCAGCAAAATAAGGAAAATAAAATAGTCAAGCACAGCAACACTTCATGAGGCTTAGGGCTTTTCGCCCGGCGCGCTAGCTCCTGCATGCGATCCTTGCCCTGTAAGGATTTGAAGTAACGTGGGTCAGGAAAGGCTGACCTCTACTGTGTAACAAACACATCTCCTCCCGGCCGTCCCTAACGGACCCCGGGGTACCACTCCACCTGCAAGTTAGCACTTCGTATACCAAAAGAGTATATCTAATAAAGCGGTAAAACTGGCTTGGATGTCTCATACAGCATACATGTTCTCTATGTTTTGTACATAGTGAAAGGGGCCTACTATGTAACATGAATGCAACACGGGTTTCACCCAAGGCACCCTAGCTCGTATGCATCTAGCACAACATCAAACACTGGGTACTTCCGTTTCCCCATTGGCTTAAAGCCGCAAACACAAGGGAACCACCATGTCCCTAACGGCACACACACCGTCACACGGAACCTCGCAAAGGCCCCACCCGCATAAGGGTTATATACCCCGGGCTTGCCCGCACATTCTGACTTCGCACGTCAGGGTTCCGTCTCACACTGATCGATTCTAAAAAGCCTTGCTGGACCCCACCCGCTCATGGCCACATTGCCCGGGCTTGCCCTCCGCTCGACATTCTCGTCAGTCCCACACAAGGGGCTAGTCTCGTCGGGACACTTTCCCCACATGACTTGCGTGTCACGGGATAGCCAGCCGACCACGGAGACATAGCCGCGCCTTTGCACAGCACAACCAGAGGTTTCCCCACCCCCAATCACCATTCACACCGTGTCTTTCCCGTGCTCAAAGGAAACCATCTACCGCACAATGCGGAGCTAACCTTGTCCGGTTCTGACCACGAGTACTCACTCAAATATAAGGGGGAAGACGCATACATACAACGACGTATTGCAGCAACGGATTTCTACCGAATCCTCAAAGCTCGCTATGCAACATCACCGGTTCGGACTAACAGTCGCGACCACGACTTCACCCACAATGCCTAATCCGCTAACGGAGAGGATCTCTAATGCAAAACATGCCGGGATGAACATACTCAACCCGGAGGTTCCTCTTGAACCTAGGCTACACGAATCCCTCTCATGCGAGAGATTCGGTGCTCAAAATACGAAAGGAAGGGGATGCTATTCATGCATCCTAAATCCTAAAAAAAAGAGAGGAGAAGTGTCGTTACCTTCCGTCCCCTCTTCCTAGCCATGGAGAAGATTTGCTCGGTTGAAAACTCCCGCAACGCTCCCACCTTCGCGGATCTGAACTCCGCTCGCGAAACGGACCTCCGAAGCTTCACCGGCGGCCGGATCTTGGCCTTCTTCCTCCTCCTTGCTCTCCCTTCTCTCTAGAATCAAGAGAGATAAAGATAGGAGAAAAGTGAGGGTTTCAAACCCTATTCCTGAGTTTAATCCCTCAGATCTAGCCCCCAGCCGTTGGATCTCATACCAAAGAAACGGACGGCCACGATTCGGCCTAAAATCACCAAAACTGGGCCGAACACGGGTTGCAACACGGCCGTGTTACCCATTCGCCGTCTCGACCGATTCGAAAACTAGTAGACGGCCTTTGACACGCCCGTGTCGAGACACATGTCACGCCCCCCACCGACCAATTTTCCCAGTCAGAGAAGGACACGGCCAAAGACACGGCCTTCGACACGCCTGTGTCAGACCCTACACGGCCGTGTCGTGACCCGTGTCACGCCTAGCAGAATAAATACTACAAACAGCCCGAGAAGGACACGGCTAGGGACACGCCCGTGTCCCAGGCCGTGTTCATGAGCTCGACGAACGTCGACCCTCAAAACATCGACCACAAGCTCCGCGGTCGACCACGCCCTGACACGCCCGTGTCACGCCCTTGACACGCCCGTGTCGCCTGCTCCAAAACCCAAACTTAGCTAAAATGACGCCGTCGATTCCCCTTCCATGTTTTGGGGTGTTACAGCACACTTGCTAATGTGATCTCCATACTCACAGTTACAATGTGTAATTTAATGATCATACCTATTGGTAGGTTGCATCACCTTCCTAAAGAAAATAGGGGGTTTAGAGGCTAGTGGCTGAACTGGGGTTACCTTTTCCATGTGAATTGGTGTCCCATATTCTTCTCTTAAATCCTAGACCAGTCTTACCTTTTGAGAAATGAAGTTGTCTATTAAAGGCATGACTGATTTTGTCTTAGAGAATTTAGCCACTAACTCTTTTTTTTATGAAGTATTGCCTCCAGATTCTTGATATGATTTTCCTTGAAAGAGATTGTGCCCATCTAAATGAAAGTTATGTTTTTCATTTTCAGATCAATCAGCTTGGCTGATTCAGATGTTGCCTGCTTAAGAGATTCAACCTCCTTGTCCTGCTCCTTGACAAGAAGCTTGCTTCTATTTAGAGCTTGCAACAACCCACCATACTCATCAATGAGTTGGTGTACATTGCCTTCAAACTCAGAATCATCCACATCTCTTGATGTAGATGCTTATGATCCTGATCCAGTGAAATAATCAAAAGCTGAGGAAGAATTGTATACCTTGGGTTGACCAGGCTGATCCTGACACTGATCATTTTCTGACAGGGCCATCAGCCCTCTACAACATTGGTATTCCCCTCCATTTATGGAGTCCAGCATTTATAGGAATTCTAGTTCCCTAAAATCCTCTTCTTTTGACAACAGCCCAACATATGCTTCTGCATCATCTTCTTCTCCTGATCCTGAAGATGAAGAGTCTGTCCAACTCTTTTATTTTTGAGCAACAAAAAATTTCTCCTTCTTGCCCTTCAGCTGATGCTTCTTCTTGTCCTTAGATTCAATCCTCTTGACTGGGCAGTCAGGTATGACATTTCCTGGCCTGTTGCAATAATAGTAAGCAATCTTAGAATTAGTTTATTTACTAGGTTTTGAGGCATACCTGTTCTCCTTGGGAGTCTTCTTTTTCTTGTAATACTTATCCTTGGAAAAGGATGATGATGGTCTGGATCTCCACTTCTTCTTTTTAATGAACCTTTGGAACTGCCTTGTAACGGCTGAAAAGTCCTCATCAGAGGTGTGGATATCTGATGTGCTGTTGTTAGGGATTCCCTCTTCTTCCTCAGCACTCCTTCTGGGTGGAGAAGGAGATTTTCTCCTGCCATTTCTTGTGCCTTCAGCCTTGAAGGCAACTGACAAATCCTTGTACTCAGAACTGCTGCTCTTCTGTTCCTCCTTTCTGGCAGTGAGCTGCATTTCATATGATAGCAACTTTCCAAACAGTATGGGAGGAGGTGTATTTGCAAGCTTGTCCAACTCTCTGATGGCACAAATCTTTGTGTCCCAGTCCTTTGTCAGAGACCTGAGAAACTTTTTTTTTCAGTTCATATGTGCTGAAGACTCTTCCATATGTCATCAGCTCATTAACTATCCTGAAGAACTTTTTATAGCATTCAGCTATGCTGTCAGTCTTGGCTTGTCTATAGCTCTCATATTCTTGACTCATAATAGATTTCCGGTCCTCTCTAACTTCTTCTGTCCCCTCCATGTAGACAATTAGGGTGTCCCACATTTCCTTAGAGGTTTTACAATGTACTAGATTCTAAAATTTGACATCATCTATAACACTTATAATAATGTTCTGTGCTCTTTTGTCTAGTGTTGCCAGGATGATCTCATCCTTTGTCATTTCAGAATAGTTCTGTCATAACTCGCATTTTCTACGAATTTAGTAATTATCAGAGTATGAGAAAACACGCGTCATGATGCCACGTCGAGCAGAGGATAAATGCTAACGCTCAGGCAAAACACTCTACTTTACTTTATGAAAGAAATTCATGAGTTTAAGATTAGAAAATCAGTTATATTTTAGAGGTTGTATCTCTCGACTCGGTGGATCACCTAGTCCACAGTTAAAAACTATACTTATGCGCTGCAGAAAAATACTTTATTCAGGTTTGACATCTTAAGGAGTGCATAAGAGCCCCAAGAGGACCACTTATGCTATGCAAGACTCAACATTTAATTTATATTATATATAAGAAAACGATCTTTATACGTTGTTTGGAAAATAGTGATTAAGTTTTATAAAACATGTTGATCATGTGATATACTTATAATAATAATTGTAGTTTTAAAATAACAAGCAACCTAGCATAAATCCTCCCCAGAGCAAGTAGACTATCTCCAGAAAATGGTAGCAGCAATAGTAATATATCTAGTACAAAGGTAAAAACTACCAGTGGGCGCCAACAACCTGACACGAACCCACTTGCACATATGTATGTCTGTAAGAAAAGTACAGAAAAACTACCTCACTAACAAAGCAACAGGATCTCCAATGCCCAAGAGACCACCGCAACCTAGCCACCAAACTGGCTACTGCTCAGAACCTGAGGCATTCAAAAGAAGAAAGAATACCTCAGCAAGCAAAACAAAGAAAAACTGCATGAAAGTGTCAACCAGGGAATAAATGAAAGAGGAAAAAACATAGCAGTAAAAGTCACAACTGCCCAATGCAAGACAAAAAGAAATGCACCACGTGCGAGGAAACAGCATCAACCCTGCCCAAAAACTACATCCTACAGAGTCTACTAAGCTACCCAGAGCCCAAAATGCTGCAATCTACCAAGGAAGAAACATCTAACACCCTAAGTTGTGGGAGGTGGTAGTAGAAAAAACAAACAACATTGATCCGGGTTGGAGGCAAACTCAGTCCCCCAACCACCATTTCCAAGCCAACAAGCTCAAGGGCTTACATGTGAAAGCACTAGGGACCTTCCACCCCCTACCCAGCCCGTACCTGGTGCAAGATAGAAGAAAAGGGTGGCCACGGCTAAATTACACAACACCTCCCCCATGAAGAGCTTCAAACCACCACTACTAACAACGACCCACGATTTGGCCTTAAGGAAAGAAAAACATGGCCGACAAGGAAACTCAAAACATGAACAAGGAATTCACTCGGGAGCGAAAATCAAGGTAGGGAAAAAGTGTTAAAATGACTAGACAAGGCTTGTCGTTGAGTGGGGCCCACTCAACGCCTGCCTAGACCTTGGCGTTGAGTGAGCTAGCCTCACTCTGCGCCAGAACAAGCATGGCGTTGAGTGAAGTTCACTCACTCAATGCCTCCTGCAAGAACAACTCTGGCATTGAGTGAGCTAGCCTCACTCAACGCCAAAACAGGTATGGCGTTGAGTTAGGTACACTCACTCAACGCCCTGGTACTTAACCATAAACAGAGAAAGTGGCGTTTAGTGAGCTGGCCTCACTCAACGCCAAAAAAACAATGGCGTTGAGTGAAGCTCACTCACCCAACACCCTTATACATAGTCGCAAAAGAGAACTATGGCATTGAGTGAGTCCACCTCACTCAATGCCAAAACAGCAATGGCGTTGAGTGAGGTTGACTCACTCAATTCTGCGGCATTGAGTGAGCTGAGCTCACTAAACGCCAAAACAGCAATGGCGTTTAGTGTGGTTGTCTCACTTAACGCCAGAAGTTCTGGCCGCGAAGAAGGGTTGTGGCGTTGAGTGAGTCTACCTCACTCAACGCCAAAGCAGAAATGGCATTGAGTGAGGTCAACTCTCTCAACACTACGAGACTTGGCCGCAAACTTGCCTTCGGCATTGAGTGATGCCACATCACTCAACGCCAAAACAAGAATGGCTTTGAGTGAGTTCAACTCACTCAACGCCAAAGTACTTAGCCTCATAAAAGGCTATGGTGTTGAGTGAGCACACCTCACTCAACACCAAAGTACTTGGCTGCACAGAAGCGACGGCATTGATTGAGTCCACCTCACTCAACGCCAAAACCGAAATTGTGTTGAGTGAGGTCGACTCACTCAATGCCAAAACACTTTGCTTCTCAGGAAAACCGCGGCGTTGTGTGAGCTTGCCGCACTCAATGCAAAAACGGATATGGCGTTGAGTGAGGTCGACTAACTCAACGCCAAAGTACTTAGCCGCTAGCAGGGGATGTGACATTGAGTGAGTCCACCTCACTCAACGCCCTAATACTTAGCAAAAAAATTCGGACTTGTTACATCTGCGGCGTTGAGTGTATGCTCCAAACTCAACGCCAAACCCGCAAAGGCTTTGAGTGTGTGCACCACACTCAATGCCGGCCAGACAGAAACCAAAAAGGCTCTATCCAACAAACACAGCCGGTACCCCCTTCTCTCTCTCTCGGCTTCACCCCCAAGCCACCAAGAAGATCGTAATCAAGAGTTGACTGATGGCGTTATGCCGGCGGGTTGAGCACCAACAGCATAGAGAAGGTGGGCTCATAGGAGAATCTAAGCCCTAAATTCGGCAAGAAAAAGAGAACATGCTTGACTTCTACACTAGGGCTAACCGAGAATTTTCAGAATTTCAAGAAAATAACAATGGCAAGGGAAAGAACACCACTTGCCTCGATTTCCGACAAAGCTTGGACGACTTTCGCTCCTCTTTACTTGGTACTAGGAACAGCAGCACCTAAAAGCATACTCCTGTTCATTAATGGCGTAAAACCTCAAGACCTAAATCCCCAAATCTCCTAAAACTCCACGAAAATCGAATTTATTACCGTCGAAACGTAGATCTGAGCGAGAGCAAGACAATGCCGCTTTCAGAATCGAAATCCATCCACGAACACTACCGGAATCACCGTCCGAAAGCTAGGGCAGCCCGTCGTTTCCGCCTCTACTTTCCGCGAACAGGAGCAGTGGTTTTCTGCTTTTGGTCTTGGGAAGAAGGAGGAAGGAGAAGTTTGCCCGCCACTTCTTAGTAAAGTTTTTTTATAGAAGCTTTAAATGCATCGGTTCAGCAAAACCGAATCCCAACCACCGGCTCCCTTATTAAATTAAGAGAATTCTAATAGTCTTTAATAACGGCACACCCAAAACGACGCGAAAACCAAACTATCTTGGAATTTGACGAAATTCACACCGTAGCTAAATACCTACGCTACGAACACAACGGCAAAGTTGAAATTAATTTTCGATGAACAGAACTCGAGTTATACCCACATGAAGCCAAAACACAAGCATCCCCCGAGAGGCCACACCTGGTCACCCAAAACGACTCGGCTTGCTAGGGAGATCTTGCCAATATTCTACAAAATAGGGCACCCAGTTCTAAGGAGTTAAACCACACTCCACAAATGGCACAAGCCACGAAAACGCGTCACCATAACGCCAAACGAGAATAAAAACAGTCGCAAAAAAATCGGTGGCGTTACAGTCACTCCCCCTAAAAGAAAGTTTCGTACAAAAACTTTACGCGTAGCACTCCTACTAAAGAAGGAAAAGTAACAAATAGGAGTTACAAGAAGGAAAACATACCGATCAAAATAAGGGAAACAGGTGAGGGTAAGCCTACCTCATGGCCGACTCCAACTCCTAAGTTACGCTCTCCAAATCCTGATTCCTCCAAAGAAATTTCACCATCGGAATGGAATTCTTTCGCAGCACTCGTTCCTGAGTATCCAAAATACGGACTAACACTTCAACAAAAGAGTGGTTGGGCTCCAACTAGGCCACAACGTCCAAGAATTGCCCACAGCTGCGCACACACTTCCATAATTGGCTTACATGGGAAGTTTGCTTGCAATTCCAATCTATAAGCTGACACGCCAATCCACTCCAAAATCTTAAACGGGCCCACATACCTCGGGTGAAATTTCTGATTCTTACCAAACCTCTTTACACCAACCATTGGGGAAACCTTAAGAAATACAAGGTCCCCTACAGAAAACTCAAAGGTAGACCTACGCTAATTGGCGTTCTTCTCGTATCTCTCCTGAGTTATACGAAGCTTCTCACGAATAAGCTTCACTGCGACTTTCATCTCCTTAGGAGAATCTAGACCCAACAAAGGACTCTCACAAGCCTCAGGCCAAAACAATGGTGTTCTGCAGCGCCTCCCATATAAGGCTTTAAAAGGAGCCATCTGCAAGCTTTCCTGATAACTGTTGTTGTATGCAAATTCCATAGGTCGCAGGCGCTCATCCCACGCTCCACCGTGGTCAAAAATATAGCATCGGATCATATCCTCAACTATCTGGTTCTCCCGCTCCGTCTGCCCATTTGTCTGTGGATGGTAAGGAGTAGAATACCTCAGATCCGTACCCAAACCCTCCTGCAGACGCTACCAAAAACAAGAAGTAAACTGGGAGTTTCGATCAGAAATATTACTCACAGTCACACCATACAGTCGGATGACTTCATTCAAGTACAACTCCGCTATTTTCTTCATCGGGTAATCAATATTATATGGCACGAAGTGAGCACACTTCATCAGTCTATCCACTATGATCTAGACAGAATCAAATCCCCTCGGGGATTTTGGTAAGCCCGTGATGAAATCCATAGATATACTTTCCCACTTCCAAGTCGGGATCTCTAACGAATTCAACTTGCCACCAGGCCTTCCATGATCGGCCTTCACACGCTTGCAAGTGTGCCACTCCGCAACAAAACGGGCTATATTAACTTTCATGCTATTCCACCAGGCAATTTGCTTTAAGTCACGATACATCTTCGTAGATCTTGGATGGTAGGCAATGCTGTATCCATGAGCCTCTCTGCAAATCATACCTCTAATGTCCCCAACACCGGGGATGCAAAATGTGCCGCGATACTTCAAAGTACCTGCATCATCGATAGCAAAGTCTGGCAACTCCCCCTTCTCGTTCCTGGTGAATAAGTGCAGAAGATCCGGATCGTCCTTCTGGTGCAGTCTGGTCAAAGAAATCCAATGTAACATCCCATTTCCGGCTAGACACCTAGGAGTCAGTTGGTTGTGGTAGAACCCTAGGGAGCCCAAAACTTGAAATAAATCGACCAAGAAATCGGGTCACGGGTTGGTCACGCCCGTGACCGACCCGTCACACCCGTGACATAGGGCGTGACCACATTCGACGATCGTCGATTTCAGTCCGACGATCATCGAACCCAAAATTTGTCACCAGACCTGTCACGCCCGTGACTCGCCATGTCACGCCCGTGACATAGGGCGTGACCACGATCGTCGGTTCCAGATCGAAGGTCGTCGACCCAAAATTGGCCCCCGGGGCATGTCACGCCCGTGACCCACCATGTCACGCCCGTGACATAGGGCGTGACATGCTCGACGATCGTCGATTCCAGTTCGACACCATCGAACCAGAATTAGTCACCAGGCATGTCACGCCCGTGACCCACAATGTCACGCCCGTGACATAGGGCGTGACACGCTCGACGATCGTCGATCCCAGTTCGACGATCGTCGAACCCAGAATTGGCTAACCGGGCCTGTCACGCCCGTGACCTATGTGTCACGCCCGTGACCAAGGCCGAAATGACAAGCCAGGTTGGAAATTTCGGTAACCGACGCCATAATAAATTCTGACCATGGGAATGAAAATCAAGAGTATTTATGGGTCGTTCCCTACTTTAAATATGTTAATAATTAAGGAAAAGTGGGTCCAATAGGAAATTGCCACCTGGAAAGCACCTCTTCATCTCCAACTTTTCAACTGCCATTCGTCATAACCGAAACGTCATAAGGGTGTTATTAATGGCCGCCAACGTTTCATCTCCAACGTTTCATCCCTTCCCCTCACCATTTGCTGATCTATAAAAGATTCCTAAGAGCAGGAGGAAAAGGTTACACTCCCTCAAACTGTTTCAGACTTCCCCTTGCTGTTGAAGAATTTCCGGCGACGCCACCACCGCGCAAATGGCTTCCCGACGCTCTGCACGCCTTCAACCCGCGAACAAGGTCCTCCCCTCCCTCTTCTTCTGCGGATAGATCTTAGGAATCGTTAGGAGAGATATCGGGCTCAAAAGAGCCAGATCGGGTGAGCGTGTTCGTGGTTTTCCGAAAATTTCATGGTGGCGGGTTCGCCGGAAACCGCCTCTCCGGCGGCTGTGCCGCCGCCCGACGATAGCCCTCGCCTCAACGGAGGTGGTGGTGGTGGTGGCCGGCCAGGGAGATGGCTGGATGGTCGGGAAATAGCTTGGAAAAGCTACAGGATATTAGGTTTTTAGGCCTCTGGTTCGGGCTGTTGAAGAAGATGAACAGTGGCATGAGAAATAAATTCTATTTTTAAAATAATTTCTGAATGAAAAATCTGTCTTGTTAATTAAATTGGGAAAAATACCTAGAGGCTCCTACAGGAAAAATGATCAACATAGGAAGTGTAGCCCTTGAAGTCTACTTTAATTCAATATTAATTTCACTCGATTCGGAATCCTGGTTAGACCACAGCACCCTTTTTGGTGAGGTCTATCCAGAGGGCTGCCTTGACCTTAGAAAAATTCCCCACTCCAATTCAGTCATCAAAATGACTTGAAATTTGGGGTGTGGTCTAATCTTACATATATCTAGGTGCTATCCAAAAATGAGAATTTTTGAAGAATATTTTTCTATAGTTTTTAGAAAAATTCAATAATCCTAGCCGAATTTAATTAGATAGATAAATAATTTCCAAACCCTCCCAAACTTTGGTGAGTAGTCCCTGGGGTCACTATAAGGTTCTGTATAATTTTCCATCTCATTTGTAGATGGTTTGGACTAGAAATGATCAACCCTAAGTTTTGCCCTAATAAGGGGTCTTAGGATAAAAGTGCACTTTTGAAGTTTGAGTGGTGAGATCACCTCAACAGAGGCTGAGATTTTTACCACTGGCTAGTAATATTCTCTAGCACCCCCTCATGTAGTTTGAGGTGGATCGGGGTAAGTTTACCCTAAGGACCAAGGCCAAACCCTAAGGTTGGATCTTGGTGGTTTGTGAAGGTCATGTGGTCAAATGACCTTGGATTGACCCGAAATTGGGTGAAGAGAACCATAGGGTCAATATAGTTCTCTGGATGAAATCTTAGTAAATTTGGAGACCATTGGGATACCTGAAAGTCTAACCCTAGTTTAGGGCGCAAAACTTGTAGAGATAGGAAATGACACTAAATCATATTGAAAAGTGGTGAGATTTGGGGAGAGTGAATTATAGGGATGGTACAACTCTGAATATTTTTCTATGAATTTTATGTTCATTATTTTGGATACTTCCTTTAATGATTCAGTAGTTGTATGATTTGCTTAGAAAATTTATTAGGGAATACACACTCACTGGAAAGTGATGAAACTTAAGCAGAGAACGTTTATTATGATTTTTAAATCTCTGTGAATTTTTATGGGATTTTTGGAAGATTAATTCTAAGGCTCGCTTCATTAAGTATGTTTTACCTTGATTATTTGATTAAATCTTTAGTGGTGGTTAGCAAGCTAGTAAAATTATGATTCTCTGCACAAAGATCTTTTATATATCATACTACTGACTAGTGATTTTTCTATAATTTTTAGATGAATAATTTCAGTACTTCCTTCACTACGTAGAATTAATATGATTATACTAAATAAATTATTTAGAGGTTAAATACTTTCTATAAAATTCTGAGAATTTGTATTTGAGGTTATTTTGCTGTTATTTAATGATCATGATTTTTGAGTAGCCATTACTTAGGAAGATCATGTAGTTCATGTTTAAAATGACCCGTGGCACGTCCTTTGGAAAAATTAAATAAATATCAGATTAATTAGGAAAATTATAAGTTTCTGGATTTAGACCAATTATGTTATGGTAGACCTCCAGTAAAAATTATAGGAGATTTGGAAGACAACTTAGTGTACCTCCCCTTGGGTACCTCATATATTTTAGGATGATCTGCATATAGTAAAGCCACGGAAATTTGATAGTTGATGGTTGGTAGGGCAAACTAGGATCGAGTTCATCATTGGGAGACTTGTTGGAATAAGGGAGTACAGGAACGACGAAAGATCGTCCATCCCGGGAAGAAGAGGAAGAGTCTTAATACTCTAGGGTTAGAACTAAAGTAACTAAAAGGGGATCGGGCTAAGGGAGATCAACCAATAACAATAAGTGCCTTGCGAAAGGGAACTTCGGGTCGTAATGCCGCCATCTTGGTTTCTAGTGCCCCTTGAGAGCCCTTCACGGGGTATACCGGGGGCAGTCCTGGGCTAACGTAAATCATAGGGATAATAAATTAAAAGAGCAACTAGTATAACTAGGGTTGCACACACTCACTCCCCGATAGCTAGGAAAGTAGGATAATAGGACTTGTTGCCAATCAGACAGTAGCTCTGATGGTAGATGCACGGACAGGACTGTCCGGGGGGCCGAGGGCTCGAGGGTTGGAGTACAGATTAAAGGTGGTGGGTCTTCGGTACCTAATCGTCGTTCACACCGACATCGGTACGCTGACTCGGCGGTGTGGGACACTTAGCCAAAGAAAGTCTGGAGGGTACATCCAGCAGCAGTACGCGGATACTCTAGGTTGTCTTCTTCTAGGGGCGTACGGGAGGGCTAGGCCTGGTAGTGTGGATGCCCGCCTAGGAGTGGGGGGCCCGACCCACTGTCTCCGTTTGCCACTACGGAGGTTCCTGGAAGTAAAGCTAGCTGCCCGAACAGGGGGAACTAAAGGTCTGTGCGCATAGAGTCGTGTGCGTGAGTTGCAATTGCATGAATCATGGCATAGCATATCACTACACTCATATTTTCATACAACCGACACCCCAACGTATAAATTGGTATGGGACTTTTTATACGATGGGAGCTTTGTAGAAGATCCCTTAACTTATAAGTTTGTATGGGCATTCATATAAGTTAAGGTTACATACTTACTTACTTGTTGCTTACTTACTATTCTCTAGCTGCCTTTTATACAATTTGTTATTTATTAATTGTTCTACCTATTACAACATTTATACTGTTCACCTGTTATAACTTGCTAGTTAGGTCTACCGTCACCTGCTTGACTATTCTCCACTTTTGTAGCTTCCCTTTCCTCCTCTCCGCCCGGTGCTTAGGAGCCGTGGTGGGAGGGGTAGGGGATGATAGGGCTTAGTCTTTATGACTAATGGTTTTCGAACCAAACATTAAAGGAGCTCCGGATGGGAGACAGGGACCACCACCAGCGGAGTACGGTGCACATGGAGGTGGGACAGTCTAGCACCGGGGCACCTGCGACCAGCTCCGTGAGTGATTAGTATTTTCTTAGCTTTCGCGATGAGTGACTTGTAGTGAGGACTCTGATGTACTGGGCTCGAGCCCATTTATCTACTTTTCTATTATATGTATTGATGGACTGGATATGATTCACTTTTACTTACATGTTTCTGTGGACTTGTTTACATTTTTTGTATAAATACTTCTCTCTCTTGTGATCGAAAAGGGACGGCAGAATTGGCGTTTTGTAGTGGTTGTCTTCCCGAGATGTCGGTGCCACCGTAAAGCGGCAATTCTGGGCTAAGACCCCGGTGGTTGAAAAGGAAATAAAAAAGGGGGTCTTACAAGTGGTATCAGAGGAAACCTCGATCGAAAGAGAAGTAGTCCACAAAAACCTTGGGCCACCCCCGTGCGAGCTTAGTTTGCGGACAAACTAGCAGCGGAAGCAGTGGTATGCCCATAAGGGAAATCACATGTGAAAGTCCATCATAACTCTTCTTAAATTCCATTCATTCGCTCTCTAACAAATGGAATTTTTGCTTGTAGCCTGCGACGAACCCTACATCGCAGCAGGGGACACCTCAGGCCCCGAATGTGGTCCCGACTCCGCCAGCACCCGTTTCGTTCCAGCAGACGGAGATGGGGCAAACACTGACGGCCATCCTGGAGGCCTTCAGAGCTCAGCAAGCCCCGGCCCCACAGCCAAACCCCGGGGCCAATTGGATGACGGTCTTCCGAGGACTTTCCCCTCCATCCTACCAGGGGACGGAGTCTGCAGTACGTACGGAGGAGTGGTTGGACACCATTTATGAGATGCTGGCAGGGATTTGATGCCCCACGGAGGAGGCAGTCGCTTTGACAGTCTCCTGCTTAGAGTCACACGGAAAGAGATGGTGGAAATCTCAGCTGGACACCACCTTTGCAGGGATGGACTATGCTGATATTACTTGGGAGGAGTTCAGAGCAGCGCTCTTGGGACATTTTGTACCTCAGTCGGCGAGAGATGACCTGGAGGATAGATTCCTGCGGTTGAGGCAGGGGAACAGGACCATGGTGGAGTACTATCAGGAGTTCACTCACCTGGCCCGTTATGCGGACGCTTACCAGTTAGACGATGCTGGCTACGCCCGGAGGTTTTATAAGGGGCTGCAGGATGACATGAGGCAGACCCTCCTTTTCGTTTCAGAGGGGAGTCTGGCCAGGATTCTGGAGATGGCTAAGAAGAGAGAGGCGGATCAGCTTAATGTGAAGAATCGGAAGAGACCGGCTGATGATTCAGTGATTGGAGGTCGTAGAGACCGTCCTCGGGGCCAGGTTATCGGGGAGAGAAGGAACGGGGATCAGCCTCGTCAGGAGTTTGGGCAGGAGCAGAGGACTCAGGGGGTATTGGCTCCCCAGCCTATACAGATGCTGGAAATGCCAAGGACGGCAGGGCAGCCACCGGTATGCTATCATTGCAACCAGCCGGGGCATATCAAGCGGAACTGCCCTGTGGGGCGAGCACCCCCACCAGCACATCAGGGCGCTCCACCTCCCCGACAGTTTGGCGGACGAGGACAGGACCGAGGACGAGGTTTTCAGGATCGAGGTCGTAGGCCAGAGAGAGAGCAGGTGTATGCTCTAGACCTGACAAGCCTCGGAACCCGGAGCAGGTTATCACAGGAATGGCAGTACTTTTCAGATTTTCTTCATATAAACTTCTATTTTAAACATAACCTGGTTAGAAATTAAGAGAAGATAAGCTGCAACAAGAATACTAAGACACTTAATCACCCCAGGCATAGTCTTCGTTAGCGGCAAGCCCGCTCACACCCTCTTCGACACTGGTGCGTCGCAATCATTCGTGTCAGAGGATTTCGTGAAAGGACTGGCAGGAGTGGAGCTAAGCACCGGGAAGATGCTGAGGGTGCGCCTACCCGATGGATCAGAGATATTGACCTCTACTCATTGTGATATGGAAGCGAGGATCGGCGGAAAGGCGTTTGAGGCACCAGCGACGGTTTTGAGGATGCCAGATTATGATCTGATTCTGGGCATGACCTGGCTGTACTGGAATCATGCCCAGATCGATTGCGTGGCGAAGAGGATCACCGTGAGGCACGGCAACTCCTTCATTGTTATCGAAGGTATTATATCAGCACCCCGTACTTTACTATCGTCTGTGCAGGCCATTAAGGCCCACCTGCAGGGGGAAGAGGTTTATCAGGTCCTCTTTGAGGCGGTCGTAGCCAAGGATTCCATTGCAGATATTCCGGTAGTGCGGGACTTCGCCGACGTGTTTCCAGAGAAGCTACCAGGGTTACCCCCGCACCGAGAGAAGGACTTTCAGATTCAGCTCGTACCGGGGGCTAAGCCGGTATCCAGAGCTCCCTATCGAATGGCCCCAAAGGAGTTGGTGGAATTCCGAAGTCAGCTTCAGGAGTTAGTGGAGGCCGGGTTCGTTCGGCCTAGCTCATCACCGTGGGGAGCTCCGGTGCTGTTCGTTAAGAAGAAGGACGGGACCCTTCGACTGTGCATCGATTACCGGGCTCTGAACAGGTTGACAGTCCGGAATACTTATCCTTTACCACGGATAGACGAGCTTTTTGATCAGCTGGAGGGAGCTCATTGGTTCTCAAAGCTGGATCTGAGGTCAGGATACTACCAGCTCCGTATTCGGGAGGAGGACATCCCGAAGATGGCCTTCAGCAGCAGATACGGCTTGTACGAGTTTACCGTGATGCCATTCGGGCTCACGAATGCACCCTCCGCATTCATGACTTTGATGAATCGGGTGTTCGAGGAGTATCTGGACGTCTTTGTCATTGTATTCATCGACGACATTCTCATCTATTCAAGGACGGAGGAGGAGCACGCGAGACATCTAGCCTTGACCTTGGAGAAGCTGCGTGAGCACGAGATGTATGCCAAGTACAGCAAGTGCCAGTTCTGGCTAAAGGAGGTGGCCTTTCTAGGCCATGTCATCAGTGGAGCAGGTCTGGCAGTGGATCCGGCAAAGATCCAGGCAGTACGGGATTGGCCACCACTAAAGTCGGCCACGGATGTTCGAAGTTTCTTGGGACTTGCCGGTTACTACCGGAAGTTCGTAAAGGGGTTCTCTCAGATTGCCCTCCCTCTTACGTCTCTGACGAAGAAGGAGTCCCCTTTTATTTGGACGTCGCGATGCGAATCTGCCTTCTAGGAGCTGAAGGATCGTCTCACCTCGGCTCCCATCCTTGCTCTTCCATCAGGGAAGGAGGGATTCCAGGTGTATACAGATGCTTCCTATCAGGGGATGGGTGCCGTCCTTATGCAGAATGGGCACGTAATAGCCTATGCCTCCCGTCAGTTGAAGCAGCATGAGCAGAACTACCCCGTGCACGATTTGGAGATGGGGGCAGTCATTTTTGCTCTTAAGATCTGGCGGCACTATCTCTACGGGGTACATTGTGATATCTTCTCCGACCACAAGAATCTGAAGTACGTCGACACCCAGAAGGAGTTAAACATCAGGCAGAGACGCTGGGTGGAGTTTTTTTCGGACTACCAGTATACCATGCACTACCATCCGGGGAAGGCGAACGTGGTTGCGGATGCTCTGAGCTCGAGAGCGAGTACGACTGGAGCAGGCCCGCAGCTGATGGCTTTGGAGTTGATTAGATCATTCGAGGAGATGCAGATTTCGCTAGTGTCTGAGGATGACCCGGAGCTGTACATGGAGTACCTGGGGTCGATGGCTACTACTGATGATATTCGAGACCGCATCAGAGATGGGCAGATGCGGGACGAGAGAGCTGAGCCGATATTCCGAGCCTTGGAGGAAGGCACGACAGGGGATTACTCTTTGAGGGATGGGCTCCTGTGTTTCCGGGGCAGAGTCTACATACCAGTAGGAGGACGGATCCGGGAGGATATTTTGACGGAGGCTCACTGCAGCCGGTATTCGGTACACCCGGGGATCACCAAGATGGTAAAGGATTTAAAGAGGATGATGTATTGGCCAGGTATGAAGAAAGATATTACGTATTTTGTGACGCATTGTGAGGCCTGCCAGCTCGTGAAGGCGGAGTGTAGGAACCCGGCAGGTTTGTTGCAGCCGCTTCCAGTGCCGGAGTGGAAGTTTGAGGATATAGCCATGGACTTCATACATGGGCTACCTAGATCCCGTGCGGGGAACGACTCGATCTGGGTGATAGTGGACAGGCTGACAAAGGTGGCCAGATTCATCCCAGTGGCAAAGGACACACCGGTCAGTGTATTAGTACGGAGGTTCATGAGCAGTTCGTGCGTTATCATGGGGTGCCCAAGACTATCGTTTCGGATCGGGATGGGCGATTTACATCCAGGGAATGGAGGTCAGTCAGGCCCATCTGGGTTCTCGGTTGACATTCAGCACAGCTTTCCACCCTCAGACCGACGGACAAACAGAGCGCACAAACCGTACACTGGAAGATCTGTTACGACTGTGTATTTTGGACCGTGGCGAGCCTTGGGAGAGATTGTTACCACTGGTCGAGTTTTCATACAACAACGCTCATCAGTCCAGTATAGGCATGGCTCCATACGAAGCGTTGTACGGAAGGAGGTGCAGAACCCCACTATCATGGGTTCAGGACGAGGATCCGCAGGCACTGGGCTCGGAGTTTGTGGGAGATACAGATGCTCAGATTAGATTGATCCGAGACAGGATGTTGGAAGCCCAGAGCAGACAGGCGAAATACTACGGTGCGAAGCATCGCCAAGTGGAGTTCCAGGTGGGGGACCGAGTTTTCTTGAAGATACGGCCGATGCACGGAGTCTCGCGGGTTCGCGGGCGGAAGAAGCTCAGTCCGAGGTATATGGGGCCCTATAGGATCTTGGAGCGGATCGTCCCCTTAGCCTATAGACTGGAGCTACCGCCGGAGTTAGCGGGATTGCATGACGTCTTCCACGTCTCCTCACTTCGGAGGGCTCTGCTACGCCCTGAGCAGCTGATTTCCTCAACAAATGGCCCAGTGGCCTCGGATCGGTCAGTCGATTTGGAGCCTATCAGGATTGACGATACGGTAGTGCGGGTCTTGCGACGGAAGAAGGTCCCGTTAGTCAAAGGTTCTGTGGAACAATCATGGGCAGGAGGAGCATACATGGGAGCCACAGGACTTGATGCAGCAAAAATACCCGGAACTTTTTCGTCAGGTATACCTCACAACCCCTCTGGACAATCAATTTGCCTTCCTGTTTTAAATTTCAAGAATAGGGGCTAATCTTTTGTTTATTGGGGTGATTATACCTAGTTAGGTGGACGAATTAATCTTAGATTCGAAACCGCACAAACAAACATAACGTAAAGAGATAATCTTTCAGTTCTCATGGGATGTTACAAGCTTATTTTTCCCGATTAGAGTCCCGTAGGCTTAACCTTGATTTTGGGGACGAAATCTTTGTTTTGTTTATTGGGATTTGTAACATCCCATTTCCGGCTAGACCCCTAGGAGTCAGTTGGTTGTGGTAGAACCCTAGGGAGCCCAAAACTTGAAATAAATCGACCAAGAAATCGGGTCACGGGTTGGTCACACCCGTGACCGACCCGTCACGCCCGTGACATAGGGCGTGACCACATTCGACGATCTTCGATTTCAGTCCGATGATCGTCGAACCCAAAATTTGTCACCAGACCTGTCACGCCCGTGACTCGCCATGTCACGCCCGTGACATAGGGCGTGACCACGATCGTCGGTTCCAGATCGACGGTCGTCGACCCAAAATTGGCCCCCGGGGCATGTCACGCCCGTGACCCGCCATGTCACGCCCGTGACATAGGGCGTGACACGCTCGACGATCGTCGATTCCAGTTCGACGCCGTCGAACCAGAATTAGTCACCAGGCATGTCACGCCCGTGACCCACAATGTCACGCCCGTGACATAGGGCGTGACATGCTCGACGATCGTCGATCCCAGTTCGACGATCGTCGAACCCAGAGAATTGGCTAACCGGGCCTGTCACGCCCGTGACCTATGTGTCACGCCCGTGACCAAGGGCCGAAATGACAAGCCAGGTTGGAAATTTCGGTAACCGACGCCATAATAAATTCTGACCATGGGAATGGAAAATCAAGAGTATTTATGGGTCGTTCCCTACTTTAAATATGTTAATAATTAAGGAAAAGTGGGTCCAATAGGAAATTGCCACCTGGCAAAGCACCTCTTCATCTCCAACTTTTCAACTGCCATTCGTCATAACCGAAACGTCATAAGGGTGTTATTAATGGCTGCCAACGTTTCATCTGCAACGTTTCATCCCTTCCCCTCCCCATTTGCTGATCTATAAAAGATTCCTAAGAGCAGGAGGAAAAGGTTACACTCCCTCAAACTGTTTCAGACTTCCCCTTGCTGTTGAAGAATTTCCGGCGAACGCCACCACCGCGCAAAACTGGCTTCCCGACGCTCTGCACGCCTTCAAACCCGCGAACAAGGTCCTCTCCCTCCCCTCTTCTTCTGCGGATAGATCTTAGGAATCGTTAGGAGAGATATCGGGCTCAAAAGAGCCAGATCGGGTGAGCGTGTTCGTGGTTTTCCGAAAATTTCATGGTGGCGGGTTCGCCGGAAACCGCCTCTCCGGCGGCTGTGCCGCCGCCCGACGATAGCCCTCGCCTCAACGGAGGTGGTGGTGGTGGTCGGACAGGGAGATGGCTGGATGTTCGGGAAATAGCTTGGAAAAGCTACAAGATATTAGGTTTTTAGGCCTCTGGTTCGGGCTGTTGAAGAAGATGAACAGTGGCATGAGAAATAAATTCTATTTTTAAAATAATTTCTGAATGAAAAATCTGTCTTGTTAAATAAATTGGGAAAAATACCTAGAAGCTCCTACAGGAAAAAAGATCAAATTAGTAAGTGTAGCCCTTGAAGTCTACTTTAATTCAAAATTAATTTCACTCGATTCGGAATCCTGGTTAGACCACAGCACCCTTTTTGGTGAGGTCTATCCAGAGGGCTGCCTTGACCTTAGAAAAATTCCCCACTCCAATTCAGTCATCCAAATGACTTGAAATTTGGAGTGTGGTCTAATATTACATATATCTAGATGCTATCCAAAAATGAGAATTTTTGGAGAATATTTTTCTATAGTTTTTAGAAAAATTCAATAATCCTAGCCGAATTTAATTAGATAGTTAAATAAGTTCCAAACCCTCCCAAACTTTGGTGAGTGGTCCCTGGGGTCACTATAAGGTTCTGTATAATTTTCCATCTCATTTGTAGATGGTTTGGACTAGAAATGATCAACCCTAAGTTTTGCCCTAATAAGGGGTCTTAGGATAAAAGTGCACTTTTGAAGTTTGAGTGGTGAGATCACCTCAACAGAGGCTGCGATTTTTACCACTGGCTAGTAATATTCTCTAGCACCCCCTCATGGAGTTTGAGGTGGATCGGGGTAAGTTTACCCTAAGGACCAAGGCCAAACCCTAAGGTTGGATCTTAGTGGTTTGTGAAGGTCATGTGATCAAATGACCTTGGATTGACCCGAAATTGGGTGAAGAGAACCATAGTGTCAATATAGTTCTCTGGATGAAATCTTAGTAAATTTGGAGATCGTTGGGATACCTGAAAGTCTAACCCTAGTTTAGGGCGCAAAACTTGTAGAGATAGGAAATGACACTAAATCATATTGAGAAGTGGTGAGATTTGGGGAGAGTGAATTATAGGGATGGTACAACTCCGGATATTTTTCTATGAATTTTATGTTCATTATTTTGGATACTTCCTTTAATGATTCAGTAGTTGTATGATTTGCTTAGAAAATTTATTAGGGAATACACACTCACTGAAAAGTGATGAAACTTAAGCAGAGAACGTTTATTATGATTTTTAAATCTCTGTGAATTTTTATGGGATTTTTGGAAGATTAATTCTAAGGCTCGCTTCATTAAGTATGTTTTACCTTGATTATTTGATTAAATCTTTAGTGGTGGTTAGCAAGCTAGTAAAATTATGATTCTCTGCACAAAGATCTTTTATATATCATACTACTGACTAGTGATTTTTCTATAATTTTTAGATAAATAATTTCAGTACTTCCTTCACTACGTAGAATTAATATGATTATACTAAATAAATTATTTAGAGGTTAAATACTTTCTATAAAATTCTGAGAATTTGTATTTGAGGTTATTTTGCTGTTATTTAATGATCATGATTTTTGAGTAGCCATTACTTAGGAAGATCATGTAGTTCATGTTTAAAATGACCCGTGGCACGTCCTTTGGAAAAATTAAATAAATATCAGATTAATTAGGAAAATTATAAGTTTCTGGATTTAGACCAATTATGTTATGGTAGACCTCCAGTAAAAATTATAGGAGATTTGGAAGACAACTTAGTGTACCTCCCCTTGGGTACCTCATATAGTTTAGGATGGTCTGCATATAGTAAAGCCACGGAATTTAGATAGTTGATGGTTGGTAGGGCAAACTAGGATCGAGTTTATCATTGGGAGACTTGTTGGAATAAGGGAGTACGGGAACGACGAAAGATCGTCCATCCCGGGAAGAAGAGGAAGAGTCTTAATACTCTAGGGTTAGAACTAAAGTAACTAAAAGGGGATCGGGCTAAGGGAGATCAACCAATAATAATAAGTGCCTTGCGAAAGGGAACTTCGGGCCGTAATGCCGCCGTCTTGGTTTCTAGTGCCCCTTGAGAGCCCTTCACGGGGTATACCGGGGGCAGTCCTGGGCTAACGTAAACCATAGGGATAAGAAATTAAAAGAGCAACTAGTATAACTAGGGTTGCACACACTCACTCCCCGATAGCTAGGAAAGTAGGATAATAGGACTTGTTGCCATTCAGACAGTAGCTCTGAAGGTAGATGCACGGACAGGACTGTCCGGGGGGCCGAGGGCTCGAGGGTTGGAGTACAGATTAAAGGTGGTGGGTCTTCGGTACCTGATCGTCGTTCACACCGACATCGGTACGCTGACTCGGCGGTGTGGGACACTTAGCCAAAGAAAGTCTGGAGGGTACATCCAGCAGCAGTATGCGGATACTCTAGGTTGTGTTCTTCTAGGGGCGTACGGGAGGGCTAGGCCTGGTAGTGTGGATGCCCGCCTAGGAGTGGGGGGCCCGACCCACTGTCTCCGTTTGCCATTACGGAGGTTCCTGGGAGTGAAGCTAGCTGCCCGAAGAGGGGGAACTAAAGGTCTGTGCGCATAGAGTCGTGTGCGTGAGTTGCACTTGCATGAATCATGACATAGCATATCACTACACTCATATTTTCATACAACCGACACTCCAACGTATAAATTGGTATGGGACTTTTTATACGATGGGAGCTTTGCAGAAGATCCCTTAACTTATAAGTTTGTATGGGCATTCATATAAGTTAAGGTTACATACTTACTTACTTGTTGCTTACTTACTATTCTCTAGCTGCCTTTTATACAATTTGCTATTTATTAATTGTTCTACCTATTACAACATTTATACTGTTCACCTGTTATAACTTGCTAGTTAGGTCTACCGTCACCTGCTTGACTATTCTCCACTTTTGTAGCTTCCCTTTCCTCCTCTCTGCCCGGTGCTTAGGAGCCGTGGTGGGAGGGGTAGCGGATGATAGGGCTTAGTCTTTATGACTAATGGTTTTCGAACCAAACATTACAGGAGCTCCGGATGGGAGACAGGGACCAGCACCAGCGGAGTACGGTGCGCATGGAGGTGGGACAGTCTAGCACCGGTGCACCTGCGACCAGCTCCGTGAGTGATTAGTATTTTCTTAGCTTCCGCGATGAGTGACTTGTAGTGAGGACTCTGATGTACTGGGCTCGAGCCCATTTATCTACTTTTCTATTATATGTATTGATGGACTGGATATGATTCACTTTTACTTACATGTTTCTGTGGACTTGTTTACATTTTTTGTATAAATACTTCTCTCTCTTGTGATCGAAAAGGTCCGGCAGAATTGGCGTTTTGTAGTGGTTGCCTTCCCGAGATGTCGGTGCCACCGCAAAGCGTCAATTCTGGGCTAAGACCCCGGTGGTTGAAAAAGAAATAAAAAAGGGGGTCTTACATCCAAGACGGCTCTGCCACTGATAAACTACTCTGCAAGCCACATCATCCCACTTATATATCCATAAGGGGGAACTCATGCACTAAACGATCGGCGGTGAGGTTAAAGATCTTTCCCGTCTTTCGGCTCAGGGCGTCGGCCACTATATTGGCCTTGCCTAGATGATACTTGATCACAACATCATAATCAGCCACATACTCTAGCCATCGCCGCTGGCGCAGATTCAACTCCTTCTGCGTGAACACATACTTCAGGCTCTTATGGTCGGTGAAGATCTTGCACTGAGCCCCATAAAGTAGGTGTCTCCACAGCTTCAACGCATAAATAACCGTTGCGAACTCAAGGTCATGCATAGGATAATTTTTCTCATGAGTCTTCAGTTGCCTTGACCTACAAGCAATCACTTTTCCAACCTGCATTAACACATCACCCAGAACTACATGCGAAGCATCCACGTAAACATCATAATCCACCCCTTCAGTAGGCAGGGTCAGAACAGGAGCAGTGCACAATCTCCTCTTTAACTCTAGGAAGGCTTCTTCGCACTTCTCACTCCAGACAAAATTTAGGTTCTTCTGAGTCAGCTTGGTTAAAGGTGCAGCTAGGGAAGAGAAACCCTCCATGAACTTCCTGTAGTTGCCAGCCAACCCTAGGAAACTCCTGATCTCCATAGGCGTATTCGACATACTCCAATCCATCACTGTTGCGACCTTTTCTGGGTCGACCGAGATCCCATCCTTGTTAACCACGTGGCCTATAAATGAAACCTGAGGCAACCAAAATTCGCACTTGCTCAGCTTTGCGAATAACTTGTGGTTCCTCAACTCCGATAGAACCAAGCGCAGATGCTGCTCATGCTCCTCAGCACTGCGAGAATAAACAAACACGTCATCGATGAAGACCGCCACGAACTTGTCCAGGAAATCCTTGAACACCCGGTTCATCATATCTATGAAGGCTGATGGTGCGTTTGTCAAACCAAACAACATCACCAAGAACTCAAAATGTCTATGCCTTGATCTAAACGCAGTCCGTGGAATATCTGCCTCACGGATCCTGAGCTTAAGATACCCTTAACGAAGATTGATCTTGGAGAACACCGTGCTACCGCGTAACTGGTCAAATAAGTCTTTGATCCTTGGCAGAGGGTACTCGTTCTTAATTGTGACTTTGTTCAACTCCCTATAGTCGATGCAAAGCCACATTGACCCATCTTTCTTCTTCCCAAACAGCACAGGAGCACCCTAAGGCGACGAACTTTGCCTGATAAATTCTTTTGCCAATAGCTCATACAACTGAACTTGCAACTCCTCCAACTCACGAGGGGCCATCCGGTACGGCGCCTTAGCAAAAGGACGCGTACCCGGCTCCAAATCAATCACAAACTCAACATCCCGCTCAGGAGGAAGACCAGGAAGATCATCCGGAAAAACATCAGCGAAACCACGAACAACTGGAATCTTCTCCAAGCGCGGTACACTAAGAGCGGTCCCAACTACCGAGACCAAACAAGCAAAACAATCTGAAAGAAACAGCTTCTGACCACATACCGCAGAGATAACAGGAGAATCCTGGCATAGATTAGCATACATGCTTCCAGGCTGACCGTCGTCCCTAATGAAGTCCAAGCGCTTCCCTTTGCACTGAATGACTACATCATACCTAGACAGCTAGTCCATGCCCAAAATAACATCGAAGTCCTCCAGATCAATCATCTTCAGGTCTGCCTTCGTAAGGAAGTCCCCTAACAAAATAGGGCAGTCAAACATGCCCAAATCTGACAGCACGGATTCACCCGAGGGGAACTTGACACAGAAGGTATCCAAAACTCGATCTAAAGTCAACCGATGTCGCTCCACAAAGGCTCAAGCCACGAACGAGTGCGTAGCGCCAGAGTCAAACATAACACGCACCCAGCGGTTCTTCACCTTAAATTTCCCTATAGGAGCATATAAAACTAAGGAACTAGCACAACAATACTACAAACATTCTAGCAAAGCAAGAACAAAACCTTCAGGCTAGAAAGACAACTAACCTGAAATCACCTGAGTCGAAGCTTGAGCCTCCTCGGAAGAGATCACGTTCAGCTTTCCTTTGCCCTTGTCCACACGCTGAGGCGGAGGTAATGCCTGTAGTTGAACTATATGGAGAACATGTTGGCCCTAAGGACACCTAGACTTGATGTGTCCCTTCTGCCCACACTGAAAGCAGACCTTATCCTTGGCCCAGCACTGGGCAGCATCATGCCCGGGTCGCTTGCAAACAGAAAAGGAGACATCTTTCCTAGGAGCACCCTGAATCGCATGAACCTGCTCCTTCCCCTGAGTTGTTGCCTTCATGAAACATCTCTCGACAGGGTGGCCTGATCGGACACAGAAGCTGCAGACCACTTTGCTTTTCTTGCCCAGAGCCACACCGGGTACCTGGGGTTTCTTCTCCTCCACAGACTTCCTCTTGTCCTTCCTCATTTGCATGCCTCTGCTCTTCACAATCTCAATAGCCTCCACCTTTAGAGAAGCCTCCACTACTCCTGCATAAGTCTCTGACCCATAAGCACTGGTCAACTACTGCACCTCGCTCCTCAAACCACCGAGAAATCGCTTAACTCGATCAGCCTCAATGCTGACCAATCCAGGGGCAAAATGGCTCAATTTGCTGAACTCTATCTCATACTCACCCACCGTGAGTTGCCTATGCTTCAGATGGAGGAAGTCGTTCATGAGGCGGTCACGCTCGACCGAGGGTAAGAACTTCCTAAACAGCATCTCCCTGAACACCTTCCAAGAGCATCCAGCTACCAAGCTCTCCTTCTCTCTCAACAACAAACTCTTAGCCAAACCTTTAAGCTGATGGGTGGCTATCATCACCCTGTGATCATCTGCAATCCCTGAGTACGAGAACATCTCCTCCATGGAGATCAGCCAGTCATCTATCACCATGAAATCTTCCTTCCCGTCATAAGTGGGAGAGCTCAGCCTCTGACACTGCGACATGAAGGCCATCTCTATTGGCACCACCACTGGAGGACTTAAGAGTGCAGGAGGAGGGACAACTAACCCCCCTGCAGGACCTTGCACTCCCTGAGTCTTAACTGCCACAACCGCCACCAGGGACTGAATCTGTGCCTGCATCTCTAACATCTGTCTGCTCATGGCATCGTTACTCTGCCGCAGGCTCTCGATCACCGCGTCATTCTTAGCTCCAGATGACTCACCCTCAGACAGGGGAGTCGATCTAGTCTAAGGACGTCTCGCCATCCTAAAATCATAACAACACTAGTTAGATCCTAATACAATGGCTAGAACAAACTATAACTACAGACAATACATATATAAATATATACTTATAGCCACTAAACTTGCTCTGGGAGTTTTTTTTTTACAAAAATTGATGTTATGTCCTAACCTAAGATGGTTAACCACCACCACACTACTTCATGTGCCTAGATCGGGAATGCATGACTTTGTATTACTTTTGACTTAAAAGCTTATGTGTGTACTTATGTCATCCTGCCAGTCTTTAGCCTTACACGTTGTGCTTATGCAATGTTATGCTATGCATGTTTGTGCTATGCATTCTACAAAGGGCCAAATGCATGTTATGAGCGGCAAACGCATGAAAATGTTATGCATCTCATACTATATAACATTCTCATGCAACGAAAAAGAAAATGAGCTAGTCGCAGCCATATGGTGAGGTTATGCATCCCATACTACATAACCCTCACATGTTTCCCCTATGGTGGATCCATATACAAACACATATTATGCATCCCATACTACATAATATGCCCCGTATACTTCATGTTATGCTATGAGTGTAGTGTTCGTGCTTTTGCCAAGACGTGCTGATGACGTATCGGTGTGTTAATGACATGATGCTGAACTACTAAAGCAATCAAAGAAAGGTTGCCCGACAAACTTGTCAAGCAACCTCCCTCTGATACCAACTGTCACAACCCGCATTTTCTCCGAATTTAGTAATTATCACAGTATGAGAAAACACGCATCATGATGCCACGTCGAGCAGGGGATAACTGTTGATGCTCAGGCAAAACATCTACTTTACTTTATGAAAGAAATTCATGAGTTTAAAGATTAGGAAATCAGTTATATTTTAGAGGTCGTATCCCTCGGCTCGGTGGATCACCTAGTCCACAGTTAAAAATTATACTTATGCGCTGCGGAAAAATTCTTTATTCAGGTTTGACTTCCTAAGGAGTGCATAAGAGCCCCAAGAGGACCACTTATGCTATGCAAGACTCTATATTTAATTTATATTATATATATAAAAATGTTTTTTATACGTTGTTTGGAAAATAGTGATTTAGTTTTATAAAACATGCTGATCATGCGATATACTTATAATAATAATTGTAGTTTTAAAATAACTAGCAGCCTAGCATAAATCCTCCCCAGAGCAAGTAGACTATCTCCAGAAAATGGTAGCAGTAACAGTAATATATCTATTACAAAGGTAAATACTACCAGTAGGCACCAACAACCTGACACGAACCCACTAGCACATATGTATGTATGTAAGAAAAGTACAGAAAAAATACCTCACAAACAAAGCAAGTGGATCTCCAAAGCCCAAGAGACCACCAGCAACACCACCGCAACCTAGCCACCAAACTGGCTACTGCTCAAAACTTGAGGCATTCAAAAGAAGAAAGAATACCTCAGCAAGAAAAACAAGGAAAAACTGTATAAAAGTGTCAACTAGGGAATAAATGAAAGAGGAAAAAACATAGCAGTAAAAGTCACAACTGCCCAATGCAAGACAAAAAGAAATGCACCACGTGCGAGGAAACAACATCAACCCTGACCAAAAACTACATCCTGCAGAGTCTACTAAGCTACCCAGAGCCCAAAGTGCTGCAATCTACCAAGGAAGAAACATCTAACACCCTAAGCTGTGGGAGGTGGTAGTAGCAAAAACAAACAACATGGATCCGGGTTGGAGGCAAACTCTGTCCCCCAACCACCATTTCCAAGCAAACAAGCTCAAGGGTCTACATGTGAAAGCACTAGGGACCTTCCACCCCCCAGCCCAGCCCGTACCTGGTGCAAGATAGAAGAAAAGGGTGGCCACGGCTAAATTGCACAACTCCTCCCCCATGAAGAGCTTCAAACCACCACTACTAACCACGACCCACGATTCGGCCTTAAGGAAAGAAAAACATGGCCGACAAGGAAACTCAAAACATGAACAAGGAATTCACTCGGGAGGGAAATTCAAGGTAGGGAAAAAGTGTTGAAATGACTCAACACGGCATGGCGTTGAGTGGGACCCACCAAACGCCTACCTAGACCTTGGCGTTGAGTGAGCTAGCCTCACTTAGCGCCAGAACAAGTATGGCGTTGAGTGAAGTTCACTCACTCAATGCCTCCTGCAAGAACAACTCTGGCGTTGAGTGAGCTAGCCTCACTCAACGCAAAAACAGGCATGGCGTTGAGTGAGGTACATTCACTCAACGCCCTTGTACAAAACCATAAACATAGAAAGTGGCATTGAGTGAGTTGGCCTCACTCAACGCCAAAACAGCAATGGCGTTGAGTGAAGCTCACCCACTCAATGCCCTTACACTTAGCCACAAAAGAGAACTACAGCGTTGAGTGAGTCCACCTCACTCAACGCCAAAACAATAATGGCGTTTAGTGAGGTTACTTCACTCAACGCCCTGACACTTAGCCGCAACAAGGCAATTCTGCAGCATTGAGTGAGCTGACCTCAGTTAACGCCGAAACAGCAATGACGTTGAGTGAGGTCGTCTCACTCAACGCCATAAGTTCTGGCAGCGAAGAAGGGTTGTGGCGTTGAGTGAGTCTACCTCACTCAACGCCAAAGCAGAAATGGCGTTGAGTGAGGTCAACTCTCTCAACGCCATGAGACTTGGCCGCAAACTTGCCTTCGGCGTTGAGTTAGACCACCTCACTCAACGCCAAACCAGGAATGGCTTTGAGTTAGGTCAACTCACTCAATGCCAAAGTACTTAGCCTCAGAAAAGGCTATGGCGTTGAGTGAGCACACCTTACTCAATGCCAAAGTACTTGGCTGCACAGAAGCGACGGCGTTGAGTGAGTCCAACTCACTCAACGCCAAAACCGAAATGGCATTCAATGAGGTCGACTCACTCAACGCCAAAACACTTGGCTTCTCAGGAAAACCGCGGCGTTGAGTGATCTTGCCTCACTCAACACCAAAACGGATAGTGCGTTGAGTTAGGTCGACTCACTGAATGCCAAAGTACTTAGCCGCTAGCAGGGGCTGTGGCGTTGAGTGAGTCCACCTCACTCAACACCCTAGTACTTAGCAAAAAATTCTGACTGGCTACAGCTGTAGCGTTGAGTGTATGCACCACACTCAACGCCAAACCTGCAAAGGCTTTGAGTATGTGCACCACACTCAACGCCGGCCAGACAGAAACCAAAAAGGCTCTATCCAACAAACACAGCAGGCACCCCCTTCTCTCTCTCTCTCTCGGCTTCACCCGCAATCCACCAACCAGACAGCAATCTGGAGTTTACTGATGGCATTACGCCGGCGAGTTGAGCACCAATAGCACATAGAATGGGGCCTCATAGGAGAATCAAAGCCCTAAATTCGGCAAGAAAAAGAGAACATGCTTGGCTTCTACCCTTGGGCTAACCCGGAATTTTCAGAATTTCAAGAAAACAACAATGGCAAGGGCAAGAACACCACTTTCCTCGATTTCCGGTGAAGCTTGGACGGCTTTCCCTCCTCTTTACTTGGCACTAGCAACAGCAGCACCTAAAAGCATACTCCCCTACATTAAAGGCGGAAAACCTCAAGACCCAAATCCCCAAATCTCCAAAAACTCCACGAAAATCAAATTTTTTACCGTCGAAACGTAGATCTGATCGAGAGCAAGACAATGCTGCTTTCGGAATCGAAATCCATCCACGAACACTCCCGGAATAACCGTCTGAAACCTAGGGTAGCCCGTCATTTCCGCCTCTGCTTTCCGCGACAAGAGCAATAGTTTTCTGCTTTTGTTCTCGGGAAGAAGGAGGAAGGAGAAGTGGGCCCACAACTTCTTAGTAATTTTTTTTTATATAAGCTTTAAACGCATCGGTTCAGCAAAACTGAATCCCAACTGCCGACTCCCTTATTAAATTAAGAGAATTCTAATAGTCTTTACTAATGGCACACCCAAAACGATGAGAAAACCAAACTATCTCGGAATTTGACGAAATTCACACCGTAGCTAAATACCAACGCTACGAACACAACAGCGAAGTCGAAATTAATTTTCGACGAATAGAACTCGATTTATACCAACCCAAAGCCAAGAAACATGCATCCCCCGAGAGGCCACACCGGGTCACCCAAAACGACTCGGCTTGCTAGGGAGATCTTTCCAATAGACTACAAAATAGGTCACCCAGTTCTAAGGAGTTAAACCACACCAACAAATGGCACAAGCCACGAAAACGCGTCACTGTAACGCCAAACGAGAATAAAAATAGTCGCAAAAAAAATCGGGAGCATTATAAGTTCTTAGGGGTTCTTACATTTGCATACAGAGCAGATACCTTCATTGGAATGAAGGGTCCTTCTTATATAGTAATGTAGATTCTTGGATCAGAAGCTTCCATAAACAATCTAACCCTTTCCTTCCAAATGCCAAAGCATTCTTTCCTGCAGATAGGAAGTTTCATAGATCCAAACTCCTTTTGATTCTCATTTGAACCCATTCTTGAAATCTGTTAATTGCCTTGGAGATTCACTCAGACTGTTAGGTCAATTTTTGAGCAACCTCCCTCTTATACCACTTGAAAGACTTATTTCAAGATCCTAGACACCTAGAGGGGGGGTGAATAGGTTCTAATTTTCTTTTATAATTCAGGCAATCAAATAGTATTAACACAGCACAGGAAATACAATCTACAGTATAGAAATCACAGCAAAGTAAACACCAGATTTATAGTAGTTCCCCAAGGTATGGGTACATCCACTTTCCCTCTTTGCCTATCCAATAGAGAACTGGATTCAGCCCAAGTTCCTTCTACTAGCTCAGATCAATAGATCTTACAACTCAGAACCAGATTGGCTTCTACAGCTCAGACTTATACAAACCTCAGACTTATACAAACCTACAATTCTTCCCAAGAATCCTACCTCAGGCCTCAGCCTTACCTCAACCTTTATCACTAGGCTTACAACTTAGACTATCACAAGTCCTACACATCAGCCCCTCAGCCCTACCTCAGGCTTTATAATTATAGGCTTACAACTCAGATCTTACAAAAGATCCTACAAGAGATTAATTGTTTAAGAGATACAAAGATATCACGAGATAGATCTCTCTACAGGTGAGAGCTTCTTGATCAGTTTTTGAATAAACTGAATCTTTATATTCAACCTGACTTAGCTGTTTCAAAGCTTCTTGATAGAACAAAATAAGGTTGAACTCTTCTTTATGTAGAAGATGATCTCCTGTCAGCTCCTTCCTTGAATTGAGAATAAGATCTGAATCTGCTCTTGCAGACTGATCTGGATCTTCCTTCTTAAGGGTTTCCCTTTTCTTGTTGTCAGATTCACTTTCCTAAAATAGCTTGATTACTTCCTTAGTTATGTTGTTGTTCTGGTTGTTAAGAATCAGTCCCTTATATAGAGTTTCCTCATGCTTACTAGATGATCTGGTTTGTAACAACCTTCTGACAGTTCTGACAAAGGTGTTAGACCTGTTGGTTATGACAGTTGTCGAGTCACCAGTCATGACAGCTGATTCCTTAAAGACTTTACAGCTCAGCATAACAACTCAACAAATTGCTTCACATGTTTCGACACAAATAGACAAAGTTTCAACACAAGTCTTGATGATGTCGACACAATACTCCATGTGTTGACATAGACATTCTTCTGCTACTCGACACTGCTTCTGTTTGTATGTGTCGACACAAGACCTGTGTGTCGACACAACTGCTCCTGGTCTTGGCATAACTGATGCTAACAGATGGTGTTGAGTTTATGTTCAGCTGTCGTTGAGTGTGTGTCGAGATGTCATTTAGTTTGTGTCGACACAAGTCCTGTGTGTCGACACAAGCCTTCTAACTAAGTATAGCTATTGTTATTAGATGGCGTTGAGTGACGTCCAGATGTCATTGAGTGTGTGTCGACACAAGTCCTGTGTGTCGACACAACTTCTTCTGGTTTTAACTTAGCTGTAGACAAATGGCGTTGAGTGTGTGTCGACACAAACCTTCTTCAGGTGTTGACACAATTCCTGAGTGTTGACATATGCTTTTCTTTTGGTGTTGACATAAATCCTGGGTGTCGACACAACTTTTGCTTTTGGTGTAGACACAATTCCTACTTTAGATGTCGACAAAATTTTGGGTGTCGATACAGCTTCTTCTTCAGGTGTCGACACAATGCCTGGGTTTCGAAAAAGGCCTTGCTTCTAGTGTCGACACAACTTTTGGGTGTCGACATAATTCTTCACAAGTGTCGACACTTGTACTTAGAAAAATTTCTTGCAAAACTTACACCTGCACAATGAAACTCAAACATCCATCAAATACAAATTGATGTATATCATTGAGTAAGATGATGCTTCTCCAAATCTGGTACATATTTTTAAGTGTACCCAACATACATTTGTTAAAATGAACGATATTACTAGAAACTCAAAATGACCGTATCGATGGTGAAAAGCAGTCCGTGGAACATTTGACTCACGGATTCTCATCTGATGGTACCCCAAACAAAGGTCAATCTTTGAGAATAACGAACTACATAGAAATTGGTCAAACAAGTCTTCGATTTGAGGCAGTAGTACCAATTCTCTATAGTTACCTTGTTCAGCTCTCTATAATCTATACATAGCCTCAACGACCCATCCATCTTCTTCACGAAAAGAACTGGAGCACCCAAGGGCAAAGAACTTTGCCTAATAAAACCACACTACAATAGTTCATCCAACTGGGTACATAACTCATCTAACTTATACGGAGCCACGCAGTAATGTTCTTTTGTAATAGGACGATTACTAGTTCAAGTTCTATAACGAACTCTGCCTCTCTCTTGGGAGGGAGTCCGGGAAGACTAGTAAGAAAAACATATGGAAATTCTTTCACCCCAAAAATTCCTCGACAAAGATCACAGATCGACTAGATCTGAGAGAATCAAAAACTTTAGAGAACAATGATCAAGTCGATTTGCTTGAAGACGATCAAATCATGAAGTGCTATCGTCGGATGAGCCGGATTCGCGAGAGATGTACCGAAGCAAATGGAAAATTTTTGTTCGGGAACTTTCTTGACTTGACACGAGTAGGGTTGAAGAAAAATCAACCCTAAATATATATAGGGATCTTCCTTTGTAATGGCTAGAAAAATTATTCCATACCGAGACATGCGGAAGTCACTATACATGATTATCGAGAGGAACGAATCAGAATTTTGAAAACATGAAGAAAATAACCCTACGTATAATTCATCTAGTATCGACGATTATTGTAGTGTATGCTCGTTGAACTACATATGAATCTCGACGAAAAAAACTTTGAGAATTTCAGCACATTCGAAATTTTAGCTAAAAGCTTTAGCAAAGAAATACTTGACGAATTCGACGAGTAATGGCCGACATACTTGACGAATTCGACGAGTATAGGTTGATACACTCGACGCATTCGACACATGAGCTAACCCATATTCGACGAATCTGACTTAGAAAAATCTAGAGAAGTAAATTCAGAAACTCCCACGTATACCTAAAGAGTCTCGACGAATTCGATGGGTATCAGAAGATACAGTAGACAAATTCGACGAGTATACTTGATGATACTCGATTATTTTTACTTGACTAAATTTCCAAGTCTTAGAGATTTTAACCTTCATAAATACGATGATTTCGACGAGTTCCCGTAGGTTTACACGACAAATTTGACGAGTATAAATGAATATACACAACGAATTCGACAAATATATCTTAGGATACTCAACGAATTTTACTAGGGTAAAATTCATGTTCCGCTGATTCTAAGTCCTTGTCCTTCCTCGATCCTTCTAAAGAAAATGAGATAAAAGTACACCCCAATAAAAGAGATTACACATGAGTAAACACATTGGCCTACACAATGAAGGATTATATTGTATAGTCCTGTGTTTCATGAACCACTGTAACCTGACATTGTGTTGCAATTAGCAATACAGTCCTACAAGCACATAACTAAAATAAAACATCAAATACAATCTCAATTCATCTTAGCTTAAGGGGACCCTTCTTCAAATAAAGGTTATTGTGGATTTAATACCCAAAAAACTCCCCCTATTTGAAGAAGTCAGAACCATACAAGCTAAGGTGAATTGTACACTAATGATAATAAAGCATAGAAAAACAAGACATAAAATTAAGAATAAAATGCATTCCCATACAAAACAATAAATTATGTATATATATAAATGAGTTATATATTTAGGAAACAACTGTCTACAAATATTAATCATAAAAGAAACTATCAAGTCTGTTTGCCCTTGCTCTTCTGACTTTGTCTTGGAAAATAAGGTTTCCACTTTAGATAATATCTTGGCGGAGCTGGAGGCGCATTCGGATCTTCAAAATTTTATTTTTTAAAATGCAGTCTTCTTTTGGCGAAAGCTACGTCCTACTTCTGTAATACATCTGAGCTATATTAATCCCATCTATTCTCATTAGCCAAGTCCATGATCTTGAATGTGTCTAGAATGATACTCTTTTAAATCAGACTCCAAACCTAAGCCATTTCTCTATTTGGTTTAGCCTTAAGAGCTGACATGCCTTCACTAAATTTTCTCCTTTTTTGAGCTGGTTGAGGTATATCTTCAATTACCTGACCTTCTAGATTGGCAGCAGCAGCAGCGGTATCTGGTTCAAAATGGGAAAATCCTAAGTGTCTGTCCAGTATTGAGAATAATCCTAAGCAGGATTAATAGGAACATCTATTAGAGAAGGCACTACAGGTTCTGGAATTCTAGCTTGAGTCTGACCTTGCCCAGCAAATAACTCATTATGAAACCAACTGGAATTATCAAAACTATAGGTATTTCCCCCTTGAAGTTTTCCACCATCGCAGCTTCAAGAGCTGTCACCTTAGCATTCAGTGCATCCTCCCCCTTTTTGAGTTCTTCCAGTGCCGTATTTGCTTTGGCATTAGAGTAGTAAACCATTTGGTTGTCAAAGTAGTCCATTCCTGCATTCTTGGCAGTAATGAATGTTTTGGCATTTTCATCATTGTTCTTAAGAACCTCCAAGTTACTTTTCAGTCTGTTAATCCTATGAAAAATTGCTTGGCCACCCTGCACAAAGCAAGAGTCCAATCAATCATCCAGTTTGTCAAAATACACCTTGATAGCTGTAAGGTAATTATTCACCTCTCTCTTAGTCTCCTTCACTTTGTTCAACACTTTCTTTAAGGAACGATCAAAATAGGTTTGCTGCTTAACCATCATTTCATCGATGGATTTCAAAATACATACACCTATACTGGTGGAGGGTATATCTGCAGCCTGAACACTTGGAGGGGAGGGGTGATCTGCACTTCCCTCAGAGTCATTGGATGACTCGTCCATGGGAGAAACACGATATTTTGAAAGTAGCTCAACAACAGGGACCTCAAGGATAGGAGGATGAACCTCTGCATCTCCTTCCTCATCAGACAAATCTATAATTTCTACCTCCTCCATTGTATGTCCACCAGGAGTTGTAGCCATTCTCCTCTATAGCAATCAAGTTAAGTCTGTATCGAGACTAAAGGGTGAATTGGCTCCCCCTCAGTCATAACAAATTGAAGCTCTGGGAGACTTACAATTGAAATCTCTACTGAAACAATCTTAGTAGAAGCATTTACATTATCAACATTTGCAAGCTCATCCACATTAGTAATATCATAGTCAGCAACATTGAGCTCAGTAACATCTACTAGCTCACCCAGATTAGCAGCTGCATCATCCAAAGCATCAGCAGTAGCAGGAACATCTTCGTGATCAATATCAATCAGAACATCATTAGCTACTATCTCATTCTCAGCTTAATCGGGCACTAACTCATCAACAACAACATGAGCAATCTCTGCAACCTCTGAAAGAAGATAAACTATCTCTACAACTGCAACTGTAACAACTGGAATTGGAACTAAAATCTTTGCATCTGTAGGAATACTCAAGGGCACTTCCTTAGTGGCCACTTGTGTTTCAATAGGCTCCCCTTCCATTCCTGCACTCAGTCTATCAGGAATCTCTCTGGGGGTAGAAGTAGTAACCCTTTCCTCAAGTACTTCATCTTCCTCTACCTCTGACAGGTCTCTAGATCCCCTAGTATTAAGATTCTCCTATCCCACCGCGAGACGTTGGATGAATCGATTTTTTTAGGTGGTGAATAGGGACACATTTGGACATGTCAAATGTATCTCTTTCCATCTAATTCAAGAACAACTCCGAATTCTTCCAAAATTGCGAGCGTGAAGGCTATCTTTTATCTTCACCAACAGGACAACGCCCCAATCCATTTACTTTTGGCAGATAATTGTTACAAGAATATTGAACATCTTTGATGATAGGTAGTCATGGGAACCAGTCCAGCATAGTAATACTTTTCCAATAATATCTGACAGTAGCTTTCCTTCCTCGTTTATGAATTTCCTTTTAATAGCATTGGTTCCTTTGGTCAGTCCAAAGAAAAACATAGCTCTTGAATGGTCCTCCTCTTCGAGGTGGTCGGCTTCATCACAAGCTGGAATTTGCAAAAGCCTGGTGAGGAGAGAAGCCTTCACTTTAACCTTAACCTGACTTACTTTGCTCTTGATTACAGTATCTTCACAGCGAATTTTTGCATTCTAAAAGAACTCAAGAACTTCTTTATCCAATACCTTGCATAGGTGTTCTAGGACAAAAGAGAGACCGTCTATTTCAAACATGAGTATGACATTTCTAAACTCATATGAGGCTTAGGCAAACGTCATACGAACAAGTTCTCCACCACCTAGCAAGCCACTTGTGCTTCGAGGAGCAAAAGAGAATAGAGAAGAAATCAGTTCTGGAAGAAATGTATGCAGTGACTGAAATTGAACTTGCTGGAAGAACTGTGGAAGCCGAAGTTGAACTCGAACTTGCTAGAGATGGGAAAATTTCTGGAAACCAGGAAACTCTATTGTACCTGACGAAATTACTGGAATGGCTTGTGGGAAATCAAATCTGTGGGGAAGAGAGGATAATCTTGTCGCAGCAGATGAATCATCGGGAAGAAAATCGGCTTAGATGGAAGGCTTCCTTTTGACGAAATGCTACGGTTTTCCCCAAGAACTATTTAAATATATATATATATATTTAGATATTAAAAGTTTTAAGAGGGAAACATCCGTACTTGGAAATCGGCATCTCTTCGGATCAAATATAAGAAGAATTTTTGACCTAAGTACAATTCGGCGAGTTTAGCTGGGAATAGAGTCAAATTCTCCGAGTTTCGTCATGAGTACTAGACGTATTTCGACGAATCATCGAGATCTGATGAGTGATATCTGACGAATTTTCCTTGGACAATTTTTCTGCTTTGTGAAGATCTTCCCGAGTGAATTCTTATCTTTTTAGCCATCTTTATTTTAAGAAATAGACAAAGAGCTAAATAAACCGCAAATTTTATTGTTCCAAAAAGATAATCATTATATTTGTATGCCCCCTTATTTATTGAAATCGGTGGAGATGAGAGAATACAACAACCTATGTGGGACTAAATACAAGTACGGCGGCCTCGCGGTTTGACATGGTCAAACCACCCACTATAAATCAAATAATAAAAACCAAACAACAACTAGCAAAGTCGCCTATCTGCTGGAGAATACCTCTTATACAGGCTGCTAGACCACAACTGCTGGTTGCTATCAAACCGCAGTTGCAGCTACCAACTAGATTGCAGATGCTGCAAGCAAACAGACATCAACTACTGGTTGCTACCAGACAGTAGTTACGGTTAACTATTTGTCCGCTACTGTAGCTTCAAAAAGACAGATGTGACTCCATCCAGATCGTTGCGGCTAACCAACAGATAGTTAATGCGTCTCTCTGCCAGAATGTAGCGGGTTCATTTAGACTGATACGGCTTACCGACAAGTCCCTATTGCGGCTTTCTGCCAGACCGCCGAAGCTTCATTGAGACCGCTGCGGCTAACCGACAACCTACTAATGTGGCTTTGTACAAGGCTGCTGCTTCAGCTAACCCTCAGTCCGCCACTAGGTTGTAAACCTGACTGCAAGACTAAACTGCTAGGTCATTGAGACATGTAGACCGCTGCGGTTAGGCATAAGACTTCCCGGTCTTCCTCAAGCTCCAACACTCCCACACAAGCTGGGTCATTTATATCTACCATGCCCAGCTTACAACAAACCTCCTTGGAAGGAGTAACTGGCTTGGTGAAGAAATAAGCAAGTTCTCTCTCTGAGGTAATAAACGGAGTGCATACTCTATTCTTCAAAATCTCCTCTCTAATGAAGTGGCAATGACCTCGATATGATCACCTCTCATTTCGGACTCATCGGATTTTCTTCGAATTATAAATGGCTGCCTTATTGTCACAGAACGTTGGCAGAGGATAATTATAAATCTCTCATCAATCAAGCATAAGAGTCTGTAACCACTTCAGCTGCATGTAGTTAGAGTCATGCTCATATAATCAACTTCTGTACTAGACCGGGAGACAACAACTTGTTTCTTTCTCTTCCAGCTGACCAAATTCCCTCCAACAAAAGTACAAAACCTGGGTGTGGACTTCCTATATTCCATTGTCATCTGCATAGCCCTAATCAGTATATGCCTCAACCTTCAAAAGCCCCAATTTTTAAAACAGAAGTATTTTCCCTGGAGCCCTTTCAGATACTCCAGAATCTTCATTGCCAACTCTAGATGACACATATTAGGAGCTTTCATAAACTTACTAACTCTTCCTACTGCATAATAGATATCTGATCTTTTGACTATTAAATAAATGAGTTTCCCTACAAGCCGTTTGTACCTTGTGACATCCTCAAGAAGAGGTGAGTCCACACTCCAAAACTTGTCATCTCCAACTGACATAAGAGAAAGAGCTGGTTTAGACCAAAGGAGACCTCTCTCTTTTAAGAGGTCCAAGGCATACTTTCTTTTCGAAAGAACAATAGCCCCTTGTTTCTTGGATATTTCAATGCCCTATAAATATTTTGGAGATCCCATATCTTAAGTAACAAAATGATTAAGAAGATGCTTCTTGGTCATTTTCACACCATCTCTAGCATCCCCCTGAGAAAAATATCATCCACATAAAAAACAAGGACAACAAGACGACCGATGTCTTGCAATTAATAACGAGTGATCTGCAACACTTTTAGCAAACCCAATAAACAAAATGACCTTATTGAACTTTTCAAACCAAGCCCTGGGACATTGCTTAAGACTGTAGATTGCCTTTCATATTTTACAGATCTGAGTTTCCCCTTGAGCAACATACCAAGGAGGTTGCTCCATATAGATAGTTTCCTGTAAATAACCATAAAAAAAGGAATTCTTCACATCCAGTTGAGACATTTCCCAGTCTCTTTTGACAGCCACTGAAAAAAGCACACAAATTATAGTAATCCTTGTCACAGGAGTGAAAGTGTCAAAGAAATCCACACCATAAGTCTGCGTAAAACCTTTGGAAATATACCGGGACTTGTAACGATTAATAGAGCCATCAGGTAGAATCTTAATGACAAAGACCTAGTGAAAGCTAACCAAGTCAGCAACAAGAGGTGATGGAACAAGAGTCCAAGTAACCTATTCAGTAAGAGTACGCATCTCTTCATCCATAGAAGCCTTCCAATGATGGATAACAAGAGAATCTTGATACGAAGCAGGAGCAACATTAGCTGAGAGGGCCAGTGCATAGCTCCTAAACAAAGGAGAGAGCTTAGCATAGGAGACCACACCCAAAACATGATATTGGGTGCATGAGCGAACAACTTTCCGAAGAGCAATCAGAAGATCAAGATCTAACCTATATACTATACTAGAACCATCCAAAGAGTAGACAACAAGCCAAGGAGCTGATTGCAGCGGCTTAGGAGAGGAAGCAGGGATAATAGAGGAGTAAGAAGGAGAATGATCAAAAATAGGAGAAGAAAGAAAGAAGGCAGGCTACAGAAGCGATTTCAAAATAATAAGAGAAGGAGAAGAACTATCAGAAGAAGAAGGAAGAGAGGAAGAAGAAAAGAAGGGAGCATTATCAAAGTAAAGTAACATCCGCCGACATATACTGTTTTTGAAGAACAGGATCAAAATAGTGGTACCCTTTCTGTGTCAGAAAATAGCCAAAAAAGATGCACTTTATAGAATGAGGAGAGAGATTGTCATGTCTAGAAGCAGGTGAGTGAACAAACACTATGTAACCAAATACATGAAGATGTAATGGAAAGGGTCTCCCATCAAGATAGAGAATAGGAAAGAGAATTTTACCATTGAGAACCGAAGACGGAACTCGATTAATGAGAAAAAAAGGAAATAAGAACTGCATAACCCCAATAGGACCGGGTAACATGCATATGAGTAAGAAAACTACGAGCCACACGTAAAATATGGTGATTCTTATCTTCAGCAACACAATTATATTGCGAAGTATAAGGGAAATTATTTTGATGGAACACGCCATGATCGAAAAAAAAACAAAGTAAACTGATGACTAATGTATTCCCTAGCATTATCAGTATGAAGAATGATAATAGGGGTATCAAATTGTGCACGTATTTCATTATAAAAGGCAAAAAAAATAGTGAAAATCTCAGAGCGTTCGCATAGCAAATATAACCACGTAAACCTAGAAAAATCATCAATGAATGTAACAAAATATAAACTGCCCCTATCAATAGTTTGAAGGGGAGCAGGACCCCAAACAAAAGAATGAACTAAATCAAGAGGGAGAGAAGATCTGCATCCTTTCTTAGCAGGAAAAGAAGATCAGTGATGCTTGACAAACTTACAAGCTTAACAATCCAGAGTAGAATCACCGTGAGGTAAATCTGGAAAAAGCTGTTAAATAATCTGAGGAGGAGGATGCCCAAGGCGAAGATGTCATTGAAGCAGAGAAAAAGAGGTAGAAAAGCAAAAGAAGTATCAAGGTAGAACAAGTCTCCGCTCTTATTCCAAATAGCAATCACCTCCTCGGAATGAGGAAACTAAAAAAGCACAATTAGAGACAGTAAAAATAGCTTCACAATGCAACTATTTACAAAAAGTAGTAACTGAAGGAAGATTGCATGGAAAATTCAGGGCATAAAGGGTATCTTGTAGCTGAAGAGAGTGAGTACTATACACAGTACAAGACCCACAAACTGGAGAAGGAGAACAGTCCGCGATAAGAACTGGAGGTAACTGGTTTCCCTCATCAAGAGAATAGAAAAGGCGAGAATTTTCGGTCATATGATTTGTGGCACCGGAATCCATAAGCCACCTACCTGTAGTAGCCAACTGAGCGGTTCCAGAAGTTGCAAGATAATATATGGACGGCTGAGAGGAATCAGCAGATGTTGGACAAAGATGAGGATACTTGGTCCAATACCGTTCAACCAAGTAACCAAGTCGGCCACAATGAGGGCAAAGATTCTTGGAATAACCACATACACCACCTTGACCACTAGTATGGAAACCACAATCATCAGAGATGTCATGACGAGCTGGATTAGCCACAATATTAGGAGACGGAGATGGATCGGATATCAATGGACGTTGAAGAAAAGTAGTAATAGAAGATATCCGATTAGCAGTAGCATTCAGAGTCGAAGTATCCTCCTCTCAAAGAATTTGCTGACGAATCATATCATAGGAATCAAACAGGTGAAGCAAATAGCAAACAACTAGAAGTTCCTAAAAATTCCAGTGTTGCTCGGGCAGATCCGCAAAAAAAGGGAGATGCTTAAGAAGTTTAGCACCAAGAGTCTGAACCTCCTGATATGTAGAAGTGGTAGTCATGACTTGTCAAGCGAAAAGATAAGCATACAAAGTATAGATCTGTGTAGTTTGGGCTCCCTTGGAATACAAGGCAGCAAGATGATTCCAGGCAACCTTGACCGTCAGATCAAGTTGGATGACACGAAGGCACTCGCCAGATAAACTCTTGGCCAACCAAGTTCGTACCAACGCATCAGAACATCCCGATCATCAAAAGAAACGGATCCAGAAGGAGGAGGGTCATCAGTTAAATGATGACGTTTGCACTGAGAACACAATAGAAAAATGAAAGAGACACTCCAGTCTGGAAAATTTTGACCTGTAAGCTTCGAAGTAGTCACTAAACTACCATAAGCAGAGAAACAAGACGTAGAAAGATAAGGAGGAATTGAGAGAGTAGAAGAAAGAGTATCCATAGAAACATAAAGAAATTGCACGGTTTCACAGAACAAACCGCATGGACAAATAGCTCAATAAGTAGCACGAACAAGAGGAGAGACCGCACAGTCTAGGTATCAACACACCGGCGGCAGGAAAGATGTCATGACCAAAATACGGAGCCCACAATGGAGAAAAGAAACTGCGCGAACACAACAAGTCGCAAAGAAGCGTGGTTAGCAAAGAATGTCGGGCGAATAGAAAGGCTTGGAAGGAAGCAAGCACAGTGTGAAGAAAGGGAGGGAAGGGAAGGGAAAAAAATTGGAAAAATCGGAAGAAGCCGGATGAAGTCGGTAGAAGAAGCCATGCTGTTAAACAAACAAACTGAGATCTGTTTGGGCAAAGGATCGGTTCTCTCTGATACCATTTAATAAATGGACAAATAGCTAAATAAACCGCAAACTTTATTGCTACAAAATGATAATCATTACATAGGTAAGTCCCCCTTATTTATAGAAATCGGTTGAGACGAGAGAATACAACAACCAATGTGGGACTAAATACAAGTCGGGCGGACTCGCGGTTCGATATGGTCAAAACGCCCACTATACAACAAATATTAAAACACTAAACAGTAACTAGCAAAGTCGCCTATTGATAATACGTTTTGTAGTCTAAACTATTAGAGTATTTTCAGGTTTTTAACAAACGAATCATGTCTTGTAAGCTTTTATATTGACCTCCTTTTGTATATATTATTGCCACTAAAGATTTCTCTTCTTTTTGAAGATTTTCTCAGTTTTCGGCAAAAATGTCCTTACACGCCCCCCTGACACACCATCCCTATGTGTGTCACCGGGCGTGTAACCTGATCCAAAGGAAGATTGCTGCCGGAACCTAAATCCCAAGAAAAACACCTGAGACACCCTCCCTCGGCTTATCTCTGGGCGTGTCACCCTCATCCCGAAAACTACTGCCGCATTTAAATATTTTTTGTTGCTGCACATCAACAGTACTGAAACCCCCCCTACACGGGTGTGTCAACGGTCGTGTTCCACCTTTTTCGACGACTGACGGATTTTCGAGCAATGATTGAGAAATGACGTGCATTACACGCCCCTCCTACAGAGGCGTGTCTCAGGGCATGTCACCAACGTACAAAAGAAATCATCATTTTCGTAAGAATTCATCTCCGGATCTCAACCCCATACCTGACAAGCCCCCCAAAACACACCCTCCCCGTGCGTGACAGGGGGGCATGACCATCCCGAAAAAATTCAATAAATTCAGGGCTCCCCCTTGTGTCTAGGAAGTAGTTTTAGGTTGAGAGGGGAGGTGCTGCCCTTTTATTTCTTGGAATTTTTCATTCTTCTCCTCTCCCACTTTCTCATTTTAAGCTTTTTAATCCTATTTTGTGTACTCCTTTAGTATTAGTTTTTTTAATGGCTTTAGTAGCTTAATATAAATGCTAGCATAGGTTTTTATTTCATTGCACTTGTTCTCCTTTATTCCAAGTTGTAAAGTTTTAATATAAAGTGTCCTTTTTATCTTTGTTCTCTTAATGTTCTTCTACCCAACTCTCTTCCTCCACTTCTCCATGATTAACTAATCCTCCTTGTACTCAAACTTGATGATCCAAGGTTTGAGTTGATTAAGTTATGATCATTTAAGTTTACTTTTTCTTTTTAGGGTTTAGGCCTTTGATTTACTCTTGAAAAATCATGTTTGGAGTTATATCATCGATATATAATTTCGATATTTTTTTCATTCTTAGCTAGCATAGAGGATCGTAGTTTGAAGTGAAAATTCAAGAGTAAAGAGAGTTGCACGCACCCCTTGAGAGTGGAAGACGTTAAATCTCCCGAATTGGTGTGAAATCCAATAGTGGGGTTCACCGCGTAAAGCGAGCTTTAGGTCTCCGATTTGGACGAGAGTTCGGTCGGACAATCCTAAACTCAGTTGGGCCCGAGTTCAAGAGAAGCGTGTTCAAGCTTTATGAACCACCACGGTCAAGGTCCTTTGCCCTATTAAGTTAGTGTTTATTATCACATTTTTAGTCAACTTTTGCAGAGGTGATTCTCGATCGAGTACTTTACTATTTCATAATTTCAACCCCTTTTTGTAATCATTTTTAGTAGTTCTTATTTAGCTGCAAGTAGTTCTCTTTTTAGCGCAAATATTTCCTTTCTTAATAGCAATTGGTTTTCTATAACAAACCCTAAAACCATTCTTCGATAAGATAATAGTTTTCGTGTGAGTAAGATTACTCAACGGTTCCCGAATTTTAATACGACACTTGTGTCTCCTAGCTATAGTTCGATAGGTATACTTGCCTAGTTGGATTGCTATTTCGGTTTTTATTCTCTTCACAAATAGTAGACACCAATTTTTTAGCTCCGTTGCCTGGGAGCAACTTTTTTTGATAATTTAGAAACGCAAACCTATTACTTTTATCACTTCTCTTTCTCATCCTCTTTCTTAAAAAATTTAGAAAATTAAAAAAATATTAACGCTCTTAATAAAAACCCGCTTCACAATTTTTCAACACCACCTAACTCTCTCGAAAAGGGTAATGTGGCTTAAATACCACTATCTTGTCTAGTACCTTGCAAACCCTTTATCGGGTAGCCCTTGGTAAGTTTGGCAGTTAAAACATTAAAAAATCAATTTCAAAAACAAAATTAGTAGTTCTCTTTTTCTAATTTATTTTCTCTTCCTTTATGTTCTCTTCTCCAAGTGCATGACCCGTGGAAATCCGTCAGTTATTTTGTACATGGACCATGAAATTGAGCATACTCTTTGGAGAAGATCGCGATTTCAAGGCCCAACTTTCCAAATTACCGGTTTGAGGATTCGAAGAGTCATTTTCTACTTTTAAGAATGGAAGAGCCAATCGTGGCGGAAGTCTTGTAGAAGCCTATGTCTTTATTATGCATGGCCGAATCTAGAGGGTACATAATCAAGCATAGTCCGCCCTGCTATAGCTAATAATAATTTTGAACTTAAGCCTACCATAATTAAAATGGTTCAGTAGTATGTGAAATATGACGAACTTCAAGATGAAGATCCGAACGGGCATATTGCTAGTTTTCTTGAGATTTGTGACACCATTAAAATCAATGGTGTTACAAATGATGATATTAAGCTAAGACTTTTCCCCTTCTCCCTTAGAACTAAAGCTAAACAGTGGTTGATGACACTACCAAGAGGGAGCATCTCCACTTGGAATAAACTAACCGAAAAATTTCTGACGATGTATTTTCCGCCAGCTAAAACTGCAAAACTTAGGAACGATATATCTGCCTTTTTTTCAAATAGATTCTGAATCTCTTTATGAAACATGGGAAAGATTTAAAGAACTCTTAAGATGATGCCCCCATCACGTGCTTCCTGTATGGTTACAAGTGCAGACGTTTTATAACGGGCTAAATCAAAGTACAAAGCAAATGAAAGACACAGCTTCCGGCGTTACCTTAAACCACAAAACCCCAGAAGAAGCTCTAGAGTTTTTCGAGGACATGGCCATGAACACATATCAGTGAAATTTTCCTAGACATCGCCCAAACAAACCTGCAGGTATATTTGAAGTCGAAAATGTCTCTCAGCTGGCCCTATAAGTGGAAATACTAAGCAAAAAGATAATGGAGATGTCTGCAACCTCCGCCCCTCAGGCATAGTAATCTGCAACTGTTGCCCCCAAACAAATAGATTATGTTAACAATATGTCTAGTAATGCTTTTATTAATTTTTCTGCTGCAAATTTTCCTTCGCCTGGCTTTGCTTTTCCGAATAGTTATAATCCCGCTTTATGAAACCACCCAAATTTCACGTGGAGTAACCCTTCGAACGCAATGAGCTTGCCACCACAAAATGATTTTTCTGCACCACCTCCACCTATTCAAAATTATCAAAAACCTCCAAGCTTGGGGGAAATGTTTTCAAAATATATGAATGTTAATGACGCAACTATAAGAAGCCTAGCGGGATTCGTTAAAAATCTAGAAAATCAAGTAGGACAACTAGCTAAAATTATATCTGTGCGACCCACCGGGTCTCTTCCTTCCATAACCGAGCCCAACCCATGAGAGCAAGCAAACTTATAACTCTTCGGAGTGGGAAGGAAGTTTATGGTATAGTTAGCGAAGAGCCCGTGGCAAGCTCCGCCCCCATTTTGAATATTCCACCACCTACTGAAAAAGAAGTTTCCACTGTTCTCTATTCTTTTGAAAAAGATCTCGCTCCACTGCCTATTTTTAAAAATGATCCAACTCCACCATATCCTTACAAACTTAACAAATAACGTCTTGATGATCAGTATACCCACTTCTTAGAAATGTTTAAGCAAATCAAGATAAATCTACCCTTCTACAAAGCGATTACCCAGATGCCAAAGTACGCTAAGTACCTTAAGGACCTCCTTACTAATTAGAAGAAGTTAGAGAACTTATCGCACGTCACGTTAAATGTCCAGTGCTCTACTATCTTGACAAATTGTTTACTAAAGAAGATTAGTGATCCGGGTAGTTTTTCTGTACCGTGTGTCCTTGGTGATCTTTTTGTCAAGCATGCATTAGCCGATTTAGGTGAAAGTATCAACCTAATGCCCTTCTCAATATTTAAGAAGTTAGGAATTGGTAGCCTCAACCTCACACATATGACTATCCAGCTCGCTGATAGATCTGTTAAGTACCCGTTAAGAATAGTGGAGGATGTTTGAGTCAAAGTCAAAAAATTCATCTTCCCGGTGGATTTCCTCATATTGGACATCGAAGAAATCGTCGAGGTTCCCCTAATCCTTTGCCGAGCCTTCCTTACCACCTCTCGAGCTATAATTGACGTAAGCAATGGCAAGCTCTTCCTATGATTAGGCGACGATGAAGTGTCCTTCTTTATCACCCCTTCGATGAAAAATACACTGGAGAATGACGACTCCTGTTTCTTCTTAGATACCTTAAGTGATGAATCTGATGAGAATTTTCAGATTTTTGTTCTTCCTCAACTCTTCCTACTGAAAGTCTACAAGAAATTGCCATGGACATTGATTCACCCAATTCAAATTTTTTTGTACAAGTTAAAAGTCTACGAAGATATTATATTTGAAAAAGAAAGAACTTCCAAAACATCTTATGAAGAACCCCCTACCCTAGAATTAAAAGAACTACCTTAACATCTCAAGTATTCCTTCCCAGAGAAAAATTCCAAACTGCTAGTTATAGTTTTGGCCTACCTATCTGAATTACAAAATGATAAACTCCTTCAAGTTTTACGTAAACATCGACGAGCTATTGCCTGGCAAATATCTGATATCAAGGGCATTAACCCATCTTTCTGCACCCACAAAATCCTAATAGAAGATAATTCGCATAATTCAATCAAACCTCAGCACCGTATAAATCCAAATATAAAAGAAGTCGTAAAGGGCGAGGTTATGAAACTGTTAGATGTAGGAATTATCTATCCTATATCTAATAGTAAGTGGGTTAGCCCAGTCCAGGTAGTGCCGAAAAAGGGAGAAATAACCGTAGTTTTAAATGAAAATAATGATTTAATCCTGACAAGTATGGTGACGGGGTGGCGAATGAGTATTTATTATCTTAAGTTAAACGACGCCACCCGCAAGGACCAGGTTCCCTTACCGTTCATCGATCAAAACTTAGAGCGATTATCCGGCCATAGCTTTTACTGTTTTCTCGATGGCCTCTAAGGGTATTTTCAAATCCCCATCTCTCCCGAGGACCAGGAGAAAACAACGTTTACTTGTCCCTTTGGCACCTTCGTTTACCGAAGAATGCCACTTGAATTATGCAATGTGCCATCTACATTCTAGCGATGTATGCTCGCAATCTTCGACAAGTACGTAGAAAGCATTATGGAGGTGTTTATGGATGATTTCTCCGTGTTCGGCGATGCCTTTGTTAGTTTCTTAGAAAACAAAAAAAAAGTCTTAGAAAGATGCGAAGAAACTAACCTTGCCCTAATTTGGGAAAAATGTCATTTTTTGGTGAGGGAAGGGTTAGTTTTGGGTCATAAGATTTCTGTGAGAGGAATTGAAGTATAAATAGCTAAGATAGAAGTTATCGAGAGAAGCTTTCGCTGCCCACAAACATCAAAGCCCTAAGAAGTTTCTTTGGATTACTGGTTTATACTGCCACTTCATAAAAGACTTCTCCAAAATCACCAAACCCCTTACACATCTTTGTGAAAAAGACGCCCCATTTATTTTTGATGACCTTTGTCTATCTGTCTTTGAATTAATAAAAGAAAAGTTAATTAATGCCCCTATTGTGATAGCTCCGGTGTGGGACGTTCCCTTTGATGTAATGTGTGATGCGAGTAGTTTCGCGGTGGGAGCCATACTAGGACAACGAATATCTAAAAACTTCCACCCCATCTATTATTCAAGTAAAACAATTACATCGGCACAAGATAATTATTCCACAACTGAGAAGGAGCTCCTAGCTATTGTTTTTTGCTTTTGATAAATTTCGTCCTTATATTACGCTTTCAAAAATTATCATTTTTATAGACAACTCTGTCCTTAAGTATCTTCTTACTAAGATGGATGCCAAGCCGCACCTTATTCGATGGGTCTTATTCCTCCAGGAATTTACTTTGAAAACCATGATAAGCGAGGAGTCGAGAATTTGGCCGCGGACCATCTATCACGATTAGATAATCCGTATATAGAAAATTTTGATGAAAAATCTTTTAATGATTATTTTCTTGATGAGAAGCTGGTTTCAATTAACACATCCCCATCTCCTTGGTTTGCACATATAGCCAACTATTTAGTGGCTCGTGTGCTCCCAAAAGAGTTCTGCTCTCAACTAAAGAAAAAAATTCTTTTCTTATTTGAAGAACTCTTTTTGGGAGGACCCGCACCTTTTCTGAGTCTGTACCGACCAAGTATATATTAGGGTATTTTTAGGTTTTTAACACACAAATCATGTCTATTTAGCAACAAATATTTTGCAACTATTAGGGTATTTTTAAGTTTTTAACACACGAATCATGTCTTGTAAGCTTTTATATTGACCTCCTTTTGTATGTATTATTGCCACTAAAGATTTCTCTTCTTTTTGTAGATTTTCTATGTTTTCGATCAAAATAACCTGACATGCCCCCCTGACATGCCCTCCCTGGCATATCACCGGGTGTGTAACCTGATCCCGAGGAAGATTGCTGCAAGAACCCAAATCCCGAGAAAAAACCTGACATGCCCCCTTGACACGCCCTCCCTGGTCGTGTCTCTGGGCATGTCACCCTCATCCCGAAGCCTGCTGCCGTATTTAAAGATTTTTTGTTGCTGCACATCAATAGTACTTACACGCCCCCCTACACTTGTGTGTCACAAAGCGTGTTCCACCTTTTTCGACGACAGATGGATTTTCGACCAATGATTGAGGCATGACAGGCCTTTCACGCCCCTTCTACATCGGCGTGTCCAAGGGCGTGTCCACCGACTTACAAAAGAAATCATCATTTCAGTCAGAATTCAGCTCCCGAGGTCAACCCCGTACCTTACACGCGCCCCCAGACACGCCCTCCCCGGGCGTGACATGGGGGCGTGACCATCCCGAAAAAAGTCTATAAATTCATGCCATCCCCTTGTGTTAAGGAAGTAGTTTTAGGTTGAGAGGGGAGGTGCCGCCCTTTTGTTTCTTGGAGTTTTTCAAGCTTTTCCTCTCCCTCTTTCTCATTTTAAGCTTTTTAATCCTAGTTTGTGTACTCCTTTAGTATTACTTTTTTTAATTGCTTGAATAGCTAAATGTAAATGATTGTATAGGTTTTAAATTGCATTGCACTTGTACTCCTTTATTCCAAGTTGTAACTCTCTTTTACTATTACTATAAAGTTCCCTTTTTATCTTTGTTCTCTTAATATTCTTCTACCCAACTCTCTTCCTCCCCTTCACCATGATTAACTAATCCTCCTTGTACTTGATCTTGATGATCCGAGGTTCGAGTTGATAAAGTTATGATCCTTTAAGTTTTATTTTTCTTTTTAGGGTTTAGTCCTTTGATTTACTCTTGAAAAATCATGTTTGGAGTTATATCATCGATATATAATTTCAATATTTGTTTTCACTCTTAGCTAACCGAGAGTCTCGTAGTTTGAAGTGAACACTCAAGAGTAAAGAGAGTTGCATGCACCTCTCGAAAGAGGCAGACGATAAATCTCCCGGATTGGAGTGATCCAATAGTCGGGTTCACCGCATAGAGCTAACTTTTGGTCTCCGATTTGGACGAGAGTTCTCTCAGACCTTCCTAAACTCAGTTGGACCCGACTTCGAGAGAATCATGTTCAAGCTTTAGGAACCTCCATGGTAAAGTTCATTTACCCTATTAAATTAGGGTTATTATCGCATTTTTAATCAACTTTTGCCGAGGTGATTCTTGATTGAGTACTTTACTATTTAAACGTTTCAACCCCTTGATGTAATCATTTTTTGTAGTTCTTATTTAACTTAAAGTAGTTCTCTGTTTAGTGCAAATATTTCCTTTCTTAATCGCAATTGGTTTTCTTTTTCAAACCCTAAAAAAACCTTCGATAAGATAATAGTTTTCGTTTGAGTAAGATTACTCAACGGTTTCCGGATTTTAATACGACAATTGTGTCCCCTAGCTACAGCTCGATAGTTATATTGAATATTTGGATTGCTAGTTTGGTTTTTATTCTCTTCACGATTAGTAGACACCAAGTATTTGGTGTCGTTGCTAGGGAGCGACATTTGTTGATAATTAAAAAACACGAACCTATTACTTTTATCACTTCTCTTTCTCACCCTCTTTCTTAAAAAATTTAAAAAATAAAAAAAATATTAACACTCTTAATAGAAACGCGATTCATAATTTTTCTACACCACCTAACTCTCTCGAAATGGGCAATGTGGCTTAAATACCACTATCTTGTTTAGTACCTTGAGAACCCTTTATAGGGTAGCTCTTGGGAAGTTCAGGAGTTAAAACATTAAAAAATCTATTTCAAAACAAAATTAGTAGTTCTCTTTTTCTAGTATTATTATTATCTTTCTTGGTCTTCGCTTCTCCTATTGTATGACCCACGAAAATCCGTTTGGTTTATTTTGGACTTGGACCACAAAATTGAGCGTACTCTTCGAAGAAGATCACGATTTCAAGGCCCTACTTTCCAAATACCAGGTTTGGATTCCGAGTCATTTTCTACTTTAAGAATGGAAGAGCCCATCGTAGAGGAAGCCCTGCATAGGCCTATGTCCTGTTATGCACTCCCAAATATAAGGGGAAAAATTCAAGCATAGTTCACCTTGCTATAGCTTATAATAATTTTGAACTTAAGCCTAGCATAATTCAAATGGTGCAGTAGTATGCGCAATATGACGGCCTTCAAGATGAAGATCCGAATGCGCATATAGCTAGCTTTCTTGAGATTTGTTACACCTTTAAAATTTATGGTGTTACAAATGATGCTATTAGGCTAAGACTCTGCCCCTTATCCCTTATAACTAAAGCTAAACAGTGGTTGATGACTCTGTCAAGAGGGAGCATCACCACTTGGGATCAACTAATCGAAAAATTTCTGACGAAGTATTTTCTGCCATCTAAAACTGCAAAACCTAGGAACGATATTTCTGTCTTTTTTCAAAAAGATTCTGAATCTTTATATGAAACCTGGGAATGATTTAAAGAACTCTTAAGACGATGCCCCCATCATGCGCTTCCTGTATGGTTACAAGTGCAGACGTTTTATAACGGGCTAAATCAAAATACAAAGCAAATGATATTCGCAGCTTCCGATGGTACCTTAAACCACAAAACCCAGGAAGCAGCACTTGAGCTTTTCGAGGACATGGACATCAACACATATCAGTGCAATGTTCCTAGACCTCGACTAAAAAAACTTGCAGTTATATTTGAAGTATACAATGTCTCCCAGCTGACCCTATAAGTGGAAATACTAAGCAAAAAGATAACGGAGATGTCTGCTACCTCCTCCCCCTCAGGTATGGGAATCTGCAACTGCTGCCCCCGAACAAATAAATTATGTTAATAATTAGCCTATGCATGCTTTCAATAATTTTTCTGCTGTAAATTTTCCTGCGTAGGGCTTTGCTTTTCCGAATAGTTATAATCCAGCTTTACGAAACAACCCAAATTTCTCAAGGAGTAACACTTCGAACGCAATGCGCCCGCCACAACAAAATAATTTTTCTGCACCACCTCCACCTCTTCAAAATTATAAAAAACCTCCAACCTTTGAGGAAATGTTTTCAAAATATATGAATGTTAATGATGCAACTATAATACACCTAGCCGGATCCGTTCAAAATCTAGAAAATCAAGTAGGAAAACTAGCTAAATTTATATCTGAGTGACCCGCTGGGTCTCTTCCTGCCAATACTTAGCCCAAACCGAGAGAGCAAGCAAAAGCTATAACTCTTCGAAGTGGGAAGTATGTTTCTGGTATGGTTAGAGAAGAGCCCGAGGCAAGCTCCCCCACGTTTTGAATATTCCACCAACTATTGAAAAATAAGTTATCACTCAGCTTTCTGTTTAGAAAAAGATCTCGCTCCACCACCTATTTTTAAAATTGATCTAACTCCACCATACCCTTCCAAACTTAACAAACAATGTCTTGATGCTCAGTATACCCGCTTCTTAGAAATATTTAAGCAAATCCACAAAAATCTACCCTTCAACGAAGCTATTACACAGATGTTGATGTACGCTAAGTACCTTAACAACCTCCTGACTAATAAGAAGAAGTTAGAGAATGAAAGGAGGGGTTAGATCTGACTTACTCTAGAGGAGGGGGGGTGAATAGAGTATTAAAAATTATTGTTGTTCTAAACTTTTATATCAGAGTGAAAGTAGGTGATACCAATAATATATAAAGAAAAGAAAAATTGGCTAAGTTATTATATAAATCACAGCCACAGCAAGAACAAAATAGAAAATGAGCACAACTAGATAACATAAGAATTTTATAGTGGTTCCCCAACAGGGTGCATCCACTCTTCTACCACCCTGGTAGGAATCCAATAACAGGTTTTGATCAGGTGACTGCCACCAGAATATCTATTTATAGGGATATATCACAACCCTTAAGGCTTTTGATCACGTGCCAAAAATCGAACCAAGTCTTATGATCAGGTGACTTGACAACCAAGTGGTTAAATTTTTAAGGGAGTTATTTTATAGGAGGTCAGAGGAGGTGATGGTGCCTTCTCTTTATCTAATCAACAAAGAAGACTAGTGGATCTTGATGTTGACAATGCTCCCTATGAGAAGTTGAATGGTTCAGGAAGACTGGAGCTTTACTTTAGGGTGTAGGTCTTATGCCTTATTTTGTCAATAACCAGGAAATAAGTAGATAGATATTGAAAGAATGTCTCTGAATATTCTAGGCTATAAAGATGAAGAAGACTTTTGATTTGTGATGAATGTTCTTCTTAAGATTTCAGGATTGACAAGGATGAAAGTAGATTTCACTGTGAGAGAATTCTGAAGGTTCAGTCTCAGTCTCTGTATTTTTTTTGTGTGCAGTCAGTTCTCTATTAGATTTCTGTCTCTTTTCGGGCTCATTAATTTCCAGACTGAAAAGAGAAAACTCTTTTATATTTTGCAGTCAATTTGTCTTTTATATTTCGTGCATTAATTGCTGACTAATCTGGATGATACAAATGGCTGGATTGTCTGTCATAAATGAGTTTCCCCAACTATCCCCAATTAAATAAGCAAGTAATTATCCTGATGAATACAATAATTAATGCTGCCAATAACGGATATATTCAATAGAATATGAGCATTAATTACTCAGGAATATTACTGCTAATTAATATAGAAAGTTGGGGACAGAAGGAAGAGAAATTCTCATTCTGGAGAGGGGCAAAAATCGTCGACCTAAGAACGAAATTCGTCGACCTGAGTTCTAAGATCGTCTGCCTGTGAATTCCAGTTCGTCGACCTGAGCTCTGCGAACTGCATACTGAGAATGACTTGCCAAATCTGCACTCTGAGTTCGTCGAGCTGAGAGTCTGTCTGAATAAAACTGATCATCGTCCTGAGCTCGAATATCATCGAGCTCAGCTCAGAGAAATAACTCAGAGTTAGTCGATCTGAGATTGACGATCATCGAGCTGAGTTCGAAGAACTTCAAACTAAAAAATCTATTCTGTGAATCTTCTAAGTCTGAGTCTATTGTGGTCCTCTGCTGGTTGGTCCATGAAGGTTGAACCTAAAGACTTAGCCTAAACTCTAAGACTATTACACTTGACCCTGGCTATACAAGGTGGGTCAAACATAACCTAATTTAGTAAACCTAGCCCAAATCCAGCTATGGTTCAAACAATCTCCCCCTATTTGGGTAAGGTCACTAACACAAAATAAAAGAAACAATCATAATGCTAGAAAATATATATCTTACAGAAATAAAACATTTAGTAGATATTTACAAGATGTGCTTCATGATATAATTAAAAAAATAGGAACAACCTAATAACAAAATCATTGTTTCTGTTTAGGAATTGCTTTCTCTTAGTTCTCAGCAGGCTGCTTGAATATGATTTCTCTGTTTGGATTAGCATCTTCTCTCCTTGACATGAACATGTCAGATGCACCAATAATGTTGAGATAAGTTTCTCTGGACACTATAACTTCTAGATGTAGTTTCTTATAATCATCAACATTGAAAAATTTATTTGCCTTTGCATACATTTGAAGTTCCTGTTTTCTGAATGAAGACATGGTGGAAAATTTAGAAGGATCCTTTCTTTCAGCTTTGGCTTTGTTAATTTGAGAGAGTCCTATCAGTTCATGAAATCTAGCCATTTGGGAAAAGGCCTCCTGTTCTGGATCTATAGAAGGAATTGGAGGAGACTCTGGACTTTTTTGACTAAAGTCCTACTTTGATTCATCAATATTATCTGTAGGAGTTCTTTTGAATGAAGCTGGAGGATGATGGCTTTGAGAATATTTCTGACTGCCATGCTTGGAATGTCTTTGATATGTCTTGGTCGCTAGAGCAGCTCTTTAAGTAATATTTCTAGAAGCACCTGAAGAAGGAGGAGGAGGGTCTTTCTTGAAATTTCCTACGACGAGACCTGTACCTTCTCCTTTTCTTCCTTTCTTTCTGTTCATTCTTGGATATCCACAACCATCGAGGCATCCCTGGGTAAGGAGTTATCTTTTGCAAGATATATTAAGGGGTGTCATTGTTAAGATTGGGCTTAGGAGCAGCCTTTGGCACAATCTTTCTCTTCTTGGTATCATTCTTCTTAGATTTAGGATCAACAGAATCATGAGAATCATCATCTGTGTCATCTTCTGAACAACTTTGAGGATTATCATATAAAGCATCTATTTCTTTTATTGTTTTCTTTGAAATCTATTTATCAGTCTGAAGAGGAGCTGGAGGTTGAACAACTGTAGGAAATGCAACAATATCTGTGACCATCTGTGATTCTTCTATGTCTTTGTCAGTCAATAGAAAAGCATTCAGCTCAGGATCATTTTTCATCAGTGCAATCTCTAGTGCAACATCTTGTGCAATCAAATCATCTAAGCTAGGAATTGGACTGTCATCCATAACATAGGTTGGGCCTACAGATTCCATAATCATGTTAACAACAAAACTTTCCTTCAGTTGACTAAAAACTTTAGGACTTATAGGAGAAGTGTAGCAAACTATGGCATAGGGTGGCTTAACTGCTATAAGAAAAAAATTCAGATAAATTATACTGAAGGACTGTAATAAACCAAGAATGTCTAATGAGGGGTTCATATAATAATCACCATCAGTCAAAATATGTGCAATCAACATATCTACATCCAAAATATCAGCCTCTGAAACAATATCTACATCTGATAACTCAGTTGTCTGCAAAACTGTTTATATTGCTACTATTGTTGCTACTAGAGCTGCTTCATCATTGAGTATCTCCCCCTGCCTGGTTTCAGTAAGTACCAGAGTCAGGCACCTTGTTGAAGAAGAAGGGATAGAGGAGGCAGAATATAGGGCAACAAAAGATGAAATGGAGGCATCAAGAAGTGAAATAGCCTCTATTATGTGTTGTTTTATGACTGGAGTGATGTGGTCCAGGATGGAGACATGAAGGGAGAATCTATGACCATGAACTCAGGAGTGGTTTGAATGGATACAGATGGGTTGAGGGTGGATTATGATGGATGAGAGGGTGAATAATCTTGCATTGGCTCATCTTGAGGTTATGGAGTATGGAAGGGGGATGACATCAGTTTAAATAATGGTAAGGAAGATATATTGTGAAGGGGGATATCAGTAAGATGTGAAGGAAGAGGGGATAGAGGAGGAGTGACATGCTCTGGTGTGGTAGAATGCACTTGAGATTGAATTGGTGATGATTGATGTTTAGGAGATTATTGTGAAGTAGCTGAATGGACTGAAGTATGAACTTGTGAGGAAAGATGGACTAGGGAAGCTGGAGGAGTTGGTGTTTGGGCTTGAGAGGTAAGAGTATTGTGGAGTGATGTTGAAGTTGTTTGATCATGAGGAGGTGGAGTTGGAATGGAAGCATCTTCAGCAGGGTGGGGATTGGATGGAGAAGCCCTAGTACTCTCAGAAGGTCTTGAGGAAGAGGAGGAAGCCTTGGATGGCTTGGAGATATTCCTCTCCCATGTGCCAAATAAGGCGCAAGTAAGCCTCTTAAGGCCATAATGAATATGGTCGGGGAGTCCAGGGATTCATCAGCCTTGTCCTGATGGAAGATTCCAAGAATTCTTCCAAAACACACCTCTCTCTTGGTATTTTTATTCTTAATCATCTCAAACATGATTCTAGCCCAATTCACGGGCTTCTTGTTCACAAAAGCACACATCATAAGGAATTGCTGCCTCATGATGTAATCATGGGCTATTTGCTTGCCCAACAATACCTTTCCTACAATATCTGCTAGAAACATGTAGTCAGTAGATAAATATGTCTTTAACAGTTTATGGGGTGTCTCAAGAATACCCCATCTTAATCAACATCTCATCAAATTCAGTACTGTCGATCTCTAACTCTTCTTCTTCATTAACTAATCCAAAAATGTCAGTGAGGACGACGAGGGTAAGAGAGACGACGTTACAATATATGGTTCCCGCCATAGTATCAATATCTGGAGAGGAAGAAGTGAAAACCCATTCTCTAATTTATGTCGCAGCAATCTTTATTCTTGTGGTCATAAGATTCTTCAACTGTAGATCTTCAAACAATTTCAAAATGTCAAGGAAAATCTGATCGGAGAGTTGGAATGATTCGAAATCTATATAAAGACCCATGTCAAACTTCATTGCCGCAAGAGCACTTGATGGAATCGCCATTGATCACCTACAAAGGAAACACAAAGAGATCAAGTGCAAGGGGAATAGAAAATGCGGGATGGAGCTCGAATAAAACTGAGAAATAAGGTTTTTCAGAATTTAAAATGACAAACTCCGTCCTGTAAAAAAGAAAATGTCTTCGATCTGAGGTCGACAAAATATTTTATCGACAAAATAGTTCGTTGATCTCAATCTGAAGACCGGAAAACTTTTCGTCATCCTTAGGTCAGCGAATATTTTCTGAAGCCATATCGTCAATCTCCGGTCGACAAGAATGACTCACACAGAGAGTTTGTCGATCTCACGTGAACGAATTATCTCCATAATGTTTCTCAGTTCGTTGATCTCAGGTCGACGAATTGTGGCAAATTCTTCGACCATAGACCGAAAGTTAAATTAAAGCTTCTCCATTAATCATACCAAGCTGATTTAGAAAGAACAGATGGTTTCTTTCATCAATGGTTTGGTGAAGATGTCTACTCTTTGAAAATCAATGTAGATGTAAACAAGATTAATTTTCTTTTTGTCCACACACTCTCAAATAAAATGATTCCTTATCTCTATATGCTTAGTTCTGCTATTATGAACTGGATTCTGAGCAATAGAAATTGCACTCGTATTATCACAGAGTATGGTTGAATTATTTAAGTTGTATCCATAATCTAGGAGCTGGTTTTGAATCCACAGCATCTGTGAATAGCAACTGCCAGCTGCTATATACTCAGCTTCTATTATTGATGTAGTAACAGATATGTGCTTTTTGCAAAACCAGGAGATAAGTCTAGCACCGAGGAACTAGCATGTTCTTGTTGTGCTCTTCCAGTCCACTATACATCCAGAAAAGTCAGCATCTGAGTATCCAGTCAAATCAAATTATGACTCAGTTGGATACCAGAGTGCTATATTTGGGCAACCCTTTTATATATCTTATATTTTTTTAAGGAAAATAAGATGAGATTCTTTAGGGTTCACATGGAACCTAGCACAAAGGCATGTAGCAAACATTATGTCTGGCCTACTTGTTGTGAGATACAATAGGGACCCAATAATGCCTATATATAATTTCTGATCAATAGGATTTCCATGTTCATCAGAGTCAACCACAGCATTGGTATCCATGGGTGTTTTCTTTGCTGAGACATCTGACATCCCAAACCTTTTGATTAGCTCCTTGGCATACTTGGATTGGGATATGAAGATGTCATCAGGCAATTGCTTCACTCAGAGGCCAAGGAAGTAAGAGAGTTCACCCATGTTACTCATTTCAAACTTTGGATGCATTAAGTCAAAAAACTTTTTACAAAGTTTGGAATCAGCAGAGCCAAAGATATTATAATCTACATAAATTTGTACTAACAAAATTTTATCTTTATGATGCTTAAAAAATAAGGTCCTATCTAAAATGCCTCTAGAATATTTATGCTCTAAAAAGAAGCTAGCTAAGGTCTCATACAAAGCTCTTGGAGCTTGCTTTAAACCATAAAGAGCTTTATGCAATCTAAAGATATAAGAGGGATTAATTGGAGAGAGAAAATCTGGTGGTTGCTCCACATATACTTCCTCTTTGATAGACCTTGATCTTTTTGAAGGCAATATATGTAAGGAAGATTCTTATAGACTCAAGACTTACAATAGGGGCAAATGTCTGATCATAGTCAATGCCTTCCTCTTACCTATAGCATTGAGCTACTAGCCTTGCCTTATTCCTTATGATAATGCCCTGGGCATCAAGTTTATTTTTGAATACCCACTTAGTTCCAAAAACTGGGTAGTCTTTGGGTCTTAGAACTAAGTCCCAAACTCTACATCTCTCAAATTGGTTGAGCTCTTCTTGGATTTCCATAATCCAGAGTGGATCTTGCTCTGCATCTTTTATTGATTGGGGCTCAATTTGAGATATGAAGCAGGCATGCAGTCTTGGTTGAGTTGATGTCTTGTCTACACACCAACTGATATGTCTCCTATTACTTTCGATACAAGATGATCTCTAAATATGACAAGATTAGTTGGTGGAGTTTGTTCAGCAATAGCCTGGGGAGTTAATTCCTCTTGTAGAATTATGTGGGTTGTTGTTGGTTTATTAGCTATTTTAGTGAAATCATCTTCACTGTCTTCAGAGTTTTGGGGAGAGATATGGGCATTAGCCTCATTGGTGAGGATCAACTCATTCACCTGCTCAAACAAATATGGGACCTGCAAAGATTCACTGGTAGAAGAGTCCTCCTTATGTAAAACATGTTAGTCTCATCAAAGCAAATGTGTACAAACTCTTTTATCTTCATTGTAGATGGATTATAAACCCTATATGCCCTGCTGACTTGGGAATAACCTAGAAAAATTCCCATTGCATCCTTGGCTTCAAACTTTCTAATATATTTCTTATCATTATTGTGAATGTAACACAAATAACAAAAAATCTTAAAGAAATGTACTTTAGGTTTCTTCCCTTTAAGTAATTCATAGGGAGACTTGCCCTTATGCTTATGTATCAAACTCCTGCTCAAGACATAGTTTGATGTGCTTACAGCCTCTTCCCAAAAGGATTGTGGCAAGTAAGCATCTGCAAGCAATGATCACTTATGTTATTCCTTTTTACTACCCCATTTTGTTGAGGAGTTCTAGGAGCAGAGAAATAATGTCTGATACCTTCCTCCTCACAGAATCTTTGCATGGGAAGATACTTAAACTCAGTACCATGATCACTTCTGATCAATGCAACTTGAGTAGAGTACTCAATCCTTATCTTCTAAAGAAAATTTATAAGAACATTGAAGTTATCTGACTTGTTCCCCAAGAAGAACACCCATGTGAACCTTGAGAAGTCACTTATATTCACTAAGGTATAAGATTTCCCTCCAAGGCTTTGTACAACAATGGGTCCAAAAAGATCCATGTGGAGCAAATACAAAATCCTAGGTGAATCACTTTTATTAATGGCTTTGAAACTATTTTTAGTTTTCTTGCCTAATTGACAAGCCCTACAGAGGCCTTCCTTCTTGTAGGGACCAAAAGGCAAGCCTCTAACTAGGTAGTTGCTAAATAGCTTAGCAATATATTTTAAGTTTACATGACCTAATCATTTTTGCCAAAGTTCATTATTTTTATTTATTGGGTTGAACAAACATATTTCAGACCTAGCAGACGTAAAATTTACTATGTAAATGTTTCCTACTCTAATTCTAGTTAAAACAATCTTGTTATCAGCAGAAGAAATAATGCAAGATGATTTATCAAAGGATACCTAAAATCGTTCATCATAGAGTTGACTAATGGAAATCAGGTTGTGATTTAATCCACTTACATAAGCTACTTTCTTGAATGTGACAACTCCAATCTTTACATCTCCATAGCCTTTAGTCTGGCCACAGTTGGAGTCACCAAAAAAACCTTTAGGACCTAGCTTGGACTTGTAGTTGAATAGATTGTCCTTGCTGCCAGTCATAGGTTTTGAACAACCACTATCCAGATACCATTGTTCTTCTTTGGTAGGATAGTCTTTCACCTCCACAAAAATAGATTAGATATTCTTGACCCTGGTTACATTGGGTCCTAGTTGATTTATATAACTAAATCTGGTAATATATGAATATTCAGGTTGACTTTTATAACCTAAGAGATGATATTTTCTTGGTGCAATTATCCATTTGTTAAAAGGATTAATGCTCTGTTTAGGTTGATTATAAATCCTGTTTGAATTTAATTTTTTGTTATTATAAACTGGGGTCGACGAATTATTGTACGTTCGTCGATCTGAGGTCGACGAACAGGGATGAGTTCGTCGAACTCCACTCAGAGAATGAAGGTATGCATTTTCTGGGCCCCAATTTCGTCGATCTTTGGTCGACGAACCATACTAGTTTTGTCGATCGCAGTTCAGAGAATAGTTATAATAGAAGTTTGCATTCAGAGTTCGTCGACTTGAGCTCGACGAAGTGTACACATTTCATTGATCTGAGTTCGACGAATTTTACTGAACATTGTTCTAGTTATTATTTTTTTACTCTTTCTCTTTTTCTTATTCTTGTGTTTAAGTTCTATTTGATTAAGATTATTATCTTCTAATTTCTCCTTACCCTTTTCAAAAACAAATTTTATTGGGGTAGTTAATATTTTCTTTTTGAATAAGTGGGGGTTGGCTTGATTTAGCACCTAAGCCAAGCTTGCCAGTAAGTCTTGCATTCACTGTACTTGTGATGTTCATCAACTTAATGCTTCTCCTATTCAGGGATTCTTCAAGTTGCCTTGCCTCAAAAAATTAAGTCTTTAATTTAATGATTTGTTCATTAGCTATGGTGATTTCATCCTTTAATTTATTATTTTCTAACAATAGGTTTTCTTGTTCATTTACTTTCTCTCTAAGTTGTTTAATTACTTTTTTCAGAGTTAATTAAATCAAGACATAAATCATTAAATTAAATTTTAAATTCATCTGAATCAAAATCAAAAGAGGATAATACCTGATCCTCTTCAGATAGAGGTTCTTCAGTGTCTGATTGTCAGCTTAAGAATGGGTGCTTGATGCATTAATGGCCATCAAGCATATTTCCTTGGCCTTTGCTTCCTCTTTATCTTCACTGGAGCTGGAAGATGAAGATTCTTCTTCAGTATCACTCCAGGTTTCAGTAATGAAACCTTTCTCCTTCCTTTTGTGCTTGCTGGAGGAGGGCTTATTGTAATGTTGTTTCCTGGTTACCTTTTCTCTTCTCCTCTCCTTATTTTGATTCTCTGGACACTCTGAGATGAAGTATCCAGGTTTCTTGCAGCCAAAACAAAAAACTTCTTTAGTTGGTGTTTTGTCATACCTGGGCTTGTCATTATACCTTGATGACTTTCTTCTGAAACTTTCTTGCCCATCTTGTAGAATCTCTTGGCTAGGAGACTCAGGAATTCTTCATAGATTTTTTTGTCTTTTGATTCTTAATTTGCCTTGAAGTCTGTGTTGTGCTCCTTCCTTGAGGGTGTGGAAGTCTTTTGTTCAGCATCTCTGTATTTGACCAACTGCTCATAAGACTTGAGCTTGCCAAGGAGAGATTCAGTGTAAATCTCATTTAAACTTCTGGCCTCCTTGATTGGCCATATCTTGCAGTCCCAAGTGGTCGGGAAGCACATCAGAATTTTTTCATTTATCTCAATCAATGAGATGTCTTTATCCAAGGATTTGAGCTCACTGATGATAACACTTAGTCTAATATACATATCAGCCACTGCTTCAGATTCTTCCTTTTTGAAGTTCTCATACTACGAGATGAGGATGGATCTTCTATCCTTTCTCTCATAAGCTAAACCAGCCATAATCTGGTTTAGAGTGTCCCAGATCTGTTTTGCTGAAGTGCATTCAGCCACCTTTTTGAAGATATCATCAGACATGGTTTGAGCTAGTATATTCATAACTTTTGCATTAACTATCTTGGCTTTCATCTGAGCATTAGTCCAATCAGGTGGTGGAGCTGCATGAGTGCTTGAAGTTTATGTGGATGCAGTCTCTGCTATAGGTTGAGGAGGTCCTGTCAAAATAGAATAAAAAATTTCTTCATCAATAGAATTCATGTAAAGCTTGATTCTTGCCTTCTAGTTGACAAACTTATTTAAGTTGCACACTAGAGGTCTTGTTCTTGCATAATCCTTGTTCTGTACCATGCTATAAGAAATAAGCTAGAGAAATTTAGATCTAAGAAGGATCTGTTTGTTCAAGTGTTACCTTGTTCACTTAAGAGAACAACCCTCTGATACCAATTGAAATGTGGGGTTATATCTGACTTACACTAGGGGGGGTGAATAGAGTATTAAATTTTTTGGCTATTCTAAACTTTTATATCAGAGTTAAAGTAGGTGATACCAATAATATATAAATAAATGAAAAATAGGCTAAGTTATTCTATCTATCACAGCCACAACAAAAACAAACCAGAAAATGAGCACAACCAGACAACACAAGAATTTTAAGTGGTTCCCCAACAGGGTACATCCACTCTTCTACCACCCTGGTAGAAATCCACTAGCTTGTTTTGATCAGGTGACTGCCACCATAATATCTATTTGTATGGAGATATCACCACCCTTTAGGCTTTTGATCAGGTGCCCAAAAACCAACCAAGGCTTTTGATCAGGTGACTTGACAACCAAGTGGTTAACTTTTGAAGGGAGTTAAAACCCTTTTACAAGAGGTGAGAGGAGGTGATGGTGTCTTCTCTTTCTCTAATCAACAGAGAAGACTAGTGGATCTTGATGTTGATAAAGCTCCCACTGAGAAGTTGAATGGTTCAATAAGACTGGAGCTTTGCTTCAGGGCATAGGTATTTAACCTTATTTTGTCAATAACCAGGAATCCAGTAGATATATATTGAAATAATGTCTCTGCAGATTCCAGGCTCTGAAGATGAAGAAGACTCTTGATTTGTGATGAATGGTCTTCTTCAGATTTCAGGATTGACAAGGATCAAAGTATATTGCACTGTGAGAGAATTCTGAAGGTTCAGTCTCTGTTTCTGTATTTTTTCATGTGCAGCCAGTTCTCTATTAGATTTCTGTCTCTTTTCATGCTCATTGATTGCCAGACTGAAAAGAGAAAACTCTTTTATATTCTGTAGTCAATTTGTACTTTGAATTTTGAATTTAGGCATTTATTGCTGATAAATTTTGAGAATACAAACGGCTGGATTGTCTGTCATAAATGAGTTTCCCCAACTGTCCCTAATAAAATAAGCAAGTAATTATCCTGACGAATACCATAATTAATGCTGCTAATAATGGCTATATTCAAAGGAATATGAACATTAATTACTAAGGAATATTACTGCTAATTAATATAGAAAGTAGGAGACACAAGGAAGAGAAATTCTCATTCTAGAGCGAGGCAGAAATAATCGACCTAAGAACGAAATTTATCGACCTGAGATCCAAGATTGTCGACCTGAGAATTACAATTCATTGACCTGAGCTCTACAAACTGCGTATTGAGAATGACTTTCCAAATCTGTAATCTGAGATCGTCGAGCTTAGAGTCTGTCTGAAGAAAACTGATCGTTGACCTGAGCTCGAATATCGTCGAGCTTAGCTCACAGAAATAACTCAGAGTGTGTCGATCCTAACTCGACGATCGTCGAACTAAGTTTGAAGAACTTCGAATTGAACAATCTAATCTCTGAATATTCAGAGTCTGAGTCGGCTGAGGTCCTCTACTGGCTGTTCCTTGAAGGTTGAACCTAAAGACTTATCCAAAACTCTAGGACAACTAAACTTGACCCTGGCTATACAAGGTGGGTCAGACTTAACCTAATTTAATGACCCTAGCCCAAATCCAGCTAGGGATCCAACAAGGAACTTATTGCACATCACATTAAATGTTGAGTGTTGGGTTGTCTTGACAAACGGTTTACCAAAGAAGATCAGTGATCTGGGTAGTTTTTCTATACCGTGTGTCTTTGGTAATCTTTTTGTCAAGCATGCATTGGCTGATTTAGGTGCAAGTATCAACCTATGCACTTATCGTTATTTAAGAAGTTAGGAATTGGTAGCCTCAACCCCACATGTATGAGTATCCAGCTCGCTTATAGACCTGTTAAGTACCCGTTAGGAATGGTGGAGGATGTTCTAGTCAAAGTCGGTAAATTCATCTTCCGGCTGGATTTTATCATATTGGACATCGAAGAAGACGTCGAGGTTCCCCTGATCCTTGGTCAACCCTTCGTTCCCAGCTCCCGAGCTATCATTGATGTAAGAATGGAAAGATCTTTCTAAGAGTAGGCAACGACGAAGTGACCTTCTCTATCACCCCTTCGATGAAAAATAACCTGGAGAAGGATGACTCCTGTTTCTTCTTAGATACCTTAAGTGATGAATCTTCCTACAACATTTCTGATGATGAATTTTCTGATTTTTGTTCTTACTCAAATATTCCTACTAAAATTCTACAAGAAACCTCCATGGCCATTTATTCACCAAATTCAAATTTTCTATATAATATAAAAGTCAACGAAGATATTATTTTTGAAACAGAAAGATCTTCCAAAACATGTTATGAAGAACCCCTACCCTAGAATTAAAAGAACTACCTGGAAATCTCAACTATGCCTTCCTAGAGAAAAATTCCAAACTGCCAGTGATAGTTTTAACCTACTTATCTGAATTACAAAATGACAAACTCCTTCTAGTTTTACGTAAACATCGCCGAGCAATTGCCTGGAAGATATTTGATATCAAGGGCATTAGCCCATCTTTCTACACCCACAAAATCCTAATGGAAGATATTTCACGTAATTAAATCCAACCTCAGTGTCGTATAAATCCAAATATGAATGAAGTTGTAAAGGGCAAGGTTATGAAACTGTTAGACGCAGGAATTATTTATCCTATATCTGATAGTGAGTGGGTTAGTCCAGTCAAGGTAGTGCCAAAAAATGGTGGGATAACCGTAGTTGTGAATGAAAATAATGATTTAATCTCGACACAAACGATGACGGTGTGGAAAATGTGTTTTGACTATCGTAAGTTAAACGACGCCGCCCTCAAGGACCAGTTTCCATTGACGTTCATCGATCAAATCTTAGAGCAATTATCCAGCCATAGATTTTACTGTTTTCTCGATGGCCTCTCGGGGTATTTTCAAATCCCCATCTATCCCGAGGACCAGGTGAAAACAACGTTTTCTTGTCCCTTCAGCACCTTCGCTTATCGGACGCCGTTTTGATTATGCAATGCGCCAGCTCCATTCAAGAAATGTATGCTCGCTATCTTCGACAAGTACGTAGAAAGCATTATTGAGGTGTTTATTGATGATTTCCCCGTGTTCGGCGATGCCTTTGATAGTTGCTTAGAAAACATAGAAAAAGTCATAGAAAGATGCGAAGAAACTAACCTTGCCCTAAATTGGGAAAATGCCATTTTATGGTGAGGGAAAGATTAGTTTTGGGTCATAAGATTTTTGCGAAAGGAATTGAAGTAGACATAGCTAAGATAGAAGTTATCGAGAATCTGCCGCCGCCTACGAATGTCAAATCTATAAGAAGTTTCTTACGACACACTAGTTTCTACCGCAACTTCATAAAAGGCTTATCCAAAATCACCAAAACCCTTTCTCATCTTTTAGAAAAAGATGCCTTTTTTTTGATGACCTTTGTCTATATTCCTTTGATATAATAAAAAAAAAGTTAATTAATTCTCCTATTATGATAGCTCCGGTGTGGGACCTTCCCTTTGAGAAAATGTGCGATGCGAGTAGTTTCGCGGTGGTATCCGTACTAGGACAATGAATATATAAAAACTTCCATCCCATCTATTATGCAAGTAAAACACTTACATCCACACAAGAGAATTATACCACAATCGAGAAGGAGCTCCTAGTTGTTGTTTCGCTTTTGATAAATTCCGTCCTTATATTACGCTTTCTAAAATTATCTTTTTTATAAACCACTCGGCCCACAAGTTTCTTCTTGCTAATACGGATGCCAACCCGCTCCTGATTCACTGGGTCTTACTCCTCCAGTAGTTTGACTTAGAAATCTATGATAAATGAGGAGCTGAGAATTTGGCCGCTGACAATCTCTCATGATTAGATAATCTGTATATAGAAAATTTAGATGAAAAATCTTTTAATGATTATTTTCCGGATGAGAAGCTACTTTCAATAAACACATCCCCCTCTCCTTGGTTTACACACATGGCCAACTATTTAGTGGCTCATGTGCTCCCAAAAGAGTTCTCTTCTCAACAAAAGAAGAAATGTTTTTCTGAGTTGAAGAACTATTTTTGGGAGGACCCGTACTTTTTCCTAGTATGTGTGGACCAAGTATATATTAGGGTATTTTCAGATTTTTAACACACGAATCATGTTTATTTAGCAACAAATGTTTTGCAACTATTAGGGTATTTTCAAGTTTAAACACACGAATCATGTCTTGTAAGCTTTTATATTGACCTCCTTTTGTATATATTATTGCCACTTATGATTACTCTTCTTTTTACAGATTTTATAAGCTTTTTCGGCCAAAATGTCCTGACACGCCCCCCGATACACCCTACCTGGGCGTGTCACTGGGCGCGTAACCTGATCCCCATAAAGATTACTTCTACAACCCAAATCCCGAGAAAAACACCGGACACGCCCCCAAACACGCCATCCCTGGGCATGTCTCTGGGCATGTCACCCTTATCCCGAAGCCTGCTGCGACATTTAAAGATTTTTCGTTGATGCATGTCAATAGTACTGACACGCCCCCCCCCCCCTACACGGGCGTATCACTGGGCATGTTCCATCTTTTTCGATGACTGACAAATTTCCGACAAATGATTAATACATGACCTTCCTTACACGCCCCTCCTACATGGGTGTATCCCAGGGCGTGTCCACCGACGTATAGAAGAAATCATCATTTTTGTAAGAATTCAGCTCCTGATGTCATCCGCGTACCTGACACACTCCCCAGACAGGCCCTCCCAGGGCGTGATAGGGGCGTCTTGATCATCCCAAAAAAAGTCTATAAATTCAGGCCTCCCCCTTGTGTCTTGGAAGTAGTTTTAGGTTGAGAGGGGATGTGTTACCCTTTTGTTTCTTGGAGTTTTTCATGCTTCTCCTCTCCCTCTTTATCATTTTAAGCTTTTTAATCCTAGATTGTGTACTCCTTTAGTATTTATTTTTATAATTGCTTTAGTAGCTTAATCTAAATTCTAGCATAGGTTTTTATTTCATTGCACTTGTACTACTTTATTCCAAGTTGTAACTCTCTTTTAGTATTAATATAAAGTGCCCTTTTTATCTTTGTTCTCTTAATGTTCTTCTACCCAACTCTCTTCCACCACTTCTCCATGATTAACTAATCCTCCTTGTTCTCGATCTTGATGATCCGAGGTTCGAGTTTATTAAGTTATGATGCTTTAAGTTTACTTTTCTTTTTAGAGTTTAGGCCTTTGATTTACTCTTGAAAAATTATGTTTGGAGTTATATCATCGATATATAATTTCCATATTTGTTTTCACTCTTAGCTAGCAGAGAGGCTCGTAGTTTGAAGTGAAAACTTAAGAGTAAAGAGAGTTGCACGCACCCCTCGAGAGAGGCAGATGTTAAATCTCCCGAATTGAAGTGAAATCCAATAGTGGGGTTCACCGCATAAAGAGAGCTTTAGGTCTCCGATTTGGACGAGAGTTCGGTTTGACCTTCCTAAACTCAGTTGGGCCTGACTTCGAGAGAAGCGTGTTCAAGCTTTTGGAACCTCCACGATCAAGGTCCTTTGCCTTATGAAGTTAGGGTTTATTATCACATTTTTTAGTCAACTTTTGCTGAGGTGATTCTCGATCGAGTACTTTACTATTTCATCGTTTCAATAACATGTTGTAATCATTTTTAGTATTTCTTATTTTGCTGCAAGTAGTTTTCTTTTTAGCGCAAATATTTCCTTTCTTAATCGCAATTGGTTTTCTTTTAACAAACCCGAAAACAGTCCTTTGATAAGATAATAGTTTTCGTGTAAGTAAGATTACTCAAAAGTTCCTAGATTTTAATACGACACTTATGTACTCTAGATAAAGTTCGATAAGTATACTTGCCTAGTTGGATTGCTAGTTTGGTTTTTATTCTCTTAATGATTAGTAGACACCACCTATCTACTGGGGAAGACAGCTGATACAGGCCGCCAGACCGCAACTGCGGGTTGCCACCACACAACACTTGTGGCAACCCACCAGACCGCAGGTTCTGCTAGCTAACGGACTTCAACTGCGGGTTGCCACTAGACCACAGTTGCGGTTAACTACCTATTTGTTGTTTCGGCTTCAACCATACCGTTGCGGGTCCATCAAGAACACTACGGCTATCCAACAAACTACTGTTGCGTCTCTCTGCCACACTGCTATAGCTTCATTTAGACCACTACGACTAACCGACAACATGCTTATGCGGCTTTCTGCCAGAATGCTGCGAGTTCTTTCCGACTGCTACGGCTAACCAACAACCCGCTACTGCAGCTTCATGCCATACTGCTACTTCGGATAACCCTCAGTCCGCCACTTCTGCTGTCCACCTGACCGCAGGACAAAACTGCTAGGTTGCTGAGACATGTAGACCATTGCGGTTAGGCACAAGACCGCCCAGTCTTCCTCAAGCTCCGACATTCACGAGTCCTTATTTAGCATGACCATCTCTGTTTTGAAAAATGAGAATTTGGCCACCTGCAAAGGCTTCGTGAATATGTATGTGACATACTTATTCGTCGAGACATAGCTGAGAGCTATGTACTTATTCTCCATAGCTCCTAGATGATGTTATATCTTACTTAGATGTGCTTTGTCTGGCTGTGAGAGACTGAATTGTTTGCAGTTGCTAAAGCACTAAAGGAGTCGCAAAACTTTTGAATCTCTTTAAATTTTAGGTTATATTCCTTGAGCTGATTCCTGATCTAGAGAAGTTGTGCGCAACAACTACCAGCAGAGATGTACTCTAACTCGGCAGTGGAGGTTGCCACACAATTCTGCTTCTTGCTACTCAATGAAATAAGTCTTCTTCAGAGGAATTGGCACATCATAAAAGTGTTTTTCCTATCATCCCTGCTACCTGCAAAATCTGCATGTGAAAAACCATTTAGCTCAACATAATTTCTTCTTGGGTACCACAAGACAAAATTCGATGTACCCTTAAGGTATCTTAAAAATCGCTTTATATCGATGTAATGAGATTCCTTAGAGTTCACCTAAAATCTAGCGCACACACATGTTGAAAACATTATGTCTGGTCTACTATCCGCAAGGTAGAGCAAGGATCCAATTATGCTTCTGTACTGGGTTTCATCAAAAGGTTTCCCTTTATCATCCTTTTCCAGAGACATAGTTGATCCCATTGGAGTCCTCATCGAGGTTACGTTCTCTATTCTGATTTTCTTATATAACTCTTTGTATGAACTTCATTTGAGAGATGAAAATTCCATCTTCAGATTGTTTATCTTGAAGTCCTAAGAAATACTTCAGCTCTCGCATACTGCTCATTTCAAACTTCCCTTTCAAAAGTTTAGAAAACTTCTTGCAATGGTTGTCTTCCGTAGAGCGAAAGATAATTTCATCGACATAAATTTGCACCAGCAAAATCTTGCCTTTTATTTCTCTAAGAAATAATGTCTTATCTATCTTTCCTCTTGTGAATTTGTTCTCAAGAAGAAAGCTAGACAACATCTCATTCCAAGCTCGTGGAGCTTGCTTTAAGCTATAAAGAGCTTTATTAAGAAAATAGACATAGTTAGGGAATGTAGAATTGACAAGACCTGAGGGTTGTGCTACGTATACTTCCTCTTTCAGATCTCCATTGAGAAATGTCAACTTCACATCTATTTGATAGACTTTGAAGCCATCGAGGGAATCATACGCAAGAAATAACCTGATCGCTTCGAGTCCGGCCACTGGTGCAAAGGTCTGATCGAAGTAGATCCCTTTTTCTTGTATGTATCCTAATGCTGCAAGCCTAGCTTTTTTCTTTAAGATTACGTCGCTTTCGTCCCGCTTGTTACTGAATACACATTTGGTACCAATCACATTCTGTCCTTTTGGTCTAGGCACCAACTCCCATACTTTGCATCTTTCAAACTGACCTCTTGCATGGCCATTATCCTAGAGGCATCCTTATTTGCTTCGTCAAACTTATTTGGCTCAACCTGAGATAGAAAACTAAGATGTAGAATTTCATTAGCAGTACCTCTTCTGGTTCTGACACCGTCTCCTGGCTCTCTAATGATCAGATCAACCGAGTGATCTCTCAGCTGTCTGAATGATAGATTTCTTCACCTGCTGCCAGCAGGTTCTACCACATATAGTAAACCCGCTGTAGGTTGAGGGAGTTATTCATCTAGTTATTCTTCATTCACCACACTTGGATCAATGAACCTGACCAAACATGGCACGTCTTCCTTGATTGCTTCTTCCAAGCTTAGTTCTTTGAACCCGGTACCCGAATCTACACCAATAACACTAGACGAGTTGCGATGAAGCATGCTTGTCTCTTCAAATACAACATTGATAGACTCTTCTACTACTAGGGTTTTCTTATTAAAAATCCTATATGCCTTACTATGGCTACTATAACCTACAAAAATACCTTAAAAAAATTTGTCACTAAACTTCGTGTGGTAATAATTCCCATTATTAAGTTTAAAGCATTTAATACTTAAGATCCTAAATTAGGACACAGTCATTTTTTTGCCTTTCAATATTTCATAGGGAGTCATATGATAGTTTATGTTGAATAGTGCTCTGTTTTGCACGTGACAAGAAGTGTTGACTGCTTCGGCCTAAAAGTACTCGGGTAGTGATGAGTCATTCAATATTGTCATACATGCTTCAATTAGGGTTCTATTCCTTCTCTATGCAACTCCATTTTGTTATGGAGTACGGTGGGAGGACAACTTATGAAAGATACCTATACTTCCACAAAATTTTATCACGGCACCAGACTCAAACTTTGTCCCGTGATCACTGATGATTTCGACCACTGAGCAGTTCAATTCATTCTATATTTGCCTAACAAAACTTGTGAAAGCTTCAAAGTTGTCTGACTTCTCTTTTAGAAAGAACGCCAAAGTAAAACAAGAATACTCATCAACAATCACCAACGTATAGGCTTTGTCTCCAAAACTTTGAATTGGCATATGACCGAATAAGTCCATATGAAGTAGATATAAACTTCTAAAGTAATCTTTTTCAGAAATACCCTTAAAGGTAGCCCTTGTCTGCTTACCCATTTGACATGAGTGACATGGACTCTCTTTAAGGCACTGAATGCTGGGGGCATCATGCACTATGTTGTGAAAAAATAGCATATTTATAGTTTTGAAATTAATATATGCTAATGTCTTGTGCCATTGGTCACAGAGAGATGCACTATCTTTTGCTAAAAAGCACGCTGGTGTAGAATTGTCTAAACATTAAAAATTTAAACAGAAAATATTTCTACTCCAAGTGCTGGTTAAGATCATCTCCAAATAAGAAGACCATTTTATCAGACACTTGTCCTTGTAGAACTCAACAATATAGCCTTTGTTACATAATTGACTTATGCTTATCATATTATATTGCAATCCTTCAACATAAGGCACATCTGTGAAAGAGACTATGTTGTTGGAAATCATAACATAGCCTTTAGTAATTTCCATTTCAGACCCTCCAAAGATAACTTTTTGTCCGTCTTCAATGGGGGTAAATTCTCGTTATAGGCTTCTTGTGCTGGTCATATGCCGAGAACATCCACTATCCAAATACAAGATTGGTGTTCTGTGTACCTTTGGACATTCCTGCAAACATAAATAATTTTACCTTAGGAACCCAAACAAACTTTTATCCTTGGTTCCTTGTTAGCGTAACACCACTTGGAACATTAACATTGCGCATGGTCGGCATCGCACTATTAACTCGTGGAGTTTCAAGCTTTACTGGATGAAACACGTAATCTACGGTGAAGTGACCAATCTTCCCGCAACACTAATAGTCAAATATGTTGTACCTTATCTTATATTCCTATTTTACCTTACGAACGGGAGGTTTAGCAGGGGCCACAGACTTGGAAGTTGAAGCCTCGTAGTTGCAGCATACACAAGGCTTCCCAAGTTCCTTGGCCTTGGGAACAATAGGATTAGCGTTTGGATCCTTCTTACCACCTGTTCTCTGAATGTATGTACACAAACTTTTAAGTGGAATTTCTTTATAAGGTGCTTTAAAAACACTTGCACCAAAGTATTGGGGACGTGCCCATCCTTGATAGTGCTTTTTAGGCTCCACAAAAGTAGGCGTAGCAAGGTGACCAAAGGACAACTCAAGGTCAAATTTATTCATCGGGAGGATTACTATCTTGAACGAGGGTTTACCTTATGTTGCCTTCCCTTTGTCTTTGGTACTGGCTTTCATAGCAGCCTTACCTTTTCCAGCAATGCGGCCAAGACCACTACCCTTCTTAGGAACGGGAAACACATCATTGTGGGGAAGAATGGTCTTTGGTTTTGAGTAGCTTTTGACTAGCTTGCTTTCCACCAAGGGCTTTTTTTCCTACTCATCTAAGTAATTCTCCTTCTGACTTAACAGTTCAGTAGAGCATTTCAATTCCTCATGCAAGGAGTGAACTTTACTTCTGAGAGGAGTCAATTCAGCAATTTCCTCCCTTAGGCTTATCTCCACTTCTTTGAGAGAAACAATCTCTTGTAATTACCTTTTGACCACCTTGTGGCATTTGTCAAAAGCTTTCAAAAGTTCTATGTCTTGATCCATCAAGTCAGGTTTGTCTTCCTCAAAAGAGTTGTGATAAGTCAATATTTATAGTTATTTTAATATAGTTTTTATTTAATTAAAAGTTATATTTTATTTATTTTTATATTAATATTATTATTAATTCCTTTTTTATTGTATTTCAGGTTAATATGGGCTGCAAATAGCAATTTGGAGCTTGCAGACCTAATAAGGAGAATAAGCTGAGCAATGCTGGAAAAATCACATTTACACGCCCCGGTCACGGGCGTGACAAACCAGTTATGGGAGTGACCCGTGGGCATGACCAATCCAGGAGATCCAGAGATCGTTCCACATCAAACAAAATTACACACCTCATGTAATGGGTGTGACCTTTGGGTTACGAGCCTTTCTCAAAGGCATGACATCCAGCTCAGGCATGTTGCCGCTTTAAGAAGCCAATATCGAATCAAGGATGTTTTAATCTTATACGCCCTAGGTCATGGGCATGACCTAGGGGCATGACCTATTCTGCAACTACTAGATTAACTCATGCCATTCTCCTTCCCGCCATTTCCAGTAATAGTAAAGACACACTCTAAGTCACGGGCTAGGCTTAGGGGAGTGACTTACAAAACAACAATTTTGGCAATTTTTCTCCAACATTCCCGGGCTTTCAAGAGGACGGTTCCATACTTAACATGCCGCTAGTCACCGACGTGACCTAGGGGCGTGACTCTTCTCAAAAAATGCTATAAATTCTAGATAAAGCCAAGAGCTTGAGGAGAAACTAGGTGTAGATTTTTATGCAGTTTTAGTAATGTAGATTCTAGTTCTTGAATTTCTTTATTGTAATTTCAATTACATATAATAGATTTACTTCATTTATTTCAATTCAATCACTTTTATTTTCTATCATGCCTTCTTTTTTATGTAGTTTTAATATCATGCAAAGGTGCTAATTTTTAATAGCACTTGATCATGATGATATTTGAATAAAATAAACTTCTTTTTCAAGCTCTCTTTATTTATCGCTTTGATTTACCTTTGATTACAATTGTTTCAAATTCACCTTTCGATATTAGATCCGTATCCTAGATTTACCGAGAGGTTGTGGATACGAGTAAATTACTCAAAGGTATAAAGAGTTGTAAGCACTCCTCGATAGAGGATGACATGAAACTTCTGGATTGGAGTCAAATCCAATAGTGGCATTCACCGCATAAAGCAAGCTTAGGGGTTTTCACAGCCGAGTGGTTTTAATCGATCAACCTATTTTTAGTCGAGAGTGTATTCTCGAGAGTGGAGCTTTTGTAAATTGGGAACATCCACGGTCGAAGTAGTTAAATTAGAAGCTTACATTTCATAGAAGTTTATTTTAATTCAAAGGGAGTCTAGATCAAGTGCTACTTTTTATTTAATTTTCTTCTTTAGTTTAATTAACCTTTAATTTATATTTCAATAAAATAATATTAATTTGCATGAGTAGAATTAATCAATAGGCCCGAAAGAATACAATCTTGATATTTTTATATCTTATGCTATATCTCGATAGGTACACTTGCCTTAATCGAATATAGATTGGAGAATACGAATTTTATCTATCAAGTAGTCTTCATAATCATTAGTGGACGTTATGTATTCAGAAAGGATTGTGAGAGAGTTTACCTTCCCATGGAATTGGGAGTTGCCTACTTCCTCATCTAATTGAGCCATGAGCCCGAAGTAAGCTTCCTCATTTTCTGAACTTGACTCACTCGAGTCACTGTCGCTGAGATTCTTGGACTTCTTCGTAACGAAGATCTTCTCTTCCTTTTTTTACTTTGAAGGTTCTCTTCTCTTTCTTATTGGAACGTATGAGTCCGATTTATTTAGGGTTTTTGGGACTCATCTGGGCTTATTATCTTGCATGTGCACTACTTTTTCGATCAGAAAAGTTATATTTTTATTTAGATCTTCACTTCACCAAAAGTGCAATATTTTAGCCCTTGGGTGTGCAATTGCGCATTCTTTTGTTGGGGGTAAGCACATGGTGCTCCCCATAGTTCTTTTTGTTTATTTTAAGTTATGTATTGGTATTGGGAGCTTGTGCTCCAGCTTGGTTTTTGCAATATAGGTGGTGCATTTTCCCAAGACAGGAATTATGATTTGTGTAAAATGCATGGTCGTGCGTTTCCTTAGCGCACGGTTCCGTACTAATCGTGCATTTTATTTTGTTGAGTGGTTCTCAACGAATTTCATCGAGATGAGCTCGACGATTATAAACGCACGGTTTTTTCTAAACTGTGCGAGAAGAAAACGCACTATTTTCCTGTACCTTTTGTTTTGGCACCATTCTGTGGTTAATCATGTTATTTGTTCACGCACGGGCGGCAACACTCATGCGCGAGTAAAACGCTCAAATCCTCTGCTTATTCCTGCATTCCTGCGCTTGTGTTTTCCCGTACGATTTCCTTCACGCACAGGCAGAAGCGCCCGTGCATGAGTAAAACGCACGGGTTAACGCATCTTCATCCACAAGCTTGGCCTTGAAGTATAATAACACACGGTTATCGCACGGTCGTGCGCCAAACCGTGCATGACCAATTTTCTGACCTATTAATATTGAAGCGCAGATTTTCCTCCATTTTGGGATAGCTCACTTTAAGTCATTCCTTCCGCCATTCTAGGGCAATGCTCCGCCATTCAACCACAATCCTTCATCTTCCACAAGGAGAGAAGTTCCGGCCATGCTTGCGAAGCATATACCTTGTCGGTGCTTGCTCTCGACCATCTCCTTCATCTTTTGAGCTCCATTTAATGGTTTGACACTGTATCCATCAAGCAAAGGGAAGCTTACAACTTTATTCCGCATCGTGACATGAATAAGACGGGTCCATTAGAAGGTAATGACAACCCTTCTGTTGGGTATTGTATCCACAATTACCTGGATTTGAGGAAGACACCTGTCTAGCTAAGATGAATTCACAATGTATTTGATGAACTATTTTTTAGTTGTGCTTGCAGTTATTCCATGCTAAGTTCACACCAATGTCAGGGTGCAGTGGGTCAATATACACGGGTCTGTGCAACGTAATCCCTCGTTGAGCAGATCAGTGTGTTGGCCTACGTGTACTCTCTCTATTGGGGTGTACTTAATTTCAAGTACAGGGCTATGATAAAGCAAGAGCAGACAAGACGCAAGGGTCGGCCAAAGACCTGCTCACGGGTGGAAAGACGAGAATTCGTCTAAGTATAATTCGTCGAGAATCACTAAGTGATTCTCGCCGATTCGTCGAGAATCACTAGTGATTCTCGACGAGTCGACGAGAATCACTAGTTGATTCTTGCCGGGTTGGGCCGGCTGTCTCGACGCAGTCAGAAAAATCATCTAAGGCAGAATCGTCGAGAATCACCAAGTGATTCTCGCCGATTCGTCGAGAATGACTTTGCATTCTCGACGAGTCGGCGAGAATCCAAGGTGATTCCCACCGATTCTCCCCGGCCTCTATAACCTGTGTAACCAGAATTCTCTAAGTAGAATTCGGCGAGAATCGTAAGTGATTCTCGCCGATTCGTCGAGAATCACTCACGATTCTCGCCGAATTTGACTTGGGCATTTTTCCAAGTCTGTCTGGACCGGTCCACGTTATCATCGGGATTTTGAACCGGACTTTGGTCTTACCGCTGGTGGGGGCCACAACGGTCATCTCTTGACCTAGTGTATAAATACTCTATATTTGTGAACAGTAAAAAAGGGGGATCACAGCAAAACGAAAAATAAGCAGCCGTCAAGCCCTAGATCGGAAGCGAGCTCGGCCGACCCGCTCCGCCTCTCGCTAGTTGCTCGCCACCGTTGATCGAGGTTTTCGTTACCTCTCTCGGCGACAGAAGCCTAGTCGGGCACAGCATCTCACGCGTCTATCCAGAGATCTTTTGTCTCTTGATTTGTGATCGGGAAACCTTTCCCATCCGAATCGATCGAGACGATCGATCCTAGTGTGACCGTTGGAAGACCTTGCCGATTTTGCTAAGAAGATTGGATCTACATAGCGTCACCGCCTCTATTGTTGAAGCCGTCGATCTAGAGAAGATTCTCTCCAAGTGAGATCTAGATTGTGGACTCTCCGTTGACCTCAAGAACACGTCGTCGAACGAAGAGGGACACCTTGGTCTCCATACGTTGTTTGTATTTCTTACAAGCTATTTTTATTTCATTGTAAAGGACCGTTTGGTCTCTAGTTTTAGGGTTGGGTGAAACCCGTGTTGTGGGAGTGTAGACTCCTACGTGTGGAAGGGTTCCTTCCGATAGTGCTAGGATTGGATTTCAATCCTATTGGTGAAGTGACCGAGTCATCCCTGGTTGGGAGATAGGTCGAAGGGGGAAAGTGGACGTACCCAAATCGGGGAACCACTATAAATTGCATGTGTCCTCTCTGTGCTTTGCTGTTTTATTTTCTTGTGCAGGTATAATTTCAATTCCGCTAACACGCTGCAAAGACACCTATTCCCCCCCCCCCCATAGGTGAAGGTAGTTGACACTAGGTGGACTTTCAAGTGGTATCAGAGGGAGGTTCCTCAGCAATAAGGTTAATACCTTGAGTAAGATCCTACCTCCTGTATCAACTAGAAGACGAGACTCAAGCATGGAGCTGGAATTTGATGTCCCTCCTCTGAGACTCCCTGCGTGCACAACAGAGTACTATCCTATCTCGAAGATGAGAGTTATGTTTCATCTGGAGGCCATCGACCCTCGGGTGTCAATCATCTTGGAAGAGGGTCCCTTCATTCCCATTAAGGCTTCTGAGTCTGGAGAGGATATCCATATCCCAAAGAGTCCCGAAGAGATGTCTGAGACCGAGCTCTCACTGTACAACTTGGACAAGTTAATACGTCAGATCATCACTGACGTCTGGTCTGGTGTATCTCATTCAAGAGTGGACAAGTGTAGGACGGCCAAGTCCATGTGGCAAACCATCTCAGACCTCATGGAGGGATCAGAGAAAGCTGGTACCGGTTGTCAGCAAGTGGATGAAGCCTATGTAGGAGTCCTTATTTCTGAAGATGAAGGGCATGATCAATATGTCAACATCAGGGCTCCTGTGTCCTTGTCTGAGACTGAAGAAGAAGCTGAGGAAAGCAGTTCTGATGAAGCTAACTCAACAGTCTCTGCCAATCTGGATGGTAACCCTGAACAACTAAGTCTGAAGCAGGTAACTTCTTCCTCATGCCCCTCTCCTCTTGAAGTTCCTGAAGACAGGAATTGTTTTGAGAGTAGTCCTTCCAATGATGCAAGGGATACACATAGCTTCAATCAAAAGATTGATAATCGTGATTCCCTTGAGAGTGCCCTTCAGACGAGCAACTTACTTGTTGAGGAACAAGCTAAGGAGATTGCTCAGCTGAAGATCTTGATGAATCTCCAATTGGAATCCATCAAAGTAAAGGACTCTCAGATCTCGGATCTAGAAAGTCGTCTAGAGACCGAGAAGAGGATAGTTTCTAATTTTTCCAAGATTGATGCTATCAAGAGAATAGCAGAAAATGGGTGGATCTCCTAAATTATTACGTCATGGAGAAATGGGGAAATGGTGTTCAGACCCCCCACCCCGAGTAGGAAGGACACTCATCATGCCTTCAGGTATGACCATAGGAATAACCATGGTCACTGCAAGAATGATCAGTCCTCTTGTGGAAGCACTCAAAATGCAAGGGCTGTCATGGCCACTCAGAAGAGAATACCTCCGGCTTCCACCAAGCCCTTTGTATTCTCGGCCACAGCCCCTACTCGTCATGAATCTGCCAGCATCAGCTCACAATGTGCCTCTCACCTCCCGAGGACTCTGGAAAGGGGGGATAGAAATCATGGTGTTAGGACTCATGAGGTCTTTGGATGGGGGTTGACTGAAAAGAAGGCACCACCTCCCAGGCCTCATGATGCCTGCCATATGCATTCTTTCCACCCTTCCAATAGTCACAGTGGAAGAGACAATTCTGTGAGCATATCTGGCTCTATTCCGTTTAGACCTAGAACTATGACTACCTCTGTCATCCGTTTAGGTCACAAACGGCGATACAACATTCATGAGTGTTGGTGTTGTGGCAAAGTGGGTCATTTTGCCATAGATTGTTGGCACAACTATTCTGTATCAATGGCAAGGGTACTTCCACATCCTCGAGGCAATGTTAGTCTTCCCACCAGGATTCCTAAGGGAAGGCAGTCCAATTATTATGCTGACAGGAACCTAGGACCCAATACATATTGGGCTCCTAAGGTAAGGTAATATTCTTTGGTGCAGGGTAGTCTAGACTTCCGTGTCATGATGGGAGCTAGACAGAAGATGTTCCAAGATTGGTCTGGAACAAGTATCTGGAACGAAAGAAGTACTATCAACAATGGGATACTCTAATTGAACGCCTGGTATGCTCTAATCAGAAAGGGCTGAATTATGAATCTTACAATTCCAGGTAACATTGATCAGCCTAAATATTTGAGTCATATTATGTCGACATTTATATATACATATATATATATATATACATATACACATCTATGTGTGTTATTCTAAGGACAGATCAAAACTGTAAAAATAACCCTTAGATACATTATTAAAGGTGTGTCAGTAAATTCTCTGATAGATTCGAGAAGGCACATCAATAGGCATACATTACAAGCTGAAAATTAAAGCTGACACGTCATTAGGAGTCACTGAGAATGACAAATAACATCAAGAATATTGCGTTTATCAATCTCGACATAATCTATGAAATCTGCGAGCCAATGTTAGTGAGTTAGGAATCTCAGAGTTGATGTGCCTCCTAAGCTGTGTGGTATGTTAATCCACACTTGGATTAAGAAATGATCTTTTCGAATTCTTTCCAACCCGTGACAAATACATAAAATTGATTTCTGCAATCCTCATCGAACCAAAGCTCTTATATAAACCCGGTTATAACGTACAATATAAATCCCGCCGACCCTGGTATCCCGCCGACCCTGATATAAATCCCGCAGACTTTTCATCTTCCAATTTACACGTTCCTTCCGCCAATCCCATCGACTCCTCCGTTTAGGTCACAAACTGAGCGAACTGATTCCTCCGCCGACCTCGTCGTGACCTAACGACTCTCCCAAAGACTCCCTCTCGCCGCCGGGGACACGCCCACGCTCTGCTTCGGATCGGCTCGCCGCAACTCTGATAAAGCTTTGTAGGGCCGGAACATTCACTACATCTTCTCACAAGGTAATCCCCTTCTTATCCCTAACCGTGACTTAAGCTTAGTATAGATTGTATCCTCAACCTCATAGTTTCGGAGATCCTTAGACTTGGAAATTGATATTCCCCTTCTTCCTAGTTTGCTATGGCTCCAAGGACCACCGCCGGGCTGGTCACTGGCTGTGAGTTAGTTCGAACCGGGTTCTCACATGCCTCAGATGAGTTCAGAAACATCATCATCATGCTGGAGGAGGCTGGACTCACGTTTGTACTGGAGCACCCCTGCAAAATTCTGGATAAAGAAGTGATGGAGTTCTTTGCAACTGCCAAACTTCGGAATGAAGACTCTATCATCAAGAGTAAGGTTGCAGGTGCAAGGATCAAGATGTCTGCCAGGAAACTGACTCAATGCTTGCAGCTTTCCAGTTCTGAGCATGAGGATTATCTGGAGGAACATGATAGAGCCAGGACCCTATTATTCTGTGGGCTAGCTAGGGGCACCAGATCGATAAAGAGAAAAGAAATGAATGAGGAGGGGAAACTCTTGTCCGACATCATTGGGAAAGTACTAATATGCAAACCAGGCTCACACGACCACATCTCAGCCGACATGTTCAAGATTCTTGTGGTGATAGTCTGCCGAAAGAGATTCAACTGGGGGGCCATGCTTTTTGAGAAGATTAAGGACACCCTCAGATCTCCAAGCTTTGGACGAATCATCAGCCTATTTCTCAATCAGTTGAACGGAGATAGGTTCGACATGAGCAAAGGAGTTCCTTTGCATTATTTGAAGAAAATGGACTCCAGCGTCTTTGACAAATGGGAGCGACTCATAGGGCAAGCTGCACTGGTAGTTGAACAAGAAGAATCTCCTGCCGAGGACAACAGAACTTCAGCAGATTTCGTGGCAACCCCCAGTGAAGTTCCTGATGCCCTGATTACAGGAACTGAGGGGGAGTTTGTACTCCCTTCTGCAAACATCTTATCAGATATTTCTCAGATAGCAAAAGATGTTGTGGAATCTGTGCAAGCAGACAGTGAGGAGGAAGTGGCAGATGTGGAAGAGGAAGAGGACGGTGAGGAAGATATAAATTGCCTGGGCGATGAGGTGGCTGATAAAGATGAGGTGGATGCAGTAGAAGAAGACATGCATAATTCTGCAGATCAGGCTGAGCACATGGAGACTGAGGTGGAGGAAGAAGTGCTTGAGCGGGAGAAAGTGGTGGACTCTCAGGAGGCTGCTGAGGTTCCATCTGAGGAACAAGCTCCTAGGCGGTCAGATGCAAGGATGGAGGGGGAGCAATCCTTTGTTCCCCCTATGGACTATATGCTGCTCTCCAGCTCTCCCAGTACTTTTGCGGGGTAGCCTGATCAGGGTCAGCCTGCAGCTCCTCCACTACACGAAAGCATAGCAAATCTCACTGTCAACTTTGTCCAAGGTATGCTTGATGAGCTCAAGGATACGGTTGTGAACTCGCACAACAATGTGCTACAGAGACTGCGGGAGTCTGAGCATCTCATGCTGAAGAATGTGGTTCAGATCAACCACAAACTGGATTTGATGGAAAAGAAATTTGATGAGAAATACACAGAGGCAGGCACAGCAGTATCTCTTCTCATGCAAGGACTGAAGAAGAATACTGACGATCTGGCTGTCGTCAATAAAAATGCACATATTGTGGCGGACAGCATACAAAAATTTGATACCAACATGGTGCTCCTCAATAAAAATCAACAAGACCTGCTGACTGAGTTCTCTAAATCTCTGAAGCACATTGATGAGTCCCTGCACTCCTATGCAAACTCCATTGCAATCGAAGCCAAAAAGGGGGAGAAAGAATATACTGCTAAAATGGAAGGGCTTCAGAACATCATCATCGAAAATTTTGACCAGTCTAATGTATATGTGTATGACAGTTGCCAGTGGTTGCTCAACCAAGCATTAGGCAACAATACAACCAATATTCCTGAGGATAATCCTATTCACGAGACTACTGAGAACAATACTGTGGATGACGAAGGAGCAAGTGAAGAAGTTGTTCCGTTAAGTGAAGCTGAGTCAAAGAAAGCTGCTGAAAGGGCTAAACGAAGAACCTGGTTTGATCAAGATGCCTTAGCCAAAGCCAAAGGCAAAAGGCAAATCAACGAAGGACCTTCAAAGGAAACACCAGCTAAAAAGAGGATCAGATTGACGGAGGAGGATGTGAGAAATGAAAAATGGAGTCCTGTATCAAAGAGTATCATCTTGGACACATTTTTGTTACAACAGAAGGGGCACATAAATCGAAGTGAGGTATATAGCCAATACGAATGGGAGCGGCATAAAGAATTTGAAGCCAAACGCAACATATTCTTCAGGAATAACACAGTGGCAGATAAAGCCCCTCCTCCCAGATATCATCCGAAGCCTAAGGAATATTTCGAAAGACAGAGCAAGAAATTCCTGGCTCAGAAGCTTAAGAATGATCTTGCTAAGGAAAAATAGGCTTATGATCTTTTCCGCCTCTTATTGCACATCAATGTTTCCCTATTATCTTACGAACAAGTATTATGAATTTATATATATATATATATATGTGATGTCATGTTTTGACTCAAGTATTGTTATGTTTGTTCTCGTCTACTTAAAATTTTAATCATTCTCTGGATGGTGGTATTCATCTTAGCTAGTAGGATTTTGGCTTCGTCAAATAGGGGGAGATTTTTGGGTATTGTATCCACAATTACCTGAATTTGAGGAAGCCACCTGTCTAGCTAAGATAAATTCACAATGTATTTGATGAACTATTTTTTAGTTGTGCTTGCAGTTATTCCATGCTAAGTACACACCAATGTCAGGGTGCAGTGGGTCAATATACACGGGTCTGTGCAACGTAATCCCTCGTTGAGCAGATCAGTGTGTTGGCCTACGTGTACTCTCTCTATTGGGGTGTACTTAATTTCAAGTACAGGGCTATGATAAAGCAAGAGCAGACAAGAAGCAAGGGTGGGCCAAAGACCTGCTCACGGGTGGAAAGACGAGAATTCATCTAAGTATAATTCGTCGAGAATCACTAAGTGATTCTCGCCGATTCATCGAGAATCACTAGTGATTCTCGACGAGTCGACGAGAATCACTAGTTGATTCTTGCCGGGTTGGGCCAGCTGTCTCGACGCAGTCAAAAAAATCATCTAAGGCAGAATCGTCGAGAATCACCATGTGATTCTCGCCGATTCGTCGAGAATGACTTTGCATTCTCGACGAGTCGGCGAGAATCCAAGGTGATTCCCACCGATTCTCCCCGGCCTCTATAACCTGTGTAACCAGAATTCTCTAAGTAGAATTCGGCGAGAATCGTAAGTGATTCTCGCCGATTCGTCGAGAATAACTCACGATTCTCGCCAAATTTGACTTGGGCATTTTTCCAAGTCTGTCTGGACCGGTCCACGTTATCATCGGGATTTTGAACCGAATTTTGGTCTTACCGCTGGTGGGGGCCACAACGGTCATCTCTTGACCTATTGTATAAATACTCTGTATTTGTGAACAGTAAAAAAGGGGGATCACAGCAAAACGAAAAATAACCAGCCGTCAAGCCCTAGATCGGAAGCGAGCTCGGCCGACCCGCTCCGCCTCTCGCTAGTTGCTCGCCACCGTTGATCGAGGTTTTCGTTACCTCTCCCGGCGACAGAAGCCTAGTCAGGCACAGCGTCTCACGCGTCTATCCAGAGATCTTTTGTCTCTTGATTTGTGATCGTGAAACCATTCCCATCCGAATCGATCGAGACGATCGATCCTAGTGTGACCGTTGGAAGACCTTGCCGATTTTGCTAAGAAGATTGGATCTACATAGCGTCACCGCCTCTATTGTTGAAGCCGTCGATCTAGAGAAGATTCTCTCCAAGTGAGATCTAGGTTGTGGACTCTTCGTTGACCTCAAGAACACGTCGTCGAACGAAGAGGGACACCTTTGTCTCCATACGTTGTTTGTATTTCTTACAAGCTATTTTTATTTCATTGTAAAGGACCGTTTGGTCTCTAGTTGTAGGGTTGGGTGAAACCCGTGTTGTGGGAGTGTAGACTCCTACGTGTGGAAGGGTTCCTTCCGATAGTGCTAGGATTGGATTTCAATCCTGTTGGTGAAGTGACCGAGTCGTCCCTGGTTGGGAGATAGGTCGAAGGGGGAAAGTGGACGTACCCAAATCGGGGAACCACTATAAATTGCCTGTGTCCTCTCTGTGCTTTGCTGTTTTATTTTCTTGTGCAGGTATAATTTCAATTCCGCTAACACGCTGCAAAGACACCTATTCCCCCCCCCCCCATAGGTGAAGGTAGTTGACACTAGGTGGACTTTCACCTTCTCTACCCTAGACGTAATTGAGGACCGAGCTTGGACGTGGATTGATAACCCAGCGATTCATTCCGCGAACCCTCGACGAGCCTTTCTATTCGGTCGATCTCTTGACTTGTTCTTGCTTTCTTGTATAATATTTGTGTTTAAATCCACTTATGTTGATGATGTGCACTTTAGTTGTAATCAATATTAGTTTCATGTCTATGTGAGCTTGTATGGATTTACGGCTTTAGTTGCTTGAGTAGCGCCTATTTTTCCATCCACCACCACATCCACTTTTGCTTCTCTAGCAATTGCAAAAGGCATGCGTAGCAAAGAGGTGCTCTCGACCCTTATTCTGCCGTTCTAACAACCTCATCCACAAGCCTTCTCGTCCATCCGCCCAACGATTCAGTGCATAGCGGCCCGTATAGTCTTCCATCCCGCCTGGCAAAGCATTGCATCGCAGCCCGTGTAGTCTTCCATCCCGCCTTGCGAAGCATTGCATAGCGGCATTGCATAGGAGTAGTTGATAGTGTTTTACTTTATTTTTCCCCAAACAACAAAACCCCCCTTTCGTAGGTTATACCTTTGGACTAAAAATGTCAAGTCCTCCTCAAAATTAATTCAACCTTGTTGTGTTCCCTCGAGATCGATACTTGGGAAAATTCACCTATTTTATATTACGTGTGCGATCGGTACACTTGTCATTCAATGCATCAAGTTTTTGGCGCCGTTGCCGGGGAACACAGTCGTGTGAGTTTTTGCAGAGGGGGATAAGAGATAGGATCCCTTTTCCATTTGTTCATATCATGTTTATTCATCGCTTTAGTTTTTAAATTTTGTTGCTTATTTTTCTATGTTCCTTTTCTAGTTTTAATTTTTCAATAGCAGACATTCCTTCTCTTTTATCTGCTTGTGTGTAGTTAATTTTTGCTTAGAATATTTCTATTGGTGAATTCTTTCTTGTTGCACTATGTTTTCTCATTTGAATATCTGTTGTAGATGGTGCGGGGATTATAGGCATGGTAGTGATGAGTGCCCCACTGAAGATAGTGAGCATAGTTCTCATGGTTCAGTGTATGGAGCACCATCCTCTTATGGCACTTCATACACCATACCCATGTCTTATGATCACTTCTGTTCTCCGCCTTCACCTTTTTCTCAATCCTCTTTGGTCCCACCGGGACTGAGGAGTAATGGAAAATGGTGTTTGTGTTGTCGTAGCACCGAGAACGTGTTAAAAGATTGTGTAGAATTTTAGCGTCACTTGGAGGAGAATGATGAACCGGCTATCCAACTCGTTCCATCCACCTATAAATTGGATGCTCCTTCTTATTCTGATGATATATTCGCAGTACCACCTTATCTATGGGGGACTGTTACGGATATACCAATCAGACTTTCTGCTGATCGGTGTGACGACATTGTGGTGTCGTCTCTCCCTATGCATTCTTCCCCTCTTTTTGATTCACCCCCAGAGTAACCCACACATATTTTATCTTTTGTTGTTGTTCCTCCGCTTTCTTTGCAAGAATTATCTACCCCAATTTTCAGTGAGTCGGTTGATGATACCTATGATGATCTATGCTTGGATCCTGCTGGGAGAGAGACCGGGACCACTTCCCCTATTTTTGATTATTTTAGTTCTTCATCTTCTTTATTTCTTGATCCCCTTTCTATATCTGAGCATGTGCGGGTTGAGTCTTTGCAGGTGCTTTAAGAGGAATTGGAGTTTTCTGCTCGAGTGATCGATGATAGCATCCTCTTTCGCGAGGAGGTTTATTCATCCTCAGTTGAGAAAGCTCCATTTGTTGCTTTCTCCTCCTGTCATCTCCCTGTAGATAATATATTGCTGGGAAAGGATCTATTTTATTGCGAGATCAGCGAGGACTAGTGCTCCTCCTCTTCTTACTTCCTTTTTCCTCTACCTGAATTGGTTAGGTGTTGGGTACATTGGAAAATGTGTACCTGATTTGGAGAAGCCTCACTTAGCTAAATGATATACATCAAGTTGTATTTGATGTTATTTTGAGTTTATATGTACAGGTTAAGAATGTTCTAGAATGCAGGAAAAATATTCTAAGTTCATATGTCAACACCTGAGGAAGGTGTGTCGACACTTAAGTAAGATTGTGTCGACACTTGGAAATGGCTTTGTCGACACTTCAGTGAGTTTGTGTCGACACCGGGAGGCAGTGTCGACACGCAGAAAATTATAGTCAACATCTACTGTGTCGACATCTGGAGGCAGTGTTGACATACAGAGGTAGAGTCTACAACAACTGTGTCGACACCTGGATACAGTGTCGACACACGCTATGTTCTGAGTCTACATCAAATATGTCGACACACAGGAATTGTGTCGACACACAGCTGAGTATAGACCAAGTTGATTGCTGATGAATGGTGAAGTGTTTGTGTCGACACAAATAATCAGTGTCGACAAATTCTCAAAATGCAGTGTCAAGAATCTGTGTCGACATCAAGGCAGCTATGTCGACACCACCAAAGTCTGTGTCAACACTTAAGTCACTTGTGTCGACACAAATTGACAGTTGGTCTCGATACTTTATGATAGTTAGTCTCGACGCTTTACAGACAGAGTCAATGGCTCAAGAACTGTTTGAATACTTTACAGCTGTGAGTTACAACAGGTTTACTGAAGCTGTCAGACTTGTCAGAAGTTAGTTAGAAACCGGATCAGCCGGTTACCATGGATGAAGTCTATAAATATATGGATTCAGAAGAAGAAATATATACATAGAGATGGACAAGTATTATCACAACTAACACAATTAGAGATTGATCTCTGATCTAGAAAGTACAAGTAACAAAGAAGAAGATCTTCATGAGAAGATCTAAGAAGACGTTCTGAAGTAGTTACTATTCATATTCTGTCTAAGTTGAATTCAATCAAGAATTCAGAAGTATCTTCAAGAGGTTTGGATAGAGAGAGATCCAACTATTTGAAGTCAAGAAGGAGACATTCACAGGTCTCTCAAGAAGCAGATACTGAACTAATCTTTCAAGGAGATTCAGATCTATTTCTGAAGTCTAAGAAGGAAGCTGCCAGTCAGTTATATTCAAAGGAAATCAACCCAACTAAGTTAGGATTCAAGAAGCTTTGAAGAAAGCTAAGATCAAGTTGATTTCAGCCATCAGCCTCTTCAAGAAGCTGATCAAGAAAGTTCTTATCCCTTCTCTGTCAACAGGGGTAAGAGATTACAAAATTCCTTATCAAATTCTTTAGGATCTATTCATAGATCTGAGTTATAAGCCTATTTTATAAAGGCTGAGTATAGGAGATTTATTCTCTGAGTGGTAGGGCTGTTTATTCCTGAGTTGTAGGAGAAGGTATTCTCTGAGTTGTAGGCCTTGTGGTAAGGCTGAGGTAGGGCTTGTTAGCCTGAGTTATAGGAATGTGGAGTCATTCTGAGTTATAGGAATCCTTTTGGATTCTGAGCTAAAGGAAGAAGTTATGACGACTCTAGCATACTGCTAGATAGGTGAAGGGGGAAAGTGGATGTACCAAGAGCTTGTGGAACCACTATAAATCTGTGTGCAATCTGTGATGTGTGTATGATTGTGATTGTTGTGCTGTGTTAGCTATAGAAATATTTGATTTATTCAAAGAACTGTAGTTATATTCTGCCTTAAGTTAAATCAAGGAAAAGTACCTATTCACCCCCGTCCCCTCTAGGTGTTTAGGTAGTATTGAAAGTAAAACTATCAAGTGGTATCTGAGGGAGGTTACTCAAAGAAGGACTAAACAGTCTTAGTTAGATCTCTAAAGCAGAATCAAGAATCAAGAAAATGGGTTCTGGAGAGAATCACAAGGAACTAGGGTCAATAAAATTACCCATATGCAGGAAAGAGATTTTTGGAATCTTGAAAGAAAGGGTTAGTTTGTTTATGGAGGCCTCTAACCCAAGGATATATATCATAGTAAAAGAAGGTCCATATATCCCAATTAATGTGTCATTTCTAGATGCAAATCAAAGAACTCCTAAAGATTTTTTTGAAATGACCACGGATGAGATTATATTGGCAACTATGGATAAAAGAGCTCAGAATATCATAGTGAGTGCCATAGATGATTCTACTTTCCAAAATTTGATTCACTGCAAAACCTCCAAGGAAATGTGGGAAACTTTTATTGTCTACATAGAGGGTTCTGAAGAAGTTAGAAAAGATAGAAAGTCTATGCTCAATCAAGAATATGAGAGTTTCAGACAAGGGAATTCTGATAGCATATCTGAATGATACAAGAAATTCTACAGGATAGTGAATGAACTGATGTCCTATGGAAGGGTCTTCAGTACTTATGAGCTGAATGACAAATTCCTAAGATCCTTGACAAAGGATTGGGATACCAAGATTTGTGCCATTAGAGAAGTGGCCAAACTAGCAGACATTTCTCCTCCAACCTTATTTTGAAAGTTGCTATCATATGAAATGCAACTAATGGCAAGGAAGGAGGAAGAAAGAAATACAAAAGGAGAGCATAGAGAAAAGTCAGTGGCCTTCAAGGTTGAAGCAACCAGAAAGAGCAGGAGCATGTCTCCATCACCTCCTAAGGAAGTTGTTGAAGTTATCTCAAAGAATTCAGACAATCAGAACTCAGATAGCAGTGATTCAGATGCATATTTTGCAGCCTTTACAAGGCAGTTTCAGAGGTTCTTTAAGAAGAAGCAGTGGAAGTCAAGACCCTCCACATCATAGCCAGTTGATGACTACTATCAAAAGAGAAAATCATCAAGAAAGGAAAGGAGGAGGTCTAAGCCCAGCAAAGCTACAACATCAAAAATTGTTTGTTATTGCTGCAATAGGCCTGGGCATGTGGTGGCTGAGTGTCCAGAAAAGAGGAAGGAGTCAACATACAAAAAGAAGACTCAACAAAAGGTCAAGAATGAGAAATCCTTTGTTTCTAAGAAGGAGAAGAGTCTTACAAATCAATCCTCCTCAGAGTCAGAATCTTAAGCTGAAGCATACAGTGGACTATATGCAGCTAGTGAAGAAGAGGATTTTATGCAATTACTAGACTCCATCAATGAACAAGTAGACCATCAGTGAATGGGACTGATGGCTGAATCAGAAAACAACAAGTGCCAGGATCAGCCTGGTCCCAGTAAGGTATAGAGTAATTCTAGAATTTCTTATTACAGTACTGGTTCAGAGTAAGATTCATCTTCATCAAGTGATGAGGATGGATCAGAATCTGAAGGAGATATTCATCAGTTGATAGATGAATATAGGGACTTATTGCAGGCACTTAAGAAAAGCAAAAACCTAGCCAAAAATTGGGCTAAGGAAATTGCAGATCTTAAGATGACTGCATCTGGTTTAGAGAAAGAATTGGATCAACAAATGAATGAGGCTGCCAAGCTGAAAACTATTACTATTATTCAGATGGGTACAATCACATATAAAAATGATCTAATTAAAAGTTTGGAAGTCAGATTTCAAGTAGAGAAAGATTTGGTGGCTAGTTACTCTAAGCCAAAATCATTCTTACCCTTAATAGATGAGTTTGTGGCTCAAAAGGTTAAGGCTGGAATAGGCTATAAAGGTAACACCAGGGCTTCCCATTTCAAGAGAAAGAGCAAAGCCTCTGTTCAGCCATTGAACTTTAAAGCCCCTGTAGTTTTTAGAAAGGTACATGAGCCTTCTAACAAGTATGATCTTGAAAACATTCATGGTCATAATAAGACTGATGTTCTGAATAACAAGGGTATTAATGCCAATAAGTCAGCCCATGTTCATAAACCCTATGGTTACAAGAAATCAGTGGGTGTAGCTGCAACAGCACCAGCACAAGACAGAAATTTTTCTGCAAAAATGTATCTAGACCTAGATACAACAAGTATGAATGCTGGTGCTGTGGCAAGACATGCCATTTTGCCTTAGACTGCTGGCATAACATAAGTGTCAGGAAGAACAACAGTCTACCAGTTAGAAGAGCTGCTGGTAGTTTTGATATGAATGGTGCTAACTTGAACCAATGACCCAAGACTTACTTGGGTTCTAAGGGAAAGTAATTCTGTATTGCAGGAAAGTCCAAGTTACCATGCCCCTATATGGTACTTGGACAGTGGATGTTCCAGGCACATGACTGGAACAAAGGGGCTGCTGAAGGAGTACACATCTATTAAGGATGGGCCTAAAGTAATCTTTGGTGGATCTGAAAGAGGAATCATCAAAGGATTTGGTAACATCTCTTCCAACCAAATTACCATCACTCAAGTGGCTTATGTAAAAGGTTTGAAATATAACCTGATAAGCATAAGTCAGTTGAGTGATCTTGGATATGACATTTCATTTGTTAAGAATGGATGTCATATCAAAAGGTCAAGTGATCAAAAGATCATTTGACAGGATATAGAAAGAGAAATGTTTATTGTCTTTACTTTGTGTGTGAGAACAAAGGTTCTCCTTTTTGTCTTATAGCTGATGAGAAAGCATCTCATTGTGTCAAATGGCACAAGAGTCCTGCACATCTTAACTACAAGACAATTGGCCAACTCTTTAGTAAAGTGTTAGTGAGGAATGGTCCTCAAGTTAAGTGTATAAAGGAAGGGATATGTTTAGCTTGTCAAAAGGGCAAGCAGACAAAATCCTCCTTTCATAGCCTTGAAAACAAGGATTCAGTGAGGTGTCTATACCTCTTATATATGGATATTTTTGGTCCTATGCCAGTTCATAGTCTAGGTAGGAAGGTCTATACTTTTGTGATTGTAGATGACTATTCTAGATATTCCTGGGTGTTCTTTCTAAGACAGAAATCTAAAACCCACAGTGTTTTACACAATTTTGTCAGACAAATTCAGAATGAACTGGACAGTATAGTGGTCAAAATCAGAAGTGATCATGGCACTGAATTTCAATCTGAAAGTATGACAAGATTGTGTGAAGAGTTTGGGATTTTTCAAGAATTCTCCTCACCTAGAACACCTCAGCAAAATGGTATTGCTGAAAGAAAGAATAGGACATTGATTGAAGCTGGTAGAACTCTATTGAGTGACACTTCTCTCCCAGAATATTTCTGGGCTAAGGCAATAAACATTGCATGTCATGTACTCAACAGGGCTTCTATCACTAAGTACCACAAAAAGACTCCCTATGAGATTATAAAAGGTAGAAAACAAAATTTATCATATTTTAGGATCTTTGGTTGCAAGTGTTATATCCTTAATAATGGAATGTCTTATCTAACAAAGTTTGCTGCCAAATCCCAAGTTGGGATATTTTTTGGGTACAGCAACAATAGTAAGGCTTATAGAGTCTACAACTTGATTACTCAGGTTGTGGAAGAATCTGTACATGTTGTATTTGATGAAAAAAGATTAATCAACAGAGAGTTGCCTTATAGTTCATGCAGTCAAACAGGTATAAGCAATAAAATTGACAAGCTTTCCATTGCAGAAGGCTCAACTACAAATGAAGTATTGGAAAATGATTGCTACTGTCCAGGGGGAGTACAAGACTCTCTAAAAGCTGATGACAACCAAGAGGTGTAGAATAATGATGAAACTTGAGGTATTCAGCCAGAAGAAATTTTACCTCCAGCTGTAAGACATCTAAAGGATCATCCACTAAATCAGATAATTGGTGATCCAAGACATGGAGTGCAAACCAGAAGTAGAAATCATAATACAGTCCTGCACTCAAGTTTTCTATCTCAATTGGAACCAAAGAAATTTGAAGAAGCTATCCAAGACCAACACTGGATTAATGCTATGCAAGAGGAGCTTAATCTGTTCAGAAGATGTCAGGTCTAGGAGTTGGTTCCTAAAATAAAAGACCACAACATCATTGGTACAAAGTGGATTTTTATGAACAAGTTGGATGAGAATGTAGTCATTGTGAAGAATAAAGCAAGATTGGTCGAGAAAGGATACAGGCAGGAAGAGGGAATAGACTTTGATCAAACATTTGCCCCAGTAGAAAGACTTGAAGCAATCAGAATGTTCCTTGCCTATGCAGTATATCAAGGCTTCAAGGTATACCAAATGGTTGTGAAATAAGCATTCCTGAATGGTGATCTAAAAGAAGAAGTCTATATAGAGCAGCCATCAGGTTTTGTAGATTCTCTTAAACCTGGTTATGTCTATAGACTTAGGAAAGCTTGGTATGGGTTAAAGCAAGCCCCAAGGGCTTGGTATGAAACCCTGTCTACTTTCCTTATTGAGAACAAATTCTCAGGAGGTAAAATAGACAAAACTCTACTCCTAAGGGAATCTAAAGGGAAGATAATCTTAGTTCAGATCTATGTAGATGACATAATTTTTGGGTCTACAGAGAACAACCTTTGCAAGAAGTTCGCCAATCTTCTGCAAGGGAAGTTTGAAATGAGCAGTATGGGGGAACTTAAGTTCTTCTTGGGACTCCAAGTAAGACAGACTAATGATGGATTGTCCATATCCCAGTCTAAGTTCACCAAGGAGTTAATTAAGAAGTATGGTATGGATTCATCCTCCATCATGAGAACTCCTATAGGAACAAGTATGCCTATATGCAAAGATGATGCAGGTAAACCTATAGATGAGTCTTTCTATAGAGGAATAATTGGCTCTCTATTATATCTCATTGTTAGTAGACCAGACATTATGTATGCAACATGTATCTGTGCTAGATACCAAGCATGCCCTAAAGAATCACATTATACTGCAGTCAAGAGGATTTTGAGATATCTAAAGGGCACACATAATCTAGTCCTTTAGTACCCTAGGAATGGAGATTTTCTACTAACAGGTTATTCAGATACAGATTTTGCAGGCTGTAGAGAAGATAGAAAAAGTATTAAAGGTACATGCAAATTCCAGGGAGGAAGATTGATATCTTGGAGCAGTAAGAAGCAGACTAGTGTGGCAATATCCACAGCTGAGTCTGAATATGTGGCAGCAGGAAGTTGTTGTTCACAGCTGTTGTGGATTCAACATCAGCTAAGGGACTATGGTATTCAAGTAAGTAGAAAACCTTTATTGTGTGATTCTAAAAGTGCCATTTCTATTGCCAACAATCCTATTTCACATAGTAGGACTAAACATATAGAGATAAAATACCATTTTCTTAGAGAACATATAAAAAAAGAAGACATCTCATTTGAATTTGTTAAAACTGATTATCAAATTGCAGATGTATTTACTAAGCCTCTGGATGAAACTAAATTAAATAGATTTAAAATTGAATTAGGAATGCTGACCATATGTTAGTTTACCAAAAAATTTCTAAGTAAAATTGTGTCGAAACATTCAGTAATAAAGTGTCGACACAGAAAAGTTATGTCGACAATTCAGGGAAATTGTGTCGACACTGAGAAAATGTGTCGACACCTAAGGGACAAAGAGTCGATACATCCAGAAATGTAGTGTCGACACAACTAGAGTAATGGTGTCGACACTTACAGATTTTGTGTCGACACTTGTAATAAGAGTCGACACAAAATTTCTGATGAACTACTAAGTATCTCCAGTGTCGACATATCATCAATTGGTGTCGACACATAGTAGTCAGCATCGTATTCGAGACAATAGAAGTTTGTGTCGACACATTCCAACAGTGTCGACACTTTTAGATAGTTTTTTCCCTCCTTTTGACCTTCTTTGATTAGAAGGGTATAAATAGGTTAAGAACTTATTCTGTGGACACGCTCACAAGGGTTTCGAGACAAAAACCTTGTGTCGACAAACTCTCTCCTGTCCAATCAAGCTTTCTCTTTTTTCCAATGGCGCCCAAGGTTGAAGACAATGTCAATGAAGGATATGAGTTGGTTAGGCATGCATTCGACGATGCCGACTTAGAGATCAAACAGGTCATTTCACTTCTTGCAGAAAGCGGATTAGAATATCTTGTCTCTGAACCTAGTAAGATATAAAAGAAAGAAGTATTCTAGTTCTATACTGCTGCATCAATGGACTCAACTTGCTTGAAGATCAAATCCACTATTCATGGATAAAAAGTCAAGCTATCTCAGAAAAGGTTGAGCAAGATTCTCCATCTTCCTAGAATACAAGATGAGGAAGAGGTGCCAGCCTCAAGGACAAGGGAGGTGCTTCAATGGTGTTGATTGGATCCAACCATAAAGATAGGATCTGCAATCAACAGAAAGGGCATGAATCATCAGGGGAAATTCCCGTCTGAAATTATAGGAAAAGTGATCTTATGCAAACTAGGTTGCCATGATAAGATATCAGCCTATATGTTCAGCCTGATAACAAGCGTAATCTTTAAGATTCAAACAAATTGGTCTGCAGTACTGTTTGATAAGATAACAGAAGGAATCAAGAAGCCAAACTTGGCTCGGATCATGAGTCTGTACCTGGATAGAATAATTCCAGAGGTGATGCAACAGATTCCTGGATCAAAGATAAATTATATGAGGAGAATAGATATGAGGATATTCTCAAGATGGGATAGAGTTCATTCAAAAGAGATGCATGAGCATGGTCATGAAGATGCACAAGACCAGGAAGAGCAAGCTAGAGCACAAGTTCAGGATCTGACTGTGACTATCCAAGTCCAGGAAGAGACTATATCTGCACAAGTGCAGGGGGAGACAATTAATGAACATTTGTAGGGGGAGCCAGAGTCTGAACAGGTATAAGAGGAAGAAAGAATCAATTTATTAGAGGACATTGTTTCTCAAACTGATCTAGATATATCTGGAGTTGCTACTGCTGTTGAGAAAGTATAATCTCCTGCTCTCACACAACAAGAATTCACTCTTGAAGAGCTGTTTCGTGATATTGGAGGAGAAGCAGATAAAATGGAGACCCTAAGATTTGAGGGGGAGAAAGTAAGGGTTGAGGGGGAGCAGGTTTATATAGAGGAAGAGCAATAAGTAGCTGAGAAAGAAATTTCTTCCACTCCTCAAGAGAGAGTTACTATTGAAAGTTCTTCAGAGTATGAGCATGAAGAAGTAAGGGAGGCCAAGAAAAGAAAATTAATGGTCTTTAAGAGAAGAAGTCAAAGTTATAATAAGGCTCTCCAAACAACTACTTCACATTCTACTCCTGAGATTGATTACAGCAAGTAATTGGTTGACTTACAAGTAAAATTTGATGAGAAGAGATTGCTTCTTGAAAAATATATGGATGAAAGCTAAAAGGCACTTCAATTTGATCTGGCACAAGATATAAAATCTATAAGATTTAAAGTTAATCAGAATAAAAGAGAGATGACAGATTGCTTGCACAAGGGAGGCAATGCTGTGGTATTTCTTGCCAAGCAACAAGAAGATATAAAGAAGCAAGTTGATGAGATTGCAGTCAAACAAGGCTATGTCCTTGAAAATCAAATAAGAATGAATAACAATCTGACAGAATCTCACAATGTGATTGTCACTGAGTTAACAACTGCTGTTATAGGAATGACTGCTGTGAGGGCTAAAGAAATGGAAGAATATGATAAGAAGCTACAGGCTGCCCTAGATTTAGTTAAAACTATCATCACTTCATCTGAGAAGTTAATTAGTGACAAGCTTCAAAAGTTAAAGCCATTCTTTAAAGATGGAATAAATTACCTGGATGGGCAAATAAGATTTCAGAAAGAGGACTTAAGAGATCATATGAGCAGAGAAGTCATAAAGGCGGAGAGGGTGTTAGTCTTTGCTGGATCTAATCATGCCAAATGGGTAACCAACAGTATAAGAGCCACTCTTGGATATCCACCTTTATGTGATGATAATAATATGGCTGAGTCAGGGGTGCAACAAATTCTACTTATAGGTGATCAACATGAGGTTGCCCAAGTCATTTACCCTCCTGCAGATATTGAAATGGTACATCAACAAGTTGAGTCTATGTACAACCCTCCACTACCAGTTACAAATGTTATTATTGAAAAGGTTGATATGCCAGAAGCTGGTTTGAAAGCTCAGCAAGATGCTCTATTATCAGAAAAGATTTAGAGAGCAAGCAGAATTAAAGCCAGATTTTGAGAAGTGGAGCCCCACTTCAAGGAATATCATTTTAACTGCCTTGAAAGATGTAAAAGATCAAGTACATGAAAGGGGAAAATAGTATAATGAGCAAGAATGGCAAAAGTATTAAGCCAGGCAGGAGGCCATAGTTCAACACAAGAGAAAGGCTAAGATGGGGAAGCTACCTCCTGATACTTAGGAACCTAGCAAGTCTTTCCCCAAGCCCTTTCATTATTTTGAAAGACAAACGATCAAGGCTGATGCACAAAAGAAAGCTGAGTTGAAAGGCAAGAAGCCTATTGAAGATACAGAACCTATTGTGCAAGCTCAGATTAAATCTGGCAAAGGGATTTTCATCAAGGAGCCTTTCCAGCCTTAGTCTAAGTTTTACTAGTTTTTATTCAAGAACTATGTAATTGTTAGTTTGTTAAAGAAATCACTGTAAATAACTTGTAACAAATATTTTTGAGTTAATATACAAAACATTATTCTGTGATCATTCTCTTTTACATCTTTATTCTGTGATGTAACAATGATATGTGTTTTGTTATAGTACCCTGTAATGTAATGTTTATATACATCATCAGGTTTATTTTCTAAGTGGTGTATATAATTGGCTAAAGGGTTATGACTTCTCCAAATAGGGGGAGATTGTTGGGTACATTGGAAAATATGTATCTGATTTGGAGAAGCCTCACTTAGCTCAATGATATACATCAAGGTATATTTGATGTTATTTTGAGTTTATATGTGCAGGTTAAGAATGTGCTAGAATGCAGGAAAAATATTTTAAGTCCATATGTCGACACCTGAGGAAGCTGTGTCAACACTTCAGTAAGATTATGTCGACACTTGGAAATGGCTGTGTCGACACTTTAGTGAGTTTGTGTCGACACCGGGAGGCAGTGTCGACACACAGAAGATTATAGTCGACTACGACTGTATCGACATCAGGAGGCTGTGACGACACAGAGAGGCAGAGTCTACAACAAATGTGTCGACACCTAGAGGCAGTGTCGACAGACGCTATGTTCTGAGTCTATATCAACTGTGTCAACACACAAGAATCTTGTCGACACACAGCTGAGTCTAGACAAATTTGATTGCTGATGAATGGTGAAGTGTTTGTGTCGACACAAATAATTAGTGTCGACACATTCTTAAGATGCAGTGTCAATAAGCTGTGTCGACATCAAGGCAGCTCTATCGACACTACAAAAGTCTGTGTCGACACTTAAGTCACTTGTGTCGACACATATTAACAGATGGTCTCAACACTTTATGACAGTCAGTCTCAACGCTTTGCTGACAGAGTCAAAGGCTCAAGAACTGTTTGAAGACTTGACACCTGTGAGTTACAACAGGTTTACTGAAGCTGTCAGACTTGTCAGAAGTTAGTTAGAAACCGGATCAGCCGGTTACCATGGATGAAGTCTATAAATAGATGGATTCAGAAGAAGAAATATATACATAGAGAAGGACAAGTATTGTCACAACTAACAAAATTAGAGATTTATTTCTGATCAAGAAAGTACAAGTAATAAAGAAGAAGATCTTCGTGAGAAGATCTAAGTTGAATTCAATCAAGAATTCAGAAGTATCTTCAAGAGGTTTGGATAGAGAGAGATCCAGCTATTTGAAGTCAAGAAGGAGACATTCACATGTCTCTCAAGAAGCAGATACTGAACTAATCTGTCAAGGAGATTCAGATCAATTTCTGAAGTCTAAGAAAGAAGCTGTCAGTCAGTTATATTCAAAGGAAATCAACCCAACAAAGTTCAGATTCAATAAGCTTTGAAGAAAGCTAAGATCAAGTTGATTTCAGCCATCAGCCTCTTCAAGAAGCTGATAAATAAAGTTCTTATCCCTTCTCTCTCAACAGGGCTAAGAGATTACAAAATTCCTTATCAAATTCTATAGGATCTATTCATAGATCTGAGTTGTAAGCCTATTTTATAAATGCTTCATGTAGGAGATTTTTTCATCTGAGTGGTAGGGCTGTTTATGCCTGAGTTGTAGGAGAAGGTATTCTCTGAGTTGTAGGCCTTGTGGCAAAGCTGAGGTAGGGCTTGTTAGCCTGAGTTGTAGGAATGTGGAGACATTCTGTGTTGTAGGAATCCTTTTGGATTCTGAGCTAAAGGAAGAAGTTAGGCCGACTCTAGCATACTACTAGATAGGTGAAGGGGAAAAGTGGATGTACCCAGACCTTGGGGAACCACTATAAATCTATGTGCAATCTGTGATGTTTGTATGATTCGGATTGCTGTGCTGTGTTGGCTATAGAAATATCTTATTTATTCAAAGAACTGTAGTTATATTCTGCCTTAAGTTAAATAAAGGAAAAGTACTTATTCACCCCCCCCCCCTCTAGGTGTTTAGGTAGTCTTCAAAGTAAAACTATTATCAGGTATAATAATCTTGGTAGAGGGTTAAATTTTTTATCGCCGTACCGGTACCCGTTACCGAAACGGATAATGGAATAGATACCTGGGCATTTTTCTTTTCATAGGCCCATTAGCTAGAAATGTATAGAATTTAATAAGTCGTGCTAGGAGGACAATAACACCAGTAGTTATCTTACATTTCCTGCATTTTTATTTTTCATGTCTATTTTAGTTTTTATATTCCTTTGTATTTTGTATATTTTTCTTTTGTTTTTGCGGAGCTCACCCTTGTAGGTATTAATGACAACTTCGTATTAGCGGGGTTGTGATTCTTCGTTTGGTGGACCTGCCTTTGTTTTTCATGCGCCTTCTGGTATGCTCACTGGTTGAGCATTGTGTAACCTCTTCCATTATCTCTATCTGATTTTAAATTCTATATCATATGTTAAGGAGCTTAGTTTAAGTCTGGGGGAGAGCCAGTATTTTTTACCTTTTGCACGCGCACATTTCTTGTGCATACTAGAAGCTTTAATTGTTTTATTGTGGTTATTACAATGCATTGCACACCACTTCACCCACATGAGCGCATGCTTAGCTGTTAGTGTGCTACGAGTTAAACTCTTCTTTTGTGTGATTTTGAAAAAATTATTGTGGTTGCATAGGATTGTGAGATAGAGTAAAATGTTGACTCCTTTAGTGCCCCTAGTCGAGTGCTCTCATCTCGTGTAGAAATTGGAGTAGAATTAGTTATTTTGTATGCTTATAGTTTTATATTTTTCTATTTGTGTAAATACTCTTTATTTTACTCAAAAGTTAATGAATCCGGTGTGAATCGAACAGGAATGTAGGGATGTGTGTAGCCGTCACTAGACTCGTTTTACTAGAGTCGGGAGAAAGGATCATCTTTCTTAGTGGCTAAGAACTTGCCCCAAGCTACTCTCGAAGCATTGGTGCATGATTAGTCAAGAGTGAGCGTGATGTAGGCCATCATTTTTGCCTGGTTGAGCTTTCTACCGTTCCAAACCTCTTATCCTCGCTAAGCCCCGTTTTGCCTACCCATTCTTTTGATTCAACTCCAGCATTATTTCACCAAAACCTCATAACAGATCCTAGTTGCACACCCAAGTCGAGCTTTAGTGTTTTATATTTTTCATGTTAGGGTGTTGATGTGGTGATATTACATGTGAATATGTGGATGTTCTCCAAAGCTTCTATTTGCTGAAACTATTTAAAGAAAAAAATTGATTTGAAAAGAAAAATTATATGTGGAAATGAAAAGTAAAAAAAGAAAAAGAATAATTGAAAATTCTATTTGAGATGACATTGTATTTGGAGTAGGCGGTGCACACACCATTATTTTTAAAATTAAGTTTGGGTTGTGGTGTACCCGCATGTATTTTGATTAGCCGATGGATTCTCTTTTCTATGGTAGATAATTTGGGTTAGGTATGTAGCCTTCCTGTTTATCTTTATTTACCTCACCGAAACCCAAGCCCCATCTCTTACCCTTGAGTCCTACAGATTCATGCTTTAGTCGAACTAATACCGTGGAGAGAGTGTGAACGGGAAAGTGTATGGTCCCTGATATTGGTGGATTCTTTTGGAGGTGATCCTGAGCCCCGATCTTTTGCAAAGCTCACCTTAGTGGCCTGCCTACTTTCTCCCTGTGCATGACCGGAAGATTAATCGCGATTCCATTTTTGAGATTAATATAATTTTGATACGCATTGTGAAAAGTATAAACTTTTTTATCATACTTATAAATTTCATCTATTATATTTTTATGCGTGCGAGCATGCGACTTTGCATTGTACTCTGTATATCCATTTCTGTATTATCTAAATCATTTTCCCTATCTGCATAGATTTTGTTTGCTCAGGACGCGCAAATAGGTAAGTCTGGGGGTGTGATGAGTCCAATTAATATAAGGTTTTTTGGACTCATCTTCTTTATTATCTTGCATGTGCACTACTTTTTCAATCAGAAAAGTTATATTTTTATTTAGATCTTCACTTCACCAAAATTGCTTTTTTAGCCCTTTGGTGTGCAATTGCGCATTCTTTTTTTGGGGGTAAGCACATGGTGCTCCCCATGGTTATTTTTGTTTATTTTATGCTGTGTATTGGTGCTGGGAGCTTGTGTTCCAGCTTGGTTTTTGCTATACAGGAGCTGCGTTTTCCCCAAGGCAGGAATTTTTATTTGTGGAAAACCCACGGTCGTGCATTTCCTTAGCGCACTGTTTCTTCCTAATCGTGTGTTTTATTTGGTCTAGTGGTTCTTGATGAATTTCATCGAGATGTGCTCGACGATTATAAACGCACGGTTAACGCACGGTTTTCTGCAAAACCGTGTGAGAAGAAAACACACGGTTTTCCTATACCTTTCGTTTTGGCACCATTCTGTGGTTAATCGTGCGATTTGTTCACGCACGGGCGGCAGCGCCCGTGCGCGAGTAAAACGCACGGTTCCTCTGCTTATTCCTGCATTCCTGTGCTCTATGTTTACCCGTGCGATTTCCTTCTTGCACCGACGGAAGCGCCAGTCCGCGAGTAAAACGCACGAGTCAACGCATTTTTATCTGTAAGCTTGGCCTTGAAGTTTCATAACGCACGGTTAGCGCACGATCGTGCACCAAACAGTGCGTGACCAATTTTCTTACATGTTTCTATTTAAGCACATATTTTCCTCCATTTTGGGAGAGCTCATTTTCAGTCATTACTTCCGCCTTTTTAGGGATAAGCTCTGCCATTCCATCTCCATCTTTCATTTTCCACCAAGGAGAGAAGCTCCAGCCATGCTCGCGAAGCCTATACCTAATCGGTGCTTGCTCTTGGCCTTCTCCTTCATCTTTTGAGCTCCATCCACCACCACATCCAGTTTTTCCACTCTAGCAATTGCTAGAGGCATGCGAAACGAAGAGGTGCTCTCAACCCTAAATCCTCTATTCTTACCACCTCATCCGCAAGCCTACTCGTCGATCCACCCAGCGATTCGGTGCATAGCGGCCCGTGTAGTGTTCCATCCCGCCTGTTGAACCATTGCATAGCGGCATTGCATAGGAGTAGTTGATAGTTTTTTACTTTATTTTTTTGCAAACAACCCAACCCCCCTTTCGTAGGTTAGGCCTTTGGTATTCAATCTCAAGTCCTCCTCAAAATTAACTCCACCTTGCTTTGTTCCCTCGAGATCGATACTTAGGAAAATTCACCCATTTTATATTAACTGTGCGACCAGTACACTTATCCTTCAACGCATCAGGAACCTTCCATCTTCTTGTAAAGACACTCTGCAATCATGTGTTCTGCCTTATTATGACAATAAAAAACAATGTCAGAGGAAGAATGTTTATTCGGTTTATATTTATACATGTCCTATCTATTATTGATCTTCTTAGAGCGATCACCTTCATGATGTGATCTTCTGAAATCATAGGAGGAGGATTGATTTTTCATCTGCCTCCTCTTGCTGAGAAATCTTTTGAACTGCTTGGAGATGAGTGAGAACTCTCTATCAGATAACTTAGAGTCAGAAGTGCTTGGCTCAGAGTCTTCTTCTTGAGCTCGTGTCCTTATTGGTGACACGGCTTTAGATCTTCTCAAAACTTCATCTTTTAGGGCAACTGACTTCTCTCTTCTTGAATTCCTGCTACTTTGCTCCTCCTTCTTTTTGGTGTTCATCTGAAGTTCATAGGAGAGCAGCTTTCCGAAGAGGTTTGGGGGGTCAATCTACGACAGCTTCACAAACTCCCTAATTTCTAAACTTTTTTATCCTAACCCTTTGTCAAGGATTTGAGGAATTTGTCATTTAGTTCACCATCAGTGAAGGTTGGGCTGTAGTTTCTAAGCCCGTTGACGAACTTGAATAATTTCTCGAAGCTGTCAGATATAGTATCATTTGTACCTTGCTTGAGCGCTTCATATTCTTGATTCAGCAAAGATATGCGATCGTCTCTAACTTCTTTGGTTCCTTCCATGAGCACAACTAGACAGTCTCGCATCTCCTTGGGAGATTTGCAATTGAATAAATTTTGGAGCATCAAATCGTCCACTATGCTAGATATAATATTCTTTGTCTTCTTATCCAAAGAGACCAAGGAAATTTAATCCTTAGTCAGATTTATCATCTTCTTGGGGAACATGACAGTCAGATTTAGAGCAGACGGCTGTGTAGGAATATGAGGACCTTCTTCCACAATCTGAAATATCCTTGGATCTGCTGCTTCCAAGAAGAACTTAACTCATTCTTTCCACATAGGATAGTTCCCTTTTGTGCACTGTTGGTACCCTAGGTTTTGATTTGAGTTCAGTCCTCTCTTTCTGTCTCTAGACCCATGATTTCTCTATGGTCAAAGGTTAGTTGAATAGGTTAGATTCTCTAGTTGTGTAGAATTGCTTTTCCAGATGAATATTTGGTTAAGTAGTTTTTCGTTCGACTATAGTCGAACGTCGCTCGACTATCGTCTATCGGCTGATCGACGATCGTCTATCAGTTGGTCGACGTTCTGTCGTCTTTGATAGTTCAACTATCTGTCCTGATAGTTCAACTATCTGATAGCTCGACTATCTGTTGATAGATCGACTATCTGTGTTGCTTTGATAGTTCGAGTATCTACTTGGATTGTTCAACTATCTGATAGTTCGACTATCTGTTGATAGGTCGACTATCTGTTTTGTTTGATAGGTCGACTATCTGTTGATAGGTCGACTATCTGTTTTCTGTGATAGGTCGACTATCTGCTTGATAGGTCGACTATCTGTTTTTTTGGGTAGTTCGACTATCTGTCCGGATAGATCGACTATATAATAGCTCGACTTTCTGTTCTGATAGGTCGACTATCTGCCGAGGTAGTTCGACTATCTTCTTTGATAGTTCGACTATCTGGATCGTTCGACTATCTGTCTGATAGGTCGACGATCTCCGTGTGCCGTTCGACGATCTCCGAGGGTCGTTCGACGTTTTGCTGTATGCTCTTATTTAGTTTTGTCGTCTTCTATGATGTGACTAATTTCATATTTATTTTGGCATATTTTATGAAAGATTATCTGAATAATTTGTGACATTATTTCCATGCAATATCAGTTCTATTCTATATGCATGAGCTAATCTTTTCTGACAAAGTTATTTGTCTTATAGCTGAGATATTCAATCTGCTTTATCTGCCAGGCTGTCCTTTATAGCCGTTAGACTCAAAAAGTCTTCCTTGGCCGTAAAGAGTTTTTTCTGATGTGACTTTCTCTTATATTATTTCATTAGAAGTATTTGCAGCTTCTTAGAAAGCTTTATCCTTTTATAGGATATCTGCCTGCAGTATTTTTGTGTTTTGCTTTATGCTTTTTGCAGCCCAGCTTGCAGAGTTCAGAAAAAGACAAGATTCAAACTCAATTAGAGTCGTTGCTGCTGCTGATATATAAAGACTTCTTTGAAGAAGAAATCAACTAGTTCACAGAGATAAGATATTCATTCAGCAAGCTTACAGCAAGAACAAGTTTAACTGCTCTCAGCAATCTTCACTCAACTGAGAAGTGTTAGCTCTTCTGCTCTTCTTCAACCTAAGTTCTCCTGTTCCAGGAAGTTCTGACTCAGAGATCTTTTGAAGAAGAAGAAGAAGAAGAAGATAGCTGCTAGAAGATTTTCATTTCTTATTTTATATCTTCTTGTAGTTCTTCCTTCAGTATTTACTGAAGTGTTTCTGCACTGAAGCAAGACTTCACCTGGACGTTCTTTGAGCCAGGGGGAGTCTTGATTCTTTTAAAGCTATCTAGCTCAGTGCAAGTTATTGTGCTTCTCTAATCTATTGTAAAATAGAGAAGACACCTTAATCTCTTTTCCCCCTCCTGTACAGGGTTATTACTCCCTTCAAAAGTATGCTTTGGTGGCAGGGCACCTGATCAAAAACCTGTGTTCGGTTTTTAGACACCTGATCAAAAGTCTAAAGGGTCTCTTGATCTACCTGAAGCAGATCTTGTTGGTGGCAGGGCACCTAATCAAAAACCTGAGTGGATTCCTACCTTATTGGTAGAAGAGTGGACGTACCCAAGTTGTTTGGGGAACCACTATAAATTACTTATGTCGTCTGGATTGCTTTATTTAATTACTTGCATTGTGGCTGTGATTAGATCTTAACTAGGTTTGCTAGTTGTTGGATAGGATCCAAAGCTAAACTGTAATTACAGTTAGCTTTAGTTTGTGCACAACACTTGTGTTAGGCTCTAAGGTTTAATCTTAAATATCTATAACTTTCATTCCGCATTTAACTCCAAGGGAGTTGAGTAGAAAGTCAACTTTGCTAGTGCAATTTTTGATTACTCTATTCACCCCCCTCTAGAGTAGTATCTATCGCTTCTTTTTCAATTGGTATCAGAGGGAGGTTTTGACTGACTGAATAGGCTAACACCTAAGTCACAAGATCCTGATAGATACCAAAGTTTATAGATATTCACTTTCACTATCATGGCCCAGTCCAAGGATTATTCTAGCACCAGACCTCCAGCATGCAACTTGGCTAAGTTTGGCATCTGGAAGGCAAGGATAAAATTATATATGAATTCTATTGATGAAAGTATTTTTGCTTCTATTTTGTTAGGACCACCAAGAGCACCTGCTGCTGCCACTGCCTCATCATCAACTGATATGAGTGCAGTGCCTCCTCCAGAATACAATGATGAGTACAAAAAGGCAAAGATAGCAGATGCCAAGGCAATGAACATTCTGGCTCAGACAATGTCTGATGAAGTATTCTTGAAGGTTGCTGACTGCTCCTCAGCAAAAGCTATGTGGGATACACTGAACCAGATTGTAGTTGGTTCAGCTGATGAAAGGAAGGATAGGAGGTCCAACCTTATCTCACAATATGGGAATTTCAAGAAAACTGATGCTGAATCAGTTGAAGCCATGTACACAAGGCTCAGCTCAATCATCAATGAGCTGAGGACCCTTGACAAGGATATTTCATTGACAGAGGTCAATGATAAGATTCTTATGTACTTCCCTAGCACATGGGATCTCAGGATCTGGCCTATCAAGGAGGCCAGAAGCATAACAGAAATCTCAACAGAAGCCCTTCTCGGCAAGCTCAAGTCTTTTGAGCAAGTGCTGAAGTCCAGGGAAGCTGAAGATGAAGCAAAGACCCCAACTCCTACAAGAAAAGAGCAAAACCTTGCTCTTAAAGCTGCTGACACTTTTGAAGGAAGCCAGTCAAATGAGGAACTGATGGCATTATTTGCCAAAATGTTTCTCAAGATGGGAAGGAAGGAATTTAGAAAGAAGTCTTCAAAGTATGAAGAAAATCCAAGATATGATCGCACCCCTTCTAAAGAAATTATCTGCTATGGTTGCAGGAAGCCTGGACATATCCTTCCAGATTGTCCAGAGGAAAAGAATAAAGAAAAGAGGAAAGATAAGGATCAGCACAGGAAGCACTCCAAGCCATCCTCCTACAAGAATAAAAAGAAGGAGAAAGGCTTTGTCGCTGAAACCTGGAATGATTCTGATGAGGAATCCTCTTCCTCAAGCTCCAGTGAGGATGAAGAAGAAAAGAAGGCAAAGGAAGTTTGCCTAATGGCAATTGATGCCTGCAGCAATCATTCAGCTGCAGAGATTTCAGATTCAGATGAAGAAATGCCAACAGAAGATGAGGTACTATCTTCTTATGATTTCACTTCTGCAGAATTTAAATTAGAATTTAAATCTTTATGTTTAGATTTAATTAGTTCTGAAAAGGAGATTAAAGAACTTAGACATAGGCTAGCTGAATCAGAAATCATATCTATTGAAAACATTAAGTTAAAGGAAGATCTCACTAATTCTAGTGAAGAAATTAAATTTCTTAAGAATGAGTTAGCTAAATCCAAAAGGTTAGAAGAGTCTCTAAATGGTAGAAGCCTTAAGTTGCTTGAAATAACCAGCATGTCTAACACTAGGACAGGCAATAACAAATTAGGCTTAGGAGTATCTTCTAGTGAACCCCCAATCATTCTTAAAAATCATCTTTCAACTCCAGTGAATTTTATCTCAGCTGATGGGATAAAGAACACTGAGCAAGTCAATCAAGTAAATAGAGCTTTAAATAAAGCTAAAAGAGAGAAAAGAAAACAGAAATTTAAAGAATTACAAAAAACGTCGAACGCTGCTCGACGATCTCAGGCTTAGTGGTCGAACGAAGCTCGACGATCTGAGCATCTCTCGTCGAACGTCGATCGACGATCGCAAGCTCAGTGGTCGAACGGAGATCGACGATCTGAGCAGCCATCGTCGAACGCTGGTCGACGTTTCCAATATGAATTTCAAAATTACACCCAGAACCTTAGAAACCCGAATATGAATAGAAACCCTAGGTTCATTGACCCATCATCTGCATGGAGAATCCCACCTAGGAGATCTTAACCATTAGGTTATCACCCTCAGCCTACTTATTCTTTTATATCCAGTTTTTCTTATATGAAAAACAAGGGACCCAAGGTTACCTGGGTCCACAATATTTAAATTGTTTTATTTGCAGGTGAAGACCTATCCTATCACTCAAAATAAGTGGTATTTGGATAGTGGTTGCTCCAAGCATATGACAGGAAATAAAGAACATCTGTCAAAGTTCAAGGTAAAGCTTGGCCCAAAGGTAATCTTTGGAGATTCAAGCTGTGGTCAAACTGAAGGCTATGGCAGGATGATAATTGGAGCTGTTACATTCAAGAGAGTTGCTTATGTGACTGGACTGAAGCACAATCTAATTTCAGTAAGTCAATTATGTGATGCTGGATACCAGGTATCATTCTCTAACTCCCTTTATAATATTACTTTAAATAATAGTGTTGTATTGGTAGGCATTAGACATGGTAACATTTATTTAGTAGATTTTAATTCAACTGATTCTAAAATCTGCCTGTTTAATAAAGTAACTAATAATAACACCTTGTGGCATAAAAGGCTTAGCCATGTTAACCTCAAGAACATATCTAGGTTATCTAAACACAACCTTGTTAGAGGTTTACCTTCTTGCCCCTACAAGAAGGAGAGCCTATGCAAGGCTTGTCAGCTAGGCAAGCAAACTAAGAACTCTTTTAAATCAGTAAATAAAAGTGATTCTCCTAGAATCCTGTATTTATTACATTTGGACCTATTTGGCCCAATAAATGTACAGAGTTTAGGAGGGAAGTATTACACCCTAGTCATTGTAGATGACTTCTCTAGATTCACTTGGGTGTTCTTTTTGAGAACTAAGGCTGATAACTTCAAAGCCCTTACAGACTTTCTATTATGTGTGCAGACTGAGTACTCTACTCATGTTGCCTTGATTAGAAGTGATCATGGTACTGAGTTTGACTCTCTTCTCATGCAAGAATTCTGTGAGAGAGAAGGTATCAAACATAGCTTCTCAGCTCCTAGAACTCCCCAACAAAATGGGGTGGTTGAAAGGAAGAACAGAACACTAATTGAAGCTGCTGGCACATTGTTGGCAGATGCTAATATACCTCTTTCCTATTGGGCAGAAGTTGTTAGTACAACCAACTATGTCTTGAATAGAAGTCTGATACACAAGGTTAAGTGTAAAACTCCTTATGAGTTACTTAAAGAAAGAAACCTAAAATAAATTATTTTAGAGTTTTTGGCTGTGTAGTTTAAATTCATAATAACAATAAAGAATACCTTAGAAAATTTGAAGCAAAGGCTTCAATGGGAATTTTTCTAGGATATTCCCAAGTAAGCAAAGCTTATAGGGTATTTAATAAATCATCTTCTAAAATTGAAGAGTCTGTTCATGTGTCCTTTGATGAATCCCAAATGTTTTACAAGGAGAAGGAAAATTCTCCTTCCTCAAGTTCATTACAGGTACAAAATTCTTCCAAAGATGTCACTCAAGAAATCCTTCATCTTTCAACTCTTCATATCACTGAATCAGACAGTGATGAAGACATTGCTGAAGCAGTTGTTGTTCAACAAATAGTAGTTCAAATTCCTCTCGAGGAATTAATCCCAACTGTTGCTGAAGATCACATCCCACCTGCTGATGTTGTCACACTTAGAGATCACCCCACATCTCAAGTGATAGGAGACATATCAGCTGGTGTTCAAACAAGACATCAGTTAAGACAGGATGTGATGCATTCTTGTTTCCTCTCACAGATTGAGCCCCTCACCATTAAAGATGCAGAGCTAGATCCCCACTGGATCATTGCTATGCAAGAGGAACTCAATCAGTTTGAGAGATGTAAAGTTTGGACTTTGGTTCCAAGACCTAAAGGCCAACTGATCATAGGCACCAAGTGGGTATATGAAACAAGTTGGATGCAAATGGCATCATTGTAAGGAATAAAGCTAGGCTTGTAGCTCAGGGCTACAGACAGGAGGAAGGTATAGATTATGACCAAACCTTTGCTCCTGTTGCAAGGCTAGAGGCAATAAGGATCTTCTTAGCCTATGCAGCCTACATGAAGTTTAAGGTTTTTCAAATGGATGTCAAAAGTGCTTTTCTTAATGGTGAGCTAAAGGAAGAGGTGTTTGTTGAACAACCACCTGGTTTTGTTTCTTCAACTCAGCCCTCACATGTATTCAAGTTGCAGAAAGCTCTTTATGGACTAAAGCAAGCTCCCAGAGCCTGGTATGAGACTTTAGCTAGTTTCCTATTAGAGCACAACTTTAATAGGGGAGTAGTTGATAGAACCCTCTTCGTCAAGCACCATAAGGACATAATACTGTTAGTTCAAGTATATGTGGATGACATTATTTTTGGTTCCACTGATCCCAAACTGTGCAAAAAGTTTTCCAACTTGATGCATTCTAAGTTTGAGATGAGTAGTATGGGTGAGCTGTCTTACTTTCTTGGTCTCCAAGTAAAGCAAGATGCTGATGGCATCTTCATCTCCAAATCCAAATATACCAAGGAATTGGTAAAGAAGTTTGGGATGGCAGATGCTTCAGCAATGCATACACCTATGGCTACTAATGTAGTTATTGATTCTGATGATCAGGGAAAGCCTGTAGATCAAAAGAATTATAGGGCCATTGTTGGTTCCCTATTGTATTTAACTACAAGTAGGCCAGACATAATGTTTGCTACATGCCTTTGTGCTAGATTCCAGGTCAACCCCAAGGAATCTCATCTGATTCTTCTCAAGAGAATTTTGAGATACCTGAAGGGATGTCCAAATCTAGGACTTTGGTACCTAGCAGAGTCAGAATTTGAATTAATTGGATATTCTAATTCTGATTATGCTGGTTGTCGAGTTGATAGGAAAAGTACCTCAGGAACTTGTCAGTTCCTGGGAGAGAGATTGGTCTCTTGGTTCTGTAAGAAGCAGGCCTCTGTATCAACTTCAACTGTAGAAGCTGAATATATAGCAGCTGCCAGTTGTTGTTCACAGATCCTGTGGATACAAAATCAGCTTTTGGATTATGGGTACTCACACAAGATCACTAAAATCAAGTGTGACAGTACAAGTGCTATATCCATTGCACAAAATCCAGTGCACCACTCTAGAACGAAGCACATTGAGATTAGACACCATTTCATGAGAGATTGTGTGGAAAAGAACAAGATCAGCCTTGAGTTCATATCCACAGACCTTCAGAGAGGTGATATATTCACCAATCCCTTAGATGAACAGAAGCATCTGTTCTTTTTAGTTCAACTAGGCATGATTAATGGAAGAGACTAAGTGTGACGTCTGCCTTGTTGAAACTTATTCGAAGATAGTCGAACGAAGTTCGACGATAGTCGAGCGGATCAAGCCTATCGTCGACCTATGGTTGAAGATAGCTTATCTGCTTGAAGATCGTCGACCGGCGTTCGAAGATCGTCGAACAGGTTGAGCTCATCATCGATCTATGGTTGACGACAGCTTGCTGTTTGTGAAGACAGAAATAGTCGAACGATTGATCGACTACTCTGCTTCAGGACCGATCGTCGAACGACCGCTCGACCATCATCTCCAGTATCTTTTAAATAGATCGACGATCGCTGTTTTAATATAAAGCCGATAGTCGACCTAGGTTAAAAGATAGTTGCTCTTATCGTCGATGGAAAGCGTCTTTTCGCATTCCGTCTTCCCGCTTGCTCTTTGTCTTGCTCTCTGTCTTGCGCTCCGTCCTCGCCGTCTCTCCCTCGACTTCTACAGCATTTTCGATGGCAATTGCTCCAGCACTTCTTGTAGTGGTAAAGTTTGATGCCAGATTCAGTGTTGATTTCGACGCCTTCAGCAGTTGCGAACCAGGGATAGTAGAAATCCTAAATCTGTGCAGAGAACAAGGATTAGAGAGACTCATGTCTTTCAGAGTAAAGATAAACACTCAGGAAATCAAAGAGTGGGCTTTCACTTCATCGTCGACTAATGATTCGATGACCAGAACAATTAGCAGAGAAGAGGTAATATTAACTCCCGCGATTCTGACTGAAATTTTTGGATTAATTAATGGTGAAGAAGAGTATGAGTAAGATGCTCCTGAATTCGGAAGAATGTTAACTGAGCTGGGACATGCCGAAGGCATTCCCTCCAAGCTGCTCAAGGTAAATTTCCCGTTTAAGATCAAGTTTCTAGCGGAAATTGTTGGAAAAGTGCTACTGGGAAAGCAATCAGCCCACGATAACATTACAAGGCAACAATTTGCACTAATGTGTGCAATTGTTAACAAGAAGCAGATAAACTGGGCAGGCGTTCTGTTTGATTTAATAAGGAAAAAGAATGGAAAGAAAGAGGTTACCCTAGGAAGGGTTGTTGGTATTTTTCTGAAGGAAAAATACCCCCATTTGCTTGTGTCTGCAGCCACCTCCATCAACGCGAGTAAGAAGATGGATCCTTCCTTGTTTTCAAAGTGGAAAAGGACTTTCCTGAAGCCCGCTCCCGCAGGGGTTGCTCCAGTTATATCTGAGAGCACCAGGACTGTCGCAGTCACTCCCCCCTTCTAGCAGGTGGCTCAGCAAATCCATCTCCTCCATCTTCTTCATCAGCTTTGCCGTCTACTGCAATTGAAGTTCCTTCAACTTCAACTGAAGTACGACATTCTGCCTCTCCTCCTGCATCTTCTCTCCCGACTGATCTTGCTGGGATTTCTCAACCCAGCTTTGATTTGTTGGCGTCTGAAATATCTTCTCCAGTTCATTCTCCAATTCCAACTCCTCCTCGCTCTCCAATTTTATCTTCAGATCATCTTGATCACCCTGCATCCACCCATGCATCTCCAGCTCATTCTCCAGCTCCATCTCCAACTCATTCTCTAGCTCATATTGCACATACCACCCCTGCTGTTCTTCCACCCTCAGAAATTCCTCCATCATCTTCATCATCTTCTTTTGATATAACTCCAGCATTTATTGCTAGCATTGTGGAGTTAATTACCCCCTCAATCAAAACTATGATTGATGAGGCAATTGCTCCCCTTGCTTCTTCTATATTTTCTTTGACTGCTGCTATTCAGGCACTCTCAAATTCTGCTGAGCCCTCTTCTTCTAGGGGCCTGGTTTCAGTCTCTACTGAAATCAGGCAGGGGGAGATGCTTGATGAAGATATCTCAGAGCAGCCTTGGGCCTCCCCTCCAGCAGTTCATCTTGCAGTAACAGAGAAAGAAGCAGAAGATTCAGCTCCTCCTCCTCCTCCATCTGAAAAGGAAATATCTGATGCAATCATGTTGACAGAGTTTGTAGTAAAAGTTTACTTAGAAGAATCCTCAACTCCATTGGTTGCCCAGTACCTAGAAGGAATAATAACCTCCTTTCTAGATGATTTATGGGAGTTAGGAAACCCTGAAGAATATCCTGAAGGTATGTCTCTTTCTCAATTTGTAAATTACTCAATTGATATGCTAGTATGGGAATATCTGGAAGGGATGATTAGATGTCATTTAGCAAGATTTTATTCCTAATCCTACAGATATAATGGAAGAAGTAGTTGTTGTCCAAGAGCCAAAACCAGAACCAGAACCTGAACCTGCTCTAGAGATTTTAGATGCTATAGAGCCTGAACCTGTGTCTGCCCCTGAAGATCAAGTGGTTGTAGAGCTAGTAAGTGAACCTGCTTCTGAAGTTCAACCTGAACCAGAAGTAGCTGTTCTTGCTTCTGAGGCTTCTGAGCAAGCAGTGCAAATTGAACTGGTCCCCACGACAGTTCCTGAGCTTCAAGAAATGGATTCTGAAAGTCAAATTGAAAAATCTACGGTATGGGATGATTCCCCAGGATTGGACTTAGATACTCTCCTGGCACAGGATGCCATGGAAGAAGAAATGGAAAAAGCTGCTTTAAAGGAAAAAGAAAGAGCTTTGAAATAGGCTATTGATCCCTATGATATGCCTATCTTTTCAAATTCTGAAGAAGAAATTGATTCTGATGAATCTGCTGATTCTAAGAGAAAAAGGATTGCTAAAAAGAAAAGAAAGGCTGTAGCTCCTCCTCCTGCAAATCCAAACAATGATACACAATATTATATACTGAAAGGGATTGATCCCAAGTCAAAAGAATTCCAGCATTGGATGTTGTTTTCTAAAAATCAATAAAAGCAAAGGAAAAAGGCTAAGAGGTATGATCCTCCTGCTCCAAGATGGAATCCTAGAGGTCCTCCTCCTCCACCTCCCGGTGCAGGAGCCTTAGGAAATTTATCTTCTAAATCTGCCTCTCAATCTAAAAGATCAAATCCATCCCAGCCTGCTCAAAGGAAAAGTTCTCAAGGTTTCTAAGGTAAAAGCCAAACTGGCTATCAAAGAACTGATACAGTTAAAGAACAAGTTAAGGAGGTAGTTTATCAAAGACCAACCTTTTCCCCTCCTCCTTCTCCAAAGAAAAAAGTTTCATCTCCAAAGCCAGTGCATACTGAGAAAGTTGTTCCAAAAGGTAAGCAATTTATTTTATCTGAAAATTCTAGCAAGAACTTTGCTAAGTCTGCTCTCTCTTGTTATTTAGTTAATCAAGATAAAGAACCAGTTGATTCTTCTTCTGAGATTGTTTATGAAAGCCCAGATCTTGATCCTAACTTTAGGATGGCTTGTTTTCTTGAACTGGTTGGAGCAGCGCAAATAAAGAAAGCAAAAGCTGAAGGAAAGGACACTGCCGTATTAACCACAATGTCTAAATTCAGAAAGAAGGAGCTCGAAATGTTCCAGGTCAGACCTGAGATGTTTGATCCTTCAAAATATATGAAAATGCATCCAGAGGCAGTGGTCCCAAGAACAACTGAATTGAAAATTATTGGAGAACAAGATTTGAAGCTATCGAGGAAAGAAGCTCTAGATCCAACAAGGAAAATTACTTTTGTTTCTAGTTCTTCTAATCTTGAATCTAACTCTAAAGCACCTTAATTGTTCATTGATTGACAGTTAATTTTATCTGATTGATTGATGATATCTGCTTAGTTATTTCCCTTTATGCATTTTATTTACTTTCTATAATTAGTGTTGTTTGTTTTATTTGTTGAGAGACTTAACTCAAATAGGGGGAGATTGTTGGTACCCTAGGTTTTGATTTGAGTTCAGTCCTCTCTTTCTGTCTCTTGACCCATGATTTATCTATGGTCAAAGGTTAGTTGAATAGGTTAGATTCTCTAGTTGTGTAGAAATGCTTTTCCAGATGAATATTTGGTTAAGTAGTTTTTCGTTCGACTATAGTCGAACGTCGCTCGACTATCGTCTATCGGCTGATCGACGATCGTCTATCAGTTGGTCGACTTTCTGTCGTCTTTGATAGTTCGACTATCTGTCCTGATAGTTCAACTATCTGATAGCTCGACTATCTGTTGATAGATCAACTATCTGTGTTGCTTTGATAGTTTGACTATCTGCTTGGATAGTTCAACTATCAGATAGTTCGACTATCTGTTGATAGGTCGACTATCTATTTTGTTTGATAGGTCGACTATCTGTTGATAGGTCGACTATCTGTTTTCTGTGATAGGTCGACTATCTGCTTGATAGGTCGACTATCTGTTTTGTTTGGTAGTTCTAATATCTGTCCGGATACATCTACTATTTGATAGCTAGACTATCTGTTCTGATAGGTCGACTATCTGCCGAGGTAGTTCGACTATCTTCTTTGATATTTCGACTATCTGGATCGTTCGACTATCTGTCTGATAGGTCGACGATCTCCGTGCGCCATTCGACGATCTCCGAGGGTCGTTCGACGTTTTGCTGTATGCTCTTATTTTGTTTTGTCGTCTTCTATGATGTGACTAATTTCATATTTATTTTGGCATATTTTATGAAAGATTATCTAAATAATTTGTGACATTATTTCCATGCAATATCAGTTCTATTCTATATGCATGAGCTAATCTTTTCTGACAAAGTTGTTTGTCTTATAGCTGAGATATGCAATCTGCTTTATCTGCCAGGCTGTCCTTTATAGCCGTTAGACTCAAAAAATCTTCCTTGGCCGTAAAGAGTTCTTTCTGATGTGACTTTCTCTTATATTATTTCATCAGAAGTATTTGCAGCTTCTTAGAAAGCTTTATCCTTTTATAGGATATCTGCCTGCAGTATTTTTGTGTTTTGCTTTATGCTTTTTGCAGCCCAGCTTACAGAGTTCAGAAAAAGACAAGATTCAAACTCAATTAGAGTCGTTGCTGCTGCTGATATATAAAGACTTCTTTGAAGAAGAAATCAACTAGTTCACAGAGATAAGATATTCATTCAGCAAGCTTATAGCAAGAACAAGTTTAACTGCTCTCAGCAATCTTCACTCAACTGAGAAGTGTTAGCTCTTCTGCTCTTCTTCAACCTGAGTTCTCCTGTTCCAGGAAGTTCTGACTCAGAGATCTTTTGAAGAAGAAGAAGAAGAAGATAACTGCTAGAAGATTTTCATTTCTTATTTTATATATTCTTGTAGTTCTTCCTTCAGTATTTATTGAAGTGTTTCTGCACTGAAGCAAGACTTCACCTGGACGTTCTTTGAGCTAGGGGGAGTCTTGATTCTTTTAGAGCTTTCTAGCTCAGTGCAAGTTATTGTGCTTCTCTAATCTATTGTAAAATAGAGAAGACACCTTAACCTCCTTTCCCCCTCCTGTACAGGGTTATTACTCCATTCAAAAGTATCCCTTGGTGGCAGGGCACCTGATCAAAAACCTGTGTTTGGTTTTTAGACACCTGATCAAAAGTCTAAAGGGTCTCTTGATCTACCTGAAGTAGATCTTGTTGGTTGCAAGGCACCTGATCAAAAACCTGAGTGGATTCCTACCTTGTTGGTAGAAGAGTGGACGTACCCAAGTTGTTTGGGGAACCACTATAAATTCCTTGTGTCGTCTGGATTGCTTTATTTAATTACTTGCATTGTGGCTGTGATTAGATCTTAACTTGGTTTGCTAGTTGCTGGATAGGATCCAAAGATAAACTGTAATTACAGTTAGCTTTAGTTTGTGCACAACACTTGTGTTAGGCTCTAAGGTTTAATCTTAAATATCTATAACTTTCATTCCGCATTTAACTCCAAGGGAGTTGAGTAGAAAGTCAACTTTGCTAGTGCAATTTTTGATTACTCTATTCACCCCCCTCTAGAGTAGTATCTATCCCTTCTCTTTCATGCACACATGTAACTTCATAGAAGATATATCCTTGCTTCTGTCCATACGAACTGAGCTGGATCTCTAGACAATTAGATGTGAGGTCTTGTTCAAGGTGTTAACCTTATATCGAACGATTGGAAGTATCTAGTGTCTACCTAAATCATAGAGAGGGGGATGAATAGGTGAGATCTTAGTCTTTTCGTGGAATAAAAACAATTTAAAAATTAAAGCACGCAGAACACAGAGATCTATAGTGGTTCCCCAAGTTGGGTACGCACACTGTCCTGCCTCGCATATCTACCACGAAGGGCTAGATTCGACTACTTCACCTTTCTAAGATTTAATTAAATCTTACACATCGGAGCCTCAACTCACAACTCGGAGACAACACTCCTACCACTTGGATAACAACCTCTCCTACAACTTGAGCCACACACGGATCAACTACTCGATCCAAACATGAATCTACTACTCAAAGAGAAAGCGTCCTACAAATATAAATAATGATTTACACATTAAAGAAAAGATTACAAGTAATACTATTTAGATCTAAGTCTTCACTCCGTCGTTCATCGAATAGGTTGATCTTGAATGTCTTGGAGAACACGGAAAATCTGAATGCTTTGAAGACTTTGATCACGGATCAACTAGATCTGAGAGAATGAGAAACTTTGTAGAACAAACATCCAGTAGATTTGGTTGAGGACGATCGAATCATGTAGTATTATCGTCGATCGAGAGGGATTCACGAGAGATGTATGGAAGCCGATGGAAACTTTTCGTTCGGGATTTTTTTTGATTTGAGCACAATTAGGGTTGAAGAAAAATCCACCCTAAATATATAAAGTGATCTTTCTTTGTAATGGCTAGAAACATTATTCTGTATCGGGACGTGCAGAAGTCACTGTACATGGCTATCGGGATGAACGAACTTGAATTTTTAAAACAGGAAGAAAATAACCCTAAGTATAATTCGTCGGGTATTGTCGAGTATAGTCGTGTATACTCTTTTAACTGCATATGAATCTCAACGAAATACACTTGGAGAATTTTAGCCCAGTCAAAATTATAGCTCAAAGATTTAACAAAGAAATACTCGACGAATTAGATGAGTATCGCCTCACATACTCGACGAATTCGAGAAGTATCGACTTATACACTTGACGCATTTGATGCATGAGTTAAGCCATATTCGATGAATCTGACTTAGAAAAATCTAGAGAAGAAAATTCGAAAACTCAAAGGTATACGAAAAGTGTCTCGATGAATACAGTGTGTATCGACATGTATATTTGACGAATTCGACGGGTATAGGAAGATACCCTCGATGAATTCGACGAGTATACTTATAGATTCTCGACAATTTTGAATTGACTAATTTTCAAAGTCTCATAGATTTTACCCTGCATAAATATGATGAATTCGACGAGTGCCTAGAGGTATACACAACGAATTCAACGAGTATCAGCGAATATACTCGGCGAATTCGACGAATATCCCTTACAATACTCGACGAATTTTTCTTGGGTAAAATTCTTGTTCTGCTGAATCCAAGTCCTTGTCCTTCCTAGATCCTTCTAATGAACTTGAGATAAAATTACACCCCAATAGAGAGATTACACGCGAGTCAACACATTGGCCTACATAATGAATGCTTACATTGTATATTCATGTGTTTCATGACCCACTTTAACCTGACATTGGGTTGTACTTAGCAATACAATCTTGTAAGGACATAACTAAAACAAAACATCAAATACAATCTCAATTCATCTTAACTTAAGGTGTCCCTTCTTCAAATCAAGGTTATTGTTGATATAATACCCAACACCTTCTGTGTTGTTCGACCAGTTGGGATGGGTTTTTAGTGCACATCTACCCAAGACCCTTTATTCTCTCCGGCTCCGCTGGTTGGAGGATGATAACTTTGAGGTATACGGAGGCCTAGGCCTTGTAGTGTTGATACCCGCTTAGTAGTGGAGATGCCCGCTCAACTATCCCCATTTTTCGAGGACGGGTGATGCCGGAGAGGATTGCTACCTCTCAAAAAGTGGGAACAAAGTGCTATGTCGACAAAGGAATTTTGTGTGTGTAAGCATGTTTGATTCATCATATTGCATTCATTTCATTGCATTGCATAACACCGCACAAGATCCTCATCATATAAACTTGTATGGGCACTTTTATATGATGAGTTACTTTGATGCACCCGATCTTTAACTTATAAATTTGTTTGAGCATTTTTATATGTTAAGTTCAATTCCGTAATTATGATTTGATAGATGCTAGTATATATGAGTTTTTGTTTTATCGACATCTACTACTGTTACCTGCTTACAAACGATGTGTTGTTTTATACATGTACTGCTAGATTTTTCAATACTCTACTGTCACCTGTTTGATATATATATCGTTGTTATATATTGCTCCTCTTTCTTTTCCTCCGCCTGCTGCCTAAGATTCGTTTGGGGTGAGCGAATGTGAAGCCACTTAGTATTTATGACTAACGGTTGCTATGTCTACCATTTTAGGAGGACACCATACTAATAGAGCAGTAGTAGCACCCTGTATAGGAGGATAGCCGGGCCTAGGGGCAGGGCCCAATATGACAATATCCTGACTTAATTCTGTGACATATGTGAGGTTTCTAGCATTATCATGTAGCCCTTCGATCAACTTTTTGTACTCTGATATTATAGGAACTGATGTAATTTCCTATTATATTGTACTACCTTTGGACTTGTACTTTTGTGAATAATGACTTTTGTGTTCTTCTCTTTGTTTGGTTTGGCATTGTGATATCGGAAATTAGTCGGCATCATAGGAGAATTGTGTTACTGATTAGCCCATGTGTAAATGCTACCATAAGGTGACTATTTGGGGCATAAAAACTCCCCTCGACCATGTTCTGTGTTCCGGGAGGTGGAGGGGTTTAAAAAATCTGTGAGAAAAAGCTTAAGTGCATGAATTTTGTTAGTTGTAGCTCTTCTTATTCCTACTCCATCACGAGGATCTCCAATGATCTGATCAACTGGATGATCTCTTGAGTAACTTACCACTTGATTACTCGCATTTTTTATGCCACCACGAGGTTCTGTTATTTCTTATGCATCTTCTTCAATTTGATGGAGTTCTTTATCTTGAAGTTCTTCTTCCACCAGGCTTATAGTGTTGACTTTGATTGTGCTTGGAGCATCTTCCTTTCTATTTTCTTTCATGCTTAGTTATTTTAACTTTGTACCTATATCTTAAAAAAATACACTAGAGGAGCTGTTATGAAGCATGCTCGTCTCATCAAATATAACACTAAAAGTTTATTCCACCACCAGGATGTTCTTATTGAAAATTCTATAAGCTTCATTATAACAACTATAGCCTACGAAAATATCTTCAAAGAATTTTTCACTAAACTTAGTTTTGTAATATTTCACATTATTAAGTACAAAGCATTTTCTACCAAAAATTCTAAAATAAGACACAGTTGGTTTCTTGCCCATTAATAGTTCATAAGGTTTCTTATAGTGGTTCTTGTTGATGAGTGCTCTGTTTTGCATATGGCAAGCAGTGTTGATTGCTTCCGCCCATAAATACTCTAGTAATGAAGAATCATTCAACATTGTTAAACATGCCTATATGAGTGTTCTATTCTATCTCTCAGCGACTCCATTTTGTTGTGGAGTGCGAGGAGAGGAAAACTCTTGAAAGATCTTAGACTTTCACAGAATTTTTTCATGGCAATAGATTCAAATTTTGTTCCATGGTCACCTTTGATTTTGACTACAGAGCAATTTAATTTGTTCTGAATTTGCATAACAAAATTAGTGAAAGAGTCATATGTGTCTGACTTGGGTTTCAGAAAGAACACCCATTCAAACCATGAGTAATCATATGACTCATTCACTAATAAATCTGTTAGAAACAAAATGGAGCAGATATAAGCATTTGGTAGAATCTTTGCCAACGAGGATTTTAAAGGTAGCCCTTGTCTCCTTGCCCATTTGGCATGAGTGAAAAGGTCTCTCTTTAAGAACTTAAAGGTAGAGGGCATCACAGACTAAGTTATAAGAAAATAACATATTAATAGTTTTTAAATTAATATGTGTTAATCTTTAGTATCATTGGTCACAGAGAGACGCACTATCTATTGCTAAAAACACAGTGGTGTAGAAGAGTCTAAATAAAAACAATTCAAACAAAAAATATTTGTACTCTAAGTGCCTGTTAAAATAGTTTCCGAGCTATCAGATGACTTTATCAAGCACTTACCAAGTAGAACTCTACCATATAGCCTTTGTCACATAATTGACTTATGCTAAAGAGATTATGTTGTAATCCCTTAACATACGCAAGGTCTATGAAAGAGAATATAACGTTAGTAATCATATCATAGACTTTTGTGATTCCTATCTGAAACCCCATTAATAACTTTTGGGCCATCTTTGAATGGGATATACTCTTGAAGTAAGATTCTTGTCCCGATCATGTGCCAAGAGTGTCTGCTGTCAAAATACCAAATAGGCGTTTTATTGGCCGTTGAACATACCTGCATTTACAAACTAATTTCCCTAAGGAACCCAAACATATTTGAGTCCTTGTTTCCTGGTTAGATGATCACCACTAGTAGTGTTTGCATTGCGAGTGTTCAATCTTGCAGTGTTAACTCGTGGACTCTTATAATTTATAAGATTAAACTAACAACCGGTGGTAAAGTGACCAACCTTTCTACAACACCAATAGTCAAACTTGTTGTATGTTCTCTTATTCTCCAACTTTACCTTTTGAATGGGTGGTCTTGTAAGAGCAACAGACTTGGAGGTAGAACCCCATGATTATAACACACACAAGACTTCTAGATCTCAAGTTACTTGATGACAACAGGCTTTACCTTTGATGTCTTCTTAGCACTCGGTACATGAACGAATGCACCATAATCCTTAAGGATGATCTCTTCATGTGATGCCTTTAGAGCAATCGTTCCAAAATCTCTGGGGCAGCTCCATCTTTAGTAGTTTTTTAGAGTCATCATATGCTTGTATAACAAAGTGACAATAGGAAGTATCAAAGTCACACTTGTTTGTTGAAAAGAAGAATTTCTTGAAAGTAGTGTGAATTTGAGGAGACTTCCCTTTCCCCTTAAAAGATTTGTCTCTAACTCCACTACCCTTCTTCGCTGCAGAAAATCCATCTAGGAGTGGAAGGATAGTGTTTGGCTTCGAGAAGCTTGCTACAAGATTTCTCTTGGCTAAATTTTTTTCTTCCAGTTCATCAATTACTTTGTCCTTACGCCATACTAGATCAGTGGAGGTCTTAGGTTCCTCTTTCACGGATTGAACTTCATCCTTGAGAGGAGTTTATCTCTTGATTTCTTACTTCAGCTCAGAGTTAAATGCCTTGTGAGAGACAATTTCATTGCATTGGGATTTGACGACCTTATAATATTTATAAAATCTTTCCAGCAGTACCTTATATTGAGATAATAGATTTGACTCCTCAGAAGAATAGTCTTCATGACCATCCAGATGTTTCAGATAAATAAAGCGGTGTATGCAAATTTACCTTCCCACTGTACTGGGTGTTGGAACCTACGGTTCACATCTCTTTTGTTTGACAATATCGAATTCCATCTTGTATTTGATCACACTTATGTTTGGAATAGTTTGCAGGGTTATAGGTCCAAAAGAATTAAAGAACCCAACTCTATGGCCTACCGCCGCGTGCTAGCGCTATCGTCGATCGCTAACCTGATATTAAATTGAATGAGCGCTGAGGAACCTACCGGGTGGTGCTAGTTCTACCGCCCAAGCTAGCTTTGGGATTTATTCTGGACATGCGCTCGGGAACCTACCACATGGCGCTACCCTTACCATACAATGCTAGCTGAAGATTGAACTGAAGATCGAACTACTTTTAGGTGATAGTTGTGTACCGCGCCGCGTTAGCACAAAAAAAAGGAAAAATATTTTATTCGAATATTTTTCTTAATCTACGGGGAAGCTCTCACATCCACGGCATTGAACTACCGTTATGAACTAGCTTTACCGTCGGAGGTAGCTTATTTTTAAAGACGTTGAAAGTTAGGATTAGACCTGATATACTCTAGAGGGGGGGGGGGGTGAATAGAGTATGTAGGTATAATTTAAATCTTTTTCTGAACTATAAGAAGTACTCCTAACCTTGGATACTATATCACAGAAACCAAAGAGAAATAAGTGTAAACACAGAATGACCTAAATATCACAGCAACCGCAAGAACAAAAAGAAAAAGGGGAAACCAGACGACAAAAGAATTTATAGTGGTTCCCCAACCTGGGTACGTCCACTCTTCTACCACCCTGGTAGGAATCCACTCAGAGTTTTGATCAGGTTCCTGACACCAATGAGCTTTTGATAAGGTTCTCAACAACCAAACATCAAGTCTTTTGATAAGGAGACTTGAAACCAGGAATCACTTTTGAAGGGACATGACAATCCTTTTTATAGTGGGGGGTGAGAGAATGATTATGTCTTCTCTTTCTCAATTCAAACAACTGATAAGACTTGTGGATTTGATGGTAGTAAAAGCTCCCCCTGAGATGTTTCTTGTTCAGGATGACGGAAGCTCTGCTGCAGGGTGATAGGCCTTCAAGCTTTTAATTTTGACAAGAAGAACTTCAGGAACTATTTTGACAGTTGCAGTATTGTTGTCCTTCAGAGAGTTCCTGAGAAGAAGACACTTTATTTGGATGGTTGTTCTTCTTCTTCAGAATTGTTCTTCTTCTTGTCTAATTGCTGATGATTCTTGACTGATCAATTTTTAATCTCAAGAATTATGTATGTCTATTAATTATTGTCTGTATTGTATCTCTTGTATCTTTTGGAAGGAAAAATCTATATGTTTTATATATTTCCCATGAGGAAGTCCATTTGAATTTTGAAATCCTTCGTCAATTAATGCTGACGGCCTTGGAATATTTTTTGTAATGATTTCTTTCCCCAACTGTCCCTTATAAAAACGATATGCAACAATTCTGATGAAGACCATAATTAATGCTCTTGTCTAACGGTAATATTCAGAGAATATTAGAGCACTAATTACTCAGGAATTATTGCCACGTAATAAGGACAAAAGAGGGAAATTTCCAAGACTGGATTCGTTGACCTGAGTCCCCAGTTCGTCGAGTTGAGAATGACTATTCGTCGAGCTGAGATCCAAGATCATCGACCTCTGAATGTTTCTTGATTACTTTCTTCTTTTGTGCATCAAGTTCGTCGAGCTGAATCTAATATCGTCGAGCTGAGCACTGAGAACAGAGCTAGTCCAGTTAGTGTCCAAGATCATCGAGCTGAGTCTGCAGTCTGTACTTAGAATATTTTCTGATGTTGAGTGTATAATCACCTTATCTAGAATTAGTCGACCAAAGAACAGAGTTCTTCTATCTGATATTCTTAGTTCGTCGACTAATGTTTGACTTAGAGGAGTTATTACTTTGTCCAGAGTTCGTCGAGCTGAGAACTAAGTTCGTCGAGATGAGCTCGGAGAATTGTCCCTGAGTTCGTCTAGCTGAGCTCGACTTTCGTCGACCGGAGATCGACTAACGTAGAACTCCTTTTTCAAAGTCTTGAATTCTCTAAGTCTTGAGTCTCTGGAAGTGTTGGAGGCTAGTCCTTTGTTCTGTTCACTCAAAGGACTTGACCTAGACTCTAGGACACAACCATGACCCTGATCTAAACATATTGGGTCATATCCTAACTTAGTGAACCAAGCAAAAATCCAACTAGGGATCCAACAATCTCCCCCGATTTGGGTGAGGTCATTAATAACAGACTCAATAAAAGAAAATGTACAAAGCAAGAAAACAATATATATCTGGTAGAAAATTTAACAGTAAATGCAGCAGATAAATTTGCATAGTCAGCTTTATAACAAGAAAACAAAGTTTATCAAAAATATACCAAATAGCAGTTTAGGTTCTAGTTTATCTGTTTCTTCTCCTTTGGCTGAGCTTCTTTGCTCTTATCCCCAGGCTGAGTAAAAATTATTTTCCTGTCAGGATTAGCAGCTCCTTTCTTTGATATGTACATGGATTTTGCTCCAATCACTGTTAGTGTGGAGGTTCTAGGAAATACAGCCTCTGGGTGTCTAGCCATATAATCTGCAGAATTAAATACCTTCTTGCTCACCTGAAGTCTTTCAAGTTCTTTCTCTCTATATGAGGACATGGTAGTGAACTTGGTTGGATATTCTCCTTCTTCTCTGGCCTTCTTTATCTGTGACAGACCAATCAATTCTTAAAGCCAAGCCATCCTGAAATTAGGATCAACATCCTAACTAACAAATGATTGATCATCTTGGGAGGGTAGCCGACCTGAATTGAGTTGACTGTGCTTGAAAGTTTGTTGCTTTATGGCTTTCATCACTCTGAATTTATAGTGACTTTGGAGGTGCAGTTTCACTCTATTTTCCTTTAGGTTTGTGTGATACTGAATACCTTCTTTGTTCAGCTTGATTTTTGGGAGGAGAGAACTCTAGCTTCTGATGGATTACTTCCTTTATCTACTCTGTATAACCAGTACTTCTTTGCTGACTGCTTCCTTGTGATTGATGTCAAGATGGACTTCCTTGCCATTGGTAAGTTTTTGTGAAAATGTTGACTTGGAGGGAGCATCTGAACTTTGAGGAGTTGTTCCTGAAGCCCTAGCAGCTGGAGGAGGAGGAGGAGGGGGGGTCCTTTCTATATCTATGAGCTGGGGGAGGAGAGTATCTTTTGCTTTTCTTTCTAGCCTTTTGTTCATTCTTTGAAAGCCACATCCAGGCGGGCATCCCTTTCAATGGGGTTATGTTTTGTAAAATATAGTAGGGAGTGTCATTTGTATTTCTAGGCTTGGGAGCAAGAAGAGGATGAGCCTTCCTTTTCTTAGAGATTTTCTTCCTCTTTGAGTCCTCATCATCATAATCTTCATCATCAACATCATCAGACTGAGGATTGTCATACATAACATCAATTTGGCTTATTATATCCTTGGAGATTTCTTTATTGACTGGAGTGGGGACAACTTCATCATGAGCTACTTTAGTTTCCATGGCAATGTCTCGAGCTATTATGTCATCCAGATCAGGGAGAGGGATATCATATATGATATAAGATGGGCTTGGAGGGCTAGATCTATGATCATTTGACTTATTTTCTGGAGGAGCTGTCAAACATTTCTTTATATTGTCTAATACCTCTGAGCTAGCAGGAGAAGTATAGCACACCATTGCTTTAGATTATGGAATGGGGGAGGAAGAAATAAATATATGACCCAAATACTCCTAGTAAAGCTGCTAGATTCACTTTGGATTTAATGAAGTAAACCCTTCCTGGCAGTGTCTTTAGCAGAGTGATCTCTTGAGTATTTGACATTGTAATATTTGTTCCTGCTTCTGACACTTCTATTGTTGCTGCTATTGCTACTTCTTCTTCTTCTTCTTCTTCAACTACTGCTACTTCTTCATCATCAAGTATCTCCCCCTACCTGGGTTCAGTAATAATTGAAGCCAGGCCCCCAAATTACTGTGGAGTATTGGTGAGAGCAGAGATCTGGGCAGCAAGAGAGGATCTGGAGCCAGCTAGTGGAGAAATGGCCTCTGCTATAAGAGAGTTGAGTAGGGGTGTGAGGAGAGTAACGAGTGGGGCGACAAGAGATGGATCCAGGTTTGGAGAAGTGGATGGTGGGGCAATAGTTGGTTGAGTGGAGATTTCAGTTGTAGAGGGGGTGATAGGTGGAGGTGAAATGGGAGTGTCTAGGGGGGATGTAACGCCTTCGGTTTTTTGGTGTTTTGTTTATTTATCGTTTGGCGTTATGCTGACGCATTTCCAGCCTTTTGCCGTTGTTAGAGCGTAGTCTTACCTCTTTAGGTTCCTTGTGTAACCTGTTTGCAAAATTACCTAGCTAGTCCGTGTCAGTTGTGATGACTCGGCTGAGCCTATTAGAGAATGCTTGTGCTTTAGCTTGGGTGGTGTAAGCCCGAGTGTTCGATCGTCGGATGTCGTTTTCGACTTCGCCGTTATTTTCGTTGCTTGGGTGCTTAGCTATGGTTCGAGTTTTGTCTAAATCCGCGATCGTTTGTTTTTCGCATCGTTTCGATGTTCGTTTTGTTAGCCAGTAGTTTGTAGCCAGGCTGTTGCCTTTGTTGTGCGTAGCCTTGTGTGGTCGAGCCTGGTAAGGCTTGTGCTTGGTTTTAGTCTAAAAAGTTAGCCATTAATTATATATATATCTATATACATGTATATATATATATATATATGAGCTTGTAATGATGGGGTGCGATTAGCCTTTTTCTTTTTTCAGCTTATATATATTGGTTGCTTATATATATGTATATGAATGTGTTTATATAGCTTAGCTTTTATTTTAATTAGTTAGTGCTTAAGCTAGGCTTTATTCTATTCAGTTTTAGTGGTTAGTGGTGGGCTTTTATAAGGTGCCAGCTAGCTTTCTTTTTCCCCATTTTCCCGAGTAGGTTAGGCTGGTTGGCTTCCAGCGTAAGGAAGCTAGCGGGAAGCGGTGGAGCTGCTACTTGGCCGGCGGTTTGCTGGGTTGGTTAAGCAGTTTTTCTTCTCGGGTAGGGTCGATCCGGCTTTCTTCCTCCCTAGGTAACTGCTTTGCTGCCGGTGCCGAGCTTGGAAGGCAGCTGCTGGAGCTTGGTGGAGAGGCAAGTGGCTCCCTTGACCATTGCTATTTATTTTATTATATCTCCTAGATTGTGTTCTGGTTATTATTCCCTATAAGTAGAGCAGTAAGAGGCTTTTATTCTCTCCCTCAATCCCTCATTAGCTGCTCCCTAAATTCTAGCTCTAGTAGCAGCAACTTTGTTTTTTCTTTTTGTTTTTGTTTGTGGTTTTGTTGGTCTCGGCCGGTGTCCAGCCTTAGTTATATTAGGATTAGGCATAACTTAGTGGTAAGCTCGTTTAGGGCTGCTGTGGTCGGGTAGGAGAGGTAGGAGTGAGAGCTGGAATTTAATTCCAGCTCCCGGGTTAGGAGGAGCTGAGGGAGCTGGGTCGGGTTAGCTCCAGGAATTTTTTCCTGGATTTTCTGCTAAGTCAAATGCGTTGAGTAAGTGTACCTCACTCAATGCCTAGACTTTTAGGCTGATGGCGTTGAGTGTGATGTACTAACTTAACGCCACGATTTTTTTTGCAGCTAAGGCTGCCGAGGCATTGAGTGAGTCGACCTCACTCAACACCAAGGCAGGTCTGGCGTTGAGTGAGGTGAACTCACTCAATGCCACAGCTAAGACTTGCGGCAAAGTCTTTGGCATTGAGTGAGTGGACCTCACTCAACGCCTCAGCTGTTTTGGCATTGAGTGAGGTAGACTCACTCAATGCTGCAGTTTTTTTCAGCAGTTAAGTCTGATGGCGTCGAGTGAGTCGACCTCACTCAACGCTAAAGAAGGTTTGGCGTCGAGTGAGTCAACCTCACTCAATGCCAAAGCAGGCTTGGCATCGAGTGAGTCGACCTCACTCAATGCTAAAGCAGGTTTGGCATCGAGTGAGTCAACCTCACTCAACGCAAAAGCAATTTTGGCGTTGAGTGAGGTAGACTCACTCAACGCCATAGCTAGGGCATGCGGTTGAGTCTTTGGCATTGAGTGAGTGTACCTCACTTAATGACGTGGCTATTTTGGAATTGAGTGAGGTAGACTCACTCAATTCAGCATTTTTTTTAGGCTAAGTCTTTAGCCTTGGTATGTGTGCTTCTTTAAAACTGTTAGAGGAGTTTTTCCTTCCTAAGGGGGATGTTGTGGTGTTCGGCTAATTTTTGCATGTCGACTCGTGGACTATAGCTGGAGGGGGTGTTTTCTGGACTATGGAGGGTTGAAATGTGTGTGCTGAGCTGTGGACACCACGAAGTATGGAAAATGGGGCCGACTTGTTTATGTGTGTGGACCCTAAGGATGCCACCGGTTGTGTTCACCCTTGAGTATTTATTATTGGGTCTGGTTGTTGGTGTTGATACTTCCACCAACTCCAGCACCTAAAAATTTACACCCCGGTCATTTGCCCACAAAGTTAGGATTGTTAACTCTTTCTTTTCCTACTTTTGGCTATTCCTGCTAGTATACAGATTCTTTACGGCTGTAGTTTGTTTTTTTCTGCCGAGCAGGTAGCCTTTGTGCTCACTCTTGGTGTGATTTACCTTTACTGCCCTTTTGATAGTATTTTTCTTCTTACCGTCATACATTTCACTTGTTGTTAGCTGTTGCTTTTGTTACCGGATTGGTAAACCCTTTTTACTCGCACTTAAATCATATATTCTTCATGCTTTGATATTGTGCTGAGGCGTTCTTTCTTGAATGCCTCAGGTCCAGGTTGTAGCCAATAGAGCGGTTGTTCCCTTTAAGTGGGTTTTGCTGATAGCCTCTAGGGTAGCTGAGCTTCAAGTCTTCCACCTTGTGAGGTAGTTATTCTTCTTTCCTGTATGGGCATGGAAACTCACCGGTGGGTTCGTGTAGGGTTGTCGACGCCCACTTGTAGCTTACTTGTTTTGCTGGATATGAATTAAAACTGCTGTTTTTGCCCATTTGGGGTTGCTTACTTGCTTCTGGGAAGATTTTATGCTACGTTGCATGTTAGGTATTTTAAAACCCTAAAGTATTATATATATCTCATGAATATCATATTTGTAAAACTAAAACACTATCTTCTTTAAGCGTAAAGAATATCTTTCATATATAAATACTATACTCACCTTAGGAGTCGTGCATACCAAAAGTGGTCCCTTGAGGGCCCTTATACTCATTTAGGGTGTCAAATCAACTAAATCAAAGTTTTTTTCCGCTGTAAGCAAATATATTTTCCTATCGTGGACTAGCTGATCAACTGTGCCGAGGGATACGACCTTTAAATAAAATGGTTTTCTACTATTTTAAAACTTGTGATTTGAATTCTTAGTGAGTTTCCTGAGCGTCAACAGTTATCCCTTGTTTGATGTGGCATCACAACGCGTGTTTTCCCGTACTCTGATACTTCATAATCTTGGGTAAAATATGGGTTGTGACAGTTGGTATCAGAGGGAGGTTGCTTGACAAGTTAGTCTGGCAACCATTCCTTTTGATTGCATTAGAAGTTTAGCTTCATAAGCAAACACACACCGATATGTCATCAGCATGTCTTGGCCAAAGCATGAACACTACACTGATAAGCATAAAGAAGTATACGGGGTATATTATGTAGTATGTGATGCATAATGCATAATATGTGTTTGTATATGGATCCACCATAGGAGGCAACATGTGAGGGTTATGTAGTATGGGATGCATAACTTCACCACAGGAATGAGGCTAGCACGTTTTCTTTCTTTTCGATGAATGGGAATGTTATGTAATATGGGATGCATAACATTTTCATGTGTACGCCGCCCATGACATGCATTAAGGCCTTTTTGAATTCTTGCACATCATGCATAGCATAACATTGCATAAGCACAACGTGTCAAGCTAAAGATTTTCATGATGACATATGCACACACATGGTTTTGAGTCAAAACGAATATAACAGCATGCATTCATGGTTTAGGCACATGAGTTAGTTTGATGGTGGTGAACCATCTCAGTTTAAGAATAACATCATCATTATAAAAATATCCTAGAGCAAGTTTTGTAGTTGAAATTCATATTTAAGTATGCTTGTCTGTACCGGGTAGTTTTGTTCTTGCTATTGGGCTGGGTTTTAACTAGAGCGGGTGCGATTCTAGGATGGCGAAGCGTCCTGCGACGCGATCGACTCCCCAATCTAAGGGTGAGTCTTTGGGATCCTAGAGCGAGGCGATAATCGAAAGCCTGCGTCAGAGCAATGATGCCTTGGCAAGGCAATTTGTAGATATGCAGACCTAGATTTAGTCCTTTGCTGCAGTAGTGGCAGGGAAGGCTCAGAGAGTTCAGGACCCTGTTGGGGGTGTAGATGTTCCTCCCCCTCCTGCTCCTCTTGTGCCTCCAATCGTGGTGCCCCCGGAGACGGCCTTTATATCTCAGTTTCAGCGGCTTAGGCCCCTTACTTGTGACGGGCAAGCAGATTTGATGATTTTGGATGACTGGCTGATTTCCATTGAGGAGATGTTCTCATATTCTGGGATTACGGATAATCAGAAGGTAATGCTCGCTGCCTACAAGCTCAAGGGATTGGCGAAGAGTTGGTGGCTAAGGGAGAAAGAAAGCTTGGTTGCAGGATGCACCAGGGAGTCGTTTAAGGTTGCGCTATTATGTAAATTTCTGCCCTCAGTTGAGCGGGACCGGTTGATGAACGACTTCCTTCATTGAAGAAAAGTAAACTCACAGTCAGTCAGTATGAGGTTTAATTTAGCAAGCTGAGTCGCTTTGCAACTGGACTTGTGAGTGTTGAAGAAGACCAGGTTAAGCGTTTTTTGGGTGGGCTCAGAAGCGACGTTCAGCAGTTAGCAAATGCCTACGGAGAAGTCAGTTATGCCAGTGTGGTTGAAGCTGCCTTGAAGGTCGAGGCCATTGAGAATGCTAAAAATATAGGCCAGCAGGCGAGGCCAGACAAGGGGATGTCTGTTAGAGGGAAAGGCCCCAAGGAAACTGATGCAGTTTCAAGGAAGAAGACTAAGGGGACTTGTAGCTTCTGTGGCCGGGAGGGCCATCCTTTGGAAAAGTGTTTCAAGAGATTGGTAGCGCAGAAGAAAGAGCAAGTCCATGCTATTCAGGCTGCTCCCAGAGGGGATGTAGTATGTAATTTGTGCGGAAAGAAGGGGCATGATGTGGCCCATTGCTGGTTGAAAGATAAAGTTTGCTTTCAGTGTGGGCAAAAGGTCTATCTCAAGATGAGGTGCCCTTAGGCGCAGCCCGTTCTCCAAGCAGTTCCATTGAAGGAGCTGCCGCCACCCCCGCGTCTGGATAAAGGCAAGGGGAAGCTGAATGTTGTATCTTCGGAGGAAGCATTGACCTCGACCCAGATTATTTCAGGTTATATTTCTTCCTAACTTGAATATTTTACTTCTTGTATAGTTTAGCTTTTGTTTTCCCTTAGTTGCGTGAACTACTTTATAAGGAGATTTAAGGTAAAGAATTGTTGGGCGTGTGTTCTTTTTGATTCTGGAGCTACCCACTCTTTTGTTGCTAGGGATTTCGTGGAGCGTTTCCGCTTGGGCTTAGATCGTGTTGGTGGAGCTTTGTGCGTCAAGTTCCCTTCTTGTGACTCTGTGATTTCAGATTTGGGTATTCAGTTCAGCCCAATCTTGTTGGGGGACTTTCTAGTAAAGGCAAATCTGAAGGTGATTGACCTGGAAGACTTCAATGTAATCTTAGGCATGGACTGGTTGTCCAGATATGATACGGTTATCCAGTGCAAGGGTAAGTGCTTGGATTTCGTGAAGGACAGCGGTCAGCCCGGGAGAGTTTATGCCGATCCACTCCTGGAGTCTCCGGTTATTTTTACGGTACGTTCTAGCAAGTTGCTTGATTCTTTATGTTTTGCCTGTTTAGTCTCTCTTGTAGGGGCAGATGTTAGTATGCCGCGGTTGGAGGAGATTTCTGTTGTTTGTGAGTTCTCTGATGTTTTTCTTGACGATCTTACCGGTCTTCCACCCAATAGAGATATTGAGTTTGCTATATATTTGGAGCCAGGTACGCGTCCTATTTCTAAGGCGCCATACTGCATGGCCCCGCGAGTGCTGGAGGAGTTGCGGAACCAGCTAGATGAGATGTTGGCAAAGGGTTTTATTAGGACGAGTTCGTCACCCTGGGGTGTGACTGTGTTGTTCGTAAAGAAGAAAGACAGGTCGATGAGGCTATGCATCGACTACAGAGAGCTTAAAAAGGTTTCAAATTAAGAACAGGTACCCTCTGTAAGACCCCCCTCCCGGAACATAACACACGGCACGAGGGGAGTCTTATGCCCGAAATAGCCGCCTTGCGGTAGCACTAACACACGGGTTAGCCTTTACCACAAGACGCCTATTCCGCCGGCTACAATCCATATCACAACAATTATGCCAACCCAACCATAACAGAAAAGTAAAGCTAAAAGCAGTTCAGTTCACAGCTAAGTTAAAGTCCAAAAATAGCTGAAGATAACAAGCACAACAGGCTTGTACAAATAAAACAAGAGTCTAGAAATGTTTTGCCAAACGGCTACATGAAAACACTCACTTGAAACTCTACCATACGGTGCCTTGCGTTGTAATATTTCGCCTGTCGGCTTTGAGCCTCTAGCATTCGATTCCGGATCAACCTAACCACCGCGTCCGTGTCATCAATATACTCATTTCCCGTGATTAGACCATAGCACCTTCACCAAGGGAACACTTTTGCGGCGCAAGGTCCTTGTCTCGTCATCAACGATCCGCACCGGCTCCAGTCGCACAGACCTATCAGACGCCACGGCACCATCCGCCGTGGGGATATACTGTTCAGGTCGCAACAAAGCCTTCCGAAGCGACGATACATGGAACACGTCGTGAAGGTTCTCCAGCTCCGGTGGTAACTCCAATCGATAGGCCAGAGGGCCAATCCTTTCCACTACAACATAGGGCCCAACATACCTTGGGCTGAGCTTCTTGACTCCACGTACTCGTGACACTCTGTGCATCGGTCGAATCATCAGGAACACCTTATCACCCACATCCCCCATTGGGCTCACCACAGCCCCCTTGACTCAAATACGCAATCAAGGGGCCTAGCGCGAATTGGGACGTTACACCCTCTGCCTCAGATTGATGATTTGTTTGACCAGCTACGTGGTAGTGCTGTGTTTTAAAAGATAGACCTTCGTTCGGGCTATCACCAATTGAGGATTCGGGAGTCAGACGTTCTGCGGACGGTGTTCCGTTCTCGTCATGGGCATTTCGAGTTCTTAGTCATGTCATTTGGTTTGACTAATGCGCCTTCAGCTTTCATGGATTTGATGAACCGCGTGTTTAAGGATTGCCTAGACAAGTTTGTGATTGTCTTTATTGACGATGTTTTGGCGTACTCCAAGAATGCAGAAGAGCATGATCGACATTTGCGTCTGGTCTTGGCGACTCTGAGAGACCATAAGCTTTATGCCAAGCTGAGCAAATGTGAATTTTGGCTGCCTCAGGTATCTTTCCTCGGCCATGTGGTTAATAAGGAGGGCATCTCAGTGGACCCAGAAAAGATCACTGCGGTTATGGAATGCGTGAGACCTGTTACTCCTCGAGAGATCAGAAGCTTCTTGGGCATGGCGGGCTATTATAGAAGTTTTGTGGAAGGGTTTTTCCACCCTGTTTGCGTCGTTGACCAATTTGACGCAGAAGAATGTATCCTTCATAAGGGATGGCAAATGTGAAGAGGATTTTGAGGAGCTAAAGAGAAGGCTATGTTCAGCTCCTATTTTGTCCTTACCTACTGAAGGTATTGAGTATGATATATATGTGGATGCATCGCATATCGGGCTGGGATACGTACTGATGCAAGACGAGAAGGTGATTGCGTACGGGTCGAGACAGTTAAAGACTCATGAGAGGAATTACCCTATGCACGACCTGGAGTTTGCTGCCGTGATCTATGCTCTGAAGTTGTGGAGGCATTTTCTGTATGGTGTGTAGTGCAAGATTTTTACTGATTATAGAAGCTTGAAGTATGTCTTCACGCAGAAGGATTTGAATCTGCATCACCGGTGATGGCTAGACAACATGGCCGACTATGATGTCGATATTCAGTATCATCCGGGCAAGGCCAATGTGGTGTCCGATGCCCTGAGTCGGAAATCAGGGAAGCTTTTTGGTCTCACAGTCGAGTTGTTAGTAGAGGAGTTTCTATTGATGGGCATTTTTGTGGGTAGCTGCGATATGCATTGCAGCCTGGCAGTGGCAGAACCCTCATGGATCGCGGTCATGAGATTGCTCAGAAAGATGATCCTGACCTTCTGCATTTGTATCTTCGAGCTGAGAGAGGTGGACTTCCAGATTTTTCTATAGATGATTCATTGATGTACCGCGGTAGGTTTTGCATTCCCGCAGTGGGAGACATCAGGGTTATGGTGTGCAGGGAAGCCCATGGATCTAGCGTTGCCTACCACCCAGGATCCACCAATATGTACCGCAATTTGAAGCAGTTTTCCTTGTGGTATGGGATGAAGGGAGACATATCCAGATTTGTTTCTGAGTGCCACACTTGCAAGAGAGTGAAAGCTGATCATGGAGGACCAGGTGGCAAGCTGACTCCCTTGGAGATTCCAACTTGGAAGTGGGAAAGCATCTCGATGGATTTCATTATAGGCTTGCCAAGATCTCATAGGGGGCATGATTCAATATGGGTGATCGTGGACAGACTGACGAAGTGTGCTCACTTCGTTCCATTCAAGATCGACTTTCCGATGAGGAGGATAGTAGAGCTGTATTTGGAGGAGGTCATCAGACTGCATGGTGTACCCGTGAGCATCATATCGGATGGAGACTCCATTTTCACATCTCGTTTTTGGAAGAGTCTTCAAGAGGGGTTGGGGACATATTTGAGGTATTTCACAGCTTATCACCCGCAGACCAACGGTCAGACGGAGCGGGTAAATCAGATTGTGGAAGATATGATCCGATGCTATATTCTTGACCGCGGTGGGGCATGGGACGAGCGTTTGCAGCATATGGAGTTTGCATATAATAACTGCTATCAAGAAAGCTTGAAAATGGCTCCTTTTGAGGCTTTGTATGGGAGGCCCTACAGGACTCCTTTGTTTTGGGCTGAGTTGGGCGAGAGACCCTTGTTGGGTCAAGAAGCACTCGAGGAGATGGATATTTTGGTGAAGCTTATTCGGGAAAAGCTTCGAATAGCCCAGGAGAGATATGAAAAGAATGCCAACCGGCGTAGATCAGCTTTGGAATTTGCTATTGGGGACCAGGTGTTCTTAAAGGTTTCCTCGATGAGTGGGATTAAGAGGTTTGGCAAGAACAGGAAATTGGACCCGAGATACGTGGGGCCATTTTTGATTACTGAGCGTATTGGAGTATCATCTTATAGGTTAGAGTTGCCTGTGAATTTTCCTGGCGTGCATGATGTCTTTCTATTCAGTCAGTTGCGGATTTGTGTGCAGAGTGACAGACATGTTTTGGATTATGTGCCCAAGTTGGAGCCGAACCTTTCTTTTGTGGAGGTGTCGGTCCGCATCTTGGATGCTCAGGATTGCGTGTTGTGGAGGAAAACCATTCCTCTGGTTAAGATTCTGTGGAAGAACCAGGGTATAAAAAGCGCCACTTGGGAGCTAGAGTTGGCGATGAGGAATGCCTGTCCTCATCTCTTTCCCTGATCTCGTGCTTGGTATGTTTTTGGTTCTTTTTATAGCTTTGGCTTAGCTATTTATTTTTCTTCTTTATTGAAGTTTTATGTTTAAAGTTTCGAGGCAAAACTTTCTTTTAGGGGGAGTGGCTGTAACGCTCCCGGTTTTTCGGTGTTTTATTTGTTTATCGTTTGGCGTTACGTTGACGCATTTCCGGCCTTTTACCGTTGTTAGAGCGTAGTCTTAGCTCTTTAGGTTCCTTATGTAACCTGTTTGCAAGATTGCCCAGCTAGTCTGTGTCAGTTGTGATGACTCAGCTAAGACTCTTAGGGAATGCTTGTGCTTTGGCTTGGGTGGTGTAAGCCCGAGTGTTCAATCGTCGGATGTAGTTTTCGACTTCGCCGTTATTTTCGTAGCTTTGGTGCTTAGCTACGGTGCGAGTTTTGTCGAAATCCGCGATCGTTTGATTTTTCGTGTCGTTTCGACGTTCGTTTGGTTAGCCAGTAGTGTGTAGCCAGGCTGTTGCCTTTATTGTGCATAGCGTTTTGTGGCCGAGCCTGCTAAGGCTTGTGCGTGGTTTTAGGCTAAAAAGTTAGCCATTTATTATATATATATATATATGTACATGTATATATATATATATATATATACATATTTATTTGTGCTTGTAATGATGGGGTGCGGATAGCCCTTTTCTTTTTTCAGCTTATATATATAGGTTGCTTATATATATATATATAAGAATGTGTTTATATAGCTTAGCTTTTATTTTAATTAGTTAGTGCTTAAGCGAGGCTTTATTCTATTCAGTTTTAGTGGTTAGTGGAGGGCTTTTATAAGGTGCAAGCTAGCTTTCTTTTTCCCCATTTTCCCGAGCAGGCTGGGTTGGTTGGCTTCCAGCGGAAGGAAGGTAACAGGAAGCTGTGGAGTTGCTGCTTGGCCGGCGGTTTGCTGGGCTGGTTAAGAAGGTTTTTTTCGCGGGTAAGGCCGATCCGGTTGTCTTCCTCCCTAAGTAGCTGCTTTGTTGCCGGTGCCGAGCTTGGGAAGGCAACTGCTGGAGTTTGTGAAGAGGAAAGTGGCTCCCTTGCCCCTTGCTATTTATTTTATTCTATATCCTAGCTTGTGTTCTTGTTGTTCTTCCCTAGAAGTTGAGCAGCAAGAGGCTTTTATTCTCTCCCTCAATCCCTCCTCAGCTGCTACCTAAATTCTAGCTTTAGAAGCATCAGCTTTTTTTTTGTTTTTTGTTTGTGGTTTTGTTGGTCTCGGCCGGTGTACAATGTTAGTTATATTAGGATTATGCTTAGCTTAGTGGTAAGGTCGTTTATGGCTGCTGTGGTCGGGCAGGAGAGGTAGGAGTGAGAGCTAGAATTAATTCCATCTCTCGGGTTAACAGGACCTGAGGGAGCTGGGTCGGGTTTGCTCCAGGAATTTTTTCCTGGATTTTCTCCTAAGTCAAAAGCGTTGAGTGAGTGTACCTTACTCAACGCCTAGACTGTTAGGCTGATGGCGTTGAGTGTGGTGCTCTCACTCAATGCCACGGTTGTTTTTACGGCTAAGGCTGCCGAGGCGTTGAGTGAGTCGACCTCACTCAATGCCAAGGCAGGTCTGGCGTTGAGTGAGGTTAACTCACTCAACGCCACAGCTAAGACTTGCGGCTAAGTCTTTGGCGTTGAGTGAGTAGACCTCACTCAACGCCTCAGCTGTTTTTGCATTGATTGAGGTAGACTCACTCAACGCTGCAGTTTTTTTTAGCAGTTAAGTATGATGGTGTCGAGTTAGTCGACCTCACTCAACTCTAAATCAGGTTAGGCATCGAGTGAGTCGACCTCACTCAACGCCAAAGCAAGTTTGGCGTCGAGTGAGTCGACCCCACTCAACGCTAAAGATGGTTTGGCGTCGAGTGAGTCGACCTCACTCCACGCCAAAGCAGGTTTGGCGTTGAGTGAGGTAGACTCACTCAACGCCACAGTCAGGGCATGCGGTTTAGTCTTTGGCGTTGAGTGAGGGTACCTAACTCAACACCGTGGCTATTTTGTCGTTGAGTGAGGTAGACTCACTAAATGCCGCTGTGTTTTTTTAGGCTAAGTCTTTAGCCTTGGGATGTGTGCTTCTTTAGGACTGTTAGAAGAGTTTTTCCATCCTAAGGGGGATGTTGGGGTGTTCGGCTAGTTTTTGCATGCCGACTCGTGGACTATGGTCGGAGGGGGTGTTTTCTGGACTCTGGAGGGGTGAAATGTGTGTGCTGAGCTTTTGACACCACGAAGTCTTGACAATGGGGCCGACTTGTTTAGGTGTGGACCCTAAGGCTGCCATCGGTTTTGTTCACCCTTGAGTATTTATTTTTGGGTCTGGTTGTTGGTGTTGATACTTCCACCAACTCCAGCCCCTAATAATTTACTCCCCGGTCATTTGCCCACAAAGTTAGGATTGTTAACTCTTTCTTTTCCTGCTTTTGGCTATTCCTGCTAGTATACTGATTCTTTACGGCTATAGTTTGTTTCTTTATGCCGAGCAGGTAGCCTTTGTGCTCACTCTTGGTGTGATTTACCTTTACTGCCCTTTTGATAGTATTTTTCTTCTTACCGTCATACTTTTAACTTGTTGTAGCTGTTGCTTTTTTTACCGGGTTGGTAAACCCTTTTTACTCGCACTTAAATCATATATTATTCGGGCTTTGATATTGTGCTGAGGCGTTCGTTCTTGAATGCCTAAGGTCCAGGTTGTAGCCAATAGAGCGGTTGTTCCCTTTTAGTGGGTTTTGCTGATAGCCTTCATGGTAGCTGAGCTTCAGATCTTCCACCTTGTGAGGTAGTTATTCTTCTTTTCTGTATGGGCATGCACACTCACCGGTGGGTTCGTGTAGGGTTGTCGACGCCCACTGGTGGCTTACTTGTTTTGCTGGATATGAATTAAAACTGCTATTTTTGCCCTTTTAGGGTTGCTTACTTGCTTCTGGGAAGATTTTATGCTAGGTTGCATGTTACGTATTTTAAAACCCTAAACTATTATATGTATCTCATGAATATCGTATTTGTAAAACTAAAACACTATCTTCTTTAAGCGTAAAGAATATCTTTCATATATAAATACTATACTCACCTTAGGAATCGTGCATACCATAAGTGGTCCCTTGAGGGCCCTTATACTCATTTAGGGTATCAAATCAACTAAATCAAAGTATTTTTCCGCTGTATACAAATATATTTTCCTATTATGGACTAGCTAATCCACTGTGTTGAGGGATACGACCTTTAAATAAACTGGTTTTCTACTATTTTAAAACTTGTGATTTGAAGTCTTTGTGCGTTGCCTGAGCGTCAGCAGTTATCCCTTGCTCGATGTGGCATCACAACGCGTATTATCCCATACTCTGATACTTCTTAATCTTGGGGAAAATGCGGGTTGTGATAGGGTAGTCATGTTGAGGAGAGGGAGTGTACAATGGATATAATAATAGGTTGAAGGATGGGAATGAGGAGTGGTTGATGTGGGGGATATCAACAAGATGAGATGGAAGAGGGGATTGAGGGGTTGTTGGCATTGGTGTATCTTGTTGGGGGAAGGTGTAAAGGAGGAAATATGTGTTGGAGATTGAGGAATTGGGGATGATGAAGGTAGGGGATTAGAGACTGTAACATGAGTTGAAGCTGGGGTGTGTTGAGTTGCTGGCAGAGATGAAGGTTGGAGAGCTGGAGATTAAGGAGTGGCTGGAGTAATGTTGGATGGAATAATGTTGGATGCGATCTCTTCAAAAGGGTGGGAAGTGGCTGGAAAAACCCTTGTACTTTCAGAAGCTTGGGTGGCAGATGATAAAGCCTCAGAGGGCTTTGTCATTGTCCTCTCCCACCTGCCAAACAAGGCACTTGTGATCCACTTGTTGGCATTGTTGAATGTGGTCTGGGAGACCAGTGATTCAGCATCCTTTTCTGTCAAGAAGATCCCTAGGATCCTTCCAAAGTTTACTTCCTTTTTACTGTTCCTTTTCTTGATAAGATCAGAGATGATCTGTGCCCAGTTCACCTACCTCTTGTTTACCACTGCACACATAACCATAAATTGATGTCTGGTTATATAATCGTGGTTATATAAGCGTGGTGGGCCCATAACCCATAGGTCGTAGGATCAAAACCTCCCTATGATACCAAAATGTAACGACCCCATCCGTTGCATGACGTATAGTAGAAGGTCCGGCCGGGGCCCCACACTATATACCACAAACAGATGGTGAGGTCACAGGATAATACCAAACCATACACGTATCCTAACTCAGAGCATGCTAGCGGAAGCTTTAAGTTGTAAATTGAACTCTAACCAGGAATGTCCAATATATTAACCACAGTTATATATACAGCCACGGAATGTACAACAAAGGTGAAAGGTTAGCCTTAAGGCCTTACAGTTCCTCTTTCCACACATCATGAATTACAAACATCGGCGCGCAGGCCGACCATACATGAGTGAAAGCAAAACAAACAAAACCATTCGCGCAGCCTTCAAGGGCTTAGCCGCAGCAGCAGCAACAGCAACATCAGCAAGGGATTCAGCCCTTCATTTACCACTCGGCTCTCCAGTACCTGCAGGGACAATCCACCCAACCGGTGGTAAATACGGCAACGGTCAGCATTCCGCTGACCCAATTATAACAATCCTACCCCTTTCTCGGGGCAGTAGCATTCCTTCCCTGCACAGCATGGTATCAGCAATAGCAAATATGTGCTCGAAGGCACACTCAAGCCATCACAACCGTCGGCCACACGGCCCAACAGTCCGTGCACTCAGGGCACATTCTTGGTGCACCGGAAAACCAGGGTCAACACCACCGTTTACACGGTATTGAGCATTCTAGTCTTTTTGGCGCGCGGGCCTAAGACTCTCATTATGCACTCCAACGAAACCTATAACCAGGCTTACCAGTCGGACGGACATAACGCAGGTACAGATCAGCCACCCCCCGTTGCTCAAGTCGCCGTGCCACCTCGAATACGGAAGTATCCATGGCAATTTATAGGCGCGGGTCGGTTTCACCTTTCCTGTTCGACTATCTGCCTTTTCATCGAGTTGCAGCCAAACGGCTCAACCGTACACAAAGTGGCAACGCACGGCCACAAGAGTTGCATCCAACCCTCTTCATTTCCTGGACTTCATCCAGTACTTCCTGTTGCACCAAGCAACAGGTAGACACAAGGCAAACAAGCCATAACCACAGAGTCTTCTCCGATATGCAAACAAGCATCACCAATCCAGACCAGCATGTCCAGATGGGCTTCACACAGCATGCATAGATCCGTACTCCAATTCCGGACTCTAACAAGGGGGAATTCACATATCTACCCCAAGGGATGCCACAACCCACCGCACACTCGCTGGGAAGGGTTTTCCTTATGCAATGCAGAAAAGAAGGACTTCACATGTCCAAGAAGGGAGATCGTTACCCTTGACGATCTCTTGGGAGCCATTGAAATCTAGCCGGTGAGAAAGAACCGCAGCAGCTTTGCCTTCACCGCGCTGGCCTCGGATTTCGAATCGGACCACGGGAGCTCCGCCGGTGGCTTGATCTCCTCCTTCTTCTTCCTCCTCTCTCTTTCTCTCTTCACTTAGCCAAATGAAGAATGAACTCTTCATCAGCCTCTGGTGACTTAATCCAGCAAGGAATCACCTGAGCCTTTGGATCCAAATAGAGAAAAGGAACGGCCACGATTTTCCCAAAATTACAATTTTTTGGCTGACACAGCCTGTGACACGCCCGTGTTACAGGCCGTGTACCCTTAAGCAGCACACGTGCCACACTTACCGACAGAAAACAACCAGAACACGGGCTTCGACACGCCCGTGTCGAACCTGACACGCCCGTGTCAGTCATGTGACACGCCCGTATCACCCCTGCCTCACCGAGCTCCAACACCAACAAGCAGTACATGGGTAGGCACACGGCATCGGACATGCCTGTGTCAAATCTGACACGGCCATGTTCAAGGCTTGGTTCCGGGCCGTGTAATTCTCTGACTCAGCCCACCTATTTCTTGAGTGACATGCCCTGGGACACGCCCATGTCCCAGGCCGTGTACCCCCGACACGCCCTGGGACACGGCCGTGTCCCAGGCCGTATCAAACAGCCTGCACCTCAAATCCAGTTTTGAGATTTTTGGGGTGTTACAGTGTTGCGCGCTAGGGTTCGAAGAAAATAAACGCAACCGAACTAGCAACCCGATGAGGCAAGTATACCTATCGAATAGTAGCAAGGGGACACAAGTGTCGTATTGAAATCCGGGAACTGTTGGCTAAGCTTACTCACACGAACGTTATTATCTTATCGACGGAAAAACTAGGGTTTTAGAAAATCTAAGCGCAATGGAGAAATTAAAGCAAACTAGAAAGAGAACTACCGCAATTAAGTTACGCTATTAAGAAAAGAACTATGCTAAAAAGGAAACTACTGCAGTTAATTAAAGAGCACAAGATAGGAGATTACTACTAAAGGAAGAAAATATGAAATGGAAATGCACCCGATCGAGATTCACCTCGGCTAAAGACGATTAAGAAAATGCGATAAAAATCTAAACTTAATAGGATAAGGGTCCTTGACCGTGGAGGTTCCTAATGCTTGAACACGCTTCTCTCGAAGTCGTGCCCAACTGAGTTTAGGAAGGTCCGACCGACTCTCGTCTAAATCGGAGGCCTAAAACTCGCTTTACGCGGTGAACCCCACTATTGGATTTTACTCCAATCCGGGAGATTTGGACGTCTGCCTCTCTCGAGGGGTGCGTACAACTCCCTTTACTCTTGAATGCTCACTTCATTCTTTCGGCCTCTCGGCTAGCCCAGAATGAAAGCAAAGGCGGAGAGTATATATCGAAAATATACCCCCAACCCGTGATTAATCAAGAGTAATTCAAGGCCCTAACCTAAAAAGAAAAGATTGATTAAAACATCATAACATAATCGCTCTAACCTCGGATCATCAAGATCGAGTACAAGGAGGATTAGTTAATCATAATGGAGTGGAGGGGGGGAGATGAGTAGAAAAACATAAGAAGAACACAAGCTAAGGGAAGAACAATTTTATTAATGAAAAAGGGCAAGTTACACTAATGAAAATAAAATTACAAGTGCATGAAAATTAAACCCTATTCTAGCCCTACATTAAGCACTAAGCAAGAAGAAAATTACATTAAAAGCTAGCACAAACTAAGATTAAACTAGGGTTAACCAAAATGTACAAAGAGAGGGGGAGAGAGAGAGAGAGAAAGCATGAAAAAGGATCAAGAAACAAAGGGGCAGCACCTCCCCCACTCAACCAAAGCTTGCTGAAATGGGGAGGAGGGGGGCTCAATTTATAGATTTTTTCGCGGGTTGGTCACGCCCTCCGACACGCCCTAGGGGGGACGTGTCAGGGGGCGTGACAGGTACGGATTTGACATCGGGCTCTGGATTCTGGCGGGAGGGATGATTGCTTCGGTACGTCGGTGGTCACGCCCTAGGTCACGCCCGTGACAGGGGGGCGTGACAGGCATGTCATGTCCAAATCATTGGTCGGAAATCCGTCAGTCGCCAAAAAAGGAAGGTGTCACGCCCATGTCACGGGCGTGACATGGGGCGTGACAGTACTATTTACGTGCTGAGGCGGGAGGGCATTTAATGCGGCGGCAGCTTTGCGGCAGAGGGCGACACGCCCCTGGTCACGCCTAGTGACACGCCCAGGGAGGGCGTGACAGGGGGGCGTGACAGCGGTTTTGACCGTTTTCTGTCCCATCCAGCAGGTGTCCTCGGGATCGGGTGACACGCCCTAGGTCACGCCCAGGGAGGGCGTGACAGGGGGGCGTGACAGGCCATTTTGGCAATTTTTCTGAAAACCTGCAAAAAGACAGGAAAAAGTTAGTGGCAATAAAATTTACATAAAAAGGATAAAAATAAACTAATAATAGACATAATTTGTACAATATAAAATATAAAATACGATAATAGTTTAGGCTACAAAACGTATTATCAAATTCCCCCAAGCTTAAGCTTTGCTTGTCCCCAAGCAAAAATATAAAAACTAGAACTTTATAAAAAGGACTAATCAAAAAGTTCTAATTATGCCTACACAAGTACTATGCGAAATTCTTAGTAGGGAAAAGGTGAAATGTAAGTCTAAAACAATTATTTAGGTATGGTAAAACTTTTAAAAACTTTACTTAATAAAAACAAATCATCCAAAATTTTAGCGAGATTTTTTAAATGGACTTAAGTAAAGCAACGAAAATGAAAAACACGCATTGAGTTGTTACTAGATCCAAGCAACGCATTATAATTATATCAATTTAATTATCAAAAATCTAGGTTTAAATCTAAAACTAAAACTGATTTACTGTTTCTCTTTTCTTAGTTGTTAAATAAAAAATCAAAAAGCGTGAATCAAAAGGACTTAAATAGGACAGAAACGTTTGGTTTAGGAAAATAATTAGGAGTGGAATTCAAAGATAAACGTGAAGGTTTTAAAATCACACTAAACCAAAGCAAAGAGTTTCAAAAATTTTCATAAAAATATATACACATTTTTTTCTTTCTTTTTCATTTTTTTCTTTTCCATTTTTTTTCTTTTTTCAAAACAAAGGCCATAAATATTTTTATTTTCCTTTTTGAGTTGGCCAAACAAAAAAAAAACATCACTTTTGAACATACTTCTTTTTTTTTCGAAAACCTTTCTCCACAAATATCACAAAATACCCTATCAAAATCGTCTAAATAATTTATGAAACTCAAAAAGGCTAGTGTGATTCGATAGGTTGGAAATTTTGGCTTTGGTGAAACTGAAATGAAAGGAGGAGCTATCAAATGAAATCGGAAAAAGGCTCAAAAACGGCTAACTAGTGGTAAAAGTTTTTTTTTAGGTTGGCAGGAAAGCTCAAACGAAAACAAAAATGGCCTAAATCATTTTCACGCTTTTGAATTTATTTAAAACAAAGGTTTGAAAAATTTTCAAAAAGCGAGTCCTAGATAATAAAAGAAGATTGATGAAATTAACTTGAAAATAGAAATAATAGGTGACTTGGATCGTTCACATCTACTACGTTATTCAAAAGTTGACTTTACAAAAATTATTCAAAAACGAAAAAGAAAATAGTGGATGATGAATTTTTAAGAAAGTAAAGGAAATAAACAACAAAAAACCATAATAGAAATGCGAGTTTTAGAAAAATATTGCACCTTAACATGCTACCGTGAATTAGAAACACAGTATGGCCAACATTTTACTTGTGAAACATAATTAAAAAGAACGATTAGAAATATTATAATTAACTAAGTTGTTTATAGAAGATTTTGAGTAAAACAAAACTAAAAACTAGGGGTACTATTGAAATACCAAAATGTCTAAACTATTCAAAAAACACATATATATTTTTTTTAATTTAATTTTGTGGAATATTCTCTTTTTTTTGGATTTTGGAATTTTAAGATATTCACTTTTTTTTTGGAAATATTTACAATATATACAAAAAGAAGATTATTTACACTACGCAAAAATGAAGGAGGAAATCCTCCCCCAAGCTTAAAACAGACATTGTCCTCAATGGCTAAAGAAGGGGATTGGAGAAGGAGAGAAAAATAAAGTACAGAATCGAAAGACAGAATTGAAATACAGGTACTTCCCTGGATTTATTTGCTGCGAAAACTGAGTGATGCCGCTCCCCGAATGTCTTCTTTGGACTTTGTGATGGATTCAGCAATGTTGTAGCAGGCGATCGCAGAAGCTTCAGCGTGTCGGAGCCGTCCGAGTCAAAAATTGTAAAATAAAGAAAACAGAAAAAGATAACTTGGGTTGCCTCCCAAGAGCGCCCTTTGGTTAAAGCGTCGTTGAGCTCGATGCATCAAAAAAAAAATATTGTCCAAAAATATTGTTGTCCCGAAATAAAATTGTTTTTAGCAAAAAAATAAAAAGTTCAAAGTTAGAGTTCGTGAAGCAGAAACTTAATAGTGTTTGGACTGACATCATAATCACCAGAGAAATACAGTTTAAGACGCTGACCATTCACTTTGAAATTACCCTTATCAGGGTGAGAAATTAAAACAGTTCCATAAGGAAATACTTCTAAAACAGAAAACGGGCCAGACCAGCGAGATTTTAATTTGCCCGGAAATAAACGTAAACGAGAATTATATAACAGGACTTGGTTGCCCGGCTTAAAGTTTTTAGGGTGCCTTAAGTGTTTATCGTGTAAACGCTTCGTCCGCTCTTTATAAAGTTTATTATTTTCATAAGCATAAGAGCGCCACTCGTCGAGTTCATTAAGTTGAAATTTTCGAAGGTCACCGACTGAGTGGGGATCGAAGTTTAAAAATTTTAAGGCCCAAAAGGCGCGGTGTTCTAACTCTACGGGCAGATGGCACGATTTTCCATAGACCAGCCGATACGGCGTACCTCCGAGGGCGGTTTTGTACGCTGTTCGGTAGGCCCATAAGGCATCGTCAAGTTTGGTTGACCAGTCTTTTCTAGAAGTTGAAACAGTCTTTTCTAATATTCTTTTTATTTCTCTATTTACTACTTCGACTTGACCGTTAGTTTGGGGGTGGTAGGCATTGGATAGTTTATGCGTAACGCCGTATTTAGTAAGGATTTTTGAAAATTGCGCGTTACAGAAATGGGAACCCCTATCGCTAACGATTGCGCGTGGTGTACCGAATCTAGAAAATAATTTTTTTAAAAACGTGACTACAACTCGGGAGTCGTTCGTAGGAAGAGCTTGGGCCTCAGCCCATCGTGAAACATAATCAACAGCAACTAAAATATATTTGTTTCCGAAGCTAGAAGGAAGGGGGCCAACAAAATCAATTCCCCAGAGGTCGAAAATTTCGCACTCTAAGAAATAATTTTGCGGAATTTCATTTTTATTAGAAATATTGCCCGACCATTGGCAACTATCACACCTGCTCACAAAGGCTTGCGCGTCTTTAAATAGGCTAGGCCAGTAAAAACCCGCGCAAAGCACTTTATGAGCGGTACGAGCAGCTTGATAGTGCCCACCTGTCGGACCTTCATGCAAATGTTTTAGAATATCAATTCCTTCATCAAAAGAAACACATCTCCTTATCACTTGATCCGCACAAATTTTGAAAAGATGCGGGTCTTCCCAAAAGTAGTTCTTCAACTCAGAAAAGAATTTCTTCTTCTACTGAGAGGAGAACTCTTTTGGGAGCACCCGGGCCACTAGATAGTTGGCGATGTGCGTGAACCAAGGAGAAGTAGATGTATTAACTAAAAGCAGCTTCTCATCAAGAAAATAGTCATTAAAAGATTTTTCATTTAATTTTTCTATAAAGGGGTTATCTAATCTTGATAAATGATCGGCGGCCAAGTTCTCGGCTCCTCGCTTATCACGGATCTCTAAGTCAAACTCCTGGAGGAGTAAGACCCAGCGAATCAAGCGAGGCTTGGCATCCGTTTTGGCAAGAAGGTACTTGAGGGCCGAGTGGTCCGTAAAAACATTGATTTTTGAAAGTGTAATGTAAGGGCGAAATTTATCAAACGCAAATACTACAGCTAAGAGCTCCTTCTCGGTTGTGGTGTAATTTTCTTGTGCAGATGTGAGGGTTTTACTAGCGTAATAGATGGGGTGGAAGTTCTTAGATATGCGTTGACCTAATACGGCTCCCACCGCAAAACTACTCGCATCGCACATAATCTCGAAAGGAAGGTCCCACACCGGAGCTATCATAATTGGCGCGTTAATTAACTTTTCTTTAATTAATTCAAAGGCAGAAATACAAGAGTCATCAAAAATGAATGGAGCGTCTTTTTCTAAGAGATGGGTGAGGGGCTTAGTGATCTTGGAGAAGTCCTTTATAAAACGACGATAAAAACCAGCGTGGCCTAGGAAACTTCTTATAGCTTTTATGTTTGTAGGCGGCGACAACTTCTCAATAACTTCTATCTTGGCAACGTCTACCTCAATACCTTTAGCAGAAATTTTATGACCCAAAACTAACCCTTCCCTCACCATAAAATGGCATTTTTCCCAATTTAGGGCAAGGTTAGTTTCTTCGCATCGTTCTAAGACTTTTTCGAGGTTTTCTAAACATCTATCGAAGGAGTCGCCGAACACGGAGAAATCGTCCATGAATACCTCCATAATGCTTTCTACGTACTTGTCAAATATTGCGAGCATACATCGTTGGAATGTAGCCGGCGCATTGCATAATCCAAATGGCATTCTTCGGTACGCGAAGGTGCCGAAGGGACAAGTAAACGTAGTTTTCTCTTGGTCCTCGGTAGAGATGGGTATTTGAAAGTACCCCGAGAGGCCATCGAGAAAACAATAAAAGCTATGGCCGGAGAGACGTTCTAAAATCTGGTCGATAAACGGTAGAGGAAAGTGGTCCTTACGGGTGGCGTCATTTAACTTACGGTAATCTATGCACATACGCCAACCCGTCACCGTCCGTGTCGGGATTAATTCATTATTCTCATTACTAATTACGGTTATCCCTCCCTTTTTTGGAACTACCTGAACGGGGCTAACCCACTTACTGTCCGATATAGGGTAGATAATTCCTGCGTCTAATAGTTTCATAACCTCGCCCTTAACTACTTCTTTCATATTCGGGTTTATACGGCGCTGAGGTTGATAGAGTTACGCGAATTATCTTCCATTAGAATTTTATGTGTACAGAAAGATGGGCTTATGCCCTTGATATCAGAAATTTGCCAAGCAATAGCCCGGCGATGCTTACGTAGAACTAGAAGAAGTTTATCGTTCTGCGTATCCGTGAGGTAGGCCGAAACGATAACTGGTAACTTGGAGTCTTTTTCTAAGAAAGCATACTTAAGGTGTTCGGGGAGTTCTTTAAGTTCTAGGGTAGGGGGTTCTTCATAAGAGGATTTTGAGATTCTTTCTTTTTCAAAAATAATATCTTCATAAACTTTTTTATAAGGAACGTAATAAGGGGTGGGGCTAGCAGCCAAGACGGCTTCTTGTACAGATTCAGTGGTAAGGAAAGAGGAAGAACAAAAATCAGAAAACTCTTTTTCAAACTCAGAAAGACAATAAGAAGATTCATCACTTCCTTGCAGTGATTCTGTTGTAAGAGAAGAGGAGCAAAAAGTAGAAAATTCTTTTTCAAAGTCGGAGAGGCAGTAGGAAGAATCATCACTCACGGCGTCTACGAAAAAACATGAGTCATCGTTCTCTAAGGTGTTCTTCATCGAAGGGGTGATAGGAAATGTGACTTCGTCGTCGCCTACTCGAAGAAAGAGCTTACCATTGCTTACGTCAATGATGGCTCGGGAGGTGGCAAGGAAGGGTCGGCCAAGGATCAGGGGAACCTCGACGTCTTCTTCGATGTCCAAAATGACAAAGTCCACCGGGAAGATGAACTTGTCGACTTTCACTAGAACGTCCTCCACTATTCCTAACGGGTACTTGACGGATCTATCGGCTAGCTGGATACTCATACGCGTGGGGTTAAGGCTACCAATCCCTAACTTTTTGAACAACGAAAAGGCCATCAGGTTTATACTTGCGCCTAAGTCGGCTAACGCGTGTTTAACAAAGAGATCACCGAAGACACACGGGATAGAGAAACTACCCGGGTCACTGATTTTCTTCGGCAAACCGTTTGTTAAAACGGCGGAGCACTCAGCGTTAAGCGTGACGTGCGAAAGATTCTCTAACTTCTTCTTGTTTGTGAGGAGGTCTTTAAGATATTTGGCGTATTTCGGCATTTGCGAAATAGCCTCGTGGAAGGGAAGATTAATGTGGATTTGTTTGAAGATTTCTAAGAAGCGGGAGTACTGATCATCTTGACGTTGTCTATTAAGTTCAGAGGGGTATGGGGGAGTTGAATTATTTTTGAAGATGGGTGGTGGAGTGAGATTATTTTCAAAAGTGGGGGTGATTACTTCTTCAGCAGAGGGTGGAAGCGGAGCAGAGCTTTGATTTTTAAAAGCGGGAGCGGAGCTTTGATTTTAAAAGCAAGAGCGGAGCTTGCCTCGGGCTCTTCACTTACCATACCGGAGACTTGCTTCCCACTCCGAAGGGTTATAGCTTTCGCTTGCTCTCTTGGGTTGGGTTCGGTATTGGAAGGAAGAGACCCTGCGGGTCGCTCAGAAATTATTTTCGCGAGCTGTCCTACCTGATTTTCTAAACTTTTTACGCTTCCGGTTAAAGTTCTTATGGTAGCGTCATTTGTGGTGATATATTTAGAAAGTAATTCCTCCAAGCTCGGAGGTTTTGGGTAATTTTGAAGAAGTGGTGGTGGTGGTGGTGGTTGTGCAGAAAAATCATTTTGCGGAGGTGGGCGCATCGCATTCGATGGATTACTCCATGAAAAGTTCGGGTGATTTCTTAAAGCGGGGTTATAACTATTCGGAAAATTAAAACCAGGCGGATGAAAATTCGCAGCAGAAAAATTATTAAAAGCAGTTCTAGGCAAATTATTAACATAATCTAAATGTTCTGGAGTAGGGGTTGCAGATTCCCATACCTGAGGGGCGGAGGCAGCAGTCATCTCCGTTATTTTTTTGCTTAGGATTTCTACTTGCAGAGCGAGCTGGGAGACGTTGTCCACTTCATAGATACCTGCAGGCTTGTTCGGGCGGGACCTAGGCACATTCCACTGATAAGTGTTCATGGCCATATCCTCAAAAAGCTCAAGAGCGGCTTCCGGGGTCTTATGATTTAAAGTACCGCCAGAAGCTGCGTCTATCATTTGCTTCGTGCTTTGATTTAGCCCGTTATAAAACGTCTGCACTTGTAACCATACAGGCAGCGCGTGATGTGGGCATCGTCTTAATAATTCTTTAAATCTCTCCCAGGTTTCGTAAAGGGTTTTAGAGTCTATTTGTCCAAAGGCAGAGATGTCGTTCCTAAGTTTTGCAGTTTTAGCTGGCGGAAAATACTTCGCCAAAAATTTTTCAGTTAATTCATTCCAGGTGGTTATGCTATTTTTCGGAAGTGTGTTAAGCCACTGCTTAGCTTTAGTTTTTAGAGAGAAGGGAAGAGTCTTAGCCTGATCGCATCATTTGTGACACCATTTATCTTGAAGGTGTCACAAATTTCAAGAAAGCTAGCTATATGTGCGTTCGGATCTTCATCTTGAAGTCCGTCAAATTGCACATATTGCTGCACCATTTGAATTATGCTAGGCTTTAGTTCAAAGTTATTATTTGCTATAGTAGGACGGACTATACTCGATTCTGTTCCCTCGAGGTTCGGTCGTGCATAATAGGACATAGTCCTTTGCACGGCCTCATCTACGTTGGGTTCTTCCATTCTTAAAGTATTAAATGACTCGGAGTCCTCAACCGGCACTTGGATAGTAGGACCTTGAAATCGCGATCTTCTCCGAAGAGTACGCTCAATTTCGTGATCCAAGTCCAAAATAACCGACGGACTCCCGCGGGTCATGCACTAAAAGAACAGAAAAGAAGAAGAGAAAGAGAAAAAGGATAAACTAGAAAGAAAAACTAGATTTAGAAAATTAAATTAAAATTTTTTTTTTCTTTTTGAAATAGATTTTTTTTATAGATTAACTCTCGAACTTCCCAAGAACTACCCCGTGAAGGGTTCGCAAGGTACTAGACAAGACAGTGGCGCTTAAAGCCCTTTGCCCTTTTCGAGAGAATTAGGTGGCGTAAAAAAATTGTGAGGTTGGTTTCTATTAAGAGCGGTGATAATAATTTTTTTTTTGATTTTTTTAAAACTTTAAAGAAAGGGGATGAGAAAGAGAAGAGATAAAATTAATAGGTTCGTGTTTTCAAAATATCAACGGAAGTTGGGTCCCCGGCAACGGCGCCAAAAACTTTTTGCGCGCTAGGGTTCGAAGAAAATAAACGCAACCGAACTAGCAACCCGATGAGGCAAGTATACCTATCGAATTGTAGCAAGGGGACACAAGTGTCGTATTGAAATCCGGGAACTGTTGGCTAAGCTTACTCACACGAACGCTATTATCTTATCGACGGAAAAACTAGGGTTTTAGAAAATCTAAGCGCAATGGAGAAATTAAAGCAAACTAGAAAGAGAACTACCGCAATTAAGTTACGCTATTAAGAAAAGAACTATGCTAAAAAGGAAACTACTGCAGTTAATTAAAGAGCACAAGATAGGAGATTACTACTAAAGGAAGAAAATATGAAATGGAAATGCACCCGATCGAGATTCACCTCGGCTAAAGACGATTAAGAAAATGCGATAAAAATCTAAACTTAATAGGATAAGGGTCCTTGACCGTGGAGGTTCCTAAAGCTTGAACACGCTTCTCTCGAAGTCGTGCCCAACTGAGTTTAGGAAGGTCCGACCGACTCTCGTCTAAATCGGAGGCCTAAAACTCGCTTTATGCGGTGAACCCCACTATTGGATTTTACTCCAATCCGGGAGATTTGGACGTCTGCCTCTCTCGAGGGGTGCGTACAACTCCCTTTACTCTTGAATGCTCACTTCATTCTTTCGGCCTCTCGGCTAGCCCAGAATGAAAGCTATGGCGGAGAGTATATATCGAAAATATACCCCCAACCCGTGATTAATCAAGAGTAATTCAAGGCCCTAACCTAAAAAGAAAAGATTGATTAAAACATCATAACATAATCGCTCTAAACTCGGATCATCAAGATCGAGTACAAGGAGGATTAGTTAATCATAATGGAGTGGAGGGGGGGAGATGAGTAGAAAAACATAAGAAGAACACAAGCTAAGGGAAGAACAATTTTATTAATGAAAAAGGGCAAGTTACACTAATGAAAATAAAATTACAAGTGCATGAAAATTAAACCCTATTCTAGCCCTACATTAAGCACTAAGCAAGAAGAAAATTACATTAAAAGCTAGCACAAACTAAGATTAAACTAGGGTTAACCAAAAAGTACAAAGAGAGGGGGAGAGAGAGAGAGAGAAAGCATGAAAAAGGATCAAGAAACAAAGGGGCAGCACCTCCCCCACTCAACCAAAGCTTGCTGAAATGGGGAGGAGGGGGCTCAATTTATAGATTTTTTCTCGGGTTGGTCACGCCCTCCGACACGCCCTAGGGGGGACGTGTCAGGGGGCGTGACAGGTACGGATTTGACCTCGGCTCTGGATTCTGGCGGGAGGGATGATTGCTTCGGTACGTCGGTGGTCACGCCCTAGGTCACGCCCGTGACAGGGGGGCGTGACAGGCATGTCATGTCCAAATCATTGGTCGGAAATCCGTCAGTCGCCGAAAAAGGAAGGTGTCACGCCCATGTCACGGGCGTGACATGGGGCGTGACAGTACTATTTACGTGCTGAGGCGGGAGGGCATTTAATGCGGCGGCAGCTTTGCGGCAGAGGGCGACACGCCCCTGGTCACGCCTAGTGACACGCCCAGGGAGGGCGTGACAGGGGGGCGTGACAGCGGTTTTGACCGTTTTCTGTCCCTTCCAGCAGGTGTCCTCGGGATTGGGTGACACGCCCTAGGTCACGCCTAGGGAGGGCGTGACAGGGGGCGTGACAGGCCATTTTGGCAATTTTTCTGAAAACCTGCAAAAAGACAGGAAAAAGTTAGTGGCAATAAAATTTACATAAAAAGGATAAAAATAAACTAATAATAGACATAATTTGTACAATATGAAATATAAAATACGATAATAGTTTAGGCTACAAAACGTATTATCATACAGACTTTCCCAACAATATCTGCGAGAAACTTGAACTCGGGAGATAGGTGTTTCTTCAGTAGTTTATTTGGGCTATCTCCAGAGTTACCCATCAGACTCAACATCATATCATATTCCTCATTATCAATTTCTAATTCTTCTTCTCAATTATCTAATCCAAAGATTTTAGTTAGTACAGCTGGAGTGAGAGAGATGGCAGTACCCGCTATTGATCTGGTCATTGTGTTGTCCTCAGTTATAGACGCAGTATAGACCCATTCTCTGATTTCCGTGCTGGGTAATTTGATTCTAATGGACAACAGATTTTTCAATTGGTGGTCTTCCAGCAGTTGCAGAATGTGGAGGATCATTGGATTGGAGTGCTGGAAGGATTCGAAATCCACGTTGAATCCGATATTAAACCTCACTATCGCAAGAACGCCTGTTGGAATCGCTATGAGTGCACCTGCAAGAGAGAAAACGAAGATCAAGTGCAAAGGGAACTGAAAGTGTGGGACGGAGGTCAAAGAAAACCTATATATAAGGTTTTCCAGAATATGAAACGACAGACTGTAGTCCACGAGAAATAAAAATATCTTCGTTGTGAGGTCGACGAAATAATTTAGAGTTAAATAGTTCGTCGATATCAATCTGAAGGGTTGAAGACATTTCGTCGATGTCTGCTCAACGAAAGTTTTCTGAAGTAAGTTCGTTGATCGCTTGTCGACGAAGATAACTTACCACAGAGAGTTCGTCGATCTCAGGTCGACGAAAATGTCAAGAAACTTTCGTAGTTTGTCGACCTCCGATCGACGAAATTTGAAGAGTTCTTCGAGTGCAAACAAAAACTAAACTTGGTCTCTCCATTGATCATTCCAAGCTAATTTACAAAGAACAAGTGATTTCTTTCATCCTGGGGTTTGGTGAAAATATAAGCTCATTATAAATCAGTGTAGATATAGACAAGTTTGATTTTGTTTTTGTCTACACACTCTCTAATGAAATGATGCCTAATGTCTATATGCTTAGTCCTACTGTGATGGACTGGATTTTGTGCTATGGCTATAGCACTTGTGTAATCACATAGTAGAGTTGAATTATTTATGTTGAACCCATAATCTAGGAGTTGGTTCTGAATCCACATCATCTGAGAACAACAACTGCCAGCTACAATGTATTCTGCTTTAGCAGTTGATGTGGACACAAATGATTGTTTCTTGCAGAACAAGGACACTAATCTCATACCAAGGAACTGGCAAGTTCCTGAGGTACTCTTTTTATCCACTCTACATCCAGCAAAGTCAGCATCTGAGTATCCAGTTATCACAAACTCTGACTCAGTGGGATACTAGAGACCTAGAATAGGACAACCCTTTATATATCTCAAAATTCTTTTTAGAAAAACTAGATGAGATTCTTTAGGGTTCACCTAGAACCTAGCACAAAGGCATGTGGAAAACATGATATCAGGTCTGCTTGCTTTAAGGTATAGTAAGGACCCAACAATGCCCCTATATAGTTTCTAATCCACTGGTTTCCCTTGTGCATCAGAGTCTATTACAGCATTTGTAGTCATGGGTATTTTATTTGCTGAGGCATCAGCCATCCCAAACTTCTTGATAAGCTCTTTAGCATATTCAGCATGGGAAATGAAGATGCCATCAAGAAGCTACTTCACTTGGAGACCAAGGAAGTAGGAGAGCTCACCCATACTACTCATCTCAAATTTAGAATGCATTAGATAAGAGAATCTTTTGCAAATTTGGGATCTGTAGACCCAAGTATTATGTCATCTACATAAATTTGTACTAACAAAATTTAAAATGATGCATTTTAGTGAATAAAGTCTTATCTACTATGCCTCTTAAAAAACCATGATCTAAGAGAAAGCTGGCTAAGGTCTCATACCAAGCTCTTGGAGCTTTCTTTAAACCATAGAGAGCTTTATGCAATTTAAATACATGAGATGGATGAGTTGGAGAAACAAAACCTGGAGGTTGTTCAACATAAACTTCTTCTTTAAGTTCCTCATTTAAGAAAGCACTCTTCACATCCATTTGATAAACTTTGAACTTTTTGAATGCAGCATAAGCAAGAAATATCCTTATATCTTCTAGCCTGGCAATAAGAGCAAAAGTTTGATCATAGTCAATTCCTTCCTCCTGCCTATATCCCTGAGCAACAAGCCGAGCCTTGTTCCTCACAATCACACCTTGTGCATCAAGCTTATTTGTGAATACCTATTTGGTTCCAATGACTGGGTAGTCTTTTGGTCTTGAATCCAAAACCCAAACTCTTCATTTCTCAAAATGATTTAGCTCTTCTTGCATTGCATTGATCCTATGGGGATCTTGCTCTGCATAAGTTATGGATTGAGACTCAATTTGAGAGAGGAAACAGGCATGCATCAAGTCTTGGTTAAGTTGATGCCTTCTCTGTGCACCTGCTGTTATGTCTCCAATCACTTGTGATCTGAGGTGATCCCTTAGTGTGACAAGATCAGTAGGTGGAGTTGGTTCAGCCATAATATTTTGAAGGAATTCCTCTTGTGGAATAGCCTCTGTTGTTGTAGGAAGTTCAGCTATTTACACAATTTATTCATCACTTTCTTCACTGACTTATTGAGAAGGAAGAGATACAACTTTGGGGGTAAAGTGTAAGCCATCCAATTCCTCACACAAGTTGTGTACCTGCAAGGAGTCTTTGGTAGAAGTCTCTTTCTCCTTATAAAATATGTTCGCCTAATCAAATGTAACATGAATAGATTCCTCTATTTTCAATGTGGATTTATTAAATACCCTATAAGCTTTGCTGACTTGGGAATATCCTATAAAAATTTCCACTGTAGCCTTTCCTTCAAACTTTCTAATGTGCTTTTTGTCATTATTATGAATATAACATACACAACCAAAAACTTTAAAATTGTTGATTATTGGTTTCTCCCTTTGAGTAATTCAGAGGGAGTCTTATGCTTTAGTTTGTGTACCAAACATCTGTTCAGGATATAGTTTGTTGCTCTCACTGCCTCTGCCGAATAGGATAGGGGCATGTATGCATCTGCAAGTAATGTGCCTGCAGCTTCAATGAGTGTTCTATTTTTCCTTTCAGCTACCCCATTTTGTTGAGGAATTCTAGGAGCTGAGAAATAGTGTCTGATACCTTCCTTCTCACAGAACTCATGCATAAGAAAATACTCAAACTATGTACCATGATCGCTTCAGATCAATGCAACATGAGTAGAGTACTCAATTTGTATGGTCCTGAGAAAATCTGTAAGAACCTTGAAGATATCTGACTTAGATCTCAAAAGAATACCCAATTGAACCTAGAAAAGTCATCTACAACCACTAAGGTATAAGATTTCCCTCCCAGGCTTTATACAGCCACATGGCCAAAAAGGTTCATATGTAGCAAGTACAATATCCGAGGTGAATCACTCTTATTAATGGATTTGAAGTTAGATTTTGTTTGCTTGCCTAGTTGACAAGTCCTGCAGAGGCCTTCCTTCTTGTAGGGGCCAGAAGGTAAACCTCTAATAAGGTTGTCCTTATATAGCCTAGCAATGTTTTTAAGATTTACATGTCCTAATCTTTTATGTCATAAGTCATTTTGACTACTAACTATATTGAGCAGGAATATGTCTGAAGTAATAGAATGAAAGTTTACAAGGTATATGTTTCCTTGTCTACTTCCAATTAAAACAGGTTGGTTTTCTTTTGAAGTGATAATACAGGAACTAGAGTTGAATGATACCTGATAACCTTCATCACATAGTTGGCTTATAGAGATGAGGTTATGCTAAAGTCCACTTACATATGCAACTCTTTTGAAAGTTATTGCTCCAATTCGTACCTTGCCATAGCCTTCTGTTTGGCCACAATTGGAGTCACCAAAGATGACCTTTGGTCCTAGATTTGACTTGTAATCAATCAGATTGTCCTTGCTGCCTGTCATATGCTTGGAATAACCACTATCCAGATACCAATGTTGATTGTATGGTGGACAGGTATTCATTTTATCTTTAGCTGATAGAGATTCTTCATTATCTGATTCATTTTTGTCAGATCTGCTACTGCCTGCCTCAATAGCCATGAGGCATACTTCCTTTGCTTTCTGTTCTTCTTCATCCTCACGGGAGCTGGAAGATGTAGATTCTTCTTCAGTATCACTCCATGTCTCAGCAGCATAGCCCTTGTCTTTCCTCTTATGCTTGCTTGAGGAAGGCTTGTTGTAGTGACTCTTCCTTGAGTCCTTATCCTTTCTTCTATCCTTCTTCTGAGCTCTGGACACTCAGAAATGAAGTTCCCAGGTTTCCTGCAGCCAAAACACACTACTTCTTTAGAGGGTGTTTTGTCATACCTCTGCTTATCTTCATATTTAGAAGGTTTCCTTCTGAAGTCCTTTCTATCCATATTGAAGAATCTCTTGGCAAAGAGACTCATCAACGCTTCATTTACTAGAGTGACTTCAGAGTCTTCTGTAGCTTTGAATGCTATGATGTACTCCTTCCTAGTTGGTGTAGGATTCATCACTTCAGCTGCTGCTTCCCTTGCTTTGATTAGTTGCTCATAGGACTTTAATTTTCCTAGAAAAGATTCTGTTGAAATCTCTGTCATGCTTCTGGCTTCTCTGATGGGTCAGATCCTTGAGTCCCATGTGCTGGGAAAGCACAATAGGATCTTGTCATTCACTTCAGTTAAAGTGAATTCTTTGTCTAGAGTCCTTAGCTCACTGATGATGGAGCTAAGTCTATTGTACATTACTTCTACTGTCTCTGCTTCATCCTTCTTGAAGTTCTCATACTGAGTGATGAGATTTGACCTTTTATCTTTCCTCTCATCTGCTGATCCAGCCACCATTTGGTTCAGGGAATCCCAAATCTCCTTGGCTGATTGACACTCAACAACCTTTTAAAATATTTCATCAGACATAGTTTTAGCCAGTATATTCATGGCTTTGGCATCAGCTACCTTAGCCTTCTTCTGTGTATCTATCCATGCAAGGGGTGGAACTGCACTCAGGTCAGTTGATGTAGTTTAGGTTGAAGCCACTGGAGCTAGTGGTCCTATTAAGATAGAATTAAATATATATTCATCAATAGAGTTCATGTAAAGCCTAATTCTTACCTTCCATATTGTGAACTTGGATAAGTTACACACTTGTGGTCTGGTACTTACTTATTCTTTGTTCTGTGCCATGCTGTATAGATAAGTCTAGAAAAGTTAAAGAACGGATCTAACTTAGGATGTTTGGTTCAAGGTTTTAACTTGTACAACCAAAAGAACCTCCTCTGATACCAATTGAAAGTTAGGGTTAGATCTGATATACTTTAGAGGGGGGGGGTGAATAAAGTTTGTAGGTATAATTTAAATCATTTTCTGAACTATAAGAAGTACTCCTAACCTTGGATACTATATCACAGAAACCAAAGAGAAAAAAGTGTAAACACAGAAAGACCTAAATATCACAGCCACAGCAAGAACAAAAAGAGAAAGGGGCAACCAGACGACACAAGAATTTATAGTGGTTCCCCAACCTGGGTACGTCCACTCTTCTACCACCCTTGTAGAAATCCACTCAGAGTTTTGATCAGGTGCCTTACACCAATGAGCTTTTGATCAGGTGCTTAACAACCAAACCTCAAGTCTTTTGATCAGGAGACTTGCAACCAGGAATAACTTTTGAAGGGAGATGGCAACCCTTTTTACAGTGGGGGGGGGGGGTGAGAGAATGATTGTGTCTTCTCTTTCTAAATTCAAACAACTGAGAAGACTTGTGGATTTGATGGTAGCAAAAGCTCCCCCTGAGATGGTTCTTGTTCAGGATGATGAAAGATTTGCTGCAGGGTGATATGCCTTCAAGCTTTCAATTTTGACAAGAAGAACTTCAGGAACTATTTTGACAGATGCAATATTGTTGTCCTTCAGAGAGTTCCTAAGAAGAAGACACTTGAATTGGAAGGTTGTTCTTCTTGTTCAGAATTGTTCTTCTTCTTGTCTTGCTGCTATTGATTCTTGACTGATCGATTTTTAATCTCAAGAATTCTGTATGTCTATTGATTATTGTCTGTATTGTATCTCTTGTATCTTTTGGAAGGAAAATGTATATGTTTTATATATTTCCAGTGTGGAAGTCCATTTGAATTTTGAAATCCTTCTGCAATTAATGCTGACGTCCTTGGAATATTATTGGCTTTGATTTGTTTCCCCAAATGTCCCATATAAAAATGACAGACAACAATTATGATGAAGACCATAACTAATGCTCTTGTCTAACGGTAATATTCAGAGAATATTAGAGCACTAATTACTTAAGAATTATTGCCACGTAATAAGGACAAAAGTGGGAAATTTCCAAGACTGGATTCGTTGACCTGAGTCCCCAGTTCATCGTTTAGAATGGCTATTCGTCGAGCTGAGATCCAAGATCGTCAACCTCTGAATGTTTTTTGATAACTTTCTTCTTCTGTGCATCAAGTTCGTCGAGCTGAATCTAAGATCGTCGAGCTGAGCCCTGAGAACAGAGTTAGTCCAGTTGGGGCCCAAGATCATCGAGCTAAGTCTACAGTCTGGACTTAGAATATTTTCTGATGTTGATTGTTGAATCACCTTATCCAGAATTAGTCGACGAGAGAACAGAGTTCTTCTAGCTGATCTTCTTAGTTCGTCGACTAAGGTTTTACTTAGAGGAGTTATTACTTTGTCTAGAGTTCGTCGAGCTGAGAACTAAGTTCGTCGAGAAGAGCTCGGAGAATTGTCCCTGAGTTCGTCTAGCTGAGCTCGACATTCGCCGACCGGAGACCGACGAACGTAGAACTCCTTTTTCTAAGTCTTGAATTCTCTAAGTCTTGAGTCTCTGGCAGGGTTGGAGGTTAGTCCATGTTCTGTTGACTCAAAGGACTTGACCTAGAGTCTAGGACATAACCATGAACCTGATCTATACATATTGGGTCATATCCTAACATAGTGAACCAAGCCCAAATCCAACTTGGGATCCAACAGACATATATAAAGTTTTGCGTCTTTTTCCTGACAACAACATAAAAGAGAACTTTGCAATCTAGGGTTCGGCTACCATCAGGAGAGGATGAACATACAACTCCATCAAAGGGAAAACACTATTTCTTCGTCTCTCTCGTGATCGAAGAACTTCAGGTGAACGAAATCTTCAATGACCATTCGCGGCAGATCGATTGCAACAAGAACAACTTTTAAGAGCATCGATCGTGCATCGTTCATCATAGAAATTTATATATGAGGGAGAAATAGTTTTCAATCTCTTATCTTCTATTCTATTTTTTTCTTTTGATTTATCTATTTTTGGGGTGAGGAAAATTAACGGGTGGGTCGTCGGAATCTTGGAATGTTTTTTGGAGAAATCGTCCTGGAGAGGGACGTCTAGACCAGGAGATAAAATGGGGCTCTAATATCCTTCCTTGTGTGAAGGTGAACAACCGACTCAAATACCTTTCATGAATGGAAAGTGAGAGAGCCAACCAGTTCTGGGATAGGGTCGGTATAGAAATTAAAAGAGAACCTTGTATTTTAACTCCTCCGATCTCCGGCGTCATGGAGATCTACTAGTTCTTAAGTGTAAAACACATTCATTAATTTTGAAAAAAATATTGTTCGTTCTTTATTCTTCTTGTTATTTCATGGTTTTATGCTGGTAAATCTCTGAAGGGTACGAAAGTCTCTGAAAGGTGAAGATTTATGGTGAAAAATGGGTTCTATGACCTACCACCGCGGTTTAGTAAGCTAGTGTTGGAGTTACCATGGTGATCTAGAAGTGGTCAAACATGTAATCTCACTGCCAATGCGATATGAGCCTGCAGGGTCGCACATAAGAGCATGTGGAGAAGTTGGTAGGTTGACTATGTTGGTAAAGGTTACCATTCACCATAAAGAATGGGGTCCGGCAAATGTTGCCAAGGGTGAATCGTCGAGAATCATCGAGTATCGATCGTCGAGAATCGTTGAGTCTCGATCGTCGAGAATCGTCGAGTATCGATCGTCGAGAATCGTTGAGTATCGTCGATCGTCGATATTCTTCAAGAATTGAAATGTTCGATTCTCGACGAATGCTGATTCCCGATGATTATTTCCAAGAACCCTAATTTTCTGTGGTCTATGGATAGCGATTTTTCCTAGGTCTGTTTATCCTTCGGGTATAAATAAGGACTTGGGTTTGAGCGGAACCCCCCCCCCCCCCCCCCGAGCCGACGAAAGTGTTCCGCCAATTCCGCTGACGGAAGTGTTCTGCCGATGGAAGTGCTCCTCTTCCGCCATTTCGCTCGCTCCGCCGGCTTCCTCTCCGACGACAATCGTCGGTGCTTGTCTTCCTAGAGCGGACCTAGCAGTCCGTTGAAGTGCAAGGTGCAGTCGATCTCCCTTTCCATTTTTTGTGCGACGAAGATCGGTGTTCTTCCGCTCGTGTGGATTTCTTCAAAGACGTAGACGTTATTCTATGTTGAACTCGCCACCGACAAGAACTCATACATTGGAGCATCTTCGTTGAGTTGTGACTCAACGCCGCCAAGGTAATTTTTACCTACTTTTTCTTAACTTCTTGATTCAACATTCATGGCCCGATCCCAATCTCTTTTGGGTTGTTCTACATTTTATTATTTCCGATGCGTGCACAAGTGTTGTTCCATTCTCATAGAGAAACCCAACAGTGGTATCAGAGGGAGGTTCGGCCATGATTATTGTTTTGCAAGTTAGGTTATTCCAGTGCGTGTAAACCTAGGGATTTAGAAGTGTTCTAAATGCCTAGATTTAATCCTGGATCATCAATTGTTCATGGATTTTCAAGGGAAATCGGTGGGCCCATAACCCACAGGTGAGGGGCTCTGCCCCTTGGAACCCCGCCAGGAACATCTGGGATTTCGTGGTTATTTCTAATTGTTAGAAATTGTTGTCACCTAAGCAGTAATTGTCCCTCGAGTGGTTAATGAACCCGTGTATTATTTTGGATTTTGATTCCAACAATGAGAGACGAGCTTGTCTACATCTTTAAGTCGAGTTTCCTTTGCCTTCGTCCAATGCATGTAAATCTGAATATTTGGAAGAGTCCGGATATTCAAATTTAGCCCTTTCTTCTATCAAATGTTGATAGTACCATGTTGTGCACATAAGGGATGCATGTGGATTCTCGAAAATGTTTTTATGTGGATATGCACATTGATCAAATGTTGATCATGGTTAATTGTTAACCTATTATAAAAATTCCCTTCATCAAATATTAAGTGTTCGGATGCCTTCCGATGGATGAAACTCTTCCTGCCTCGATCGATGAAGTGTGGGCATGCCAAAGCAAGGTACATTAATCTATCTTCGTAAGGGTGCGAGCGGATAATTGTGATATCCCACTGTCGACATCGGGTCAAACTTAACTAGGTGACCTCAAAGGTTGAGTGCCTAGAGGCATAGGGTTGGCATGCACCATATGATGGATGCGAATAAGGAGTTATTCACCAACCATACAAGAATTGCATGAGGATGCAATTGGCAAGCGTTTCCAACCTAAATAACCACATCGTGAGAGAAAAGCCAAAGCTGAATCATTGTGTTGGTGAAATACGGATCTTGTCCACTAAGAGGGTAGCTCGCATGAACTCTCCGAATTGATAGTGAGGGCCATCATTTCGAATAAAATAGTGGGAGTTTTAATTGAAGTCCAAATTAAAAATAAATTGTATTTTGAAATTTTGGTGCTGATATTATTCTGCATGAAATCTTGTAGAATTCCATGGCAAGTGGTTCACACTCCACTCTGTCTCTTAGATCCATCCTTGAGAAGGATAAGCTTAGTGGGAGCAACTACATGGATTGGTACAGGAACCTGAGAATTTTTCTCAGGCAAGAGCGAAAGCTCTATGTCTTGGAAGAAGAAGCCCCCGAGGTGCCGACCGGGAACTCTTCCCGTGATGATAAGGATACTTATAAGAAGTATACTGATGATGCCTTAGACGTCGAATTCCTTATGCTTTCCACCGTGAACTCTGAGCTTCAGAAGCAACATGAGAACATGGGGTGCAAGGAGATTGACGAGCATCTCAAGAAAATGTTTCAAGGGCAGGCTCGTCAAGAGAGGTTCGATGTCATAAAAGTGTTATTTCAGTGCAAGATGGGAGTTCAAGACTAAGTACGGACTCACGTACTCAAGATGATTGGGTATATAGAGAACCTTGAAAGGCTGGGTTTTCCACTAGGTCAAGAGTTGGCCACAGATCTGATCCTGCAATCGTTGCCGGACAATTATGAGTAGTTTGTCTTGAACTACAACATGAATGAAATAGACAAGACACTGCCCGAGCTCCTAGGCATGATAATAACTACCGAGATCAATATGAAGAATACCAAGCCTATCATCCCCATACTGATGGTGGATATGGGCAAGGCCAAGGCCAAGGGCTCTAAGAGGACAAGGGTGGGACCTAAGTCACATCTTGAGCCCAAGTCTTCTACACTGAAGAAAAAGATGAGCACGGTGAAGAAAGGGAAATGCCACCACTATGGCAAGGCTGGTCATTGGAGGAGGAACTGTCCTTCTTATATTGAGGGTCTGCAGAAAATGAAGGGAGGTATGACTTCCGCTTCGAATATTTACGTTATATAGATAAACCTTTTCTCTCCTTCATCTTGGGTATTGGATACCAGATGTGGTTCACACATTTGTACAAATGTGCAGGAACTGGAAAGGAGAAGATTGCTGAGTAAAGGGGAGGTGGACCTGCGCATCGGCAATGGAGCAAGAGTTGTTGTTGTAGCCATAGGGGTTTACCGTCTTTCTTTGCACAGTGGGCTTGTAATAGAACTAGATAATTTTTATTTCGTTTCGGCCATAACTAGAAACATTATATCCATTTCATGCTTGGACATGATTGGATTTTCTTTTATAATTAAGAACAACTGTTGTCCTATATTTAAGAATGATGTTTGTTATGCTGTATCCCAATTGTTTAATGGTCTTTATGTGTTGAACTTGGACCATCTGATCTATAATGTAGAAATTAATAAAAGACTAAGAACAAATGACTTCAACCCTACATATCTCTGGCATTGTCGTTTGGGTCATATAAACGAGAAGCGCATATCTAAGCTCCATAAAGATGGACTTTTAGACTCATTTGATTATGAATCATTTGAGCGATGCGAATCTTGTTTGTTAGGAAAGATGACTAAAGCCCCTTTCACTGGTTATACTGAGAGAGCTGAGGATCTCTTGGGTTTTGTACATAGTGATGTATGCGGACCCATAAGCTTTATTGCTAGAGGTGGGTATTTCTACTACTTTACATTTACTGATGATTTAAGTAGATACGGATATATGTATCTTATGAAGTGCAAATACGAGACCTTTGAAAAGTTCAAAGAGTTCAAGAATGAAGTAGAAAACAAGTTGGGTAAAAGGGTTAAAGTACTCCGATCTGATCGAGGTGGCGAATACTCGAGTCATGAGATCCGTGATCATCTGAAAGAGTGTGGTATTGTACCACTGCTCACTCTACCTAGAAAACCACAACATAATGTTCTGTCTGAGAGGAGAAATTGCACTCTATTAGACATGGTATGTTCGATGATGAGTCATGCAGACTTGCCTGTTTCCTTTTAGGGTTTTGCTTTAGATACTACTACAATGACACTGAATCGCATTCCAAAGAAAATGGTTCTGAAGAAACCATATGAGATCTGGACTAGGAAGCTTCCTAGTATGTCGTTCATTAAAATTTGGGGCTGTGAGGCATACGTGCGACGTCAAATGCCTGACAAGCTGGAACCCAAATCGGATAAATGTTATCTGGTGGGATATCCTAAGGAAACGAAAGGGTATTACTTTTACCTACCGTCCGAGGGAAAAGTGTTTGTCGCAAGGACTGGTGTCTTCTTGGAGAGAGAATTCTAATTAAGAAAGACTGAAAAGGTAGAACTTGAAGAAGTTCAAGAACCACAAGTAGTGAATGAACCAGAATTGGATTCTGAGATATGACTACAAGATGTTGTAGCTAGAGAACCTGCTCAAGAAACACAAGTCCTACGTAGATCTAGTAGACCAAGATTTGAGCCTGCGAGATATTGATTTATTGTGTCTCAAATCGGTAATATGTTGCTTATGGATCATGATGATGAACCGGCAACCTACCAATAGGCTATGAATGGACCGGAATCCGACAAATGTCTTGAGGCAATGAAATCTGAAATGGACTCCATGTATGCAAACTAAGTTTGGAACTTGGGGGAACCACCTGAAAGGGTACGACCCATAGTGTGCAAATGGGCCTTCAAGAAGAAGACCGACATGGATGGGAATGTACAGACATTCAAAGGGCGACTGATGGCTAAGGGTTTTAAGCAAATTCATGGTATTGACTATGATGAGACCTTTTCCCCTGTTGTCATGGTAAAGTCCATAAGGATATTGCTTGATATTGCTGCATATTATGACTACGATATCTGGCAGATGGATGTCAAAACGGCTTTCCTTAATGGAAACCTCCTTGAGGATGTGTACATGATACAACCCGAGGGTTTTGTATCCCCAAATGAAGCCACTAAAATATGCAAGCTGAATAGGTCCATCTATGGACTGAAGCAGGCCTCTCAAAGTTGGAATCTTCGTTTTGATGAGAAAATTAAAGAGTTTGGTTTCATCAAGAATGAAGATGAGCCTTGTGTTTACAAGCGAATCAGTGGGAGCATTGTTGTCTTCCTGATATTGTATGTAGATGACATACTGTTGATTGGAAATGACATTCCTACCCTGAAAGTTGTTAAGAACAACCTAGGGAACTCCTTTTCTATGAAGGACTTAGGTGAAGCGACTTATATACTCGGTATTAAGATCTATAGAGATAGATCGAAGAAGTTGCTGGGTTTGACCCAGAGTACATACATTGAGAAGGTATTGAAGCGGTTCAACATGCTTGAGTCCAAGAAAGGATTTTTACCCATGTCTCATGGTGAGAATCTCTCTAAGGTCCAGTGTCCATAATCTTGTGAAGATAAGGACTGCATGAAGTTTATTCCATATGCTTCGGCAATTGGATCAATCATGTATGCAATGTTATGTACTAGACCCGATGTCTCCTTTGCTTTGAGCATGACTAGCAGGTATCAATCAGACGCCGGTGAGTGTAACTGGATTGTAGTCAAGAATATCCTGAAGTAGTTGAGAAGGACAAATGATGTTTTCTTGATGTATGGTGGAGAGGAAGAGCTCGTTGTAAGTGGTTACACGGATGCTATCTTCCAAACTGATAGGGACGATTCAAAGTCTCTGTCAGGGTTTGTGTTTTGCCTTAATGGAGGAGCTGTGAGCTGGAAGAGTTCCAAGCAAGAGACAGTTGCTGATTCTACAATAGAAGTCGAGTATATCGCTGCAGCTAACACAGCGAAGAAGGCTGTATGGATTAGGAAATTCATCGGCGAGCTTGATGTAGTTCCTAGCATTGTTGGTCCCGTAGTTCTCTACTGTGATAACAATGGTGCAATTGCACAATCTAAGGAACCTAGATCCCATCAGTGCTCCAAGGACATACTTCGGTGGTTCCATATTATTCGTGAGATTGTCGAACGAGGAGATGTGAACATTTGCAGAGTGCCGACTGAGGAGAATATTTCAGATCCACTGACAAAGCCTCTCGCGCAGAGAAAGCATGATGGTCATACGAGATCAATGGTTATATGATACCTAAATGATCAACTCTAGTGACAGTCTTGTGGGATGCGTGTAATCATATATTCTATTGGATATTTGTTATTTATTCATATGATGAATTGTGTACAAGAATTTTTCTTTTACAATTAATGGAATGTTCTTTTATTATGATTTCTCTTTGCGATAGTTAAATGTTAACTTAATAAATACCCTTAGAATGTTCGCTTCCATAGGACATCTTGTACGTGACTTGAATGTGAGAGCCTATGATTTATTTGAAGCTTCATTCTTAAAAGGTCCCTGGTCGTTGTATCATCATAGGAGCTAACGGTGATGATGATACACTTAGACAAGCATGTGCATTGATTGATGACCAGTTCTCATAGGTCATGATATTGTGATGTCAAGTCATCACGTTGGTACTTGTTAATGAACAAGTTGTACTGGACAGAGCCAACCTGAGACTACTTTGTGGATTGTTATCTAAACGTGTAATGAGTAGGTCTCAATTAACAATGGTGTTGTGGTCCTTTGACCAGAAGTCGCAACATTCATCAAGTGAGGAAGAGCATGCTTTGATGCCATCTAAAGTCTTCCTTGAGCAAGGTTGATGATTTTTGTTGGGCACATTACGAATCATTTGGGTTTTTGTGTGTGAGCAGATACAGGATTTGTCCTCCTATATGACAGGAGTTGCATCCATGGGCTCCTTGATGGAACTGGACTGGGAAATGCATGTCCATGATTGGTTGAGTCAATATGTGATATTGGATTCACCATTCTCTAGAAGTCCGTTCTAGATCAAGAAATTTTGATTGAGATATTATAAGGGTGACACGGTCCATACCTCTAGTTCTTTTCGGATGTAAAGGACAAAGGGACAAAGACAATGCTGGAACATTTTTCATAAAGGCTTATGAGTTATGAACTCTTATTGCTTGGGTAGCAATGATGCATTGCTAGATGTCGCTCATTGTTTGTGAGGTTTTTTGTTTGATACTTTCAAGATCAAGTGGGAGACTGTTGGAGTTACCATGGTGATCTAGAAGTGGTCAAACATATAATCTCACTGCCAACGCGATATGAGCCTGCAGGGTCGCACATAAGAGCATGTGGACAAGTTGGTAGGTTGACTGTGTTGGTAAAGGTTACCAATCACCATACAGAATGGGGTCCAGCAAATGTTGCCAACGGTGAATCGTCGAGAATCATCGAGAATCGTCGAGTATCGATCGTCGAGAATCGCCGATTCTCGATCATCGAGAATCGTCGAGTCTCGATCGTCGAGAATCGTCGAGTATCGATCGTCAAGAATCATCGAGTATCGATCGTTGAGTATCGTCGATCATCGAGATTCTTCAAGAATCGAAATGTTCAATTCTCGACGAATGCTGATTCCCAACGATTATTTCGAGAAACCCTAATTTCTGTGGTCTGCGGATAGCGATTTTTCCTAGGTCAGTTTATCCTTCGGGTATAAATAAGGACTTGGGTTTGAGTGGAAGAACACCCCCGAGCCGATGGAAGTGTTCCGCTAATTCCGCCGATGGAAGTGTTCCGCCGACGGAAGTGCTCCGCTTCCGTCGATTCGCTCGCTCCGCCGACTTCCTCTCCGACGACAGTCGTCAGTGCTTGTCTTCCTGGAGCGGACCTAGCAGTCCGTGGAAGTGCAAGGTGCAGTCGATCTCCCTTCCCGTTTTTCGTGCGACAAAGATCGGTGTTCTTCCGCTCGTGTGGATTTCTGCAGAGACGTAGACGCTATTCTACGTGGAACCTGCCGCCGATAAGAACTTATACATTGGAGCATCTTCGTTGAGTTAGGACTCAACGCCGCCAAGGTAATTTTTACCTAGTTTTTCTTAACTTCTTGATTCAATATTCATGGCCCAATTCCAATCTCTTTTGGGTTGTTCTTGATTTTATTACTTCGGCTGCGTGCACAAGTGTTGTGCCATCCTCATAGAGAAACCCAACAGCTAGCGCCCCGCGGTAGCATTTAGGATAAGTTTCCCTGGTTAAAATAAATTAAATTTTCAAATAAAACTTAAAACCTTATTCACCCACCACCGTCTAAAGTTGGACACCAGATCCAACAAGTGGTATAAGAGGTAGGTTACTTCAAAAAGGGATTAAAAACCTAAAGTAAGATGTCCAATGTGAGTCATGCTTTCCCTGAGGGACATGATGTTAGTCGACCTTCCCTATTTATGGGGAGTGACTACATCCACTGGAGAATACGCATTAAAATTTTCTTGATGACACACAGTATGGATGAGTAGGCCATAATCAAAACAAAATGCACTGCACCCACTATAACTGTAGGTGATCATGTTTTGGAGAAACGACATGAGAAATGGGACGACTCTGATTAACTAAAATGTACTAAGAATGCGAAAGCTTTGAACTCTCTTTTTTGTCGTTTATACAAAACTGAATTTAATCAAATTTGTATTTTGGAAACTGCGCTTGATATATGGCAATTACTAGAGCTAACACATGAAGGTACCTCTTAGGTAAAGGAGTCAAAGATGTTTTGAATGGAGTCTAAATATGAACAATTCCTGATGGAGATCGATGAGGAGGTTGATAGCATTTACACATGCTTCACGAAGATCATCAATGCCTCTAGATCTCTCAAAAAGACATTCTCAAATTGGGACTTGGTACAAAAAATCTTGCGATCTCTTCCTCAACGATTCAATCAAAAAGTGACTGTCATTGATGAGTCAAACAATATCAAACACTTTGGAAATTGAATGCCTCATTGGTATTTGGAGACACATGAACTATAGCTGAAGATACAAAGTGAGGAATATTCAAAGGAGCCAAGATGAAATCACTAGCACTGAAAGCAGATGAGTTTGATGATGAAGGTGAAGAAAGCTTCTATGTTCAGGAATTTATAAGATTCCTAAAGGATCGCAAGAGGCATGAGAAGTACAAAAGTTTTCTGAAGAAAAGTGTAGTAAAGAAGAAGAGATGGACCAAATCGTTAAAGGGGTCAAGGAGTGACAAAGAAAAGCATATTCCTAAGTGATTTAAATGTCACAAGTCTGGGCACATGAAAGAGAGACTGCCCAAAGCTCCAAAAGGAAGAAAAGGAAGGCAATGCAAAGACAAAGGAAAGAAGAAAGGGCAACAAAAATGTCGACATGGAATGATGTTTAGTCTGATAAGTTGAGCACTTTAGCTAAAGCAGTGAAGATGAGAGGAATCTCTATCTAATGGGGGAACAACACAATGACTCAAATGAAAAATCCAGTTCCAATTAAAACACTGAGGCAACTCCTCCCACTTACAAAGAACTCTTTGAATTATATGAAACATTATGTGATAAAATAGATTATTTGAGTAATAAAAATTTGGCTTTAAAATATGAAAATAAACAAAAAAAGGAGTTAAAGAGTGTGAATAACGAACTGATTAAATATAGAAAAGAGAAGGTCGAGTGCTAAGAGTGTTCCCACTCCTTGAGCATAATAAGAGAAATGAAAGAGAACCTCTCCATGAATTCCTCCAAAAATGAAACTCTTATCAAATAGAGGAAGGACTTGGAATGGAAGGTTCAAATATCACTTTGACACATTGAAAATGGGAAGAATCAATTCGCAAACCGGTGTGTTATGATGGTCACGGAAAACAACATTTTAAAGCCAAAGATCCATGACCGGAACCATGCCATCCAAAACTTTGGAATATGACGAAAAATTTCTGGATTTGCTATTGGGTTATCGGTGTCAGGGACTTGGATAATTCGAGTTGGTATACAAACACTATGAGCTACCGCCCGACAGTATCACTACAGTCGGCAATAGTTCATATCCAGCAAATCAAGCATCAAGGTTTATAAAACATAATGCTAATCATATTAAATTTGGAAATCCACATGCTTCATCTAGTAGGAGCCCTAGTTCCACACAAAAGGCGATATCCACCTCCTATCTGAAGTGTGCCAAATGTAATTAGTTTGATCACACCTCTAGCTCTTGCTTTAATAGAGGAATATCTAGAATAACTCATGTCTGTAAGCAGAAGTCGACTACCTACACTATGGGTGGAACAACTTGGGTAACCAAATCTTTACCCTCATCCTCTTGTTGAGTGTGTTGGCAGGCTAAGGACAGGGAAAATGTATGGTACTTGAAGACAAGTTCCTTAGCCTGGAGAAAAATAAAGAAGATACGATGATCTTTTGTGATAACTAAAGAGGTCGTATTCTTGATATCGACAACATGGGTGACAAAATAATTTCTATTTCAAATGTTCTATTTGTAGAAGGTTAAAATAAAAAATTTAACTTCCACTAGTCAACTTTGCATTAAGGGCATGAATGCACTGTTTTGGAACCTTTACAAATACATGCAATATTATAGACGCTATAATGAACACTCTCTTGCTCATTGCACATATAAACCATAGTTCAATATATGTATTCTTACGAACTAAATGCATAGGTATGACCGCGATCATTTTCCCATTGTTTGTGTCTCCTAATAGCAGGGGCATAGGGTTGTGTTCATTAGAGAGGCTAACCTGTAATCCACGTCTTGTGCTTAACCGGAGAAGGGTTCCAGTAGGTTCTTGTTTGGCACTGGAGGGAATTAGTTTTTGTAGCTCCTCGTGCCCAATCATCACTTAGTACGATTCTAGGGTGACGACATACTGCTTAGGAAAACTGTGTCTAGAGCATACTCATGTTTTCATACACATCACATGATCAATATTTTACGTCTCAGGTTCATTAAAATCATGTATGATATTATGATATGTTGCCCTGTGTATGTTTCTTCTTTTGTGTATTTTTTGTTTGACCAATATGCATTGTTCTTTTTATGTTTGCAAAAAATCAAACAAAATTTTTTTAATAAATTGTTTTATTTTCATGTTTATTTGTTTTTAATTTTTATTAAAATACAAAACAATTGTAGATTGTTCATTCTAAGGGCACGCATGACTAGTGTAAAACACCACTCCCCGAACACAAGACACGGTTGACGGAAGTTTTATGCCCAAAACACCCGCCTTGTGGTAGCATCAACACACAGGCAAATATATACCACAAGTCACCTATTCTGCTGGCTAATATCTGATATCATAAATGCCAACCCAAGAGAAAATGAACACAGAATTCATAATCTATATTAATCAAATGTCTAAAACAATACATCAATAATAAGAAGCTACATCAGCTCCTTTAATATCAGAGTACACAAAATCTGCCCGAAGGCTACATCATAATGCTCAAAACTCACATTGGTGATAAAAGGAAGCGAGGGTATCATCGTATCAGGTCATGTCCCCCTGTCGTGGTTTTCCTCCTACACAAGGCACTGATTCTAACATGCCTATAGGATATCCTCCTAATATTGTAGATGTAGCAACCGTTAGTCATAAAGACTATGTAGCTATAACATCCGCTCCCCCTGGCGACTCTTAGACAACATACGACGGAAAAGAAAGTGGAGCTCAATATAAAAGTAGTAAAACTGAAACACATGACAGAGGAGTTTAATATTTTAGTTGTTCATATAAATATCGGCACATTCATATTAAGCAAGTAACAACAGTAACATCTACATTTGATAAATCAATCTATTCTATCAGCATTTCAATCATAATTACTTAATTTAACTTAACATATAAAAATGCTTATACATATTTATTAGTTAAGGATCGGGTGCATCGAAGTAACTCATCATATATAAGTGCCCAAACAAATTTATATAATGAGGGTCTTATACGGTACAATGTAATGATATGAAATGAATGCAATATGATGACTCACCCATGAACACACACACACACACTTGCAATGTCGACATAGACCTTTATTTCCAATTTTTCGAGCAGGTAGCTAACCTCTCTAGCATCACCCGTCGTGGAAAAATGGTGACAGTAGAGCGAGCGTCTCCACTACTAGGCAGACATACACACTTCCTTGCCTAGGACTCCATATGCCTCAATGCTAAGAACACAATTGCGTAGTCCCTACGTACTACGGCTAAGAAGTGGTCATGGGTAGATGTGCAATAAGAGCACAACCCAACTAGCCTATAACTAGCATGGAAGGAGTTTTTAGGAGAGAATCACCAAAGAACCAAGCCCAATCACCCACTGGTATGGAAGGATCTGTTGGGAGTGAGCTCCAAATGACCAAACCCAACTGCACAAGGTCTATCTACCAGCTCTCGTCGGTGTGACGACTAGTAAGCCCACAGACCTACCACTAAATCCTTATCACAAGATCATATAATGTATGTCAAAACACACCAAACCCATTCAATTCACATTTACGATGCCATCATGCATTTAAGGGCTCCAAATAAGTCCCATCATTTCATAACCAATGTCGTGATCCAAGGAACACAAGGGTCCACATTTAACATCGGTGGTTGTCCACCTTAATGACTACCTGAGTCATGTAACGACTCTACCCATTAAATAACATATAATAGAAGGTCTGGCAGGGGCCCCACACTATATGCCACAAATAGACGGGGTGGTCACAGGTTAATACCAAAATACCATCGCACCCTAACTAGAGCATTCTAGCGGAAGCTTATTACTTACAAGAATTCAACCAATGAATGTCCACTATATATAAAAACAACCCATTTATATATAACACCGGGAATGTATACAAGAACACACCACTCACTGTTTTATGGCCTTACAAGTTTCTCTTTAACAAAAGATGGTTTCATACATCGGCACGCAAGGCTGGGCATAATGAAATCCAATTCTTCGAATGACCTTAAAGGGCATACAAGCAGCAGCAGTAAGGGATTTAGCCCTCTCAATCCAAGTCAGCCCGCAATACCTGCATATGGACATCCACCCCAAGGGTGATAAAAAAAGCAATGATCAGCATTCAACTGACCAATTATAACGACACTACCCCTTACTCGGGGCAGTGGTTCCTTCCCTACATGTAGTGTATTCACAATATATATATATAACAAAACAACATCACAAACACTGGCCTTCGTGCTAGGCGCTCCGTGCACTCAGGGCACGCTTATGGTGTACCGAAATCACCTAGGTCCCACCACTGATTCGAGGTGATTAGCTTGTTGGTCGGGCATAAGCCTCCAAACCCCTGTTGAAGACCTCATGCACCCAACCCACTCAAGGGCGTTCACCTCCCGGTAACTAGTGAGCATTATAGGTCGACCTACTCTCGTAGTATGACAAGCCTCGTGAAACTACACTTCTACGTTGCCACTAATCAACCGCTCATAATGCAGGGAAACAGTACCTCTAGATCAACCTCCCACCAAAGAGTGACAAGCACACGTGACAAGCCGCCCACCTCTGCATTGCTACCAATCGATCTCTCATTACACAGGAACACAGTGCAATCTTGATATAGCGATTTCGCAACGGCGGAGAGAGATGGTTAGAGAGAAGAGAAGAGAAAGTGGATGTGGTGGTTGAGAATATTCTCCGATTCTATATCCGATAAAGGCAAGCGTACCTTATCGGTTATAATATCGGACACTAAAGATTAGTATCAAGGTCGTATTTCCCTGGGGCGTAATGACTACTTCTACTCAAAGGAGAATGCTATTATTTTATCAATTTAAATTTCTATTAAATGTTAAACTAAAAACAGGAATTAAAATTCTAAAATAAAAAGAAAACTAAACTACTTGCAGGATAAAAAGAGTTTAGAGGTAATGATAAAGAGGCGCACTCGATTCAAGAATCACCTCGGCTACAGACGATTAAGAAAATGCGATAGAAAATCTGAACTTAATAGGATAAAGGTCCTTGACCGTGGAGGTTCCTAAAGCTTGAACACACTTCTCTCGAAGTCATGCCCAACTGAGTTTAGGAAGGTCCGACCAACTCTCGTCCAAATCGGAGGCCTAAAACTCGCTTTACGTGGTGAACACCACTATTGGATTTTACTCCAATCCGGGAGATTTGGACGTCTGCCTCTCTCGAGGGGCGCGTACAACTCCCTTTACTCTTGAATGCTCACTTCATTCTTTCGGCCTCTCGGCTAGCCCAGAATGAAAGCAAAGGCGGAGAGTATATATCGAAAATATACCTCCAACCCGTGATTAATCAAGAGTAATTCAAGGCCCTAACCTAAAAAGAAAAGATTAATTAAAACATCATAACTTAATCGCTCTAACCTCGGATCATCAAGATCCAGTACAAGGAGGATTAGTTAATCATAATGGAGTGGAGGAGGGGGGATGAGTAGTAAAGCATATAAAAGGAACACTAGTAAAGGAAGAGCACTTATATTAATTAAAAGGAGCAAGTTACACTAATGAAATTGAGATAACAAGTGCATGAATTAAAGTCCTATTCTGGCCCTACGAGTAGCTACTAAGTAAGAAGCAAGATTACAACAAAAGCTAAAAATAAACTAAGAATTAAACTAGGTTAAACAAAAATTACAAAAAGAGGGAGAGAGAGAGATAGAGAGAGAAAGCATAAAAAAGATGAAGAACTAAAGGGGCAGCACCTCCCCTCTCCCCAAAAGCTTGCTGAAATGGAAGGGGGGGGGTCTGGTATTTATAGACTTTTCCCACGGGTTGGTCACGCCCTTTGACACGCACCCTAGGGGGGGGTGTCAGGCGGCGTGACAAGTACGGATTTGGCCTGGGGAGCTGAATTCTGGCGGGAATGATGATTATTTCGGTACGATGGTGGTCACGCCCATGACAGGGGGGTGTGACAGGCGTGTCAGGTCAAAATCAATGGTCGCTGGGCCATCAGACGTCGAAATCAGGCAGTCACGCCCAGGTCACGCCCGTGACATGGGGCGTGACAGTACTGTTGCGTGCAGTTGTGTACAAAGCATTGAAGGAGGCGCAGACTTCGGGCAGAGGGTGACACGCCCCGTATCACGCCCGGTGACACGCCCGGGGAGGGCGTGTCGGTGGGGCGTGACAGGGGATTCTTTGGCGGGAAATTCACCTGGCGGCTTTCAACATCGAAGCAGGTGACACGCCCTGAGTCACGCCCGGGAGGCGTGACAGGGGTGCGTGTCAGGGGATTTTTTCCTGGAAATTGTCTGAAACCTGCAAAAACAGAAAATAAATATTATTTATAATATTTACATAAATAGAAGCAAAAAATAACATAAAGAAAGAGATTTAAAACGAAAATAACATATTTTTACCCTAATAAATTAAGCTAAAATATGCATCATCAAATTCCCCCATACTTATTATTTTGCTTGTCCTCAAGCAAAGACTACGAGTTAGAGAAAATAAAAAGGATTAATTGAAAAGTTTAAAAATGATATAAACGAGTAAGACGGGAATTTAGAGGTAGAGAAATTTTTGAAAAAGAACCGAAAAGTCATACTTTAACTTAGCACAGAATTTTATAAATTTAACTAAATATAAAAACAAATCATCCCAAATTTTTACAGAATTAAAACTTAATAAAGTAATGAGTAAAAATTGCATTGAGTCACTACTAATGTCTAAGAGACAAATTAAAAACCACAGTCAATTAAGACAAAATTCAATATTTCTATCAAAAATACTTACTCAATCTAGTTTCTCGCTACTATACTAAAAAGTAAACGTAGAAAGCATTAATCATTAGGGCTTTAATTAGGCGTATAGTTAGGCTTAGATTTTTAAGGGTGCAATATTCAAAAAGATAAACACGAGGGATATTTGCACACTTAAAACAAAAAGAAAATGAGCTTTGCCAAAATAAAACTAGCCAAAATAAATACTTTTCTTTTCTTTTATTTTACCTTTTCTTTTTTCACTTATTTTCATCATATTTTTCATTTTTTTATATACTTATAACTTTTCACTTTTGTAGCAAAAGATAACACAAAGATTTTCCACTAATTTTTCAAAAAGATGCATATTAGCAATTAAAGCTCAAAAATAATTTTAAAGTGTGCATTTAGGTAGGCTATTTGGCCGTGGTGAAAGAAAAAGTGGGGCTACAAAAAGGAAAGGAAAAGGCACAAAATGGCTAGCAATGGTTATTGTTAGGCGAGGTGCAAAGGCTCAAACGTTACAAAAGAAATGCCTAAATCATTTTCATGCTTCCTAAATCTACTCCAAGTAAAGCTTTGAAATTTCAAAAGAGGATAAGCACAAAAAAATAAAAAAATAGAGAATTTGCTTTCATGAAAATAATGATAATAAGCGTCTAGACCGTTTTGTGTCTACTACACTTAATACTAATTAACGTTTAAAAAGATTTTAATAATGAAAAATAAGGGATGATGGGTTTTATAAAAGTAAAAGAAATAAAAGAAAGGCTATGGAAAAGTAAAGTAAATTTGAATTTTTTTTCAAAAATAGCATACTACCCTAAATAGGAACACTGCATGAGTCAACATACTACTCGCTAAACATATTTAAACAGAAAATTAATCAAATTTATTCTAACTAAGCAAGTAGACATGAGCTTGAAAAAACAATAAAAAGCAAAGTAGCGGGGTACTAATTGATTTGGCAAAATTAACTCAATTTAATTTGGGATTTTTTTTCAAAAATATTTATATATATATATATATTAAATCAAAATATAATATATACAACAAATATTTTACATTTTTCTTGATTTTTCTAAAATTTTTATAATTTTTTTTTTATTCTTTTGATTTTTCTAAAATAAAATATTAAGGGAACACTCCCCGATACTTAAAGTTAAACATTGTCCCCAATGTTTAATGTTAAGTATAAAGAGAGAGAAAAGAGAGAGAAAAGAGAAAAAAAAAATGCAAAGAGAGGGAGAAGCTGCTTCCCTAGCGATTGATGCCCAGACGTTGGAAAATGCGTCCCCCAAACTTGAGGTAAAGATCGGCTTCAGTCCAAGTTGCGAGGCGAAAAGCGGCACACACACGCGGGAGCTTATTCCTGCACAAAACAAAAGATAAAAAAAGGAAAAACAAAAAGAAAAACAAAAAAAAAGAAAAAGATAAGCAAGGGGTGCCTCCCAAGAGCGCTCTTTGTTTAAAACGTCGTTGAGCTCGATGTATTATGGTTAGCTAAATGGAAAATAAAAAAAGAAATGTAATGGCAGCTCGCGCAATATGCGTTTCGGCGCGAGTGCCAAAACATTTTTTAAGAAAATAAAAATATTTTTTTGTAATTTTTTATTTTTTAAATAAAACAAAAAACAAGAAGATTTAGAAAAAGAAAAAAAACTAGAAAAAGAAACTATACTATTAGAAGGGGGCGAAGAAGAATAAGAAACTAAACTAGAAGGAAAAATAAAACAAGAAAAGAAAACAGAATTTTCGCAAGAAGGGGGAAGAGAAGGAAAAGAAGAAGGCGACGGCGGAAAATCACAAGAAAATGGTTGGATAGAAAAATCCGGTTGCGCTACCTGAATATCAATCATTTCGGTAGATTGGGAGCAAGCCGGGATATCTGAAAAATCAATCTCTTCAGAAGATCGAACACAAGAAAGTTCGTCTTCCTCGGAAACTTGAAAAAAAATCGGAATATCGGGGGAAATTTCCTCCTCAAGAGGTTGAAGGCACAATGGAATATCTGAATAATCGTCTTCTGCAATTGATTGAAGGCACTGCGGAATATCCGAAGATTCATCATTCGAAAGATAAATAGGAGGAGGAGGGGAAGAAAAAGATGCGGCCTCAGCAGCCAAAGCGTCAAAAATCACTTTGAAGTGAGCATTGATGCGTGCATCAAATGCTACACCATCAAAAATGACTTCATTTTCGCTAGAATCAAAAATGGGAGGCGCGCAAACTTGCGGAGAAAAAGTGGAAAAATCTTGAGATGGAATGGATTGATGATCACCTTCGCCCCAAGAATGATCAGGGTGTTGCCACCCTGAGTAGTTCAAAGTAGGGCTAGGATCAAAATGTCCATTCAAGAAATTTCCATAAGAATTAAAAGCAGAAAAATTCGGAGGAGTAGGGTAGGAAGGCGTTTGAAAACCATCGTAACCCCATGAAAAAAAATTCGGGGACGGATCAATTTGGCCAAATTGATTCGATCCGGAAGGGATAAAATCATGGGAGGATGAAGGATACCTTACCCAACACTCCTCACGAGAGTGACCGAACTCTCCACAATTAAAACAAAGATTACACATTTTAAAATAAAATTAATCAACCGTGAGAGTGGGGTGAAAGAGGCGAGAGAAAAAAAAGAAAAGAAAAAAAATAAAAATAAAACAAAAACGATAAAATTAATAGCTATCCTTTTTTAAAAATATCAAAACATTCCCCGACAACGGCGCCAAAAACTTGATACAGCGATTTCGCAACGGCGGAGAGAGATGGTTAGAGAGAAGAGAAGAGATAGTGGATGTGGTGGTTGAGAATATTCTCCGATTCTATATCCGATAAAGGCAAGCGTACCTTATCGGTTATAGTATAGGATACTAAAGATTAGTATCAAGGTCGTATTTCCCTGGGGCGTAATGACTACTTCTACTCAAAGGAGAATGCTATTATTTTATCAATTTAAATTTCTATTAAATGTTAAACTAAAAACAGGAATTAAAATACTAAAATAAAAAGAAAACTAAACTACTTGCAGGATAAAAAGAGTTAGAGGTAATGATAAAGAGGCGCACTCGATTCAAGAATCACCTCGGCTACAAACGATTAAGAAAATGCGATAGAAAATCTGAACTTAATAGGATAAAGGTCCTTGACCGTGGAGGTTCCTAAAGCTTGAACACGCTTCTCTCGAAGTCGTGCCCAACTGAGTTTAGGAAGGTCCGACCGACTCTCGTCCAAATCGGAGGCCTAAAACTCGCTTTACGCGGTGAACCCCACTATTGGATTTTACTCCAATCCGGGAGATTTGGACGTCTGCCTCTCTCGAGGGGTGCGTTCAACTCCCTTTACTCTTGAATGATCACTTAATTCTTTCGGCCTCTCGGCTAGCCCAGAATGAAAGCAAAGGCGGAGAGTATATATCGAAAATATACCTCCAACCCGTGATTAATCAAGAGTAATTCAAGGCCCTAACCTAAAAAGAAATGATTAATTAAAACATCATAACTTAATCGCTCTAACCTCGGATCATCAAGATCGAGTATAAGGAGGATTAGTTAATCATAATGGAGTGGAGGAGGGGGGGATGAGTAGTAAAGCATATAAAAGGAACACTAGTAAAGGAAGAGCACTTATATTAATTAAAAGGAGCAAGTTACACTAATGAAATTGAGATAAAAAGTGCATGAATTAAAGTCCTATTCTGGCCCTACGAGTAGCACTAAGCAAGAGCAAGATTACAATAAAAGCTAAAACAAACTAAGATTAAACTACGGTTAAACAAAAATTACAAAAAGAGGGAGAGAGAGAGAGAGAGAGAAAAGCATAAAAAAGATGAAGAACTAAAGGGGCAGCACCTCCCCCTCTCCCCAAAAGCTTGCTGAAATGGAAGGGGGGTCTGGTATTTATAGACTTTTCTCACGGGTTGGTCACGCCCTTTGACACGCCCTAGGGGGGGCGTGTCAGGAGGCGTGACAAGTACGGATTTGGCCTCGGGAGCTGAATTCTGGTGGGAATGATGATTATTTCGGTACGATGGTGGTCACGCCCTAGGTCACGCCCGTGACAGGGGGCGTGACAGGCGTGTCAGGTCAAAATCAATGGTCGTTGGGCCATCAGACGTCGAAATCGGGGCAGTCACGCCCCAGGTCATGCCCGTGACATGGGGCGTGACAGTACTGTTGCGTGCAGCTGTGTACAAAGCATTGAAGGAGGCGCAGACTTCGGGCAGAGGGCGACACGCCCCGTGTCACGCCCGGTGACACGCCCGGGGAGGGCGGGTCGGTGGGGCGTGATAGGGGATTCTTTGGCGGGAAATTCACCTGGCGGCTTTCAACATCGGAAGCAGGTGACAAGCCCTGAGTCACGCCCGTGGAGGGCGTGACAGGGGGGCGTGTCAGGGGATTTTTTCTTGGAAATTTTCTGAAACCTACAAAAACAGAAAATAAATTTTATTTATAATATTTACATAAAAAGAAGCAAAAAATAACCTAAAGAAGGAGATTTAAAATGAAAATAACATATTTTTACCCTAATAAATTAAGCTAAAATATGCATCATCAAATTCCCCCATACTTATTATTTTGCTTGTCCTCAAGCAAAGACTACGAGTTAGAGAAAATAAAAAGGATTAATTGAAAAGTTTAAAAATGCTATAAACGAGTAAGACGGGAATTTAGAGGTAGAGAAATTTTTGAAAAAGAACCGAAAAGTCTTACTTTAACTTAGCACAGAATTTTATAAATTTTACTAAATATAAAAACATATCATCCCAAATTTTTACAGAATTAAAACTTAATAAAGTAACGAGTAAAAAGCGCATTGAGTTACTACTAATGTCTAAGAGACAAATTAAAACCACAGTCAATCAAGACAAAATTCAATATTTCTATCAAAAATACTTACTCAATCTAGTTTCTCGCTACTATACTAAAAAGTAAACGTAGAAAACATGAATCATTAGGGCTTTAATTAGGCGTATAGTTAGGCTTAGGTTTTTAAGGGTGCGATATTCAAAAAGATAAACACGAGGGATATTTGCACACTTAAAAAAAAAGAAAATGAGCTTTGCCAAAATAAAACTAGCCAAAATAAATACTTTTCTTTTCTTTTATTTTACCTTTTCTTTTTTCACTTATTTTCATCATATTTTTCATTTTTTTTATACTTATAACTTTTCACTTTTGTAGCAAAAGATAACACAAAGATTTTCCACTAATTTTTCAAAAAGATGCACATTAGCAATTAAAGCTCAAAAATAATTTTAAAGTGTGCATTTAGGTAGGCTATTTGGCCGTGGTGAAAGAAAAAGTGGGGCTACAAAAAGGAAAGGAAAAGGCACAAAAATGGCTAGCAATGGTTATTGTTAGGCGAGGTGCAAAGGCTCAAACGTTACAAAAGAAATGCCTAAATCATTTTCATGCTTCCTAAATCTACTCCAAGTAAAGCTTTGAAATTTCAAAAGAGGATAAGCACAAAAAAATAAAAAATAGAGAATTTGCTTTCATGAAAATATTGATAATAAGCGTCTAGACCGTTTTGTGTATACTATACTTAATACTAATTAACGTTTAAAAAGATTTTAATAATGAAAAATAAGGGATGATGGGTTTTATAAAAGTAAAAGAAATAAAAGAAAGGCTATGGAAAAGTAAAGTAAATTTCAAAAAAATTTCAAAAATAGCATACTACCCTAAATAGGAACACTGCATGAGTCAACATACTACTCGCTAAACATATTTAAACAAAAAATTAATCAAATTTATTCTAACTAAGCAAGTAGACATGAGCTTGAAAAAACAATAAAAAGCAAAGTAGCGGGGTACTAATTGATTTGGCAAAAATTAACTCAATTTAATTTGGGATTTTTTTTCAAAAATATTTATATATATATATATATATATATATATATCAAAAATATAATATATACAACAAATATTTTATATTTTTCTTGATTTTTCTAAAATTTTTATAAATTTTTTTTTATTTTGATTTTTCTAAAGTAAAATATTAAGGGAACACTCCCCCATACTTAAAGTTAAACATTGTCCCCAATGTTTAATGTTAAGTATAAAGAGAGAGAAAAGAGAGAGAAAAGAGAAAAAAGAAATGCAAAGAGAGGGAGAAGCTGCTGTAACGCCCCCGAATTTTCGATGATTTATTTAAATCCTTTTTCGGCGTTACGTTGACGTTTTCAGTCTCGAGCCGTTGTTAGAGTACCTCGCTAGGTGTTCTTAGAGGTTTAGCCTGTTTGCGGGTTTCCCCAGCTAGCCGGTGTCTGTTTTGGAGACCCGGTTGAGACTTTCAGGGAATTCTCGTGTTTGGCTTCGGGCGAGGTTAGCTCGAGTTTTGTTCGTCGGAAGTCGTTTTTGACTTCGCCGTTGTTCTCGTAGCCCAGGTTTTTAGCTACGGTGCGATTTTGGTCGAAATCCGAGGACGTCGCGTTTTCGCGTCGTTTTGGCGGTAGTTGGTTTGTGCGAGTCGTCATTTTTCTATGACGGCATGTCTCTTGGCGCATGTGTCGCGTGGCGCGCGACTCGTGCGAGCCGGTGTGGTTATTGTTTGGTGTGCGTGTTGTTCGTGTGAGGTTATTAATATTTGCTCGTGCGTGTGCGTGCATGCGGGGTGGAAATTTAATGCGCGTATGCGTACATGTTAAAGTTATGTTGGGGTTAGTGTTTGGTTAATTAGGCTATTATTATGTTTCTTATTTCTTTAGTCTATAGTTAGTATGAATGTTTATTAGGTTGTATTAGTTACTTAGGTTATTAAATTTAATTTTTATAAAACCTATTAATTATAATTAATACTAAACCCTCCCCTCCCCCTAATAAAACCCAAGTAACCGGCCCCTCCCCCTAATAAAAACCTAAGCAGCCGTTCCCCCCCCCCCCTTTATAAAAAAAAACTGCAGCCGGCCCTTGATAAAAAAAAAAACCGCAGCTTTCTTCCCCCCTCCTGTGCGAAATCCCGAGCCCGAGCGGAAACCGCCCTAGCCGGCCCCCTTCCGCCGCCCGCCGCCGGCCGCCCCGGTCCCCTCCTTCCGATCCGAGCCCGGATCCGCACTCCCCTCGCCGAGAGCTTCGAGCCGAGGTAGTCTATTCGTCATTCCTCCATGAATTTCCAATTTGATTTCGTTTTGGATTTCTCTTTGTTTTGGGATATTCTTGCTTTTTGTTTGATTAGAATGCAATCTTAGGTTATATTGGAGGTTTTGGTGGTTGTTGGAGCCTTTCGTGCTCTTGGAAATCCGCCATAGCGCCGTTGTGCCGGCGAATTTTTCGGTGACACGTGCGAGGCAAGTGCTTCTCCTCTTTTCGCCGTTTGGGCCTCCCTTTTTGGTTCAATTCCTTGTTAATTGATTTTATTCGTGCAAATAGAATTTGTTAATTTAACTCCCCCTTAACCTAATCCCTATTGGAAACGCGTTAGAAAATTAGGATTTTTTTTTATCCTCCCGCTAGTAGCTTCCGATTTAGGACGGCGTCGCGGTAGGTGTGTAGTGTAGATATGGTTAGCGTCGAGTTGAGTTCATGTTAGGCCTAGGTGTAGGTCTAGGTTTTGGGGATTTTCCTAGTTTGCCTATTTGAGGTGTTTAGGTGTAATTGTGCACGCACGGCCTATGGTCGTGCGTCTTTTAAATCGTGCGACCCAATGTCGGTGCTCGTACGCTAGGCTTAGGATCGAGTGAGTGTACTCACTCGCAGCGGCGTTGCGTAATCGCAACGACTAATCCCTTAGCGTTGATTTCTCCCGAGTGTTTTGCTCGTGTATCGAGAGTCCCTTGTCGGCTGTTACTTTTCGAAGGCCGAATCGTGGGTTGTGGTCAGTAGTGGTGGTGGATGGCTCTTTTAGGGGTTGTGTGGCGTGATGTAGCCTTGACCACACTCTTTACCTTGACCCGAGTAGTTTTTCTGGGCAAGTGAGTGATGGGTCTTTTGTGCCTTCACGTGTCAACCCTTGAGCAATTTGTTGACTTGGAATTAGTGGTTGGGCGATTTGGAACGTTTTCAACCTGATTCCAAGTTTCTTGTTTTTGCTACTGCCGCCTCTCACAATTTAGGATGTTAGGCGTTTCTTCCGTAGGTGTTGCAGCATTTTTTTTTTTGGCATCATGGCCATGTTGACTCTGCAGGTTTTTAGGCAGAGTAGTTGCTGTTTTACCCGCACTTGGTGCAGGTTTGCTTTTCGCCCTTCCTTGGGCATTGTTGTTTTTACTCTAGTTTGTACTCTCTTTACTTTACCTTACCTGCTTTTACCTTACTCCTTTTTAGCACTTGCATTCCTTTTTCCTTGCTCTGAGGTGTTCTATTTTCTTCTGAACGCCTCAGGTTCTGGGCAGTAGCCAGTAGGTGGCTGTTGCTGTGGTGCTGTTGGAGGTCCTTCTGTTGCCTGTTGAGACTCTCTTGAGTCATTGTGAGGTAGTTTTTACTGCACTTTCTACAGACATACATACTTGCCAGTGGGTTCGTGTCAGCTGTTGGCGCCCCTGGTAGTTTTACCTTTTGCACTAGATATGTTTACTTTTACTGCTACCCTGTCTTTGGGGACCTAGTTTACTTGCTCTGGGAAGATTTTATGTTAGGTTGCTAGTTACTTTAAAAAGCTAAAAACAAAACTATACTATGTATATAAACATGATCGGCATGATTTCCAAAAGAGAACACGCAACGTACTTTCTTAATTACGTATATCAAATGATTTTTCTATATATGTATAAATTAAAGTTAGAGTGTTGGTTTAGCGTAAGTGTCCCTTGGGATCACTTATGCGCTCACTTAGGGTGTCAACATAAATGATGTATTTTCCGCTACGTATATAAAAAAATCAGTTTTCAAACCGTGGACTCTTTGGTCCACTGAGCGAGGGATACGGCCAATAATATTAATCAAGTTTTTATAATCAATTAAGTCATGATTTGAAAGGATTTGGAGTGTTGCCTGAACGTCGGCAGTTATCCCCTGCTCGACGTGGCATCACAGCTCGTAGTTTTCTCTTGCTCTGATTTATTAAATAGTGAGAAAAATGCGGGTTGTGACAGTTGGTATCAGAGGGAGGTTGCTCGACAAGTTGGTCGGGCAACCTTTCCTTGTTTGTATTAGATGTTTAGAGTCATATCATACACACACCGACATGTCATCAGCACGTCTTGGCTGAAGCACGAACACTGCACTACACTCATAGCATAACATGAAGTATACGGGGCATATTATGTAATATGAAAATGCATAATATGTGTTTGTATATGGATCCACCATAGGGGCAACATGCGAGGGTTATGTATTATGGGGTGCATAACCTCACCGCATGGATGCGACTAGCACGTTTTCCTTTTCGTTGCATGAGAATGTTATGTATTATGGATGATGCATAACATTTTCATGTGTACGCCGCCATGGCATGCAATAGGGCCTTTTTAGAATGCATAACATATTCATACATAGCATAACATTGCATAAGCACAACGCGCCAAGCTAAAGACGTGCAGGATGACATGTGTACACACATAATTTTTGAGTCAAAAATAATATAATTCATGCATTCCCGATCTAGGCACAAGAGTTAGTGTGATGGTGGTGAACCATCTTAGGCTAAGCATATCATTCCTTTTGTATTAAATAAAATAAAATCTCAGAGCAAGTATAGCAGCAGAAGATCATATTTATGTATGTATTGTCTGTACCTTTTGTCTAATCCTAGGAGTTTAGCTAAGTTCTAATCGTTTGTTATGTTTTAATTTTCCTTTAGTAGTATGCCCGCCGAAGCATAGAGTGTCGAGGTCGACTCCCCAGTCTGAGGGTGTGAGTCCTCGGTGCTCAAAGTGATGCGTTGGTGGAAAGCCTGAGGCAGAGTAACGAGGCCTTATCAAGGCAGGTGGTGGGGAGTTGCAGGCCCAGATGCAGTCCTTTTTATCGGAGCGGCGGGTCAGACTCCGGGAGTTCAGGACCCCGCCGTGGGTACAACTGTTCTAGCCCCTCCTGCCCCTCCTGCTCCTCTCGTGCCTCCAGTGGTGGTGCCCCCCGGGATGGCTTTCATCTCCCAGTTTCAGCGGGCTGCGACCTCCTACCTACCGATGGTAAGGCGGACTTTATGGTACTGGATGACTGGGTGATCTCCATAGAGGAGATGTTTCACTACTCTGGGGTGACTGAGGACCAGAAGGTGATGTTGGCCGCCTATCAGCTGAAGGGGCTAGCGAAGGGCTGGTGGATGCGAGAGAAGGAAGGCATGGTGGGAGGATGTACTTGGGCATCCTTCAAAGAGATCCTGATGAGGAAAGTTTCTACCGTCAGTAGAGCGAGACAGGCTGATGAATGACTTTCTTCATCTGAAATAGCGTCAGCTCACCCATCAACGAGTACGAGATTGAGTTTAGCAAACTCAGTCGATTTGCTCCGAGTTTGGGTGGCTACTGAGGAGGACAGAGCAAAGCGTTTTCTGGGTGGCCTCAGGAGCGATGTCCAGCAGCTTGCGGTTGCTCACGGCGCAGTTACTTATGCGGGAGCAGTTGAGGCCGCTTTGAAGGTAGAGGCTATCGAGAACGCGAAGCAGCGCGGACAGCAGGCGAGAAGCGAGAAGAGGAGGTCAGTTGAGGAAAAGGGCCCCCAGGTTCTTGGTGCTGCTTCTGAGAAGAAGAGCAAGGTAGTGTGCAGTTTCTGTGGCCATCCGGGCCACCCAGCTGAGAGGGTGCTTCAAGAGGGCAAGGGTCCAGAAGAAGGAGCATGTGCATGCTATCCAGGGTGCTCCTAGGAGGGATGTTCCTTGTCCTGTCTGCAAGCGACCCGTCACGATGCTGCTCAGTGCTGGTCCAAGGATCGTGTTTGCTACCAGTGTGGCCAGAAGGGCCATATTAAGTCGAGGTGCCCTCAGGTTCAGTCCGCTCTACATGCAGTTCCGCTTCAGGCTTTACTTCCGCCTCAGCCGGTGGACAAGGGTAAAGGGAAGCTGAATGTGGTATCTTCAGCGGAGGCTGAGACTTCGACGCAGGTCATTTCAGGTAAACCCCCCCCTCGCTTGACTTTCTCTTTTGTAGCAGTTTTAGTGTTGCTATTGTTTTGTTTATTGCTTGTGCGTTTATGGTTTTGTTTGTGTATAGGGAAATTTAAGGTAAGGAACCGCTGGGCCCGCGTTCTATTTGACTCAGGTGCTACCCACTCTTTTGTGGCTAGGGCCTTTGTCGAGCGGTGCCAGTGGTTGTTGTTGATCGTGTTGGTGGTGCCTTTAGCGTCAAGTTCCCCTCGGGTGAATCCGTGATATCAGATCAGGGCATTCTGGACTGCCCTATTTTGTTTGGGGGATTATCTGGCCAAGGCTGATCTGAAGGTGTTGGACTTAGAGGATTTCGATGTCATCCTGGGTATGGACTGGTTGTCCCGACATGATGCAGTGATTCAGTGCAGGGGAAAGCGCTTGGATTTCAGGAAGGACAGCGGTCAGCCCGGGAGTGTTTTCGGTGATTCGCGTCGGGACTCTCCGGCGATTTCTGCGGTATGTGCTCAGAGGGTTTTTCCTGCTGGTTGTTTTGCTTGTCTAGTCTCAGTGTTGGGGACTGTTAGCAGTGTGCCGCTTTTGGATGAGATTCCGGTTGCGCGAGAGTTTCCTGACGTGTTTCCTAGCGATCTTCCCGGTCTTCCTCCAGACAGGGATGTGGAGTTCGTGATTGATTTGGAGCCTGGTACGCGTCCGATTGCCAAGGCGCCCGTATCGGATGGCCCCACGAGAGCTGGAGGAGCTTCGTACTCAGCTTGATGAGTTGTTGGAGAAGGGCTTCATAAGGCAAAGCTCGTCGCCCTGGGGTGCTCCGGTTCTCTTTGTAAAGAAGAAGGACGGTTCGATGCGCCTTTGTATCGACTATAGAGAGTTGAACAAAGTCACCATCAAGAACAGGTATCCACTGCCCAGAATCGACGACTTATTTGATCAGTTGCGTGGCAGTTCTGTATTTTCGAAGATAGACCTCCGTTCGGGTTACCATCAGCTTAGGATCCGAGAGTCGGATGTTCCACGGACGGCTTTCCGATCGAGGCATGGTCATTACGAGTTCCTGGTCATCTCTTTTGGGCTGACCAATGCGCCTTTAGCATTTATGGACATGATGAACGGGTGTTCAAGGACTTTCTGGACAAGTTTGTCGTTGTGTTCATTGACGACGTTCTGATTTATTCTCGGAATGCGGCGGAGCATGATCAGCATTTGCGGTTGGTGTTATCCGCCTTGAGGGATCATCAGTTGTATGCCAAGCTGAGCAAATGCGAGTTCTGGTTGCCTCAGGTTTCCTTCCTGGGTCATGTGGTGAACAAAGATGGTATTTCAGTGGACCCGGAGAAGATCTCGGCAGTGATGGATTGGCATAGGCCGAGCACACCCAAGGAGATCAGGAGTTTCTTTGGGTTGGCCGGCTATTATAGAAGATTCGTCGAGGGCTTTTCTACCTTGGCAGCGCCCTTGACAAAGCTGACGCAGAAGCATGCGGCGTTCGTTTGGAGTGATAAGTGCGAGGAGGCCTTTCTGGAGCTGAAGAGCCGTTATGTTCTGCCCCTGTGTTGACCTTACCGGCGGAGGGACAGGACTATGACGTTTATGTGGATGCCTCGCATGTTGGGCTCGGTGGCGTGTTGATGCAGGAGGGGAAGGTGATCGCATATGGGTCTCGTCAGTTGAAGATTCATGAGCGGAACTATCCTACGCACGACCTCGAGTTCGCAGCGGTGATTTTCGCCTTGAAGCTGTGGAGACACTTACTTTATGGGGCCCAGTGCAGGATCTTTACCGATCATAAGAGCCTGAAGTACGTGTTCACACAGAAGGAGCTGAATTTGCGCCAGCGCGGTGGCTTGAGTATGTTGCTGATTATGATGTTGAGATTCAGTACCATCCGGGCAAGGCCAATGTGGTGGCCGACGCCTTGAGCCGGAAGACGGGGGAAAGTCTTCAATCTCACCGCGGATCGTTTAGTGGAGGAGTTTCTATTGATGGATATCACCGCAGGACGCTGTGAGTTGCAGAGCAGTTTGGTAGTGGCAGAGCCATCATGGATTTCTCTCACCAGATTGCATCAGAAAGAGGATCCGGATTTGTTGCACTTGTACCTCAGGGCTGAGAGGGAGAGGAGTTGCCAGATTTCTCCATCGACGAGGCGGGTACTTTGAAGTACCGCGGCAGGTTTTGCATCCCCGCAGTTGGAGACATCAGAGTATTGGTTTGCAAAGAGGCTCACGGATCCAGTGTTTCCTACCACTCGGGATCTACGAAGATGTACCATGATCTGAAGCAGATCGCCTGGTGGTATGGGAATGAAGGGTGATATAGCTCGTTTTGTCTCGGAGTGTTTACACTTGCAGGGCGCGGTGAAGGCCGACCATGGGAGGCCTGGTGGCAAAGTTGGCAACACTTTGGAGATCCGACTTGGAAGTGGGAAAGCATCTCGATGGATTTCATCACAGGCTTACCGAGATCTCCGAGAGGGTTTGATTCTGTTTGGGTGATCGTGGACCGATTGACGAAGTGTGCGCACTTCGTACCTTATAAGATCGATTACTCGATGAAGAAGATGCTGAGTTGTACTTGGATGAGGTCGTCAGATTGCATGGCGTTGCAGTTAGCATCGTTTCAGATCGAGACTCTCGGTTTACATCACGTTTCTGGAGGAGTTTGCAGGAGGGTTTGGGCACTGATTTGAGGTATTCCACAGCTTACCATCCGCAGACCAACGGGCAGACCGAGCGTGTGAATCAGATTGTGGAGGATATGATCCGGTGCTATATTCTTGATCATGGAGGTGCATGGGATGAGCGTTTGCGGCTCATGGAATTTGCCTACAACAACAGCTACCAAGAGAGTCTACAGATGGCTCCCTTCGAGGCGTTTGTATGGGAGGCGCTGCAGAACCCCTCTGTTTTGGGCCGAGGCCGGTGAGAGGCCTGTTTTGGGTCCTGATGCACTCGAAGAGATGGAGGTTTCCGTGAAACTTATTCGGGAGAAGCTTCGAGTTGCTCAGGAGAGGTATGAGAAGAACGCCAATCGGCGTAGGTCCGATTTAGAATTTTCAGTGGATGATTTGGTCTTCTTGAAGGTATCTCCGATGGTAGGAGTGAAGAGGTCGTCGGCAAGAATCGGAAGTTGGATCCGAGATTTGTGGGCCCGTTCAGGATTTTGGAGCGTATTGGTGTGGCTGCTTATAGGCTGGATCTGCCAGCTAGCTTCCCGGGGGTTCATAATGTCTTTCATGTGAGCCAATTGCGGAAGTGTGTGCGGAGCAGTGGGCAAGTCTTGGACGCTGTGCCCCAGTTGGAGCCAAATCTCTCGTATGTCGAGGTGCCGGTCCGCATTTTGGAAGCTCAAGCTCGAGTGTTGCGGACGAAGTCTATTCCTATGGTGAAGGTTCTTTGGAAGAATCAGGATTTGGAGAGCGCGACTTGGGAGCTAGAGTCGGCTATGAGGGAGGCTCACCCTCATTTGTTCCCCTGAGTTGTCGGGTACGTTCCCCTTTCTGGTAGTTTGTTTCTTTCCTTCTGTTGTAGGAGTAGTTCTTGCCAAAGTTTCGGGTTCGAAACTTTTTTGTTAGGGGGAGGAAGTGACTGTAACGCCCCCGAATTTTCGATGATTTATTTTAAATCCTTTTTCGGCGTTACGTTGACGTTTTTCCGTCTCGAGCCGTTGTTAGAGTACCTCGCTAGGTGTTCTTAGAGGTTTAGCCTGTTTGCGGGTTTCCCCAGCTAGCCGGTGTCTGTTTTGGAGACCCGGTTGAGCCTTTCAGGGAATTCTCGTGTTTGGCTTCGGGCGAGGTTAGCTCGAGTTTTGGTTCGTCGGAAGTTCGTTCCGTTTGACTTCGCCGTTGTTCTCGTAGCCCGGGTTTTTTAGCTACGGTGCGATTTTGGTCGAAATCCGAGGACGTCGCGTTTTCGCATCGTTTTGGGGTAGTTGGTTTGTGCGAGTCGTCATTTTTCTATGACGGCATGTCTCTTGGCGCATGTGTCGCGTGGCGCGCGACTCGTGCGAGCCGGTGTGGTTATTGTTTGGTGTGCGTGTTGTTCGTGTGAGGTTATTAATATTTGCTCGTGCGTGTGGCGTGCATGCGGGGTGGAAATTTAATGCGCGTATGCGTACATGTTAAAGTTATGTTTGGGTTAGTGTTTGGTTAATTAGGCTATTATTATGTTTCTTATTTCTTTAGTCTATAGTTAGTATGAATGTTTATTAGGTTGTATTAGTTACTTAGGTTATTAAATTAAATTTTTATAAAACCTATTAATTATAATTAATACTAAACCCTCCCCTCCCCCTAATAAAACCCAGTAACCGGCCCCTCCCCCTAATAAAAACCTAGCAGCAGCCGTTCCCCCCCCTTTATAAAAAAAAACTGCAGCCGGCCCTTGATAAAAAAAAAAACCGCAGCTTTCTTCCCCCCTCCTGTGCGAAATCCCGAGCCCGAGCGGAAACCGCCCTAGCCGGCCCCCTTCCGCCGCCCGCGCGCGGCCGCCCCGGTCCCCTCCTTCCGATCCGAGCCCGGATCCGCACTCCCCTCGCCGAGAGCTTCGAGCCGAGGTAGTCTATTCGTCATTCCTCCATGAATTTCCAATTTGATTTCGTTTTGGATTTCTCTTTGTTTTGGATATTCTTGCTTTTTGTTTGATTAGAATGCAATCTTAGGTTATATTGGAGGTTTTGGTGGTTGGTTGGAGCTTTCGTGCTCTTGGAAATCCGCCATAGCGCCGTTGTGCCGGCGAATTTTTCGTGACACGTGCGAGGCAAGTGCTTCTCCTCTTTTCGCCGTTTGGCCTCCCTTTTTGGTTCAATTCCTTGTTAATTGATTTTATTCGTGCAAATAGAATTTGTTAATTTAACTCCCCCTTAACCTAATCCCTATTGGAAACGCGTTAGAAAATTAGGATTTTTTTTATCCCCTCCCGCTAGTAGCTTCCGATTTAGGACGGCGTCGCGGTAGGTGTGTAGTGTAGATATGGGTTAGCGTCGGTTGAGTTCATGTTAGGCCTAGGTGTAGGTCTAGGTTTTGGGATTTTTCCTAGTTTGCCTATTTGAGGTGTTTAGGTGTAATTGTGCACGCACGGCCTATGGTCGTGCGTCTTTTAAATCGTGCGACCCAATGTCGGTGCTCGTACGCTAGGCTTAGGATCGAGTGAGTGTACTCACTCGCAGCGGCGTTGCGTAATCGCAACGACTAATCCCTTAGCGTTGATTTCTCCCCGAGTGTTTTGCTCGTGTATCGAGAGTCCCTTGGTCGGCTGTTACTTTTCGAAGGCCGAATCGTGGGTTGTGGTCAGTAGTGGTGGTGGATGGCTCTTTTAGGGGTTGTGTGGCGTGATGTAGCCTTGACCACACTCTTTACCTTGACCCGAGTAGTTTTCTGGGCAAGTGAGTGATGGGTCTTTTGTGCCTTCACGTGTCAAACCCTTGAGCAATTTGTTGACTTGGAATTAGTGGTTGGGCAATTTGGAACGTTTTTCAACCTGATTCCAAGTTTCTTGTTTTTGCTACTGCCGCCTCTCACAAATTTAGGATGTTAGGCGTTTCTTCCGTAGGTGTTGCAGCATTTTTTTTTTTTTGGCATCATGGCCATGTTGACTCTGCAGGTTTTTAGGCAGAGTAGTTGCTGTTTACCCGCACTTGGTGCAGGTTTGCTTTTCGCCCTTCCTTGGGCATTGTTGTTTTTACTCTAGTTTGTACTCTCTTTACTTTACCTTACCTGCTTTTACCTTACTCCTTTTTAGCACTTGCATTCCTTTTTCCTTGCTCTGAGGTGTTCTATTTTTCTTCTGAACGCCTCAGGTTCTGGGCAGTAGCCAGTAGGTGGCTGTTGCTGTGGTGCTGTTGGAGGTCCTTCTGTTGCCTGTTGAGACTCTCTTGAGTCATTGTGAGGTAGTTTTACTGCACTTTCTACAGACATACATACTTGCCAGTGGGTTCGTGTCAGCTGTTGGCGCCCCTGGTAGTTTTACCTTTTGCACTAGATATGTTTACTTTTACTGCTACCCTGTCTTTGGGGACCTAGTTTACTTGCTCTGGGAAGATTTTATGCTAGGTTGCTAGTTACTTTAAAAAGCTAAAAACAAAACTATACTATGTATATAAAACATGATCGGCATGATTTCAAAAGAGAAACACGCAACGTACTTTCTTAATTACGTATATCAAATGATTTTTCTATATATGTATAAATTAAAGTTAGAGTGTTGGTTTAGCGTAAGTGTCCCTTGGGATCACTTATGCGCTCACTTAGGGTGTCAACATAAATGATGTATTTTCCGCTACGTATATAAAAAAATCAGTTTTCAAACCCGTGGACTCTTTGGTCCACTGAGCCGAGGGATACGGCCAATAAATTAATCAAGTTTTTATAATCAATTAAGTCATGATTTGAAAGGATTTGGAGTGTTGCCTGAACATCGGCAGTTATCCCCTGCTCGACGTGGCATCACAGCTCGTAGTTTTCTCTTGCTCTGATTTATTAAATAGTGAGAAAAATGCGGGTTGTGACAGCTGCTTCCCTAGCGATTGATGCCCAGGCGTTGGAAAATGCGTCCCCCAAACTTGAGCTAAAGATCGGCTTCAGTCCAAGTTGCGAGGCGAAAAGCGGCACAAACACGCGGGAGCTTATTCCTGCACAAAACAAAAGATAAAAAAAAGGAAAAACAAAAAGAAAAACAAAAAAAAGAAAAAGATAAGCAAGGGGTGCCTCCCAAGAGCGCTCTTTGTTTAAAACGTCGTTGAGCTCGATGTATTATGGTTAGCTAAATGGAAAATAAAAAAAAGAAATGTAATGGCAGCTCGCGCAATATGCGTTTCGGCGCAAGTGCCAAAACATTTTTTAAGAAAATAAAAATATTTTTTTGTAATTTTTTATTTTTTAAATAAAACAAAAAACAAGAAGATTTAGAAAAAGAAAAAAAAACTAGAAAAAGAAACTATACTATTAGAAGGGGGCGAAGAAGAATAAGAAACTAAACTAGAAGGAAAAATAAAACAAGAAAAGAAAACAGAATTTTCGCAAGAAGGGGGAAGAGAAGAAAAAGAAGAAGGCGACGGCGGTTGATCACAAGAAAATGGTTGGATAGAAAAATCCGGTTGCGCTGCCTGAATATCAATCATTTCGGTAGATTGGGAGCAAGCCGGGATATCCGAAAAATCAATCTCTTCAGAAGATCGAACACAAGAAAGTTCGTCTTCCTCGGAAACTTAAAAAAAAATCGGAATATCGGGGGAAATTTCCTCCTCGAGAGGTTGAAGGCATAATGGAATATCTGAATAATCGTCTTCCGCAAGTGATTGAAAGCACTGCGGAATATCCGAAGATTCATCATTCGAAAGATAAATAGGCGGAGGAGGGGAAGAAAAATATGCGGCCTCAGCAGCCAAAGCGTCAAAAATCACTTTGAAGTGAGCATTGATGCGTGCATCAAATGCTACACCATCAAAAATGACTTCATTTTCGCTAGAATCAAAAATGGGAGGCGCGCAAACTTGCGGAGAAAAAGTGGAAAAATCTTGAGATGGAATGGATTGATGATCACCTTCGCCCCAAGAATGATCAGGGTGTTGCCACCCTGAGTAGTTCAAAGTAGGGCTAGGATCAAAATGTCCATTCAAGAAATTTCCATAAGAATTAAAATCAGAAAAATTCGGAGGAGTAGGGTAGGAAGGCGTTTGAAAACCATCGTAACCCCATGAAAAAAATTCGCGGACAGATCAATTTGGCCAAATTGATTCGATCCGGAAGGGATAAAATCATGGAAGGATGAAGGATACCTTACCCACACTCCTCACGAGAGTGACCGAACTCTCCACAATTAAAACAAAGATTACACATTTTAAAATAAAATTAATCAACCGCGAGAGTGGGGTGAAAGAGACGAGAGAAAAAAAAGAAAAGAAAAAAAATAAAAATAAAACAAAAACGATAAAATTAATAGCTATCCTTTTTTCAAAATATCAAAACATTCCCCGGCAACGGCGCCAAAAACTTGATACAGCGATTTCGCAACGGCGGAGAGAGATGGTTAGAGAGAAGAGAAGAGATAGTGGATGTGGTGGTTGAGAATATTCTCCGATTCTATATCCGATAAAGGCAAGCGTACCTTATCGGTTATAGTATAGGATACTAAAGATTAGTATCAAGGTCGTATTTCCCTGGGGCGTAATGACTACTTCTACTCAAAGGAGAATGTTATTATTTTATCAATTTAAATTTCTATTAAATGTTAAACTAAAAACAGGAATTAAAATACTAAAATAAAAAGAAAACTAAACTACTTGCAGGATAAAAAGAGTTAGAGGTAATGATAAAGAGGCACACTCGATTCAAGAATCACCTCGGCTACAGACGATTAAGAAAATGCGATAGAAAATCTGAACTTAATAGGATAAAGGTCCTTGACCATGGAGGTTCCTAAAGCTTGAACACGCTTCTCTCGAAGTCGTGCCCAACTGAGTTTAGGAAGGTCCGACCGACTCTCGTCCAAATTGGAGCCCTAAAACTCGCTTTATGCGGTGAACCCCACTATTGGATTTTACTCCAATCCGGGAGATTTGGACGTCTGCCTCTCTCGAGGGGTGCGTACAACTCCCTTTACTCTTGAATGCTCACTTCATTCTTTCGGCCTCTCGGCTAGCCCAGAATGAAAGCAAAGGCGGAGAGTATATATCGAAAATATACCTCCAACCCGTGATTAATCAAGAGTAATTCAAGGCCCTATCCTAAAAAGAAAAGATTAATTAAAACATCATAACTTAATCGCTCTAACCTCGGATCATCAAGATCGAGTACAAGGAGGATTAGTTAATCATAATGGAGTGGAGGAGGGGGGGATGAGTAGTAAAGCATATAAAAGGAACACTAGTAAAGGAAGAGCACTTATATTAATTAAAAGGAGCAAGTTACACTAATGAAATTGAGATAACAAGAGCATGAATTAAAGTCCTATTCTGGCCCTACGAGTAGCACTAAGCAAGAGCAAGATTACAACAAAAGCTAAAACAAACTAAGATTAAACTAGGGTTAAACAAAAATTACAAAAAGAGGGAGAGAGAGAGAGAGAGAAAAGCATAAAAAGATGAAGAACTAAAGGGGCAGCACCTCCCCCTCTCCCCAAAAGCTTGCTGAAATGGAAGGGGGGTCTGGTATTTATAGACTTTTCTCACGGGTTGGTCACGCCCTTTGACACGCCCTAGGGGGGCGTGTCAGGGGGTGTGACAAGTACGGATTTGGCCTCGGGAGCTGAATTCTGGCGGGAATGATGATTATTTCGGTACGATGGTGGTCACGCCCGAGGTCACGCCCGTGACAGGAGGGCGTGACAGGCGTGTCAGGTCAAAATCAATGGTCGCTGGGCCATCAGACGTCGAAATCGGGGCAGTCACACCCCAGGTCACGCCTGTGACATGGGGCGTGACAGTACTATTGCGTGCAGCTGTGTACAAAGCATTGAAGGAGGCGCAGACTTCGGGCAGAGGGCGACACGCCCCGTGTCACGCCCGGTGACACGCTCGGGGAGGGCGTGTCGGTGGGGCGTTACAGGGGATTCTTTGGCGGGAAATTCACCTGGCGGCTTTCAACATCGGAAGCAGGTGACACGCCCTGAGTCACGGCCGGGGAGGGCGTGACAGGGGGGCGTGTTAGGGGATTTTTTCCTGGAAATTGTCTGAAACCTAAAAAAACAGAAAATAAATATTATTTATAATATTTACATAAAAAGAAGCAAAAAATAACATAAAGAAAGAGATTTAAAACGAAAATAACATATTTTTACCATAATAAATTAAGCTAAAATATGCATCATCAAATTCCCCCATACTTATTATTTTCCTTGTCCTCAAGCAAAGACTACGAGTTAGAGAAAATAAAAAGGATTAATTGAAAAGTTTAAAAATGCTATAAACGAGTAAGACGGGAATTTAGAGGTACAAAAATTTTTGAAAAAGAACCGAAATGTCTTACTTTAACTTAGCACAGAATTTTATAAATTTTACTAAATATAAAAACAAATCATCCCAAATTTTTACAGAATTAAAACTTAATAAAGTAACGAGTAAAAAGCGCATTGAGTTACTACTAATGTCTAAGAGACAAATTAAAACCACAGTCAATCAAGACAAAATTCAATATTTCTATCAAAAATACTTACTCAATCTAGTTTCTCGCTACTATACTAAAAAGTAAACGTAGAAAACATGAATCATTAGGGCTTTAATTAGGCGTATAGTTAGGCTTAAGTTTTTAAGGGTGCGATATTCAAAAAGATAAACACGAGGGATATTTGCACACTTAAAACAAAAAGAAAATGAGCTTTGCCAAAATAAAACTAGCCAAAATAAATACTTTTCTTTTCGTTTATTTACCTTTTCTTTTTTCACTTATTTTCATCATATTTTTCATTTTTTTTATACTTATGACTTTTCACTTTTGTAGCAAAAGATAACACAAAGATTTTCCACTAATTTTTCAAAAAGATGCACATTAGCAATTAAAGCTCAAAAATAATTTTAAAGTTTGCATTTAGGTATGCTATTTGGCCGTGATGAAAGAAAAAGTGGGGCTACAAAAAGGAAAGGAAAAGGCACAAAAATGGCTAGCAATGGTTATTGTTAGGCGAGGTGCAAAGGCTCAAACGTTACAAAAGAAATGCCTAAATCATTTTCATGCTTCCTAAATCTACTCCAAGTAAAGCTTTGAAATTTCAAAAGAGGATAAGCACAAAAAAATAAAAAATAGAGAATTTGCTTTCATGAAAATAATGATAATAAGCGTCTAGACCGTTTTGTGTCTACTACACTTAATACTAATTAACGTTTAAAAAGATTTTAATAATGAAAAATAAGGGATGATGGGTTTTATAAAAGTAAAAGAAATAAAAGAAAGGCTATGGAAAAGTAAAGTAAATTTCAAAAAAATTTCAAAAATAGCATACTACCCTAAATAGGAACACTGCATGAGTCAACATACTACTCGCTAAACATATTTAAACAGAAAATTAATCAAATTTATTCTAACTAAGCAAGTAGACATGAGCTTGAAAAAACAATAAAAAGCAAAGTAGCGGGGTTCTAATTGATTTGGCAAAAATTAACTCAATTTAATTTGGGATTTTTTTTCAAATATATATATATATATATATATATATATATATATATATATATATATCAAAAATATAATATATACAACAAATATTTTACATTTTTCTTGATTTTTCTAAAAATTTTATAATTTTTTTTTTATTTTGATTTTCTAAAGTAAAATATTAAGGGAACACTCCCCCATACTTAAAGTTAAACATTGTCCCCAATGTTTAATGTTAAGTATAAAGAGAGAGAAAAGAGAGAGAAAAGAGAAAAAAGAAATGCAAAGAGAGGGAGAAGCTGCTTCCCTAGCGATTGATGCCCAGACGTTGGGAAATGCGTCCCCCAAACTTGAGCTAAAGATCGGCTTCAGTCCAAGTTGCGAGGCGAAAAGCGGCACAAACACGCGGGAGCTTATTCCTGCACAAAACAAAAGATAAAAAAGGAAAAACAAAAAGAAAAACAAAAAAAGAAAAAGATAAGCAAGGGGTGCCTCCCAAGAGCGCTCTTTGTTTAAAATATCGTTGAGCTCGACGTATTATGGTTAGCTAAATGGAAAATAAAAAAAGAAATGTAATGGCAGCTCGCGCAATATGCGTTTCGGCGCAAGTGCCAAAACATTTTTTAAGAAAATAAAAATATTTTTTTGTAATTTTTTATTTTTTAAATAAAACAAAAAACAAGAAGATTTAGAAAAAGAAAAAAAACTAGAAAAAGAAACTATACTATTAGAAGGGGGCGAAGAAGAATAAGAAACTAAACTAGAAGGAAAAATAAAACAAGAAAAGAAAACAGAATTTTCGCAAGAAGGGGGAAGAGAAGAAAAAGAAGAAGGCGACGGCGGTTGATCACAAGAAAATGGTTGGATAGAAAAATCCGGTTGCTCCACCTGAATATCAATCATTTCGGTAGATTGGGAGCAAGCCGGGATATCCGAAAAATCAATTTCTTCAGAAGATCGAACACAAGAAAGTTCGTCTTCCTCGGAAACTTGAAAAAAAATCGGAATATCGGGGGAAATTTCCTCCTCGAGAGGTTGAAGGCACAATGGAATATCTGAATAATCGTCTTCCGCAAGTGATTGAAGGCACTGCGGAATATCCGAAGATTCATCATTCGAAAGATAAATAGGAGGAGGGGAAGAAAAAGATGCGGCCTCAGCAGCCAAAGCGTCAAAAATCACTTTGAAGTGAGCATTGATGCGTGCATCAAATGCTACACCATCAAAAATGACTTCATTTTCACTAGAATCAAAAATGGGAGGCACGCAAACTTGCGGAGAAAAAGTGGAAAAATCTTGAGATGGAATGGATTGATGATCACCTTCGCCCCAAGAATGATCAGGGTGTTGCCACCCTGAGAAGTTCAAAGTAGGGCTAGGATCAAAATGTCCATTCAAGAAATTTCCATAAGAATTAAAATCAGAAAAATTCGGAGGAGTAGGGTAGGAAGGCGTTTGAAAACCATTGTAACCCCATGAAAAAAAATTCGCAGACGGATCAATTTGGCCAAATTGATTCGATCCAGAAGGGATAAAATCATGGGAGGATGAAGGATACCTTACCCAACACTCCTCACGAGAGTGACCGAACTCTCCACAATTAAAACAAAGATTACACATTTTAAAATAAAATTAATCAACCGCGAGAGTGGGGTGAAAGAGACGAGAGAAAAAAAAGAAAAGAAAAAAAATAAAAATAAAACAAAAATGATAAAATTAATAGCTATCCTTTTTCAAAATATCAAAACATTCCCCGGCAATGGCGCCAAAAACTTGATACAGCGATTTCGCAACGGCAGAGAGAGATGGTTAGAGAGAAGAGAAGAGATAGTGGATGTGGTGGTTGAGAATATTCTCCGATTCTATATCATATAAAGGCAAGCGTACCTTATCGGTTATAGTATAGGATACTAAAGATTAGTATCAAGGTCGTATTTCCCTGGGGCTTAATGACTACTTCTACTCAAAGGAGAATGCTATTATTTTATCAATTTAAATTTCTATTAAATGTTAAACTAAAAACAGGAATTAAAATACTAAAATAAAAAGAAAACTAAACTACTTGCAGGATAAAAAGAGTTAGAGGTAATGATAAAGAGGCACACTCGATTCAAGAATCACCTCGGCTACAGACGATTAAGAAAATGCGATAGAAAATCTGAACTTAATAGGATAAAGGTCCTTGACCGTGGAGGTTCCTAAAGCTTGAACACGCTTCTCTCGAAGTCGTGCCCAACTGAGTTTAGGAAGGTCCGACCGACTCTCGTCCAAATCGGAGGCCTAAAACTCGCTTTACGCGGTGAACCCCACTATTGGATTTTACTCCAATCCGGGAGATTTGGACGTCTGCCTCTCTCGAGGGGTGCGTACAACTCCCTTTACTCTTGAATGCTCACTTCATTCTTTTGGCCTCTCGGCTAGCCCAGAATGAAAGCAAAGGCGGAGAGTATATATCGAAAATATACCTCTAACCCGTGATTAATCAAGAGTAATTCAAGGCCCTAACCTAAAAAGAAAAGATTAATTAAAACATCATAACTTAATCGCTCTAACCTCGGATCATCAAGATCGAGTATAAGGAGGATTAGTTAATCATAATGGAGTGGAGGAGGGGGGGATGAGTAGTAAAGCATATAAAAGGAACACTAGTAAGGAAGAGCACTTATATTAATTAAAAGGAGCAAGTTACACTAATGAAATTGAGATAACAAGTGCATGAATTAAAGTCCTATTCTGGCCCTACGAGTAGCACTAAGCAAGAGCAAGATTACAACAAAAGCTAAAACAAACTAAGATTAAACTAGGGTTAAACAAAAATTAGAAAAAGAGGGAGAGAGAGAGAGAGAGAAAAGCATAAAAAAGATGAAGAACTAAAGGGGCAGCACCTCCCCCTCTCCCCAAAAGCTTGCTGAAATGGAAGGGGGGTCTGGTATTTATAGACTTTTCTCACGGGTTGGTCACGCCATTTGACACGCCCTAGGGAGGGCGTGTCTGGTGGTGTGACAAGTACGGATTTGGCCTCAGGAGCTGAATTCTGGCGGGAATGATGATTATTTCGGTACGATGGTGGTCACGCCCTAGGTCACGCCCGTGACAGGGGGGCGTGACAGGCGTGTCAGGTCAAAATCAATGGTCGCTGGGCCATCAGACGTCGAAATCGGGGCAGTCATGCCCCAGGTCACGCCCGTGACATGGGGCGTGACAGTACTGTTGCGTGCAGCTGTGTACAAAGCATTGAAGGAGGCGCAGACTTCGGGCAGAGGGCGACACGCCCCGTGTCACGCCCGGTGACACGCCCGGGGAGGGCGTGTCAGTGGGGCGTGACAGGGGATTATTTGGGGGGAAATTCACCTGGCGGCTTTCAACATCGGAAGCAGGTGACACGCCCTGAGTCACGCCCGTGGAGGGCGTGACAGGGGGGCGTGTCAGGGGAATTTTTCCTGGAAATTGTCTGAAACCTGCAAAAAACAGAAAATAAATATTATTTATAATATTTACATAAAAGAAGCAAAAAATAACATAAAGAAGGAGATTTAAACGAAATAACATATTTTTACCCTAATAAATTAAGCTAAAATATGCATCATCAAATTCCCCCATACTTATTATTTTGCTTGTCCTCAAGCAAAGACTACGAGTTAGAGAAAATAAAAAGGATTAATTGAAAAGTTTAAAAATGCTATAAACGATTAAGACGGGAATTTAGAGGTAGAGAATTTTTTGAAAAAGAACCGAAAAGTCTTACTTTAACTTAGCACAGAATTTTATAAATTTTACTAAATATAAAAACAAATCATCCCAAATTTTTACAGAATTAAAAACTTAATAAAGTAACGAGTAAAAAGCGCATTGAGTCACTACTAATGTCTAAGAGACAAATTAAAACCACAGTCAATCAAGACAAATTCAATATTTCTATCAAAAATACTTACTCAATCTAGTTTTTCGCTACTATACTAAAAAGTAAACGTAGAAAACATGAATCATTAGGGCTTTAATTAGGCGTATAGTTAGGCTTAGGTTTTTAAGGGTGCGATATTCAAAAAGATAAACACGAGGGATATTTGCACACTTAAAACAAAAAGAAAATGAGCTTTGCCAAAATAAAACTAGCCAAAATAAATACTTTTCTTTTCTTTTATTTTACCTTTTCTTTTTTCACTTATTTTCATCATATTTTTCATTTTTTTATACTTATAACTTTTCACTTTTGTCGCAAAAGATAACACAAAGATTTTCCACTAATTTTTCAAAAAGATGCACATTAGCAATTAAAGCTCAAAAATAATTTTAAAATGTGCATGTAGGTAGGCTATTTGGCCGTGGTGAAATAAAAAGTGGGGCTACAAAAAGGAAAGTAAAAGGCACAAAAATGGCTAGCAATGGTTATTGTTAGGCGAGGTGCAAAGGCTCAAACGTTACAAAAGAAATGCCTAAATCATTTTCATGCTTCCTAAATCTACTCCAAGTAAAGCTTTGAAATTTCAAAAGAGGATAAGCACAAAAAAATAAAAAATAGAGAATTTGCTTTCATGAAAATAATGATAATAAGCGTCTAGACCGTTTTGTGTCTACTACACTTAATACTAATTAATGTTTAAAAAGATTTTAATAATGAAAAATAAGGGATGATGGGTTTTATAAAAGTAAAAGAAATAAAAGAAAGGCTATGGAAAAGTAAAGTAAATTTCAAAAAAATTTCAAAAATAGCATACTACCCTAAATAGGAACACTGCATGAGTCAACATACTACTCGCTAAACATATTTAAAAAGAAAATTAATCAAATTTATTCTAACTAAGCAAGTAGACATGAGCTTGAAAAAACAATAAAAAGCAAAGTAGCGGGGTACTAATTGATTTGGCAAAAATTAACTCAATTTAATTTGGGATTTTTGTTCAAATATATAAATATATATATATATTATATCAAAAATATAATATATACAACAAATATTTTACATTTTTATTGATTTTTTCTAAAATTTTTATAATTTTTTTTTTATTTTGATTTTTCTAAAGTAAAATATTAAGGGAACACTCCCCATACTTAAAGTTAAACATTGTCGCCAATGTTTAATGTTAAGTATAAAGAGAGAGAAAAGAGAGAGAAAAGAGAAAAAAGAAATGCAAAGAGAGGGAGAAGCTGCTTCCCTAGCGATTGATGCCCAGACATTGGAAAATGCGTCCCCCAAACTTGAGCTAAAGATCGGCTTCAGTCCAAGTTGCGAGGCGAAAAGCGGGACAAACACGCAGGAGCTTATTCCTGCACAAAACAAAAGATAAAAAAAAGGAAAACAAAAACAAAAAAAAAGAAAAAGGTAAGCAAGGGGTGCCTCCCAAGAGCGCTCTTTGTTTAAAATGTCGTTGAGCTCGACGTATTATGGTTAGCTAAATGGAAAATAAAAAAAGAAATGTAATGGCAGCTCGTGCAATATGCGTTTCGGCGCGAGTGCCAAAACATTTTTTAAGAAAATAAAAATATTTTTTTGTTATTTTTTATTTTTTAAATAAAACAAAAAACAAGAAGATTTAGAAAAAGAAAAAAAACTAGAAAAAGAAACTATACTATTAGAAGGGGGCGAAGAAGAATAAGAAACTAAACTAGAAGGAAAAATAAAACAAGAAAAGAAAACAGAATTTTCGCAAGAAGGGGGAAGAGAAGAAAAAGAAGAAGGCGACGACGGTTGATCACAAGAAAATGGTTGGATAGAAAAATCCGGTTGCTCCACCTGAATATCAATCATTTCGGTAGATTGGGAGCAAGCCGGGATATCCGAAAAATCAATCTCTTCAGAAGATCGAACACAAGAAAGTTCGTCTTCCTCGGAAACTTGAAAAAAAATCGGAATATCGTGGGAAATTTCCTCCTCGAGAGGTTGAAGGCACAATGGAATATCTGAATAATCGTCTTCCGCAAGTGATTGAAGGCACTGCGGAATATCCGAAGATTCATCATTCGAAAGATAAATAGGAGGAGGAGGGGAAGAAAAAGATGCGGCCTCAGTAGCCAAAGCGTCAAAAATCACTTTGAAGTGAGCATTGATGCGTGCATCAAATGCTACACCATCAAAAATGACTTCATTTTCGCTAGAATCAAAAATGGGAGGCGCGCAAACTTGCGGAGAAAAAGTGGAAAAATCTTGAGATGGAATGGATTGATGATCACCCTTCGCCCCAAGAATGATCAGGGTGTTGCCACCCTGAGTAGTTACAAAGTAGGGCTAGGATCAAAATGTCCATTCAAGAAATTTCCATAAGAATTAAAATCAGAAAAATTCGGAGGAGTAGGGTAGGAAGGCGTTTGAAAACCATCGTAACCCCATGAAAAAAAATTCGTGGACGGATCAATTTGGCCAAATTGATTCGATCCGGAAGGGATAAAATCATGGGAGGATGAAGGATACCTTACCCAACACTCCTCACGAGAGTGACCGAACTCTCCACAATTAAAACAAAGATTACACATTTTAAAAATAAAATTAATCAACCGCGAGAGTGGGGTGAAAGAGACGAGAAGAAAAAAAAAGAAAAGAAATAAAAATAAAAAATAAACACAAAAACGATAAAATTAATAGCTATCCTTTTTTCAAAATATCAAAACATTCCCCGGCAACAGCGCCAAAAACTTGATACAGCGATTTCGCAACAGCGGAGAGAGATGGTTAGAGAGAAGAGAAGAGAAAGTGGATGTAGTGGTTGAGAATATTCTCCGATTCTATATCCGATAAAGGCAAGCGTACCTTATCGGTTATAGTATAGGATACTAAAGATTAGTATCAAGGTCGTATTTCCCTAGGGCATAATGACTACTTCTACTCAAAGGAGAATGCTATTATTTTATCAATTTAAATTTCTATTAAATGTTAAACTAAAAACAGGAATTAAAATACTAAAATAAAAAGAAAACTAAACTACTTGCAGGATAAAAAGAGTTAGAGGTAATGATAAAGAGGCGCACTCGATAAAAGAATCACCTCGGCTACAGACGATTAAGAAAATGCGATAGAAAATCTGAACTTAATAGGATAAAGGTACTTGACCGTTGAGGTTCCTAAAGCTTGAACACGCTTCTCTCGAAGTTGTGCCCAACTGAGTTTAGGAAGGTCCGACCGACTCTCGTCCAAATCGGAGGCCTAAAACTCGCTTTACGCGGTGAACCCCACTATTGGATTTTACTCCAATCCGGGAGATTTGGACGTCTGCCTCTCTCGAGAGGTGCGTACAACTCCCTTTACTCTTGAATGCTCACTTCATTCTTTCGTCCTCTCGGCTAGCCCAGAATGAAAGCAAAGGCGGAGAGTATATATCGAAAATATACCTCCAACCCGTGATTAATCAAGAGTAATTCAAGGCCCTAACCTAAAAAGAAAAGATTAATTAAAACATCATAACTTAATCGCTCTAACCTCGGATCATCAAGATCGAGTACAAGGAGGATTAGTAAATCATAATGGAGTGGAGGAGGGGGGGATGAGTAGTAAAGCATATAAAAGGAACACTAGTAAAGGAAGAGCACTTATATTAATTAAAAGGAGCAAGTTACACTAATGAAATTGAGATAACAAGTGCATGAATTAAAGTCCTATTCTGGCCCTACGAGTAGCACTAAGCAAGAGCAAGATTACAACAAAAGCTAAAACAAACTAAGATTAAACTAGGGTTAAACAAAAATTACAAAAAGAGGGAGAGAGAGAGAGAGAGAGAAAAGCATAAAAAAGATGAAGAACTAAAGGGGCAGCACCTCCCCCTCTCCCCAAAAGCTTGCTGAAATGGAAGGTGGGGTCTGGTATTTATAGACTTTTCCCACGGGTTGGTCATGCCCTTTGACACTCCCTAGGGGGGGCGTGTCAGGGGGCGTGACAAGTACGGATTTGGCATCGGGAGCTGAATTCTGGCGGGAATGATGATTATTTCGGTACGATGGTGGTCACGCCCTAGGTCACGCCCGTGACAGGGGGGCGTGACAGGCGTGTCAGGTCAAAATCAATGGTCGCTGGGCCATCAGACGTCGAAATCGGGGCAGTCACGCCCCAGGTCACGCCCGTGACATGGGGCGTGACAGTACTGTTGTGTGCAGCTGTGTACAAAGCATTGAAGGAGGCGCATACTTCGGGCAGAGGGCGACACGCCCCGTGTCACGCCCGGTGACACGCCTGGGGAGGGCGTGTCGGTGGGGCGTGACAGGGGATTCTTTGGCGGGAAATTCACCTGGCGGCTTTCAACATCGGAAGCAGGTGACACGCCCTCAGTCACGCCCGGGAGGGCGTGACATGGGGGCGTGTCAGGGAATTTTTTCCTAGAAATTGTCTGAAACTTGCAAAAACAGAAAATAAATATTTTTATAATATTTACATAAAAAAAGCAAAAAATAACATAAAGAAAGAGATTTAAAACGAAAATAACATATTTTTACCCTAATAAATTAAGCTAAAATATGCATCATCAAATCTTCCAATCCATCACTCAGCTCGTATAGAGCATACAACAAAAGGAGTTATGAAAAGATTCCCTACAATAATTCACAAGCATCCTCACAATCTCCATAAGCTAATCGTTATATACATGGAGTCTTCTCCGGTTCCCAATATAAGCATCAACAATCAAAACTACCCGTTCATATGGCCTTCACATAGCATGCCTATTCCATACTACACACTTCCGGATCTCGATGGAGACTCAACCGCTGGAATCGCATGTGCAGTCCACCTCTTAGTGGAGGATCCCATGCACATGCGTAAAGTAGGAATTCACTTGTCCAAGAAGGAGATCGTTACCCTTGACGATCACTTTGGAGTCATCGAAAACTGCCGGTTGGAAATCACCGCGACGACCTTGCCTCCACAACGCTGGCCTCGGATCTCAAGTCGGACCGCTGAAGCTCCACCGATCGCCGGAATCATTCTCCTTCTTCCTCCTCCAAGATCTCCCTTCTCTCTTCTTAGAAAGAGAATATAGAATGAGAGAATACTCTATATCCAAGGTCTTATCACTACAAGGAGAAGCTTGAACCACAGGATCAAAATAGAAGGAAATGAATGGCCAGGATTCGCCTAGAAAAGCATCTTCCCTGGGCTGACAAAGCTTGTGATACGCCTGTGTCACAAGCTGTATTCCCCAAGCGGTTAAGGAATCGACTCCATCCAGACCTGGACAAGGGCTTAAACATGCCCGAGTCAACTAATGACATGCCCGTATCATGAGGTACACGCCCATATTGAGGGGTGTGTCCCTCAATCAACACAAGATCAACACTCCCGAAAAGGACACGGTTAAGGCACACGCCCGTGTCCTTGGCCGTGTGCCAAACACACCCCTTTGACATGCCCGTGTCATATGCCGTGTGCCACACTCGACATAGCCCGGTTACCAACCCGAGCAGGACACGGTCTCGGACACGCCCGTGTCCCTGGCCATATAACCTTGACACGTCCATGGACACGCCCGTGTACCAAGCTGTGTGCCTCACTCGAGACACACTTGAGACCCACTCGAGTACCTAGAGCTTGACATACCCTGGGACACGCCCGTTTCCCAGGCCATGTCACCTAGCCTGAACTCCAAATTTGAATTTGGGTTGTTACAACCCTCCCCTCCTTATAGAAATTTCGTCCCAAAATTTAGCTCAAACACAAAAATTCCTTTGTTGCAAATATACACAAAGCGATCCAGATTTAGAGCTTAGAGTCCGCAGCTTGTCTTGTACCACGACATCACACAAACAAAGTCTTTTTAAAAAAAATACAACAAGTACAAAAGTAAAGTACACTCTCTCTTTATTTCCGCTCATCCGCGTCCTTTAGAATTCACTTTACGGCCTCCTATAACTCCAGATTATACACGCGAGGGTGTTGTACTTCATAATTTGAGCATTGCAGTGCCTGCACTTCAAGAGTGTGCACTCGCGGTTGGGCTCGGGATACAGATGATTCCGCCACTGCCCGACCCTTTTCCTCATAAGACGCATAAGACTTTTTCGCATCCTTTCAAGGGCCAATCCAACAAGTGTGGGCGACATGTCCCAACCTACCACACCGGAAACATGTATGTGTCTCCACACGTCCTTGCCCATACGTTGCTCCTGAAGCAACATCCAAAGACGTTTTATCAGCAGGCCCGAACCTCTTCTTGTCCCGTTTCGTAAACTCTTATTGTTCCGACTGCGGGACATTGAAATCTGTCTTTTCCACCGCCAAGTTCTTCTTGTCCTGCACTCGTTTCAAGTCCTTCTCCAGCACACAGGCTGTGTCTACTAGTTCTTGGAAGTCTTGGTTAACCGAACTCGTGAGATCCAACCTCAGCTCATCACGAAGTCCCTCATAGAACCTATCCGTCTTACGCGCTTCTTCCGCAAAAGTCGACCCCGCATACCGCCCCTGCCGGGTAAACTCATGCAGGTAATCATCCACAGTATGCTCACCCTGAACCAGACGTTGGAACTCATTCTCCATTGTAATTCACCGCGATACTGGAAAATACTTTGCCCAAAACAATATGGAGAATTCCTCCATCAATATTTCTTCCAGGCCTCTGCCAGCCAACTTGTGCAACTCGACCTCATCCCACCAAAGCCTCGCCTCTCCTTCCAGTAGGAAAGTGGCTAATGTTACTTTCTGCCCCTCATCAATCCTGATTGCTATAAGGATCCTCTTCACTCTTGAAAGCCAATCCCCTGCCTGCGTTGGGGAATTCCCCCCGACAAACATAGGTTGATGAAAAATCAATAAACCGCTTCAGTTGCTCGTCAGCTGCTTTCACATCAATTTGAACCTATACACGCACTTGCCTCGCACGAACCTGTCTTAGCTCCTCTGCAGTCCTTGCATGTCTAATAGGCTACGCTTGAAATATGGAAAATACCGCCTCCGCAACTAACTGTATGGTTTCCGCAGAAAGGGGAGTTGTGGGCACCTCAGCTGGTGTCGCACTCTTAACCAAATGCTGGGGTTCAGACTGCCCAGCTCCACTCTTTGTCACCTATATATGACAAGATATCATTAACCTAAAAACCAAAATGATAAACAAACCGAATATACACGCTCACATTCCTAGTGGACATTGTTGAGTTCAATTAGTGTTAAAAAGGTTCGCACGTACACGTGCTCGCCACCCCACAAAAGAATTTTACCACAAATTCTAAAGAGGAAGACCGAAACAAGATGATACAAAAATGTAACGACTCCACCCGTTAAATAACATATAATAGAATGTCCGGCTGGGCCAACACACTATATGCCAAAAACAGACGGGGAGGTCACAGGTTAATACAAAAATACAACCGTACCCTAACCTAGAGCATTCTAGCGGAAGCTTATTACTTGCAAGAACTAAACCAATGAATGTCCACTACATATATAAACAACCCATTTATATATAACACCAGAAATATATACAAGCACACACCGCTCACGGACTTAAGGCCTTACAAGTTTATCTTTACAATAGATGGTTTCATACATCGGCACGCAGGCTGACCACACATGAAATCGAATTCTTTGCACAATCTTCTAGGGCCTACAATCAGCAATAGCAAGGGCTTAAGCCCGCTCAATCCAAGTCCGCCCGCAACACCTGCATATGGACGTCCACCTCAACGGTGATAAACAAATCAACGGTCAGTATTCTGCTGACCAATTATAAAGAGCCTACCCCTTACTCGGGGCAGTGGTTCCTTCCTTGCATGCAGTGCAATCACAATATATATATATATATATATATATATATATATATATATATATAACACAACTGCATCACAAACGCCGACCTTCATGCCAGGCGCTCCGTGCACTCAGGGCATGCTTACGGTGTACCAAAATCCTCTAGGTCCCACCACTGATTCGAGGTGATTAGCTAGTTGGTCGGGCATAAGACTCCAAAACCCAGTTAAAGACCTCACGCACCTAACCCACTTAGTGGCGTTAACCTCACGACAACTAGTGAGCACTATAGGTCGACCTACTCTCGTAGTGTGACAAGCCCGTGAAACCGCACTTCTGTATTTCCAGTAATTGACCACTCACAACGCACGTACACAGTACCTCTAGATAAACTTCTCACTATAAAGTAACAAGCCCACAAATCACACCTCTGCATTGCTACCAATCGATCTCTCATAACACAGGCACACAGTGCCGCCTTCCAATTCATTACTCAGCTCGTGTAGAGCATACAACCAAAGGAGCTATGCAAAGCTTCCTTACCACAATTCAAGAGCATCCTCACAATCTCCGCAACCTAATCGTTATATACATAGAGTCTTCTCCGGTTCGCAATATAAGCATCACCAATCCAAACTACCTATCCAGATGGGCTTTACACTACATGCATATTCGTACTACACACTTCCGGATCTTGATGAAGACTCAACCGCTCGAATCGCTTGCTCTTTCCACCTCTTTTTGGAGGATCCCATGCACATGCATAAAGTAGGAATTAACTTGTCCAAGAAGGAGATCGTTACCCTTGACGATCACTTCAGAGCCATTGAAAACTGGACGGTTGGAAATCACCGCGACAGCCTTGCCTCTACAATGTTTGCCTTAGATCTCAAGTCAGACCGCTGAAGCTCCACCGGCGGCCGGAATCCTTCTCCTTCTTCCTCCTCTAAGCTCTACCTTCTCTCTTCTTATAAAGAGAATATAGAATGAGACAATACTCTCAATCCAAGTTCTTATTACTACAGGGAGAAGCTTGGACCACATGATCCAAATAGAAGGAAATGAACGGCCAGGATTCTCCAAAAAAAGCAACTTCCTTAGGCTGACACGGCATGTGACACGCCCGTGTCACAAGCCATGTTCCCTAAGTGGTTAAGGAACCGACTCCATCAAGACCAGGACACAGGCTTAGACACGCCCGTTTCATGAGGTACACAGCCATATTGAGGGACGTGTCCCTCAATCAATACAGGATCAACACTCCTGAAAAGGACATGGCAAAGGCACATGCCCGTGCCCTTGGCCGTGTGCCAAACATGCCCCTGTGATATGCCCGTGTCACAGGCCGTGTGCCACACTCGACACAGCCCGGTTACCAACAAGAGCAGGAAACGACCTCAGATATGCCTGTGTCTATGGCCGTGTCACCTTGACATGCCCTAGGACATGCCCGTGTCCCAGGCCGTTTGCCTCACTCGAGACAGACTCGAGTACCTAGAGCTAGATACGCCCTGGGACATGCCGGTGTCTCAGGCCGTGTCACCCAACCTGAACTCCAAATTGGAATTTGGGGTGTTACAAGTCATCCCTTCAATACTCGATATCAAGGTTTAACTAATCATTTGGCCATGGGTATATACCTCATCAAAACCTATTTATAGAATTTATCTTATGCATGTACATTACATTATTTCAATCCTCTTTATTGAACTTTGTTTCACAAACAACCAAGTCCTCGCAGTAAGTAATATTTCCAAAGCTTATTAATCATGCAAGGAGTGATCAAATTATCATCAATATTCAACCGCCCGGTCTCTCAAGTAATCAATTCATAAAATAAGGGAACCATCAAAATATTTATACATCATGGCTACGTGCTACAATTTACTAAAACTAGATTTCAAGAAGCTACATTCCACCAAAAATTATGGGCAACCACAAATCGGAAAGGTATTCTTATGGGCTACAACTTCAATGTTAAGACTGGGGTGCCAATCTAAATTCATCATACCTGAAATCGGGTTTCAATCCGGCTATGTACACTTAGGCATAACTAAACCTGCACATTTTTTATTACAGCACAGCAAATTCAGATGAACAATCACGGAGCTACATACCTCTCCCGGAAATAAGTAACCATTTGTTTGAAAGTTCTTTCTAAGAACTACAACCTTTATGTTGAGCCTAAGACTTGAATCAGACCAAATCATACCCAAAATCTTCCGTGAAGTCTACTGCGCACAGAAAAATATATTTCTGTATAGCACATTTGCACGCATCGTAAAGATGGATGTATGACATTGGTTCATTTCCTTCCTCCAGCCATCACATAATGCACATCCAACATTTCTCTCCCCTTTGTCCCTTATTAGACCTCAGATCTTCAAGAGATCAAGTTCGCCATCTTCGTAATGAAGAGAGAGGGTGATTGAAGATATTTATATGGAGATCGATGCCCTAGAATGAAAGTTCTAGTGTGGATTCTTCCAAAGAAATCTCCGGTAAACTCCCATATTAAGCTCTCTTGATTGATGTCTCTCCTACTCTTTAAATCTAAAGATCTAGTGTAACGCACCTGAATTTTTGATTATAGTTTTAATCGCTTTTATGGCATAATTTTGACTTAAGGGCGTTACGTTGACACGTAATTAGCGGGGCGCCGTCGTTTGTGTGAAATTTTATCCATCGGTAATAGAGTTTTTGACTTGGGAAATTTAAGTGGTTAATTTTTAGCGTGATTGTGAAGTTTGGTGGCGATCCGGGCTTATTTAGGTACTCGGTGAATTTTTAAAGGATTATTGTTTTTTAGCTTCAGGAAATTTTAACCCGAGTTTGGTTTGTCTGATCCTGATTTTGACTTTATCGTTAAATTTTTAGCGTCACCATTTTGTTTTGGTGCAAATTTCATAGAAAACCGAGGTGTTTTAGTATTTCACGCCATTTGAGTTATCTTGAAAATTATGTTAATAATAAACCGAAAATCATATTCATCGTCTTCTCAAACCGATCGGAATCGCAAAAAGCGAAAGAAAAAGTGGTAAGTCGACCAAATGGGTTTGCAACCGCTTATCATCGGTTGGGACATGCTGCCGCTTATCATCAATCCGGTGCTCGAAATCTTCGACGAAGCAAAGATCCGGAAAGCGCTCGCCGAGATCTTCATGTGCATGGTAAGATTTTCCTGTTTCATGGATTTTTGGCATTAGGGTATGCAACCTTAACCCTTGGTTTACTCGAAAAGTTTCAGAAATAATAGAAGAGGAGTTCTTGCGGCCGATCCTTGCAGCGGAGCGCTTGAGAGGCCGGTTTTCGGAAGATTTTGAGTCAAGTGGTGATTCCTACCCTTTTGCTAGTTCCTTTGTTCATATTTCCACTCTTTTCTTTCCTTCATAGAGTGTAGGAGTAGTGTAGGGTTCAGCCAATTCCGAATTAGTCGAGTAGTGTAGGATTTCTGTTAAGTCCCGATTCATCGAGTATTCTTAACGAATTCGTCGAGTATAGCTGTCGAGTGATCCGGTGAGATTGAGTCCCTTTCGTCGAGTTGAATTTGCAGAGTTTTCTCGGCGAATTCGTTGGGTGGAAACAGTGTTGATTTCACCAAGTATATTTGTCGAGTATTCTCAATGAATTCGTCAAGTATCCAGTGAATGCGTCGAGTGTTCATGAGAGGCCAAGTTCTATTCATCGTGTATTCTCAAGGAATTCGTCGAGTATTCTCGATGAATTTGTCGAATATCCTTGGGGTTGCTTGAATTCATCTAGTTGATTTTGTTGACTCTATCTTGAATTCTTCGAGTATCATTGAATGTAATAAAATTTTGCAAGTCTCATTCGTCGAGTTTATCCGTTGAATCGAGTCTTATTTTTTGAGTGAACCATGAAATAGAAGAGTGCTTTCAAAAAATCTGTGTGGACTTAGAAACTTTACAACTAGTGACCTTCTAATCTTCAGGTATGCCTTAGAGAAATTTTTTGTACTTTCTCTTCCTCTTTGATGTTGGGGCCATTTCTATGTTAAGTTTTGGGTTTATCTTTGTTTTTAAGTGTTTTAATATGGCCTTTGAGTGGCAGTGGATAAAGGACCACAACCCTATTGCTGGTTTGTCAATCATTACGGCTAATGGGTTTTTCTTCTCTTCTTACGGACTGTCGGGTTGTGTCGGACAATATGGCCACCACCCCAATTCCTTTTTGAGATGTTTGGTCTAAGAGTTTATGTTGGACAATGTGGCCAGCAACACAGTACAACTTTTACCAGTGTTAATGATTCATGTGTTTGAGTTGATCAGTCTCTTTCTTTTTATATACATAAATGAGTTCATATGTGTACTCTTGCAGATATTATGGAAGCATAATTTCATATCACACTTGGTCCAGCTTTTATATAATTACCCTCTTAAATTCTTCATTTGTTTACTGAGTTTTGACTCTGGTGCTGTTGTTTGACAGTTTTTCTGTCCTGGGTTTGTAACCCTTGGACTTCCCTTTATTGTTTAATTTTGTTCTTTATTGTCACTTGCTTATTTTCTTACTGAGGCGTTCTTTCTTTTGAAAGCCTCAGGCTCGGAGCAGTAGCGGTTCGATCTGCTAGAATTGGTGGTTCTTGCCATTGGCTAGTTGCTGTGGTTTTATTCCCTTACCTTTGTGAGCTATTTTTGTTGTTCTTGTTTTTATTTCAGGCATATATTTTGGTTCAGTGGGATGGTGTCAATTTGTTGGTGCCCACGGTGAATTATTGTAGATGATAGACTATTTGCTAGTTGTTATGCATATATCTTGTTGTTTGTCGTACTTACTTGCTCTCTAGGATGGTTTTATGTAAGGATTGCATGTTAGATACTTTTAAAATATAAAAAGATAAATATTTTTATCTCGTGCTCATAGCATCTATTTAAATCAAATATCACTCTATTCTAACGAACTAAAAACCTCCTTCTGTACTTATAATAAATCAATACGTGTGCATGTCATAAATAGTCTAGTGGGATCTTCATACTCATATAGGGAAATAAATGAAATAAACTAAGTATTTTCCGCATTTTAAATATATTTTCACCCCTAGACTAGTTGATCCATTTTGTCAAGGTGCATGACCATATAAACCTAAACACAAATTATACCTTTATTATATAAAACTTGAGAATGTTCATGATAAGTGTTAGGGGTATGTTCTTGGCTGAGCATCCGTAGTTTTTCCCTACACGGCGTGGCATCATGACACATATTTTCTATTACTCAGATTCATTTTGAATAATGAGAAAATGTAGGTTGTGACAGTTGGTATCAGAGGGAGGTTTTTTTGACAAATTGGTCAATCTGCTATCTCTGGTATGGTTTTAGTTGTCTTGTCTCACTACATACACACACCGATTGGTCATCAGTATGTCTTGGTGAAAGCATGAACACTACACTCATAAGCATGACAAGAAGTATACATGCCATATTATGTAATATGGGATACATAATATGTGTTTGTATATGGATCCTCATAGGAAGAAACATGTGACTGTTATGTAGTATGGTATGCATAACAATCATCCCATGGATGCCCATTTGATTTCGCTTTATCGTTACAAGCAATATTATGTAGTGTGGGATGCATAATATTTTATGTGTACGTCGCTCATTACATTCATTAAGGCCTTTACTAGAATACATAACACAACATGCATGACATAACATAGCATTAGAACGCATGCCAAGTTAAGATCTACATGATGACATACGTACACACACTATTTTAAAGCAAAGGAATAAGAATTCATGCTTCCATATTACATGCATAGGAGTCAATAGGATGCCGGTATATCATCCTAAGTTAGATCATAGTATCACTTTTGAAATTTCGAGAGAAAGGTAGCAGCAAGATCAAGTGTCTATTCATGTATGATCGGAAATAAATTGAGTAGTTCTAGCGATAAGCTAGGTTTGACGAGTTTTTTGTTGTATTATTAGGAATGTTGCCTAAGCGTGTTGCAATAAGGTCGACTCCCCAACCAGAGGGTGAGTCGTCAGGTGTGCAAAGTGAGGTCATGATTAAAGGGCTACGGTAGAGCAATGAGGCTCTATTAAGGCAGTTGGTTATCATGCAATCACAGATTCAGTCTTTATCGACTGCCTCCTTAGAGTAGCAACCAGTGGTGTAGAACACTGCAGTGGGTAAGACTGTACCTATTCCTCCTTCTCCTCTGGTGCTCTAGTTCTACTGCTACCAAAGATGAATTTCATTTAGCACATCCAGTGATTAGGACCCCCTTCCTATGACGGGAGGTCCGATTTCATGGCATTGGATTTCTGGATTATTTCCATCGAGGAGATGTTTTCATATTCGGGAATTTTTACGGGCCAAAAGGTAATCATTGTCGCTTACCAACTAAAAGGCCTTGCTAAAAGCTGGTGGATCTGAGAGAAAGAGAGCATATTAGAGGGTTTTTCATGGGAATCTTTCAAGGGGATGTTGTTGAAGAAATTTCTACCATCGATCGAGCAAGACAGTCTGGTTAATAATTTTTTTGCACTTGAAATAGGGATAGCTCACGGTAAGAGAGTATGAGATAGAATTCAGTAAGTTTAGCAGGTTTGCTCTAGATATAATTGCCTTTGAGGAAGGAAGGGTGAAGCGATTCTTAGGAGGATTTCGCAATGACATCCAACAGTTGGCTAGCTCGTACCAGTCATAGATGTATGCTTAGGTAGTGGAATCTGATCTCAGAGTCGAGGCTATCGACAATGCCAAGATTCGGTGTAGGTAGATGAGGAAGCATAAGAGAAAGTCTAATGATAGTGGAAGCTCTCGGGCATCTGGCCAAGCTATGAAGAAAGGAAGCAAGGAAGTGTGTAGTTTTTGTGGCTGGCAGGCTATCCCTTCTAGAAGTGTTTCAAGAGATTGGGATCTCAAAAGCAGTAGCAGGTGCTTGCAATTCAGAGCATGCCTAAATTAGATTTGGTATGTGCTTTGTGTAAGAAGAAGGGGCATGATGCTGTTTATTGTTTGATAAAGGATAAAGTTTGTTTCAGTGTGTGCAGAAAGGTCATTTGAAGTCTAACTGCCCGCGGCCTTAGTACCTGCTGTAGCCAATTCCACTTCAAGCCTTGCAGCTGCAGAAGAATCTGTATAAAGGAAAGGGAAAGTTGAATGTGGTGACCTTGTAAGAAGCCCATACTTCCACCCAAGTGATCTCAGATAAGATTCAAATATAGTTCTTAGCTTTCAACTTCAGTTTCTATGTTGTTTAGCGAGTTACGTATATGATTTTATAGAGGATTTTAAGGTAAAGAACCATTTTGTGTGCGTTATTTTTGATTCTGGTACTACCCACTCGTTCGTTGCTAGGAATTTTTAAGAACGTCACTGTCTTACCCTCGATTAAGATGGAGATTCGGTTCGCATTAAGTTTCCCTCTAGTGTCTCGGTGGTGTCGGACCAGGGAATCTAGAGTTGTCCTATTCTTTTAGGTGTCTTCCTAGCCTTTGCTGATTTGAAGGTGCTAGACCTTGAGGACTTCAATGTGATTTTGGGCATGGAATGGTTGTCCAGGAATGTTGGTGTTTGTGAGAACCCACCCACCCATATCGCATCTCAAAACCCAGGTATTGAGATGAAGGGTGGCGGGGTACATAAACACGGAGGAGCAGGCGCAGCGGGCGATGTGGGACTAATCCCAACCACAGGACCGCAGGGATATTCCGCCACACAGGGGG